>OY720431.1:95950934-96550934 GCA_963082735.1 Pocota personata | reverse complement strand
ATTTGGATCAATTATTTATGCTTTGGGAAAGGAAATAAACATATCGGAAAGTTATAATTCGTTTCGCTCCGTACCAAGACAAAAAATAATTAGAAAAAAGTTATTAAACATTTTTTTTTTCTGGATTGAGCCGTGGGAAAACAACTAACATACAGACAGACATGGAACAAAAAGTGTTTGTTTGACCTGACACTTCCCAATACGATTATAGCGTTCTCTTTTTCTGCGAATTAACGAAATGTAATTAAGATATATTTAAAATAACAGTATGAGATATCTTCACGAAGCCCGATTCGGACTTGAAGAAAAAAAAAAAATATTACATGACAATTCATTCGGAACGTTCTTTTGATATTGTTTTTACTATCTGTCCTGATTTCTGTCAGATAATACATGTTAATGACTGGCCTTTGTTTAAAATTTAGCATGCTTTAAAAAAGATAGTAAATTCCGATAAGAGTTCAACTTCAAGAAAATCGACGTAAGGAAACTCTATTTTTATTTTGCCAACATCGACTGGACTACTTGTCTTAACTGCTGTGATTTATATTATATGTACATATCTGTTAATTATTTCTACAATATCATTAATAAATGTTTTTCATATTGATGTTAGGCGCCGTGGCATATGAAATTGTAGGTACCAAGCATTTGTGCGGTGCGCAGTACGTGTGACTGCGTGAAGCTAAGTCTGACCTTCTATCCGCTGTTAGCGTTAATAAATTCTATCTAAAAAAAATGTTTATATTGTGATCATATTACGACAGTTTTGACTGATTGGTCTAGTAAATGGCTAAATAAAGATTTGTGTCGCCTCAAGAACCTGGAAAATAGTTTTTTTTTTTAAGAAACGGAAATATACGCGTAGCTACTTCTATTGTAACTTATTTGCTGACGGTGGCGACGGTGTAGTGACCCGAACTGTGCAGGTTCGGGCCTGAATGGACAATAGCAAAAGAGAAACGAATAAAATTTAAGTTTCTCCAACCACTGGGGGTTTTTACTTGGCAGGACAGTGGACTGAAAATTAAGTCTGAGGGCTCTGGGATTTGAAAAATGTTTTTCTTTTAAAAAAAAGAAAAACATTTTCTGAATTCCGGCAAATGTCTAATAGGTGCGTTAAATCGGCGTACATACAGTACTAATCGTAATATATTATTAAATCCTAAGGCTTTTCGGAATTACTAATTCTAAGCGGAAAAATTAGAATTATCTTAATTCTATGAACTACTGCGATAGTACTTCAAGTAAGTCAGAAGAAATTAATAATATGTTCGCAATCAAAAATCCTAAATTTTTCCAAATATTATAAGCAACTGTGATGTAGCATCTGAGGCCTTAAACTCAACTTGTGGTATTCCTAATATAAGACCGACAGAAAAGGATGTTTTATGGACTATCTAAAGGACAATTATATTCCTGGTCCTGAGAATATTATGTCCTTATTTGTCAAGCATTGCAAAGGATATATTTTTAATGCAGTAACGTATATATTTAATCTGTCATCTGCATAAAAATGGTAACAGATGTGAAGTTCAAAATTATAGAGGCTTGCCCAAAATGTTTAAACCAACTCAACTATCCCGTCATGAATTACGAAAAAGTTTCTCGATTGGTCTCTACCCTCATCCCCATATTTTCGGGTGCTAATCACCCCGGGCTTGCCTTAGAGATTCAAACTCTCCTAGGGTGTTGCAAACAAATCTTGCAATGCCTAACAGAATCAGAATTTTCTACCACCGAAAACATATACCTATACAGATCACTAATGATTTTCTCCAATGCCTGCTATTATGAAACGAAGTTTTAGTGCAATTCAGCCTTACTGTTAGAAAGTTGTTGGGCACCTGCAAAGGACGGCTTCAAGTCTGCAATTCACCAAATAAATGCTGGTGTTCCCCAAGGCTCTGTTTTGTCTCCGACTCTCTTTCTTATTTTTGCCAAAATTAACTTCTACATTTTGTGATTTGGACGTTTCTGACCTACGCATTCTAGCAGGCATAGGGCATTAACCCCCAAATTCATAACTCGTAAACCAGAAAATGTCGTAATGTCGAAGAATTACCTGTAGAATTGACCCTAAAGAAATAAAGTGCACGACTGGGTCCCACGTAACTTCACCTACTATGTGCTGTTCATTTGAAAATCACTCAGATTTTAAATTATTTTGAACTTATTTTGACAATTTTCCAAAACATTCCATTTTCTCGCATATGTCAAATATAGTTTATATGTTGATTTCCAACAAATTCGTTTAAATCATGCGTGATTTAACCAATTGTCCAAAACTTGGCAATAATTAAAGTACTCATCTACGAAATGTGATGTAATACGTGTGTACCGGCTATTCGTAAAGTACCGTTAATTTTATGATTAGATTGAAAATGAAAATTAATTCCGACCCCGCAGACCCCAGACATAAATTTTGAACTAAACCCGCCTAGCCGTCTAGGCTACAATCGTGCCTACAGACAGACGGACAGAATTGGCAGAGCCCCTTTTTGGTATTCATCTGCAGATACTACCAGAACTGATCAAAATCTCGAGAGCGAAAGTTTTTATGAAACCAACAGATATCGAAATTCATCTGCAAAGTGGCGGCATGATGCTTATTTGCGCAGTATTTGTATGTATGCGCGATTTTCAAAGCACACCCTCATATCCCTTAGATTTTGAAGATCTTAAGTCGAGCTGTACACATCCAAGAACAAACTTAGGAACTAAATTAGATTTAAATTTATGCTATGGTTCCTGAATTAGTCAATTTTATGAAGATTTTTAATACCGTACTTATTCATGTTACGCCCACTCGAACAACCACAAACAAGCCAACACACCAAATTTAATGAAAATCTCTTAGCGAAGACGATTTTTCAAGATTTTTAAAATACCATCCGGAATATCTTACCGCCAATCCAAAACTTAACTTCATCGACGATTAGATGGATCATCTACATATTTATGTTGGTTAGTCGCGTAAAAAATAAAATTTTTAAAGATTTTTCAAAATAAACGCCTCATATTTTACTGCAACTTTATTAAATATGGATCTTTAGACAGAATTATTTGAACGTAAGGTCTATCCAGTCAGTCGTTCACAGACAGTCTTGGAGTACACGCGTGTGTTTCGACTTGCAGTAAGTGCAAAGTAATTTTTGAAGTAGTGAAAAAGACTTCCAATAATAAGCGCCAGCTTGGCCTAGTGGTAGTGGACCGTTCACAGACCATCAGAGAGTACGCACGTGTTTCGGCTTCTTATTTAAAATCAGTGTGATTTGAAGTACAGAGTTACACAGTGTTATTTCAAGTGTCGAGTTAGCCTAGTGGTAGTGGTGGTGTTCTTCAGTCGTTCACAGACTTTCATAGAGTACGCACGTGTTTCGGCATGACAATTAAAATCAGTGCGATTTAAAGTAGTAATTTAGACAGCGGATATTCAAGTGGCGAATTAGCCCAGTGGTAGTGGTGGTGTTCTCCTCTGCGAAATGCAGCCTCGATGTGTCAAGTGTGGAAAGAACCACAAAGCAGAGAAATGCACTCTGGGTAAGGATGGAGTGGCAGATAAGAGCTAGCTCTCGTATGCTTTATGACGACTTGATCGCGTACAGATCAGGACCAAAAATCGAGGTCATTGCAATTCTCTTGCAACGTGACTTCGATAAGATTCAGCGATATTGCGATGACTGGAAGTTGAAGATCAACTTCCAGAGATCGGAAACCATTCTTTTTAGGATGCCGTTGTCTGGTGCCTCTAGGGATACCAGAAAGAATTGGCGAAAGTTCTCAATAGTTGGACCGCACGGACAGCAACTTGCGAGTCGAAGTGTAGTCAGATACCTGGGGCTCTAGTTAGAGCAATATCTATATTTTAACAAAACATATAGATGCTGCTCTGGCCGGAGCCAAAGGTGCTTTTGCCCTTACAAAGAGACTTTTTTATAGCAAGCAACTCGATGCAAGGGTAAAGGTAATCTGCTACATGGCCCTCATTAGGCCCATGCTCGTATATGGATGCCCCGTGTGGTTCAACGTGGGAGCAAGCTTGTTGGAAAAGATTCGGGTGTTTGAGGGGGCTTGCCTTCATTTGTACAGAACACCAGACTAACCTAATTAGAGTGGATAATTTCGTTATCAAGCTGATTCGAAGGCACATTGCAAGAGCAATGAGCTGGACGAACAACCCGATCTCCGGGGCTTATTACCCCAATTACGAGTGTCATGAGAGAGTGCGCCTTAACGGCTTTGTTCTCCCAGAGGCGTTCCTCTATTTTGATGAGAAAGGTCTGATCCAGGACAGATTGGCGGTGCCGCTAATCTTCCACGTTGCTCGGACAGTTGTGTATAGGCGACTCAACTACGACAGAGACGTTGCACACGGCAGTGTGGAGCGTCTCCGGTTTAGTAGGGCGGTATCGGGTCGCTATATTTATGACGTACAACGTCAGTACGGTCATTTCTGGTGGCTAGCCGAAAGAGAGGAAACTCCTTCGTCGTTTCCTCCTAATCCAGGGTAGCCTGTTTGATGATAAAAGTTGGCTGTTCTTGCCCAAGGCCGACTTACATAGTTTAGGTTTAGGTAGTTTAGGTAGGTGTAGGTAATAATTGAAAAAAAAAATAAAAAATAAAAATAAATAAAAAATATCCACAGCACTTGGATGAAAAAAAAGAAAAAAAAAAAACACAAAAAATAAAACATAAATAAAAAAAAAAATACAGCACTCGATAAAAAAAAACAAAAAAAAAATTTACGTAGAAAATACGTAAGGTAGAATAAGATATTCTAATTTAGAATAAGTTAGTTTTAAGATTTATTTTAAGGTAGTTTATAAGTTTTATATATAAGAATACAAAAAAAAATCAGTCACTAAGTTTTTATATAATTTTCTTAGTTATAGTTAAAATTAAATAAATGAAATAAATAAAAAAAATTTCAAGTACGTTACGTCGAAAGACATAGCTTTAAGTATTAGGTTTAACTTAGAGCGCCCGCTTAGAGCCAGTAAGTTACAATAAGATAGTTAAGTTAGTTAAGCTAGTTTTAAGAGTTTTGTCTAGCAATTAAGTTACAATGAAAAATGCATTAAAAATAAAAAAAAATAAAAAAATGTGGTGGTGTTCTACCGAACAAGCGACCCCGGTTCAATTCCGGGCAGGGTAATTCTGGACTTTTTTTTTTTCATTTATACTAAATAAGTGAAATCCAAATAAATAGAAAAAACAATATTAGGCGATGGAGAGTGAGTCCGCGCTTCCAATAGCAGGACGAGCTGGTGGGGTGACAGCATCAGCCGATGCCGTACAGGCAGGCCACCCAGTAACA
The DNA here is from genome assembly GCA_963082735.1 of Pocota personata. NCBI lineage: Eukaryota > Metazoa > Arthropoda > Insecta > Diptera > Syrphidae > Pocota > Pocota personata. The sequence goes on along the minus strand of OY720431.1, from coordinate 96,545,614 downwards.
GTGGCAACCGAATGTAAAGGGAAAAGGAGAAAGAAGTTGAAACCTTGTTAAGCATCCCTCCACAACAGCTTCAGCTGAACAGCTGCCAGGTGGAGTGAGGGAAAGGGCGCAGAGCACCACAACAGCAGCAGTAGCGGAAAAGAAGCGGCAAAGATCAGATGACTGTCGAGCTCCCGTACCGACGGTGAAGAAGTCCGCTACATTGGAGACGATAATAATTGCTTCGCAGTTCTGGCATCCTCGGAACCAGATGACGAAGACGAGGAAGTTTAAAGTCTAACTAGCAGCATCAGACAGCTAGAACAGAGGGTGCTTGCCATTAAGGGCAAACAAATGGCAAGAAGAGAAAGGGAGCACGAACTCCAGTACGTTCAAAAACAACAACTACAGCAGCAGCAGCCAGAAAACCAGCGGCAAGCACAGCAGCAGAAGCAGCAGCGACAACAACAGCTGAAGAAAAGCAGCAACAACAACCACAGCAGAATAAAAAGCAACAACAGCAGCAGAAAACGCTGCACTCAAAGGAACAACAACCGCAGCAGCAGCAGAAAGAGCAGCACAAGAAAATGCAGCAACTACAGCAGCCAAAGCAGCAGCAGCAGAAACAACAGCAAAAACAACCGAAGCAGAAGCAATAGCAACAGAAGAAGATTAACAAGGGTGGCCGTGGTGTAGTGGTAACATCATCGCTTGCCACACTGCAGGTTCACGGTTCAAATCCTGATGTCAAGAATCATCTATTTATTTCACATGAAATAAATAAAAAAGTCGATCAATTGCGAAGCTCATGTTAACTCTACTGTGAAGGCATAACGCTGGCAGTGGGGTGGTCATATGGCTGGAAATGCAACTTGACCGTGATGACGACATCAGTACTGAAAAAAGTACTGTGAATCATAAGCAACGACAATTAATGCGCCCCAGCTATTTGGACGCCACTCTTGGAGTTTACTAAAACTTAATAATTAAGAAGGACCGAAAACATTTTACAATGAGTTCGCTGCCAAAAGTTCGGGCACGCGTCGTCGAACTACGAAATGCAGCCTCGATGTGTCAAGTGTGGAAAGAACCACAAAGCAGAGAAATGCGCCCTGAGTAATATATACGTGGTGGAGAACTCGAAAAAATAAAAACAAAAGAAAATGCTTAGGAACAGAAAAAGTAAGTTTTTATTTCGCGTGTTTAATTCTCGGTAGTCTGACTTACAGTGGTTGCTTAATTCTAAATACATTTAACAAAACGACGCTTCCTTATCGCAAACGCAAAAACCGTTCGTTCGGCTGTTTACAACATGTGGCTTGGCTTGGGTAAGAAAGCGACGCTTTCTTATCGGAAGCACAAACCGTTCTTTAATAATTGGGTTGTTTACAAATGTGGCTTGGCTTGGATTCGCTTAGCTTGGATTCGCCTTTTGTACAGTCAACGCCTGCAATGCACACACATACATACGTGACTTCTCCCGCCGTAGTATGGACAAAATATCTTTACATGAAGTCCATACTTGATGATAAATACCGTGTCATGTGTGTGTGTACACTGCAATTTCTGCTTTTTATACATAGACTGCGTCGTATACGTAACATTTCTTGTTTTAACATTTGCTTAAATTAGTTATTCAAAGTATAATAACTATAGCTATATATAAACACAATATTAGTTGCAATAGAATATGGGAATATAAGATTTTACATTATCATCGTTTGCTTTATTAGAGTATAGTGTAGTTTATCAATTGGGTTAAGTACTAGTATAATTGAATTAAAAATATAATGAATTGAATGTTCTTAATTGAATTTTGATATTTGTAACATCGTTTAATTATTTGTCTATCTCGCTTAATACCATCTTTATATTTAAAATAAGTTTTACTTTTTATTTTTACATCTTTTATAATATATCTGGGTAAGTGCTTTATATTATGAAAACCTAAGTTCTTAACTAGCTCCCTCTCTTGATAATCGAAATTTCCTTTGCTATTCCTGTTCATTTTACTTATTTGTTTTTCTTTAATTTCATGTACCCTTTGTCTTAGGACGTTCCGATCTGTCCCGGTTAATGAGCGGTGTAATAGATCGTTTGGCTTGTATTTCGTTACAGAATGTATGGTGTTATTATATAATTCAACCGCTTTATATGCCAATAGTCTGTCATCAGTGTCTTTATTTTCTTTATTAAGTTTGGAAAGTCGCATATGTTCGTTAAGGGTTAAGTGAAAACGTTCTATTACCGAATTACCTGTATGTGTATTGGGGGAGGTAAAGTGGTATAATACTTTCTCTTTATTTAGATAATTTTTTATGTATGCAGTATTGAACTCGTTATCGGCTACAATCTTAAGTGGTTTTCCTAAGTTTGCGAATCTGTGTTCTAAATTCTCAACAATAGTCATCGAATTTCTGTCTGTCAAGGGATGGATGGAAACGTGCTTAGTTAACTTGTCGATACATGTCAAAAACATGCTATTTTTGCTAAAAAACCATATATCTATGTGCACTATTTCGTTCGGATTATTTGGTGTTTCAGAAATCATTAACGTAGGATTTATTGGATTTATATCATATTTGCACATATTGCAGAAGATACAGTTGTTGATATATTTATAAATTTCGAGTCTCAGGTTTGGAAAGTAGCATGCGTCCTTTAATTCTAAATAAGTTTCTTCAATCCCCCTATGATTATTCTCCAGATGCGTTTTTTTCAATTAGTTCTAGTACTGTTTCTTTGCTTGTAACATCTTTAAGGAACTTTGTGCACCGAAGAATTTTCATGTTTGGTGTATTTGAAAAATATGACTACTGTTCTTTGGAACTCCACAAACATATCATCATGTGCACAAAAAATTCCAACTACTCCTTTAATCGGAAAAAGACCTTTCAAAATGTTTAAAATTAATTCTTCGTCATATTTTGGTAAGATCTTCTCTTTTTCCTAAACAAAAACGTATTAGTACATGTTTTAGAATTCCCTTTTTCTAGTATTAGTTGGTTTTTATAGATATTAATTGGATTTTCAGTAATAAAAATGTGGTCGTTGAGGTTTTCGATACCGGTATGAATCGTCGCTAAGTCCGATTTAATATCTTCTTGTTCTTTTTTCACAAAATTAGTTTCTAAACGGCTCAAAAAGTCAGCGACATTATTCTCCTTACCTTTGATGTATTCTATATCGAAATCATATTCGTTTAATTTTATTTTCAAGCGCTGCAGCTTAGAATTGGGTTCTTTCAATGAATTCAACCATACTAGAGGGCGGTGGTCCGTTTGAACTTTGAATTTGCGTCCGAACAAGTATGGTCTGAAATACTTGGTAGCCCACACAATCGAAAGAAGCTCCTTTTCCACTGTGCTGTAGTTAGTCTCGTGACGATTTAAAGTCCGAGAAGCAAAAGCTACAGGATGTTGGTTTTGGGAAAGAACCGCCCCTAAAGCCGCATTGCTTGCATCTGTTGTTAAGGTGAATATTTTTGAAAAGTCCGGGTAAACAAGGACTGGACAAGTGCATATAATTGCTTTAAGCTTGTTAAAGGACTCAATGTACTGCCTGTCTTTAACATTAACATCTAGAACCCTTCTTAAGATATTTTGTCATTGGTAGGGCTACTTTGGAGTAATGAATTTTCGATAAAATCCAGTGATACCTAGAAAAGATTTTATCTGTTTGGTTGAGTGAGGTAATTGAATTTTTTTGATTACTTCCACTTTATTGGGATTGGGTTTTATACCATCGGTGGAAATAACATGTCCTAGATACTCGGTCTCTCGTTTGAAAAAATTGCATTTATTTATTTGTACCTTAAAGTTGAATTGCAAAAGCCTTGTAAATATTTTACTAAGAGAGTCGATATGCTCTTGAAGCGATGTGGAAAATATTGGTATGTCGTCTAAATACACTATGCATATTTTATTTATATAGTCGAAAAGTACTTCATTCATCATTCGCTGAAATGATGCTGGAGCATTTTTCAATCCGAATGGCATTCTTGTGAACTCGTAATGTCCGGTTGCGGTTGAAAATGCTGTTTTATATCTATCTTCCGTAGTTATAGGGATTTGATGAAATCCTTTTGCAAGGTCAAGGGATGTAAAATATTGGGCATTACCAAGTTTTGAAAATATTATTATTATTATTATTATTTATTAAACAGGTAATTACAAATTACAAGTTAATTTTATAAAGAGAGAGCAACAAGCTGCTGGGCTTTCGGCTCTAAACAAAAATAAATATAAATATAAACTACTTAACATGAAATAAATCAAAGTATAGATGTGAAATACAATTCAAGTGGCTCTATATGGTGAGACGTGTGCGGCTGATAAAATCATTGACTTTAGATATGTTAGAATAGTTTGCTATCCTGAGTATGTCGTACGCTGATTGATTTGGTTGCAGGATTTTATTAAATTCCTTGGATACCGGGCATTGGATTAGTCCGATGATGTGATCAATGTTTAAGATGTTGTTGCAGGTTGGACACGTAGAAGGTGTTTCATTTTCATAAATGTATTTATGTGTAATTATAGTGTGCCCTAGGCGCAACCTGGTAAGAGTAATGTTGGCTGCTTTCGATGTTGTTGTGGGGTAGATGGGCATGCTACCGTCGATGTTAATTTTGGAGTAGTGATGATGGTAGTTACACCAGTTTAAGGACCTTTCCTTTTTTATCTTTTGGTTGACAAGGTTTTGAAGGTCTTTTTTTGAAAAAATGTCGAAGGTGTAGACCGGCGCTCTATAGCATAATTTTGCGGCCATGTCGACAAACTCGTTGCCTTGTATTCCATTGTGGCTTGGTACCCAAATAAGTTTTATTTTATTGGAATTCTTTATCAAGAGATCCCTGATGTTAGTTATGAGACCAGATTTATGGTTTGGATTAAGGATAGCTTTTAACACCGACAGGCTGTCTGAACATATTACCGATTTAGAGCGGAGTTTTACCAAATATTTAATTGTCTCGAGTATGGCGATCGCTTCTGCAGTAAATATTGAAGTGTAATCTGGCAAAAGTCCGATTCTTAAAACGGTCCCGTTTTCCAAGGCGGCGGCGAAGGATGTGTTGTTAGCAGATTTAGAGCCGTCAGTAAAGACTGGGTTCCAACCATCTGATTTTAGGTCTGCCATGGTTTTAAGGAAGATAGCTCGATAGATATCGCAGTTTGTGCTTCTTTTGCAGAGTAGAGACAGATTGAGTAGTATGGAGTCAGGTTTGATGCACCAAGGTGGATAAGTGGGGAAGTGGTCCTTTGAAAGTTTTAGGGGGAGCTTCATTTGCTGTGCGGCTTGGATGGTTTTAGCTATTGAAGACTGAATCCGATATGATTTTTTGGCGGTGATTGCGGATGCAATGTATTTGTCGATAATGGAGTCGGTGGAGAATGAGAGTTTAGTGAAAAGATTGATGAAAACACTTGATTGTCGTTCTTCTAGTGTTGGTAGTCCTGCTTCTGCCATTATGTTCTGGATCCGCGTTGTACGAAATGCATTAATACTCCTTCTAGCAGCATGGTGGTATGGTGTTTTTAAAAGATTAAGTGTTGACTTAGCGCATTTACCATATATGATGAAGCCATAATCAATCTTACTTTGAACTAAAGATCTAGTAATGTTACAAAGGGTATTAACATGAACATTAAGTTTTTAACTAGCTAAATAGTTAATGATATCGGCCCTAGCAGCCAGGCTCTTTTTTAATTCTAGACAATGTGTTTTCCAATTATATCTATGATTTATAGTTAATCCTAGGATTTTTAGAGTATTAGTGTTTTGTATATTAACACTATTTAGGTGTATCGTAAGTTGCGGACAGGAAATTTTCCGACAAACATGTAATAATTTACATTTCTCTAAGGAGAGTTTGGCACCCGAGGTGCTGGACCAAGTTAATATATCTTTCAGTACATCGGTTAGAATTTGTTTGCTCCTTTCAATATCGTTCAGTTTACACAAAATGTAAAGATCGTCCGCATATATGCAGTGATCTAGAAGACTGTGCTCATTTATTACCGTACTTATATCATTGAACGCTATGATGAATAGGACCACCGACAGTGGAGACCCTTGCGGGATTCCGTTGTGGAGTGGATGAGAGGACGAGAATTCGTTGTTAACTTTGACACAGAACTTTCTATTAGAAAGGAAGGACTTTATGTATTGGAACATTTTTGGCCCAATGCGACATGTTTGTAGTTTGTTAAGTATTAAATGTGTACCTACTCTGTCAAAAGCTCTTTCAAAATCTAACGAAAGTAGCGTTACGTGGTTCCGAGCCGATAAGGCTTTGGAGATGTAAGCGTCAATGTATAACAGCGCGTCGGAGCAACCCTTATTGGTTTTAAAGGCTACTTGATTGACGTTGATAAGCCTATTAGATTCGATGTACCAGAGTAGACGTCTTGCTACTATTTTTTCTAGACCCTTTGACATGCAGGGAATGAGTGATATTGGGCGGTAGCTCTCGATGTAGTTAATTGCCTTCTTGGGTTTAGGAAGGGGTAAAACTGTGGCTGATTTCCAGCTCTGAGGGATGACTCCGGTTTCGAATACATTATTATAAAGACCGATAAGACGTTGTTTGGTCGGAGGAGGTAGATTTTTGAGCATGGAGTACGATATCCGGTCCCTGCTTGGTGTTTTACCTTTTAGTTTCCTAAAACAACTATCAAATTCTAACTCCGATATGAGGCCTTCGATATGCCTCGCTGATGGGCTGCAAGTGTCTTGAGAAATTGAGGTCCGAAGGCTATTATATTTCGTTGTGTTAAAATTTTGGGAAAAATTATCGTCGGTAGAGAGGTTGGACCAAGTTTGTGCGAAAAAATTACTGATGTCTAGAGAGCAACAGATGGGTCCTGTTGGAGTCTCCATGCAACGAATTTGTCGTGGCACATAAGTACCAGTGAGGCATCGAATGTTTTGCCAGATCTTTGCCGGGGAGGAGTTAGGGCCAATCATTGAGGTAAAGGCCATTAGGCTTTTGGTTTTGCTAATTTTGACTTCTCTTCTGAACAAAGCATTAGCTTTTTTGTAGGCAATTAAGTTTGATTGAGTTGGGCGTTTTTTAAAATACCTCCAGGCATGTACTTTCTGGTCCCTCAAATTTTTCAACTCCGGGTTCCACCAAGGGACTGACGGTTTAGTGGTGAAGTGAAAGCTTTGGGGAATAGATTGATTGGCAGGGGATCGAATAGCTTTTAGAAGAACAGCAGCTTCTTTGTTATTATTGGAAGATGGGGGGATTTCAGACAGATAATCTTTAATGCTTTTTTTGGAATTTATCCCAGTCGGCCAAGTCAGTTTTAAACTTGGGTGTGGAGAGCGTATTGGATTTAACAGAACCCATTGATATGGATATGGTAATCGGGAAATGGTCGCTATTGTGGAGATCTTCTAGTATTTTCCAAGATGTGCGTGGAAAGAGCGTGGGCGAGCAACAAGACAGGTCGACGTGAGTTAGAGTGCTGTGTGTAGAGAAGTGGGTGGCGGAGCCGTCATTTAGAATCATCAGGTCGGAGTTAAGGATAAAATCTTCCCACAGGGAACCTCTGTAGTTAGTGGATGTTGAGCCCCAGAGAACGCTCCAGGAGTTAACATCCGCAACAAGTAATACAGGACTGTGAATTTGGTTTAAAATGTTATCAAGGTCAACGTGAGAGAAAGTCTGTTTCGGAGGTATATAAATTGAGATAATAGTGAAAGTAAAAGACAAATTAATTTCTATGGCCAATGTTAGGATGTTAGAGTTGATGTTTAGTTGCTTGTGCGGAATGTTTTTTTTGATTAGGACCCCAATACCTTGCTTAGCTGTTACGTTTTGTGGGAGGTTATTGAAGTAACCAATATATGCTTTAGGGGTTAATGGTATAGACTGAAACGCGCAATGTGTCTCTTGCAGAGATATAGCACAAGGCGATAGTTCTTTGATTAATATGTTTAGCTCGTCGAAGTTGTTAATATACCCTTGTATATTCCACTGGAGAGCTTTGAATTCCTGAGGTTTGTGTGTATAGATAGGGGGGGGGGGTGAAGAGTGGCGGGTGCGTGATCTATGTTGACTCCGCTGCCATGATGTTGGCGCATTCGGACTCCCTGGAGAGCCCGAATGCCCCAATCCCCTGCCAGCAGAGTCCGGGTTTGGAATATGCATATTATTATTATGCATCATCATCCATTTCTGGATTGTTGAGGAAGTATTCATTCCTTTGTAAAAGATTTTGTGTAACAGTTGATATAGGTGAGTGAGTAATTGGTGTAATATTGGTGTTGGAGGATTTGGTTGAAGAGTTTTGTGTAAAGTTTGATATAGGGGTGTGTGGTGTAGGTGAACTATTTGAGTTAGATGTTTTGGTTGAAAATTGAGTTTGTGTACAGGGTATGGTGGGTGGAGCAGTTGAATTTTGGGCAACGCTTATTGAATTGCTAGTTTCGGGGTTGACAATGTGCCCTTCTGGACGAATGGCGATTTTCTTAGGTGAGTATTGTGGGTTAGGGGTGGAGCGGGGGTTAACTGGTGTGTTTGAGATAGTGGGGGGAAGAGTTGGATTCGTAGATTTATTGGGTACTACGTGTCTAGTTTTTATAATTTCGGCTACGGTGGGTTTAGCCGGATGTTTTCTTGGAACGGGTAGTTGGTGTAAGCTGGGGTTCTCGTTAAATATTTGCCATGCCTCGCGGACGGTGCAACGCCTATCTATCTTAATCTTGTTCACTGCCTTGTGGCGAAGAAAGCTTGGGCAAGTAGGGTCGTAGGGAGTGTGGTTTTCTGCATCGCAGTTGATGCAATATACCCGTGTACACTTATCGTGAGGTGGGGGGAGGCAACATTCTTTACATGTTACTGCGTTAGAGCACCGGTTTTTTGTGTGGCCCAATTTTTGGCATAAGATACGCCTCATTGAATTTGGGATATATTCATCGACTTTACAATTAACCCATCCTACTTTAATGTCTTTTGGGCGACGGATTAGATCGAATGTTAAGATTGCAGCGCCTGTAGCAACAAGATGGCTGCTTACGTTTCTTTGAATTTTTTTTACACCAATCACTGTATTTTTTTAACTCACTTAACAACTCGTCTTCAGGTATGTCGATAATATGCCTGGAAAAAATTCTGCCTTGCACTGAATTCAAACTAACGTGAGATGTTATTTTAACTGGTATAGAGTCAATTAACTTAGCCTTTAGGAATTTTTCTGCTGTATTGAGGTTAGACACTATAACCAAGAGGTCGCCCGATCGCATGGCTTTGACTTCCAAAACGTCTTTAGAAATAAATTCCAAGCCGCGATTAATTTGGAAGGGATTATATGAGGAGAGAGGTCGCAGGTTTTCACCTTTTTTTTCCGTTCCCGAAATCACTATGTACCGGGGGATGCCGTCGTCATTTGTGGTAATTGCCGGTAATGTTGGAAAACTTTCGATCGTCTTTTTCCGTTTAGGTTTGGAATGCCGATTTATAGGACCGTCCGAATCAAGTTCCATAAATCGGTTTTGATATGGGGGGTCCGTACCCCCCTTCATATTGGGTAAGGTCGCGAAAGTATTATATCAGTTCGTTTGACAAAGTTAGTTAGAGATAAATGGGATTTGTTTTATTGGGATCACGTGTGTGGCAATAGAAATGACACTTCAAGTGCAATGAAAGAAAGAGAAGGATATCGCTCTCAAACACGTCTATACGCGGCGTTTGCCAGAATGCGACTGTGTTTGAAAATATATCCTCAATGTTGGGGATTGGAAATTTATCGTCAGTTGTTACTTCGTACAACTTCCTATAGTCAACAAATGCGCCAACTTTCTTGACCTGTATTATCAACCTTTTTAGGGACGACCCAAATTGGCGCATTGTAGGGGCTCGTTGATTTCACAATAATACCAGACCTAAAACTCTTTAAACAAGGGGATTGTTATTTTTGAGTTAACGCTAATATTTGCGCTGACAGATTTCAGTGTCACCGGTTTTTTTTAGTTCCGTTTTGAAGGACTTGTGGAAAAGACCGCTTTTTAATAGCGAAGTGCTGGCTCCGGAATCTATGAGTAACTTAATTGGCAAAGGATCGGTTTTAACAATTATACAGGGAAGTGTTCTGAGGTGGCTGATGGACAATTTTGAAAAGGTAAGTTGTCGTTATCGGTTTGAACATGATCAACCTTCATTGTGCGACTAAGGTTACTATTTCTTGTTCGGCCTGAATTTCTAGAGTTATGCTGAGGATTGTTCATTCTGTTATTTTGCTGAGATTGGTTTAGGTTATGAGAATTAGAATTTTGAAAAGTTTGGGGATTATTTTGGCGAAAATTTCCTGAATACCTTCGCAAGTTTCCTGAATAATTTCCTGGTCTATTATCCGTAAAATTTTGTGAATTCGATTGCCGAACATTAGGATTTTGACAATTTCTTCTTGGATATAGCATATGGTTATGATAGCTTTGTGAATTATTGTTGGGTACGAAATTTGAATTGAGGGTATGTTGGTTGTTATAATTAGGATTAGGGACAGTGTTATAAAAATTGTCTGTATCAATTAAAATATCCTTTGCTTCTCTAAGAGTGGATGGGTTTCTAGCTTGAAGTATTAGCTTTGAGTTACTAGGAAGTTTATTAATAAATAGTTTAAGGACTATTGCCTCATTTTGGTCGCTATTAAACCAAGAAGGAGTTTCTGGGGTTAACCCCGTTTTAATATTAAGTTTCGTTAAAAGGCTTAGACATTGATCAAATAATTCCTGTACATTACCTCGAAATTCTAGCAACTTTATCTGATTCATAATATTTTCTACACTCTCGTTTATATTACAGTTAGATAACAGTACAGTTTTTATTTCCGGCCAATTTGTCGGATTGTTATTATTTATTAACGCAATGTTTGCTGATTCTTTAATTTTTTGCCTTATCTTAAAATGTATAATTGTTTTCGAAATTTCATTAAGGTGACCAGTAAGGGCATATAAATAATCAACATGTTTTATAAATAACTCTAACTCCTCCGGTAAGCCCGTGAACTCAGGGACTTCTTTAAATAGCTCCAAAATATTACCATTTTCCATACTGTGTTCACTGTTTTTTTTTTTTATGTGACTAGAGATGTATTCTTTATAGATGTCGTCTTGGAAGGAGTTGTATTTTATTTTTTTATAAAATTGCACTGTTCCTCTTGATATAAATTTCTTTTTTCGCTTATCGCAAGATCTTATATTCTTTTTTTTTTCGTTGCACTTTTATTCGCTACCTTTGTTTTTCGGATAAGTTTTTTTTTGATAGTTAATAAATAAGTACGTGAGTATTTTGCTGTTTTCTTTTTAGATTTTAGATTTTTATTTAAATTTTTTTTATATTTCACTACAGCTCTCTATATTATTACAGTTTTAAGCCAACATATATGTACTAATGTATATATGTACAATATATACTATTTCACTATAAACTTTATAGACTTCTCGTCTCGAATTCAATATTTATTTATTATTATTTTTTTTTTATTCTTGGTTCACTTTTTTTTTTTCGACTGCGCCAGTAATATATACGTGGTCGAGAACTCGAAAAAATAAAAACAAAAGAAAATGCTTAGGAACAGAAAAAGTAAGTTTTTATTTCGCGTGTTTAATTCTCGGTAGTCTGACTTACAGTGGTTGCTTAATTCTAAATACATTTAACAAAACGACGCTTCCTTATCGCAAAAGCAAAACCGTTCGTTTGGTTGTTTACAACATGTGGCTTGGCTTGGGTAAGAAAGCGACGCTTTCTTATCGGAAGCACAAACCGTTCTTTAATAATTGGGTTGTTTACAAATGTGGCTTGGCTTGGATTCGCTTAGATTGGATTCGCCTTTTATACCGTCAACGCCTGCAATGCACACACATTCATACGTGACTCCTGGGTAAGGATGGAGTGGCAGATAAGAGCCAGCTCTCGTGTGCTTTATGCAGGAACTCGGGACACATCGCAAACTATCGGGGTTGTCCTAAGTTCCAGTATATTAAGAAAGTAAATCTGGTTCGTCAGGAGGAGGTCGTAGTGAAACGCTCACCTGCTCCAACTAAAACGCAATCAGTCACTCCCCAAGTGACCTACGCCCAAATAGCGGCAGGTCGGGGGAAACGCGGAACAGAAAAGACCGAAGGTTGCTTCTCAGGCCCCAGTGCCTAGAGCACCGGAGGCTCAAACTGACTTGCTGGCCATTTTGCTCTCTTTTCAAGGGCATATGGAGCAGCTTCAACGTCAGGTACAGGAGCAGGCAAAGCGGGTGGACCAGATCGACGCACTTCTGCTGGGCCTAACGCACCTCCAGTTGTAATGGGTACGAACATGGATTAGCAACCCTTGAAGATCCTTGCGGTGAATGTGAATTCACTGATTAGGATCGAGCGAAGAGCCGTATTATTATAGTTGCTAGAAGACTAAACCCCTGATGTGCTTATGGTTACCAAAACAAAGCTATCCCAGAAGCACAAATTGGGGCACAATAAATACAATATTGTCAGAAGAGACCGACCCAACTCCACACAAGGAGGAGGTGTTGCGATCTTCATACGCAAACAACTACAATTTAAAGTAATAGCCAAGCAAATGGCACGAAGGGAGAAGGAACACCAGTAAGAGATTAAGCGCTCACAGCAAGAACAACAACAACCACAACTACAACCACAATCACAAGAACAACAACAGCAGCCAAAGCAGCTACCACAAATGCAACGGCAACAACAGGACAAGAAGGAGCTGAATCAAAATCAGCTAGCACAACAACAGCAAACGAAGATGAAGCAACGACAACAAAAGAAGCAGCAAAAGCAGCCCAAGCTGCAGCAACAGCAACAAGAATAGCAGCAGCAATAAGAACAACAACAACAGCAGAATGCAACGAAGACAAAGGTGCCTCCAATCAATACTTATAAAATGGAACTGAAGGAGACAATCGAGCTTTGTAAGTCGGCCATAACTAGTAGTTTTTATATTAAAAGACTTAATAACGATAGACATGCTATCCATTGCAGTGCAGTGGAGCATTATCATAAAATAAACAAATATTTAAAAGAACCGACGACGGAATTCTTCTCCTTCACCCCGAAGGGGGAAAAGCTGCAAACGATACTGCTGAGGCGGATAGAACCGTCTACCGATCTGGAGACGCTCCATGCACTGCTTAAAGAGAAAGAATGCGACGACCTCCATTTCGTAGGGGTCAAGCCATTTATCAGAGCTAGGGCCAAAAGGGAGAAGCGGAAACTGCCGTTCTTCATAGTTCAGCTCTCACCCAATAGCAAGCTGGATGGTCTAAGGAGTATTAAAGTTCTAGAATACCAGGTTGTCGCATGGGAAAAATTAAGAAGGAGCGATAACATTTTACAATGCGTTCGCTGGTGTGGAAAGAACCACAAAGCAGAGGAATGCACTCTGGGTAAGGATGGAGTGGCAGATAATAGCCAGCTCTCGTGTGCTTTATGCAGGAATTCGGGACACACCGCAAACTATCGGGGTTGTCCTAAGTTCCAGTATATTAAGAAAGTAAATCTAGTTCGTCAGGAGAAGGTCGTAGTGAAACGTCCACCTGCTCCAATTCAAACACAATCCGTGACTTCCCAAGTGACCTACGCCCAAATGGCGGCAAGTCGGGGAAACGCGGAACAGAAAAGGCCGAAGGTTGCTTCTCAGGCCCCAGCGCCTAGAGCACCGGAGGCTCAAACTGACTTGCTGGCCATCTTGCTCTCTATCCAAGCGCAGATGGAGCAGCTTCAACGTCAGGTACAGGAGCAGGCGAAGCGGGTGGACCAGATTTACGCACTTCTGCCGGGCCTAACGCACCTCCAGTCGTAATGGGTACTAACATGGAGGAGCAGCCCTTAAAGATCATTGCGGTGAATATGAATTCACTGATTAGGATCGAGCGAAGAGCTGTATTGTTTAAGTTGCTAGAAGACTAAACCCCTGATGTGCTTATGGTTAGCGAAACAAAGCTATCCCAGAATAAATACAATATTGTTAGAACAGACCGACACACAAGGAGGAGGTGTTGCGATCTTCATACGCAAACAACTGCAATTTAAAGTTATGTACAGCGGTGAAGTGCGAAGGTTCCAGGAGCTGGAAGCGTGTATCGTGTGCATCCATCTCCGTAGTGGAAAGAGGATGTACTTGGTCGCACTCTATGCACCTGAAGCTACTCAATCTACTTTATTTATTTCAGAGCTCGAGACACTTTTTCGATGCCTAAGGCTAGAGTCGGAGGAGAATTATTTCCTCATGGCCGTAGATCTTAACGCCAAACATAGAGATTGGGGAAATAACACACCTAATCCTAGAGGGAACCTACTATTCAATTGGTGGGGTCGGCACAGTGTCGAGTATAAACTCGATTTGAAAGCTACAGATAGTCCGTCATTTCCTAGGAGCGGCTCATGTCTGGATCTTATGCTGTTCGACGTACGGTTACAGCTGACCAACATGGACCGACAAACTATAAACTGCCTGCACACTTTTGTGTATGACAGTGACCATTGCGGACAACGAAATTGCGGAGTTGGAGGAATTTGTCTGACTGACTTGCTGGCCATCTTGCGTTCTATCCAAGGGCAGATGGGTCAGCTTCAGCGTCAGGTAAAGGAGCAGGCGAACCTGGTGGACCAGATCTACGCTCTTCTGCCGGGCCTAACGCACCTCCAGTCGTAATGGGTACGAACATGGAGGAGAAATCCTTGAAGATCCTTGCGGTGAATGTGAATTCACTGATTAGGATCGAGCGAAGAGCCGTATTGTTTAAGTTGCTTGAAGACCAAACCCCTGATGTGCTCATGGTTAGCGAAACAAAGTTATCCCAGAAGCACAAATTGGGGCAGAATAAATACAATATTGTCAGAAGAGACCGACCCAACTCCACACAAGGATTAGGTGTTGCGATCTTCATACGCAAACAACTGCAATTTAAGGTATTGTAAAGAGGTGAAGTGCGAAGGTTCCAGGTGCTGGAAGCGTGTATCGTGTGCATCCCTCTCCATAGTGGAAAGAGGATGTACATGATAGCACTCTATGCACCTGAAGCTACGTAATCTACTTTATTTATTTCAGAGCCCGAGACACTGAAATAAATACCACCTAAGGGTGGAGTCGGAGGAGAGTTATTTCCTCATGGCCGGAGATCTAAAAGCCAAACATAGAGATTGGGGAAATAACACACCTAATCCTAGAGGAAACCTGGTGGGGTCGACACAGTACAGAATATAAACCCGATTTGAAAGCTACAGATGGGAAATTGAAGATCAACTCCCAGAAATCGGAAACCATTCTTTTTAAGACGCTGTTGTCTGCGGCCTCTAGGGATACCAGGAAGAATTGGCGAAACTTTTCTAAATCGTGTCACCACACAGACAGCCACTTGCGTGTCGAAGTGTAGTCAGATACCTAGGGCTTTGGTTAGACCAATATCTATATTTTAACAAATATATAGATGCTGCTCTTGCCAGAGCCAAAGGTGCTTTTGCCCTTACAAAGATACTTTTTTATAGCAAGCAACTCGATGCAAGGGTAAAGGCAATCTGCTACATGGCCCTCATCCGGCCCATGCTCGTATATGGATACCCCGTGGGGTTCAACGTGGGAGCAAGCTTGTACATGTTGCTTAATATGCTCACTAGTAGAAAGTTCGTTGTGAAAAATGGCAATGTGACTTCTGCTGGGACGTTCGAAATTAAAAACGGTCTGCAACAGGGTGCGGTTAATTCACCGATACTTTTA
Source organism: Pocota personata (assembly GCA_963082735.1). Classification (NCBI taxonomy): domain Eukaryota; kingdom Metazoa; phylum Arthropoda; class Insecta; order Diptera; family Syrphidae; genus Pocota; species Pocota personata. Next base: position 96,529,896 of record OY720431.1, on the reverse strand, counting down.
ATATTTACATGGCTGATCTGATAGGATCTCTTCAGCACGCAATAGCGTACGCAAACGATTAGATTGCGTACAGGTCAGGATCTAAGATCTACGTCATTGCAACACTTTTGCAGAGTGACTTCGATAAGATGCAGCGATATTGCGACGACTGAATGTTGAAGATCAACCTTCAGATGTCGGAAACCATTCTATTCAGAACGCCGTTGTCTCTGACCTCTAGGGATACCAGAAAGAATTGGCGAAAGTTCTCTATCGTTGGACAGCACGGGCGTCTACTTGCGTGTCAAAATGTGGTCAGATGCCTTGGACTTTGGCTAGACCAATATTTATATTTTAATAAACATGTAGATGCTGCTCTGGCCAGAGCCCGAGCTGTCTTTGCCCTTACAAAGAGACTTTTTTATAGCAAGCAACTCGATGCAAGGGTAAAGGTAATCTGCTACACGGCCCTCATTCGGCCCATGCTCGCATAGGGATGTCCCGTGTGGTTCAACATAAGGGCAAATAGGATGGAAAAGATTCGGGTGTTTGAGAGGCTATGCCTTCGGGCTTGCCTTCACTTGTACAGAACACCAGAGTCTCAGTACGTTATTTTCTATTCTAATGAGGTCCTATACAACAGGGCGAATCTGATAAGAGTGGACAATTTCCTGGTCAAGAAGACTCGAAAGCACATTGCAAGAGCAATGACCTCGATGAATAATCTGATTTTTGCTGCTTATAACCTCAACCATAGGTACCATGAGAGGGTGCACCTTAACGGCTTTGTCCCCCGAGAAGCATTCCTCTATTTCGATCTGGCAGGTCTGGTCCAGGATAGATCAGCGGTGCCGTTAATCTTCCGGCTTACATCGTTTTTATGTGTCTAGGTTAGGTAGTTTAAGTTTATTTATACGGAAAAAAAACACGGTACTTGGATATACATATATAAAAAAACTTATAAAAAAAGTGCATATTTGATTATGCACGTAGTTAAGTTAGGTTAAGACTTATTTTAATTTAGTATTTAAGTTTTATATATTAGATAAAAGAAATAACATCGATACTAAGTTTTTTAAAATAAAAAATTTTCTTAGTCATAATTATTATTCCAATAAAATAGTAATAAGTAATAGATTAAGCCGAAAGACATAGATATGGATTAAGTTGTTTTCACATAGTCAGAACTGTAACTATCATATATATATTCACATACGTTCAACTGTAACTATATTTCCACAAGGTCAGCACTGCAATTATGATATATTCCCACACTGTCAGTCATTCATTTACTTTCCCACACGGTCAGCACCATGTATATGTATTCCTACACTGTTAGTTCTAACATAATACACGATCATGCGAACAAAAAGTCTGTCAAACAGTTGATATTTACCTATATTTTCACGTTATTATCCTGTACCTACACACAGCTATTAATATAGCAGTGAACCCAACATGCATATTTTAGAAAATATAATATATTGTAATATGCGTGCTACGGCTCGAGTAGATAAAACGATATTCTGTGAAATTTATTTCTTTATTTTCTAGTCTATAGAACAATTCAAGTTCACACTATACTATTCTTCGCAAATTCTTTTCTTACAAGGTCTCTTTCCTCTCAAATCACTTTATCTCCTTTCAATTACTTAATTCACAAATCCAAACTAATTACTTTTTCTTGTTCACTCTCAACTTTCAATTTATCACCAAATTACAACTTCGCCCATTATCACTTTTCCAATCTCTTCGCCACGGTTCTAAACCAACTGTGTCTTTTTTTGATCGCCATCTGTCCTTATATAGTAGAAGTTTCTGATAGCCAGAAACTTCTAGCAAATTCTTCGACCACTGGAAAAAGAGAAATAATTCTTGCAGTTATAATTCCCTTTTATCCCTGATATTATTCGTCTCTTTCGTTGACATGAGCTGTGGAGACTTCGTCCCAGACACGAACCTCGAATGAAAGGACAGTTCGAACCAAAATTCTGCCAGAATGGAAAGTCACTTCGGAATTTGCTGCATAGACATAGGAGCGTAGTTATTATTATGCTACACTGCCCCCCTCTTAGACGTGTTCGTCCCGAACAAGTGCATCCTCATTTCGGCCATTGTATCGACTCAGTCGGTCCACATGAACCACTTCCATTTTGGCCCTCGGTCCTCGCTGGATGCGGTAGACAACATCGTTGATGCGGGTTACTATTATGTAGGGACCTTCCCAGTTCCGCTGTAATTTAGGTGATTTCCCCTTTTGGCGATGGGGATTATACAGCCACACCAGATCTCCTTCCTGGAATCCTGATGTTGTTGCCTTGGCATCATACCTGGTCTTCATGCGGTCGCTCGTCATCTTAATCTGACTTCTGGTCCTTTGGTGTATGTCTCTAAGCCTTTCCCTAAGGTCCGCCACGTACTCTTCTTCATTTCTGGGCTCATTGGTAGGAGATCCAAATTTCACCTCACTGGGTAAACGAGCTATTCCACCAAATAAGATTTCGAACGGCGTATGTCGAGTAGTGCTATGCACGGCACTTCTATAGGCCATCAAAAACAAGGGAATCTGCCGGTCCCAATCCCGTTGGTAGTCACCTACGACCTTCGAGAGATGTTCGTCCAAAGTCCTATTGAAACGCTCCACCATACCGTCCGACTGTGGATGATTCCGAGTAGTTGACACATCTCTTGGAAGATTCTTGACTCGAAGTTCCGCCCTTGGTCAGAATGCAATTCCAAGGGCACACCGAATCTGCTAACCCAATTGTAGACGATCTGCTCCGCCACGGTTCTGGCTTCCTGGTTAGGGATCGGAAACGCTTCCGGCCACTTACTGAAGTAGTCCATCACTACGAGTATATACCGATTACCATTGTCGGTTTCCGGAAAGGGCCCTGCGATGTCAATGGCGATTCGTTCGAAATGTGCTCCCACGTTGTATTGATGCATCTTACCTCGAGTTTTGATTCTCGGACCCTTGCTAGCTGCACACACGTCGCATTTTCTGCACCAGTCTTCGATATCTTCCTTCGCTTTTAACCAATAAAAACGTTCTCGTACCTTTTCTAGCGTCTTATTCACTCCCAAGTGGCCTCCGGTCGCCCCGCCATGCATTTCCTGTAACACCTCCTTGACCCTCGTCCGCGGTACGACAAGCTGCATTACAAACGACTTTTACCATTACCATTTTCTTCTCAGAACACCTTCTTGGACATGGAGGGAGTCCCACTGCGCAAAATATGCCTTTAAGGTCGGGCTTTTGTGAGAGATGTCCTGATGATCCGGTTTCTCCATGTTCTCCTTCCAGGCCAGAATCGGCTCGATATCCGGGTCTTCCTTCTGAGCGTTCCGGATCTCATCTATGCTCCAGCCGGTGATAGGTTCGGCTCTCATTCTTTGGATGGAAACCAGCTCCCGTTCTTCCTGACGCGCACAATGTTTACAATCCGTTCTGCATGGTCTCCGGGACAGTGCATCCGCATTAGAGTGGAGTTTTCCTTTACGATGCTGTATTTCGCAGTCGTAGATTTGCAGCCTTTCGATCCATCTTGCGACCTGACCCTCAGGACTCTTGAACTGTAATAGCCATTTTAAGGCTGCATGGTCTGTGCGAAGAACGAACTTCCTCCCGTAGAGGTATTTGTGAAAATGCTTCGTAGCCAAGATCAAAGCTAGAAGTTCCCGCCTTGTCACGCAGTAGTTCCTTTCTGGCTTAGAGAGCACCTTGCTGAAGTACGCAACCACCTTCTCTTGGCCGTCATGCACCTGGGAGAGTACGGCTCCTACCCCGACATTACTAGCATCTGCATCCACAACGAACGTTTCCCCGGGAGTGGGGTAAGCCAGTATCGGGGCATCGCATAGCCGTTGTTTAAGTGCCTTGAAGCTCTTCTCGCACTCAATTGACCATTTGAATTGTTTTCACTTTTCCGTCAACTGGTGCAGGTTCTTTGCGATCCCGGCAAAATCCTTCACGAACCGTCTGTAGTAGGTGGCTAGGCCCAGGAATCTCCTTAGTTGGTGTTTGTCTTTGGGGACTGGCCAGTTTTTCACCGCTTCGACCTTCTCCGGATCGGTTCTCACTCCTTTCGCTGAAATTATGTGCCCCAAGTTCTTGACTTCCGCTCTAAACAGGGCGCACTTCTTGGGGTTGAGCTTCAGGTGGGCACTTCGAAGCCTTTGAAACACATCCCTTAGATTGTCTCGGTGTTGCGCAAACGTTCTTCCTACGACGATGACATCATCCAAGTATACCAAACAGATTTTCCATGTTAATCCTTGCAGGACACATTCCATCAATCGCTCGAAAGTCGCCGGAGCATTGCACAGCCCGAATGGCATTACCGTGAATTGCCATAGCCCATTTCCTGCGGTGAAGGCGGTTTTCTCCCGGTCTTCTGGATGGATAGTGTGTCTAGCGTGTCATCAATCCGTGGCAGAGGATAGCTGTCTTTCTTGGTAACGTAATTGAGCTACCGATAGTCCACGCAGAACCGCGTGCTGCCATCTTTCTTAACCAGTACAACCGGTGATGCCCACGGACTTTTGGAACTTTCAATCAGACCTTCTTTCTCCATTGCCGACACCATCTCTGCAACTTCTGTCTGCTTTACCAATGGAAGGCGCCTAGCAGGCTGACGAATTGGTCTAGTATCACCAGTGTCTATTCGATGTTGTACCAGGTGTGTTCGGCCGTATTCTCCGTCCTGTGAGGCAAATACATCAGCGTACTCATTGATAAGATTCTCTGCCATAGTTCGCTGCTTTTGATTCAGTTCACTGGACTGGAGAATCGTCTCTCTCGTTTCCGCTGTCCAAGGTGATGGGAGAGGTTTTGGAGCATCACGTTCAGATATTGTTGCGACGGCGGTAATCGGCGTGCATTTTCCAGTCACCTCCCCTCGCCTTAGTTTGACAGTGTGTGGTCTTGCGTTCAAAACTCTCACTGGAACCATGGTGTTCTTTGGTTCGACTAACGTCTTTCCCACGATGTAGTCTTGAGAATTCTTCTCTGGGTCTGGTTCTACTATGTAGAATCGGTGGCTCCCAAGATCACCTTCCAGCTTCGTCCAAATGATTGTCTCCGAAGACGGCGGCAAAACTTCGTCTTTGCTGATGACTGTCCTGAGAGTTACGGCATTCTCGTTTCCGTACACCATCGGAATCTCCACATTTCGATACCTCAGTACTTGCATCCCGATGTCCAAGATTACTTCATTTGCTTTCATGAAGTCTATTCCGATGATGCACTCATCGCATATATCTGCCACCAGAAACGCATGGGAGAACGTCAGTCCCGCCAGAGTAATCGTAAGACGAACTTCTCCAAACACGTTCGCCATTTCCCCTGTTGCAGTCTTCAGGCAGTAGCTGTTGGTGTTGTGCAGCCAGGCGCTTCTGACGATATCTCTTCTTACAATGGAGGCAGTGGCGCCTGTGTCGATGGTGGCTACGCACTTCTTCTTGTTGATTAGTGCCTCCACTGTCAGGCTCTTGTTACCCCGTTTGGTTTGCGAAACTTGAATGGTGGTCCTGGGGGCCTCGATTCCAGTAACCAACTTCTGCGCCGCGAAGTTGGTCCTTACGCATTTCCCGACTGCTGGTTTTGGTAAGTCTGACTGACAGCCAGATGCTTCCTCTCTGCTTCTCCTACTTCCGCAATGTGGACAATTTCCTCGTCTAGGTGCACTTCTGCACTGCCGTTGTAAGTGTCCGGTTTGGTTGCAATTCCAGCAACGGATTTGACTTCCGCGAGCTTTGTCTTCATCCATGACGGCTGTTCTCTGGCATGAGCATTCCACGACGGACATTTCCCTGACACGGTGTATTGCCTGGTATGCTTGGTCCGCAGCCTTCATTGACAAAGCGAATGCCAATGCCTCGGGGAGTGTTCGCTTTTCAGCCATCCTTACAGCCATTTGCAGTTGTCTGTCCTCTATGGCCTGAATAAAAGCTTCCACCGCCATTTCGTTGATAAGCTCCTCACCGGCTTTAGGGTATGAAAGATGGGCTAGTCGCTCTATATCCGCTTGCAACTGTTGGAGCGTTTCCCCCCTTTTCTGGACTCGACTACGCAGCTGAACCCTGTACACCTGCTGCATGTGTTCATCCCCAAACCGCATCTCGATAGCCTGAACCAGAGAGTCGTAGTTCTGCTGTTTATCTTCCGGGATGGTCTGCAAGAGCTCCGCAGCTGGACCCCTCAGTGCAAGTGTGAGTGCAATGGTCTTCTCTTCATCGTCCCAGGTATTGGTCATTGCGGCCGCTTTTCTCTTCGATCACTTCGAATTTGGATTTCAAGTTCTTGTTTTGCTCATCAAGTTTACTTTCCAGAGCATCTAGAGAATTCTTTTGTTCGTCCATTGCTTTCTTTTGTTCGTCCATTGCTTTCTTTTGTTCATCCAGCTTAAGTTCTAGAGAATTCTTTTGTTCGTCCAGCTTAAGTTCTATAGAATTCCTTTGGTCTTCTATTGCTTTCTTTTGTTCGTCCATGACTAACTTAAGTTGCCGGAGCAGACTCGTTACACCCGGGTCGGCTGCTGTACTTGCTGGTTCCTCTTCCACGTCAAACTCTACGTCGTGCGGATTTTCAACTTCCTGCGTTACTGCTTCTTCCAGACGAATCAGCAGGGCATCTTTTCCCCCAGTTGTGTCGAGGTTCCGCTTACTGAGTTCTGCCTTTAGTTGAGTTATAGTTAGTTTTCCCAATTTGCGACCCATTTTGCGCAACTAATTAACTCAACACAGAAATCGTTTTTTTTTTTTTTTTACTTGTGCAATTTCACACCATGGAAATAGTTATTCACAGAATAAGTTTTATCCCGCTTCTGACACCAATATAATATGCGTGCTACGGCTCGAGTAGATAAAACGATATTCTGTGAAATTTATTTCTTTATTTTCTAGTCTATAGAACAATTCAAGTTCACACTATACTATTCTTCGCAAATTCTTTTCTTACAAGGTTTCTTTCCTCTCAAATCACTTTATCTCCTTTCAATTACTTAATTCACAAATCCAAACTAATTACTTTTTCTTGTTCACTCTCAACTTTCAATTTATCACCAAATTACAACTTCGCCCATTATCACTTTTCCAATCTCTTCGCCACGGTTCTAAACCAACTGTGTCTCTTTTGATCGCCATCTGTCCTTATATAGCAGAAGTTTCTGATAGCCAGAAACTTCTAGCAAATTCTTCGACCACTGGAAAAAGAGAAATAATTCTTGCAGTTATAATTCCCTTTTATCCCTGATATTATTCGTCTCTTTCGTTGACATGAGCTGTGGAGACTTCGTCCCAGACACGAACCTCGAATGAAAGGACAGTTCGAACCAAAATTCTGCCAGAATGGAAAGTCACTTCGGAATTTGCTGCATAGACATAGGAGCGTAGTTATTATTATGCTACAATGTTTTCGGCTCTGTGGGTCCACTTAATGATCAAACTTATATTTATTTCTTTTTCACAGATTGTTTGAGTTTAGGAAAATTATATCAAGACGTGAAAAATGTTTCAAATTAGTTCCACCTGAATATCCGATCGAAATCACGAGAGAAGAAAAACAATCGGACTGTACGATATTGGAAGGACATTTTACAACTCCCCTTGAGTTTCATCTGCCTGGATTAGTCCCGAAAGCTTCTCAGCAAGCTCATTTTCAAGTTTTAGTGCCAAACATATGGACAAGCGGGAGGCATAAGCCAATGTGTATTCATTTAGCTGGTACTGGAGACCACGTAAGTTTTTAGTGCAAAGTAGTATTAACAATGATTTCATACTGATTTCGTATTTGCAGTATTTTTGGCGAAGAAGAAATTTTATTGCAAAACCATTATTAAAAGAAGCCAACATAGGTGGCATCATTTTAGAAAATCCATTTTATGGAGTTAGAAAGCCAGATGACCAAGTGTAAATCTAAAATTTAAGAGTTGTACAAATTAACATTCGCATATTTCACAGGCGCTCAAATTTGCATAATGTTTCCGATATTTTTGTTATGGGTGGTTGCCTTGTTCTTGAATGTCTAGTTTTGTTGCATTGGTGTGAAAGAAATGGTTACGGGCCTTTGGGAATAACAGGTCTATCTATGGGTGGTCACGTAAGTATAATGAAGTTTTATTTCTAATTGAATACTAATATATGTAGATCTCTAAATTTTAGATGGCCTCGCTGGCAGCTACAAATTGGCCAAAGCCTCTTGTTTTGGTTCCATGCCTATCATGGTCAACTGCAGCTGCGGTATTTACTACGGTAAAATAAGTTCCTAATTTCTACTATAGTTTAGTATATAATCTTCACTGCAGGGCGTAATGAGCCACTCTATAAATTGGGATATGCTGGAAACGCAGTACTTTTCTGATGGACAGTATAGTGAACGTCTTTCGAAAATGGTGACTATTATTGATGACGCGTTCGCAGCTGGACAAAAATTTGTCAAAGACTTCAATCAGTCGATGTATGAACTTAAGCAAGACATTAAAGATGTTCAATCGCAGAAAACTCTTCCTTCAGAAAATAACATCACAAAATTCGAAAGTGAACATGTGTCTGAGATTAACGGCACTGAAAAAATTTATAAAGAAAACGCACTTCGGCTAAGTAAAAAACTACATACAAAAATTATGTCTCAAAACAAATTTGAACTATCTCAGTCCGAAGTAAACGAACTTAATATCAAAATTCGTAATACGAAAAACAATTCTAAGAAATCGGAAAACAATTATATCAGACCAAAACTAACACAAAAAAAGGGAAAGAAGGAAGATTTAAGCCTAACGGGAGGAAATCGGGTAACGCAGTCAGCTCTCACTAAGCTAATGGATTATATTTTGCCTAAAACAACACAACAAGAAAATGAAAAAATTGATATAACAAAAACAAATTGGTGGGAACGGGAAGCATTACAGTTCATGCGTGGCATGATGGACGAATGTACGCACCTTAAAAATTTCTCCGCGCCGTTTGATACTTCTTTAATAATTGCTGTTTGTGCAAAAGACGATGCATACGTACCTCGAGAAGGATGCTCCAGTTTAGAGGAAATTTGGCCAGGTGTTGAAGTAAGATATCTAGATGCCGGTCACGTGAGTGCATACGTTCTGCATCAAAAATTGTTTAGGTATATTTTGTTTTCTACTGTGATCTGGCAACTATAATAATACTATTATTATTAATATTCTTTATTATAGATCGAGCATAATTGAAGCCTTTGAAAGGGCTAAAAGGAAAATTGAAGAACGTGACTCTGACGTTTATATAAATGATGATCTTAAACCTACTATAACTTATGAGGAACTACGCAAACGATATGAAAAAGTGATTTTACTTTAAAGAATTTTTTTTTGTTGCAATTCTGTATCATAATGTAAAATTATTTGCTGCTGGATAATTTTTTTTGTGTTTTCTTTTATAATTTGCGTGCGCCAGAAGAAATATGTATGTATACTCTTATACAATATTATGAAGAGGAACAGAGGAGATACCTGTATACGTTGGCTTTAAATATTTGAAGGTTGTAGTGATGGGAAAATACAGAGGATAGTAGATCATTCCACATTCGTGTCGTTCGGCTTATAAACGAGTCCCTATATTTGACAGTACGACCGCAGTTGGGCTTGAGAGTGAACTCATGTTTTTTTTTATTGTTTATTTATCCACTTATACACTAACACAATATATTGTTCCAATAAACTTAAAACTATACTATTATTATGCCTTAAAGTAACTGACCTGAAGGGTGCTCAATACTTATGTTATGGTTTTAAGAAAACTTAGTTCTAATGTTTTATTTAAATCGGTATTTTTTTTAATTTCAAATTAATTATTATTATTATTATTTCTTTTTTTTTTTTATTTCATTTAAAGGAAAAACGTGGGAAAACCTTTTCGAACGCATTATTTTTTTATTTTATTAAAAAAAAAAAAACAAACTACCTTAACCTAATTCCAATTCTAGGGCCGAACCCTGATATGTGATCTGTGTCCCGCCACCGAAAAAACCAATCAAATGATAGTTAAACCATCCAATCGGTTACTCAGCGGCGTTTCAGAAATCACATATCAGGGTCCGGCCCTGCTTAACCTAGGTGCTAGCCTCAACCCAGTCGAGCCACCAATATCTCTCTCTATTCAACATGTCTACGTTTTCTGAATCCCGCTCAGGCATGCCTACGCAGTATCTGAAGTCAGCGTTTCCTTCTCCTGAGTCCAACGGCTCGTAGAGAATACGTTTATCTGTCGCCCTTCTAGCATGATGGTAAATAATCGGAACGTTCAGCGAATCTGACAAGTAACCATGTGCATCCAGATACAAGAATGCTTCCGGGGGGATGTGTCCACTCACCATAGTACTTCGAAAATACTCAGGGTTAGGATAAAATAAGCCCGACACAAGTTCGTTCTCCATAACGCTCGCTGACCGCGCGAAATGGTTCCTCACAAGATCCAGAATGACATTGTCGATTCTGGACACGCCGGAGGCATCCAATAGTCTCTTATTAGAAACGTAATGCCGAAAGTCAGAATGTGCGCTTCTATACATACGCATGCAGGCTCGAAGACATTTTCTTTCAAATAGTCTAAGTTTTTCCATATAAGACGGGCTTAAGTTCCACCATACTGGACTCGCATAAGTCAGAATTGGACGAACGAAATCTTGGTAACATATGACCTTTACATCGGATCTCAGATAGTTGGAGTAGAAAAGGCGTTTGAGAGACATAAATGCCGCTCTTGCCTTTTGCAACTGTATATTTATGTGCTCATTGTAGTACAAAAACTTGTCCAAATGAACACCTAAATATTTCACAACAGTCTTTGACTCGATGTGAAGGCCATTAGAACATTTTATTTGTAGGTTTTTCCAGTTCCGTCTCAAATCTGAATTACCGCGTCTAACTGGGGTGCGGAACAGTATAGTTTCGCATTTTGCCTCGTTTATTTTAAGCTTCCACTCTGAGCAGAAAGCTTGCAGTTTATCAAAGCTGTTCTGAAGCTCTGTCTGTATGTCTTGGATTTTCGAGCCGCTTGCATACAATATAACATCGTCAGCGAACGCTATTGAATTATCCATTTCCCTCAGCATTTCCGAAATGTAGATGTTGAAGAGGAGCGGTACTGTAACCGTGCCCTATATTTGACAGTACGACCGCAGTTGGGCTTAAGAGTGAACTCATGTATATTCGAATCATGAAGGGTATTGGGGTGAAACTTTAAAGGGGAGGAATGGAACTGGCTATTTCGCTAGAACATTTTTTTTATAAAAAAAAGCCATAAAATAGGGACAGACACTAGACATTTCTACAATGTTCGAGTGAATCTGTGGAGTTCACAATGTCTCTATCATCTATAAGTTTTAACTCCGTTTCTGTACCATGTCCAGAATGTGCAGAACGGCTTTGAATGCACAAGACCAGATGTGGGTGTCATATTCCAGCTTTGGTTGGATGAATTCCTTATAAATTGAGGCTAGATCAGACGAGGTAAAATATTTTTTACACCGTTTAAGGAATCTAGGATACATTTGCAGCATTTTTGGCAACCACGGAGATGGGTATTAATACACATACCGAGAATGACAAGTCTTTCGGTTTCAATGATGCAAGTACCATCCATGGATAATGGTTGAGGGTTTTGGTTTCGCTTGAGAGACAGAAGACAGCATTGTGTTTTGGAAGCATTAAATTCCACTCTGTTGGAAGATTCGTCTTTTTTTGGGACGGGTTGGATAAATGCTATTTACATCTACTCGGAAAGTGCCGTAAAGAGTAGGAGAGAGAAAAAAGCTTACGCATAGGATTTTCCTGCGTGGGAGAACACCTCTTCAGAACTATGGGGAAATACCATCTGGACCAGCGGATTTGTGTATGTAAAGACCTTTGAGTACTCCTGCAAGTGTATGAGTGCAAAAGTGGACTTGTCCCATGGAAAATTCGACGCTCTCAAGCACATGCGGAGGCAAAGCATTATTTGGCAACGTAGAGTTCGCTGGCAGACAAGGCAGAATTTTTAATATTTTTCACGAATGCCCAAAAATGATTACTACATTGGGACATTGTAGGATTTGTTGCCTTAATTTTTGGTAATGTAGAAATAGAAATAAAATAAAGCTGTGAAGTATGGATCCAAAGAATAGTTTTCCAAAACCAACTGTCGCAGGTGCTATGCCCAAACGATAGTCAGCCGTGGTCCTCTATTCGGATGAACATTCACAGTCCGCTATGCATGTTACGCTCCCTCAGTCACCGCAACTGAAAGTATGTACATATGTATTATATGTATATAGCACATGCTACAATTGCGATGACGAAGAAGCGCAACAGCAAGTGAGTAGGGGTCTGATAGATTGAGGACACCGGTAATGTTGTTTTTTTGTTCACTGCACTCCATAGAAATTGATTGGGTGCATGAATTACGTATCTAAAGATACTCAGCCACATTCCGAAATCCAATCTCATAACACATACCGGATATGGATGTTGTAGGTAGATCTTAATGGAAGGAAACACTTGGCCACTTTATTGAACAACTTTATGGAACAACTTTATTGTACGGGTTAATGATTACGACTAAGAATAATATAGGAAAATGCCTATGCTTATATAGCATAAGTTTCATCTCGCTCTAACGTCGCAACATACACAACTACTCTCTACTAACAGCATCGCTAAGCAAACTACTACAGATGTCGCCACATGCAGTAATATGAGCTTTACTCGTGTTACCTCAGAGTCATCGCATAGGTCACACATTACATTCCTTAACTTGTGTTGAGTAAGTATAAAAAGACAAACACCAGCACGATAGGATCAATCTCCGATAAGTCGCGAAAGTTAACATTGGTTCAATAAAGTATTCTGTACCCACAACATTGCAGTGTTATCATTTGGTTGTTTTGGTTGCCCTCTTGTCTGCTCAATTTATAAATCAGAAGTGGGATAATAAAACCCGAAGCACAACGGGATCATATTTGGGTTTTCTGATCTCGACTGCAAATTGCGAAAGGGGCTCGACTCACACGTAGGAAATCTGCACGGTGGTGGGTGCATGAGGCAAGTTGGTAGGCTTCTGTGTGTGGAAGTGTCGTCAACCGATCGCTGCCGCTAATAATTAATATTTTTTGTTTTTACTCAAACCACTGGCTGGAGGTCGAAAGCGAAAGTAAAGCGGAAAAAGAACAGCAAGAAATTGGGCCGTTGTACTTAGCCATTGGTCTTGGGATTCGACTTTTGCCGTTTGAACGGGAGACGACAAATTGTCTAGTGGAAAGAGCGGTTTGTTTTTGTTTTGCCTGGGGATTCGGAGGTCGACTCCGATTAACGTTGACAAGAATTGGTTTTGTCGTCGGCTCTTCGGATTTTTTTTTAAATTCTTTTTTTGGCTTTTGGCGATCCAAATTATGGAGTTCAACGCTCGGAACATTGGACGAATTCTTCATCGAATTGTATCGGAACTTCCCAACCATCGACGACGACGCAGACGTCCACGACCGACGGAGAGAACGGATAAAGAGACATGGGAAGGAGATAGACGAATACATTTTCGAGATGAAGTCGATTTCGTCAAGAGGATGTGTGCAGGAAAGTTCCCTGATAAGGTATATTGTTCAGGGAATTACGGACGAGAAGTGCCCGGAGTCGTTCCAGGCGGTGAAGCCAACGTCGGTCGAGGACAACATGCAGAGGGCCCGATGGGTCGTTGAACTGAGGTCCAGGAGTCAACGTGGAGGAAATAAGCCTCCTCAACGAGACACAGAAAGACGAGTAGAAGGCCGAGTGGCTAGACCCGTCGGTGTTGGAGGCAGGACGAGATGCTTCGCATGCCATCAGATAGGCCGTTATGAAAGTAGTCCTCTGCAACACAGTCGTTCACAGACTTTCATCGAGTACGCACGTGTTTCGGCTTCTCAATTAAAATCGGTGCGATTTAAAGTAGTAAATTAGACAGCGGACATTCAAGTGGCGAGTTAGCCCAGTGGTAGTGGCGGTGTTCTACCGAACAAGCGACCCCGGTTCAATTCCGGGCAGGGGAATTCTGGACTTTTTTTTTCATTTATACGAAATAAGTGAAATCCAAATAAATAGAAAAAAAAAATTAGGCGATGGAGAGTGAGCGGTCCGCGCTTCCAATAGCAGGACCAGCTGGTGGGGTGACTGCATCAGCCGATGCAGTACAGGCAGGTCACCCAGCAAACGGTGGCAACCGAATGTAAAGGGAAAGGAGAAGGAAGTTGAAACTTTTTCCAAACCTTGCTAAGCAATCTACATCAGCTCAAGCTGAACAGCTTCCAGGTGGAGTGAGGAAAGGGGCGCAGAGCACGACAACAGCAGCAGCAGGGGAAAAGAAGCGGCAAAGATCGGATGACTCTGTCGAGTTCCCGTACATCTCTGACGGTGGGGAAGGCCGCTACATCGGAGACGATAATAATCACATTTACAATGCGTTCGCTACCAAAGGTACGGGCACGCCGCGTCGAAATGCGAAATGTAGGCTCGATGTGTCAAGTGTGGAAAGAACCACAAAGCAGAGGAATGTACTCTGGGTAAGGATGGAGTGGCAGATAAGAGCCAGCTCTCGTGTGCTTTATGCAGGAACTCGGGACACACCGCAAACTATCGGGGTTGTCCTGAGTTCCAGTATATTAAGAAAGTAAATCTGGTTCGTCAGGAGAAGGTCGTAGTGAAGCGTCCACCTGCTCCAATTCAAACACAATCCGTGACTCCCCAAGTGACCTACGCCCGAAAGACCGAAGGTTGCTTCTCAGGCCCCAGTGCCTAGAGCACCGGAGGCTCAAACTGACATGCTGGCCATTTTGCTCTCTTTCCAAGGGCAGATGGGGCAGCTTCAACGTCAGGTACAGGAGCAGGCGAAGCGGGTGGACCAGATCTACGCACTTCTGCCGGGCCTAACGCACCTCCAGTCGTAATGGGTACGAACATGGAGGAGCAATCCTTGAAGATCCTTGCGGTGAATGTGAATTCACTGATTAGGATCGAGCTAAGAGCCGTATTGTTCAAGTTGCTTGAAGACTAAACCCCTGATGTGCGTATGGTTAGCGAATCAAAGCTATCCCAGAAGCACAAATTGGGGCACAATAAATACAATATTGTCAGAAGAGACCGACCCAACTCCACACAAGGAGGAGGTGTTGCGATTTTCATTAAAAAACAACTGCAATTTAAAGTAGTGCACAGCGGTGAAGTGCGAAGGTTCCAGGTGCTGGAAGCGAGTATCGCGTGCATCCCTCTCCATAGTGGAAAGAAGATGTATATGATAGCACTCTATGCACCTGAAGCTACTCAAACTACGCTATTCATCTCAGAGCTCGGGACACTTTTTCGATGCCTAAGGCTGGTGTCGGAGGAGAATTATTTTATCATGGCCGGAGATCTAAACGCCAAACATAGAGATTGGGGAAATAACACACCTAATCCTAGAGGGAACCTACTATTCAATTGGTGGGGTCGGCACAGTGTTGAGTATAAACTCGATTTGAAAGATACAGATAGTCCGTCGTTTCCTAGAAGCGGCTCCTATCTGGATCTTATGCTGTTCGACGTACGGTTACAACTGACCGACATGGACCGACAAACTATAAACTGCCTGCACACTTTTGTGTATGACAGTGACCATTGCGGACTCAGTGCCGTAATAACGATTCCAAACGAAATTGCGGAGTTGGAGGAGTTTGTCCAAACGTACTCCTACAATTGTAGTAGGACACGTTGGACTCGCTTCTCAAGAACTTTGACAAGAGCACTCTAATCGAATTCGCTCTACCCACCGTTCAATAGGAATCTGTCAAACGAGGAGATTGACTGGTACCTAAAACAAATGGACGAGACAATTAAACGAACTATGGACAATACGATACTTCGGTATCAACATACTGACAACGCAGACATATTCCGTAATGCTACAATTGACGCACTACACCAACACAAAAGTAGACTGCTGTCGAGACTAAAAACCTTGTACAGACAGTTTACTGACAGACAAAACTCGTAGGTTAGGACGCTGAAGTCGTTGATTAAAAACCTCCAGAAATTAATTAGAGAAAATTACAGACTTTCTGTAAATTTTCATTGGAACAACAAAATTCGGGCTGTAAAATCGAACACCCCGAGTATGTTCCCGCAAATAAATAAAATATTTCGGAGGAATAATCAAAACGACCTTCCGTGTCTTAAGATCCCCCGAACGACGAACAATGGACAAATACTAATAACAGCAGGTATAGATTCAGATAACGCAGTAGAGGATGATAACTTCTTTGTGATCCTTCGACCGCAGGAGAAGGTAGAGGCTATAGGAGCGACTTTCCAGGAAGTGTACAAGGTGAATGATACCATTTGCCCGAACCACGATCTGGAAAATCGCGTCCTTGTGCACAACTTCTACCTTCGAAATGATATACAGCACTGGCGATCCGAGAACATAGGTTTTACCGAGTTCAATGACGATAACATGGCAAATAATGTCATCGCCGATGAAAGGGTACATCCCCCGTACATATCGAAGGTGGAGCTCCAAGCGATCTTCGACGCATTGAGGAGGAAGAAATCTGTAGGAATCGAGGGAGTGTCGAACATTGTGCTTCGACATCTCCCTCTAGAAGCGATGGACATTTACACCACTCTGTTTAACAATGCACTGAATAAGGCACATTATCCAGCGCATTGGAAAACAGCAGTGATACAATCCATCCCCAAAAAGTTTAAGGACACTTCCAATCCGGCAAATCTCCGGTCAATAAGTCTCCTTGCAATAGAGCCCTGCTTAAGTGGACTGAGAACAATAATATAATTCCGGATAACCAATTCGATTTAAGGCGGGGCATGATTTAATACATGCCGCGTCTAAACTGGTATATGATATACAATGTAAAAACTGCAAGAACCAATGCACGGGTGGCTACCTGATTGACTTGGAGAAGGCCTTCGACACCGTATGGTTAGAGGGACTCTTCGACAAGCTGGGCATAAGCAAACCACTGCTGTACGTACTTCATAACATGCTCACCACTAGACAGTTCATTGTCAAAAATGGCAATGTGACTTCTGCTGGAACATTTCTAATTGAAAACGGTCTTCAACAAAGTGCGGTTAATTCACCGATCCTTTTCAACATTTACACGAGCGATCTCATAGGATCACTTCACCATGCCATAGCGTACGCAGACGACTTGATCGCGTACAGATCAGGACTAAAAATCGAGGTCATTGCAATTCTCTTGCAACGTGACTTCGATAAGATTCAGCGATATTGCGATGACTGGAAGTTGAAGATCAACTTTCAGAAATCGGAAACCATTCTTTTTAGGACGCCGTTGTCTGGGACCTCTAGGGATACCAGGAAGAATTGGCGAAACTTCTCAATAGTTGGACCTGGGGTTTTGGTTAGACCAATATCTATATTTTAACAAACATATAGATGCTGCTCTGGCCAGAGCCAAAGGTGCTTTTGCCCTTACAAAGAGACTTTTTTATAGCAAGCAACTCGATGCAAGGGTAAAGATAATCTGCTACATGGCCCTCATTAGGCCCGTGCTCGTATATGGATGCCCCGTGTGGTTCAACGTGGGAATAAGCTTGTTGGAAAGATTCGGGAGTTTGAGAGGGCTTGCCTTCATTTATACAGAACACCAGAATCCCAGTACATAAAATTCTATCCCATTGAGGTCCAATACAATAAGGCTAACCTAATAAGAGTGGATAATTTCGTTATCAAGCTGATTCGAAGGCACATTCCAAGAGCAATGAGCTCGACGAACAACCTGATCTCTAGGGCTTATTACCCCAATTATGAGTATCACGAGAGAGTGCGCCTTAACGGCTTTGTTCCCCCAGAGGCGTTCCTCTATTTTGATAAGAAAGGTCTGATCCAGGACAGATTGGCGGTGCCGCTAATCTTTCACGTTGCTCGGACAGGTGTGGATAGGCGACTCAACTACGACAGAGACGTTGCACACGGCAGTGTGGAGCGTCTCCGGTTTAGTAGGGCGGTATCGGGTGACGTACAACGTCAGTACGGTCATTTCTGGTGGCTAGCCGAAAGAGAGGGAACTCCTTCGTCGTTTCCCCCTAATCCAGGGTAGTCTGTTGAATGTTTAAGGTTGGCTGTACTTTGCCCATGGTTTAGGTTTAGGTAGTTTAGCTTGTAGTTAATAATTAAAAAAAAAAAATAAATAATAATATCCACAGCACTTGGATGAAAAAAAAAAAAAAAAAAAATTATTAAAAAACAGCACTCGATAATAAAAAAAAAAATTTACGTAGAAAAGATTTATTTTAAGTTTAAGATTTTTTTTAAGGTAGATTTTTAAGTTTTATATAGAAGATCAATCAAAAGAAAGTTCATTCACTAAGTTTTTTCTCTAATTTTCTTAGTAACTCTTATATTTAAAAGAATGAAATAAATAAATATTTTTCAAGTACGTTACGTCGAAAGACATAGTTTTAAGTATTAGGATTAGCTCAGAGCGCCCGCATAGGGCCAGTAAGTTAGAATAAGAATAGTTAAGTTAGTTAAGCTAGTTTTAAGCGTTTTTTGTCTAGCAATTAAGTTACAATGAATTTAATAAAAATGTATTAAAAATGAAAAATGAAAAATGCCCTCTGCAACAAGATCTCGACTTGCGAAAGGGGCTCGACTCACAGCTAGGAAATTCGCACGGTGGTGGGTGCACGAGACTAGTTGGTAGGCTTCTGTGTGTGGAAGTGTCGTCAACCGATCGCTGCTGCTAATATATAAATTTTTTTTTACTGGAATCACTGGCTGGAGGTCGAAGGCGAAAGCAAAGCGGAAAAAAACAGCAAGAAATTAGGCCGTTGTACTTAGCCATTGGTCTTGGGATTCGACTTTTGCCGTTTGAACGGGACACGACAAATTGACTAGTGGAAAGAGCGATTTTTTTTTTGTTTTGCCTGGGGATTCGGAAGTCGACTCCGATTAACGTTGACAAGAATTGGTTTTGTCGTCGGCTTTTGGGATTTTTTTTTAAGTTCTTTTTTTTGGCTTTTGACGATCGTAACCATGGAGAGAGCAAAGCGGGAGGAGCAATATGGCACACTGACAAGAGAAGAACTGCGGGAAGTACTAAGGCGACGTAGATTGGATCAGGGCGATTTGAATTAGGATACGGCAGTGCCGAACGTAAAACCTTCGGGGAGGAGTTGTACTGCAGGATTTGCGGCTCGAACTTCAGCGACTAAAGGAAAGGTTTCTGGAGCTCACAGTGGCTTATAAGGGGGTCACTCCCAAGGAACCTGACAGGGAATCGAAATTCACCTGTGATCATGACACCACGAGGACGCCTCCCCCTGCGGCCGGGGATAGGTGCTGCTCACGGAAACTGTACACTGTTCTAGGCGTCCCCGAGATGCTACCGGAGTTCGACCCAAGGGCGAGTGAAGGACTATCGTCAAAGGCGTGGAGAAGAAAGTTAGCGGGCATCCAGCGTATCTAGGCCCTCGACGAAAAATTAAAATTGATGGCGGCCTGAACGAAACTTGTGGGGCCGCCAAATTATGGAGTCGGAGTGCAACGCTCGGAACATTGGACGAATTCTTCACCGAATTGTGTCGGAACTTCCCAACCATCGACGACGACGACGCAGACGTCCACGACATGCTGAGAGAACGGAGAAAGAGACGTGGGGAGGAGATAGACTAATACATCTTCGAGATCAAGGCGATTTCGTCAAGATGTGTGCAGGAAAGTTCCCTGATAAGGTATATTGTTCAGGGAATTACGGACGAGAAGTGGCCGGAGTCGTTCCAGGCGGTGAAGCCAACGTCGGTCGAGGACAACATGCAGAGGTCCCGATGGGTCGTTGAACTGATGTCCAGGAGTCAACGTGGAGGAAAGAAGCCTCCTCAACGAGACACGGAACGGCGAGAAGAAGGCCGAGTGGCCAGACCCGTAGGTGTTGGAGGCAGGACGAGATGCTTCGCATGCCATCAGGTAGGCCATAATAAAAGAGGTTGCCCTCTCCAACATAACCAAGCTGAGGGGAAAGAAGTACCGGTGCGATGAGGAATCCTGGAAAACCAACCCAGTTGCCGTTAAACGAGGATCGGACGGACGGTGTTGGAGGCAGGACGAGATGCTTCGCATGCCATCAGGTAGCCTATTATAAAAGAGGTTGCCCTCTGCAACATGACCAAGCTGAGGTGAACGAAATACCGGTGCGATGAGGAATCCAGAAAAACCAACCCAGTTGCCGTTAAACGAGGATCGGACGGAGTACATCACTGAAGCCACCGTTAATGGGTAGCTAGTCCAAGCGTTCATCGTTAACCGCATGCGATGCTGATTGGACGCAAGTTGCTGGATCAGCCACAAGTGAAGTTGGTGAAGTCTCTGCATGAGAGAGACATCTCGGGCGTTGATTGTGGCAGAAGGAGACGCTATACGGGAGGAACTGTCGTTGGAGGACTTGGCTAAAATAAAAACTTAGGGCGCTTGTCAATACGTTCCGGGACTGCTTCGCTAAGAATGCTCGATCGATCTGACAACGACAACGTCCGTTTGTATCAAGTCGTATAAAATCCCTTTTGGGAAGAGTTAAGTGATCAAGGAAATAGTGTGGAAAATGTAGAAGCAGGGGATGGTCCGGTCGTCGTGCTCAGACTATTGTCACTCTCACCAACAAAAAGGATGGCAGCGATCGGTTCCGCATCGACTACCGGGCAATGAATAAGGTGGCGGTGAAAAGGAAGTTTCCGATGCCCGTTGGCGAGGAGGTTTCTGGGAATTTGGCTTTATTCCACTTTGCAATAGTGAAATAAGGCCATAATTCGACATTTGGCCCTATTTCACTTCGGTAAAGTGAAATAAACCCAAACTGGCCGTATTATACTTTTATATTCGTCATCAATAAATTTCCAACCTGTGTTCTCACGGTGAAATGGTCGGATCCACACCGATGGTGTATTTTTGTTTTACACGCTCAAAGTCGGGATTGAGTTTCAGTTTGATGCCTGAGTTAGCGTCTGGAACATTTCCGTTATAAACTGGGATATCAGCGTTTAGCCGTGGAACAGTGTGGGAATTGATTGATAACGTAACTCCTCCTTCCCTAGAATTGCGATTCTCATGAATCGTTCTTAGTTTTAAATTCTTTATTAAACATCCTACAACCAAAACAAAGATTATAATTATAACGAATGAACTTAATCCTATGCTATAGTAAACTATTTTATGAAATTTAGGTTCACTTATTTCTTCTATATTTTGTTCATAGTTTAATTGAATTTTTTCAAAATTTAACATAATTTCTTCATTAACAGTAATATTTTGATTGGTATGATGAACCGTTCTACGAATTCAAATGCATTATTACTAAATTGCTTATTAGAAAATCTAAGTGTGCAGTTTGAAAACTTTATAATATTGTAAAATGCAAGCTACGGCTCGAGTAGATAGAACGATATTCTGTGAAATTTATTTCTTTATTTTCTAGTCTATAGAACAATTCAAGTTCACACTATACTATTCTTCGCAAATTCTTTTCTTACAAGGTCTCTTTCCTCTCAAATCACTTTATCTCCTTTCAATTACTTAATTCACAAATCCAAACTAATTACTTTTTCTTGTTCACTCTCAACTTTCAATTTATCACCAAATTACAACTTCGCCCATTATCACTTTTCCAATCTCTTCGCCACGGTTCTAAACCAACTGTGTCTTTTTTGATCGCCATCTGTCCTTATATAGCAGAAGTTTCTGATAGCCAGAAACTTCTAGCAAATTCTTCGACCACTGGAACAAGAGAAATAATTCTTGCAGTTATAATTCCCTTTTATCCCTGATATTATTTGTCTCTTTCGTTGACATGAGCTGTGGAGACTTCGTCCCAGACACGAACCTCGAATGAAAGGACAGTTCGAACCAAAATTCTGCCAGAATGAAAAGTCACTTCGGAATTTGCTGCATAGTCATAGGAGCGTAGTTATTATTATGCTACACTGCCCCCCTCTTAGACGTGTTCGTCCCGAACAAGTGCATCCTCATTTCGGCCATTGTATCGACTCAGTCGGTCCACATGAACCACTTTCATTTTGGCCCTCGGTCCTCGCTGGATGCGGTAGACAACATCGTTGATGCGGGTTACTATTCTGTAGGGACCTTCCCAGTTCCGCTGTCATTTAGGTGATTTCCCCTTTTGGCTATGGGGATTATACAGCCACACCAGATCTCCTTCCTGGAATCCTGACGTTGTTGCCTTGGCATCATACCTGGTCTTCATGCGGTCGCTCGTCATCTTAATCTGGCTTCTGGTCCTTTGGTGTATGTCCCTAAGCCTTTCCCTAAGGTCCGCCACGTACTCTTCTTCATTTCTGGGCTCATTGGTAGGAGATCCAAATTTCACCTCACTGGGTAAACGAGCTATTCCACCAAATAAGATTTCGAACGGCGTATGTCGAGTAGTGCTATGCACGGCACTTCTATAGGCCATCAAAAACAAGGGAATCTGCCGGTCCCAATCCCGTTGGTAGTCACCTACGACCTTCGAGAGATGTTCGTCCAAAGTCCTATTGAAACGCTCCACCATACCGTCCGACTGTGGATGATTCCGAATAGTTGACACATCTCTTGGAAGATTCTTGACTCGAAGTTCCGCCCTTGGTCAGAATGCAATTCCAAGGGCACACCGAATCTGCTAACCCAATTGTAGACGATCTGCTCCGCCACGTTTCTGGCTTCCTGGTTAGGGATCGGAAACGCTTCCGGCCACTTACTGAAGTAGTCCATCACTACGAGTATATACCGATTACCATTGTCGGTTTCCGGAAAGGGCCCTGCGATGTCAATGGCGATTCGTTCGAAATGTGCTCCCACGTTGTATTGGTGCATCTTACCTCGAGTTTTGATTCTCGGACCCTTGCTAGCTGCACACACGTCGCATTTTCTGCACCAGTCTTCGATATCTTCCTTCGCTTTTAACCAATAAAAACGTTCTCGTACCTTTTCTAGCGTCTTATTCACTCCCAAGTGGCCTCTGGTCGCCCCGCCATGCATTTCCTGTAACACCTCCTTGACCCTCGTCCGCGGTACGACAAGCTGCATTACAAACGACTTTTACCATTACCATTTTCTTCTCAGAACACCTTCTTGGACATGGAGGGAGTCCCACTGCGCAAAATATGCCTTTAAGGTCGGGCTTCTGTGAGAGATGTCCTGATGATCCGGTTTCTCCATGTTCTCCTTCCAGGCCAGAATCGGCTCGATATCCGGGTCTTCCTTCTGAGCGTTCCGGATCTCATCTATGCTCCAGCCGGTGATAGGTTCGGCTCTCATTCTTTGGATGGAAACCAGCTCCCGTTCTTCCTGACGCGCACAATGTTTACAATCCGCTCTGCATGGTCTCCGGGACAGTGCATCCGCATTAGAGTGGAGTTTTCCTTTACGATGCTGTATTTCGTAGTCGTAGATTTGCAGCCTTTCGATCCATCTTGCGACCTGACCCTCAGGACTCTTGAACTGTAATAGCCATTTTAAGGCTGCATGGTCTGTGCGAAGAACGAACTTCCTCCCGTAGAGGTATTTGTGAAAATGCTTCGTAGCCAAGATCAAAGCTAGAAGTTCCCGCCTTGTCACGCAGTAGTTCCTTTCTGGCTTAGAGAGCACCTTGCTGAAGTACGCAACCACCTTCTCTTGGCCGTCATGCACCTGGGAGAGTACGGCTCCTACCCCAACATTACTAGCATCTGCATCCACAACGAACGTTTCCCCGGGAGTGGGGTAAGCCAGTATCGGGGCATCGCATAGCCGTTGTTTAAGTGCTTTGAAGCTCTTCTCGCACTCAATTGACCATTTGAATTGTTTTCCCTTTTCCGTCAACTGGTGCAGGTTCTTTGCGATCCCGGCAAAATCCTTCACGAACCGTCTGTAGTAGGTGGCTAGGCCCAGGAAGCTCCTTAGTTGGTGTTTATCCTTGGGGACTGGCCAGTTTTTCACCGCTTCGACCTTCTCAGGATCGGTTCTCACTCCTTTCGCTGAAATTATGTGCCCCAAGTACTTGACTTCTGCTCTAAACAGGGCGCACTTCTTGGGGTTGAGCTTCAGGTGGGCACTTCGAAGCCTTTGAAACACATCCCTTAGATTGTCTCGGTGTTGCGAAAACGTTTTTCCTACGACGATGACATCATCCAAGCATACCAAACAGGTTTTCCATGTTAACCCTTGCAGGACACATTCCATCAATCGCTCGAAAGTCGCCGGAGCATTGCACAGCCCGAATGGCATTACCGTGAATTGCCATAGCCCATTTCCTGCGGTGAAGGCGGTTTTCTCCCGGTCTTCTGGATGGATCTGTACCTGCCAGTAGCCACTCTTCAAGTCGAGAGTGGAAAACCATCGGGCTCCTGATAGTGTGTCTAGCGTGTCGTCAATCCGTGGCAGAGGGTAGCTGTCTTTCTTGGTGACGTAATTGAGCTGCCGATAGTCCACGCAGAACCGCGTGCTGCCATCTTTCTTCTTAACCAGTACAACCGGTGATGCCCACGGACTTTTGGAACTTTCAATCAGACCTTCTTTCTCCATTGCCGACACCATCTTTGCAACTTCTGTCTGCTTTGCCAATGGAAGGCGCCTAGCAGGCTGACGAATTGGTCTAGTATCACCAGTGTCTATTCGATGTTGTACCAGGTGTGTTCGGCCGTATTCTCCGTCCTGTGAGGCAAATACATCAGCGTACTCATTGATAAGATTCTCTGCCATAGTTCGCTGCTCCTGATTCAGCTCACTGGACTGGAGAATCGTCTCTCTCGTTTCCGCTGTCCAAGGTGATGGGAGAGGTTTTGGAGCATCACGTTCAGATATTGTTGCGACGGCGGTAATCGGCGTGCATTTTCCAGTCACCTCCCCTCGCCTTAGTTTGACAGTGTGCGGTCTTGCGTTCAAAACTCTCACTGGAACCATGGTGTTCTTTGGTTCGACTAACGTCTTTCCCACGATGTAGTCTTGAGAATTCTTCTCTGGGTCTGGTTCTACTATGTAGAATCGGTGGCTCCCAAGATCACCTTCTAGCTTCGTCCAAATGATTGTCTCTGAAGACGGCGGCAAAACTTCGTCTTTGCTGATGACTGTCCTGAGAGTTACGGCATTCTCGTTTCCGTACACCATTGGAATCTCCACATTTCGATACCTCAGTACTTGCATCCCGATGTCCAAGATTACTTCATTTGCTTTCATGAAGTCTATTCCGATGATGCACTCATCGCATATATCTGCCACCAGAAACGCATGGGAGAACGTCAGTCCCGCCAGAGTAATCGTAAGACGAACTTCTCCAAACACGTTCGCCATTTCCCCTGTTGCAGTCTTCAGGCAGTAGCTGTTGGTGTTGTGCAGCCAGGCGCTTCTGACGATATCTCTTCTTACAATGGAGGCAGTGGCGCCTGTGTCGATGGTGGCTACGCACTTCTTCTTGTTGATTAGTGCCTCCACTGTCAGGCTCTTGTTACCCCGTTTGGTTTGCGAAACTTGAATGGTGGTCCTGGGGGCCTCGATTCCAGTAACCAACTTCTGCCCCGCGAAGTTGGTCCTTACGCATTTCCCGACTGCTGGTTTTTGGGAAGTCTGACTGACAGGATGAATGTTATCACCGCCAGATGCTTCCTCTCTGCTTCTCCTACTTCCGCAATGTGGACAATTTCCTCGTCTAGGTGCACTTCTGCACTGCCGTTGTAGGTGTCCGGTTTGGTTGCAATTCCAGCAACGGATTTGACTTCCGCGAGCTTTGTCTTCATCCAAGACGGCTGTTCTCTGGCATGAGCATTCCACGACGGACATTTCTCTGACACGGTGTATTCCCTGGTATGCTTGGTCCGCAGCCTTCATTGACAAAGCGAATGCCAATGCCTCGGGGAGTGTTCGCTTTTCAGCCATCCTTACAGCCTCTGTCCTCTATGGCCTGAATAAAAGCTTCCACCGCCATTTCGTTGATAAGCTCCTCACCGGCTTTAGGGTATGAAAGATGGGCTAGTCGCTCTATATCCGCTTGCAACTGTTGGAGCGTTTCCCCCCTTTTCTGGACTCGACTACGCAGCTGAACCCTGTACACCTGCTGCATGTGTTCATCCCCAAACCTCATCTCGATAGCCTGAACCAGAGAGTCGTATTTCTGCTGTTTATCTTCCGGGATGGTCTGCAAGAGCTCCGCAGCTGGACCCCTCAGTGCAAGTGTGAGTGCAATAGACTTCTCTTCATCGTCCCAGCTATTGGTCATTGCGGCCCCGCTTCGAATTGCCTCTTATAAATTGGCCATGATGTTTGACCATCGAAGATAAGAGGCTGCATCTCCTTTCTTCTCAGACCGTCAGTGGAATATTCCCGTGCTTTCTGTCTCTTCACGTTGCTGAGCTCCTTAGCAAGATTTTCGATTTGCTTCCCTACTATCTCGAATTGCGTATCCACTTTTTCAAACTGAGTCTCTATTTTCCCGATCTGAGTTTCATGTTTCTCAAAATTTTCGTCGAATCTAGTTTCGACTTTTCCGAGTTGCGTCTCGACCTTCTCGATTTTCTCTTCAATCACTTCGAATTTGGATTCCAAGTTCCTGTTTTGCTCATCAAGTTTACTTTCCAGAGCATCTAGAGAATTCTTTTGTTCGTCCATTGCTTGCTTTTGTTCGTCCATTGCTTTCTTTTGTTCATCCAGCTTAAGTTCTAGAGAATTCTTTTGTTCGTCCATTGCTTTCTTTTGTTCGTCCAGCTTAAGTTCTAGAGAATACTTTTGTTCGTCCATTGCTTTCTTTTGTTCGTCCAGCTTAAGTTCTATAGAATTCTTTTGGTCATCGAGCTTATGACTTTGATCTTCTATTGCTTTCTTTTGTTCGTCCATGACTAACTTAAGTTGCAGGAGCAGACTTGTTATACCCGGGTCGGCTACTGTACTTGCTGGTTCCTCTTCCACGTCAAACTCTATGTCATGCGGATTTTCACCTTCCTGCGTTACTGCTTCTTCCAGACGAATCAGTAGGGCATCTTTTCCCCCAGTTGTGTCGAGGTTCCGCTTACTGAGTTCTGCCTTTAGTTGAGTTATAGTTAGTTTTCCCAATTTGCGACCCATTTTGCGCAACTAATTAACTCAACACAGAAATCGTTTTTTTTTTTTTTTTACTTGTGCAATTTCACACCATGGAAATAGTTATTCACAGAATAAGTTTTATCCCACTTCTGACACCAATGTAATATGCAAGCTACGGCTCGAGTAGATAAAACGATATTCTGTGAGATTTATTTCTTTATTTTCTAGTCTATAGAACAATTCAAGTTCACACTACACTATTCTTCGCAAATTCTTTTCTTACAAGGTCTCTTTCCTCTCTGATCACTTTATCTCCTTTCAATTACTTAATTCACAAATCCAAACTAATTACTTTTTCTTGTTTACTCTCAACTTTCAATTTATCACCAAATTACAACTTCGCCCATTATCACTTTTCCAATCTCTTCGCCACGGTTCTAAAACCAACTGTGTTCTTTTTTTTTGACCGCCATCTGTCCTTATATAGCAGAAGTTTCTGATAGCCAGAAACTTCTAGCAAATTCTTCGACCACTGGAACAAAAGAAATAATTCTTGCAGTTATAATTCCCTTTGATCCCTGATATTATTCGTCTCTTTCGTTGACATGTGGAGACTTCGTCCCAGACACGAACCTCGAATGAAAGGACAGTTCGAACCAAAATTCTACCAGAATGGAGAGTCACTTCAGAATTTGCTGCATAGACATAGGAGCGTAGTTATTATTATGCTACAATATAATAGTTTCCAGAAAGGACAAGTTTTCTTTCATCACATGTACCCTTGAATGCTTTTGGTTTGCTTTTTATGTTGTTTAGTGGGCTTTCAGGGCTATTAATTAGTTTAAAATTCTTCTGCATAATACAATTCTTGCTTAAGTTTAAATCACTTTGAAACGTAAAGGTTTTATTATCAATGCGAACAACATATTCCAGGTCTTCATAGATTTGTTTATTATATAAGGAGACAATAGGAACAATTAATTTTTTATCAGGTTTTAAAATACCCATAGGAATTTTTATTGCAAAAACGATAGCATCATTTATGTATCTAGCCAAACCTGTTCTTATGTTACTTAATTTTTGTGAGTCAAATTTGCACACATTTATTTCCTTGTTACTTAGTATATGTGGGTGTATAATTCCTGTGCTAGCCGAAACGATATTGTCCTGTATCGGACTTATGTGTTCTTTCAAAGCATTAATCCTAAGTTATTGCTCTAAATACATTTCCTTTTCAATAAGCTGGTTTTCGAAATCTCGTTTATAATTTTATTCCTGTTTTTTTATGAAAGTGAAAAAATTGTTAAATTTTTCATTGATTTTTACTTGTTGATTTATTGTTTTAATTATGTTATGATTATTTTCTTCTCTTGCTTTTAATTGTTCTTCAATCTCGATCTTATCATCTTCGTTAAGCGTTCCGAATTGCTATTTCAGCCCTTTTCCTACAATATTTACAAGACCTTTTCTATTTATGTGCAGAAACTTGGTCTTTCATAGTTAAAATCGGTTGTGTAAGCGAAATTTCATTTGTAAAATTAAAATCGCATGTATTATTTTTAGGTTCCAATATAATGTCCAGAATTTCACGAGGATGAATAATGTGTAGAACAATGTCAAACTTATTTACTATTTCCGCCTCGTCTACTTTGACTTCCACGAACCCCAATCCAGAATCTTTCTCTATTACGATGGTTGCTTGATTAAGAGGGAGTATGGCTATGACCAGCATCCATATTATGATTACCTGAAAATTTTAACGATCGTTTAATATTATTTTCATTCACCCCCTGTAATGTATATTTTCGAAACTTTGGTTGTTCCTTGTGCCTAAGGCTAACATAATTTTTTACGAATCCCTCTTTTCTGGTTTCGTGGTAGTCCTCTCTGTAAATATTGGGCTTATTAATGGAATTAATCTTTTTCTTATCAATTCTCTCTCTAACTAAGTTGATATCAACAGTACGGTTTTGAACGTCTATTGGTTTAGCTTTTATTGTGGAATGAAATGAATTATTATAGTACTCTACGGCCTTAAACATCTGTTCTGTAATGGGAATTTTATTTTCTATATTAAGCGCTCTAATTCTTTATGTTAAAGAATTGTTCAACCTTTCTGCGTCAGCATTTCCTGTGTGATTATTCGGTTTGACGAAATGTACCTCTTTACCTTCATCCTTACAGAATTATCTCACATTAATGCTATTGAACTCGTTATCAAAGACTAGTTTTCTCATTTTTCGCTTAATTGAAATTAATTGTCTAAGTTTTTCTATTAATGTCCTATGGTTCCTGTCTTCAAGTAAAAAACTGACGGCATGTTTGGAAAATTTATCAATAAAATTTATAAAATTGTGTTTACTATTTGTATAAACGTCTACGTGAATTATTTTATTTATGTCGGCCGGGGTTTCTGTAATTTGGAATTTTCTTTTAATTGGATTTTTGTTATACTTAGCAGCAGTACAAACATCACAATTGTTTATTACCTTATTTATTAGAATTTTAAGATTTAGAAAATATTCCTTATATCCCTTTATAATTTGCTATTATCTCCGAATGACCTGATTCTAATTTGTGAAACAAAGATATTTGTTTCAAGGCTTCTTCTCCATCTTTAAGGTCTCTCGCTAAAAAACTACATTTAACGAATCTAAGGTGGGGGTTCCTCAATTCAATTATTTTTCTCTGCACAATATTGTAGAGAGAATCACTTAATTCACAGTAAATGCCAATTTTACTCCTGGTGATATGTCTTCGGACTATTTTTTTTTTTTTTTTTTTTATTTAAACAATTTCTTTATTACATGACACTACAACTAGTCAATAAGACTAACAAGCAGATTGCATATGAATAAAATTAAAAAGTAAATAAATAATTGAACTAGTTGATGCCCATCCGATTCACTAGTTTGCCTATTGCACTACTAGGTCGTGCAGCTTCGTACGTTGGAGACTTCTAACTTGCTCTCTTCATTTTTGTGCTGCCTTGGCTGTTCGCGTGAGCTGTTGCATACCTCTGAATTTCGCTAGATACGGTCTCCATCCTCAGGTCACGATGAAGGTCTGCGTTACGAATGTACCATGGTGCATTAACAATGCGCCGCAGTACTTTGTTTTGAAGCCTTTGAATGGTTTTGATGGTACTATCCTTAGCATAATTCCCATAATCCCCATAATTGGATGCCATAGGTCCATACTGGTTTTATTATTTGTTTGTAGAGCAAGAGTTTGTTATGAATAGATAAGACTGACCGTCTTCCAATGAGCCAGTCCATTTTGTTTAGTTTTAGGTTGATTTCGTGTCTTTTTTTCTTGACGTGCTCTTTCCAACGAGTTTTGAATCTAGGGTTATTCCTATATATTTGGCGGTGTTGGCATAAGGAATTTGGGTGTTGTTGATGAATATCGGAATTTCCCTTATTCTTTTGTTTGTAAAATCAACATGCACGGACTTTGCGTCGTTTATTTTTATGAGCCATTTTTTTGTCCATAATTCAATGGCGTTCATCGTTGTCTGTAGCTTTCTCGCTGCTTCTTCTGCTATTTCGCCGACAGCCAAAACCGCTGTATCATCAGCGAATGTAGCTATTATGCTATCTGGTGGAGTAGGTATATCATTGGTGAACAAAAGGTAGAGTGTTGTACCCAGGATGCTGCCTTGAGGAACTCTCGCTTTTTTTCCCTTAGCTCAGAGTACGCATCTTTTTGTTTAATTCTGAAGAAACGAATTGGTAGAATATTTTTCAGTTTTCTCACTATTCCTTCGTGCCAGACTTCGTCGAAGGCTTGAGCTGCGTCCAAAAAACACGCAGAACAAACCTTTTTCTCTTCCAGCGACTTTTCTATGACATCAGTAATTCTATGAACTTGGTCTATAGTTGAATGACTTTCTCTAAAGCCAAACTGGTGACTTGGTACTAGTTTTTTACGCTCAATGATTGGTTGCGGAGCAAAATCGCAACGTCACCTCCAAGTGGTGCCCGCTGGATAGCCGTTAGGTGAGGTTAGGTTCCTTCTCAGGAACTAGGAGCAAAATGTAAGATAAGACATCGCTCTAAAGAACCAGCTCTCCAAGAAACCCAAGAGCATCTGGCACATAATGTGCGGCTCATTGGTCAGCGTCTGATCCCATAGGGGCGGCTGTATTAATCAAAAAAATTAATTTATCTTGAATAGAAGAAGTAACTAAGCTATTTATGTTTAACAAACAATTTACAAAAAACAAATATGGCAATGAGTAAAACAAACAGATACAATACCCCAGGTGGTAATCCAGTTAAAATGGCGAATCCACTCTCTTCGTAGATTGGTCTTGCGGATTCTGGGGAGGACCAATTATTGCTTATAGGAAATAGAAAGAGTTCAAAAACACCAAGAACTCCACCAAAGGTATTCTCCTCAAGGGTTATTCCATCGATAACCCCTACACAAAAATCAAATGACATAAAAGTCATTAACGAAAAAGGAACCAATAACTATGAAAAGTTCGAAAGAAATGATCAGCAGTATTTCAAAGAAAAGAACGAGATCCACCAAGTTGAATCCAAAAATTATTACGAGGAACGGCAAAAAGAAATTTTAGGTAGAAAACAACTTGAAGTCGTCGTTGAAAGTCTTCAGCAACAAGTTAAGAGACTTGAAGAAAAAGTCAGCTTGCTAGAGAAGAAGACCTTAACTGACAACAAGTCAAGTCCAAAAACACTTGTAGTGAAAAGCCCAGAAAAAACTGCAATTGAATTTCATACTCATGAGGAAGAGCTCCTCATGAAATTGGAAAGCCATTGTTGAAGGCGTCGATGCGTATAGAGCTGTCACTGAAGAATTGAATAAAAAGCAAATTCAGTGGCACTCGTGTGAAAATAAAGCTACAAGGTCGATAAAAGTAGTAGCAAGAGGCCTTCACTATTCATGTGATGCCAAAGAAATTGTCGAAGACCTTATAAAAAAAGGCTTTCAAGCTCTCGATGCAAATAATCTTATTAAAAATGAGATAATCAAAGACTCCACTGGGATATCAACGACAAAAAAGAGATCTCTACCTTTATTTATGCTCACTTTCGAAAATAAAGAAAGTCTCGAAAAGATTTACAGTATTAAATCAATTATGGGCATAGTTGTTAAAATTGAACCACTGCGAAAGTCAAAGTTTGTTCCACAATGTAAGCGCTGTGAAGACTTTGGGCATACACAAAAATACTGCAATCGCGAATTTGCTTGAGTTAAATGCGAAGGCAGGCATGCAACTAAAAACTGTCCCATGGGCAAAGAACAGAAAGCGAAATGTGTTAACTGCCAAGGCAAGTTACAGAGGATGTCCAATCGCCAAAAAATTCCAAGACACAAAAAGAAAAAACAAGCTTAGAAACACAACAAATACAAAAGCAATAGTTGAAAACAAAAAAGTAACGGTCGAAAACAAAACTAAAAATCGACTTAGCAAAATAATAGAAGAAAGAAGACTAATTCCGAGCCATCAGTTTGGATTTAGAAATAAACATTCCACTATAGACCAAGTGCATCGAATTACGGATGTTGTGGAAAAGGCACTTGAAGAAAAACAAGTTTTGCTCGGCTATTTTCTTAGATGTTGCTCAAGCCTTTGACAAGGTTTGGCACTTGGGACTTGAGTACAAACTGCATAGGGACCTCCCCAGGCAGTACTACGAAATACTGAAATCCTACGTTACGAACCGACTCTTTAGAGTACGGTACAACCAAAATTACTCGGAACTGAAGAAAATTGAGGCCGGTGTAACACAAGGAAGTGTCCTAGGACCAACCCTGTATCTGTTGTATGATATTCCAGTGGACATCAACGCTATCATGGCCACCTTGCCACTCTAAAATTGCAAAATGCAGTCGATAAAGTTAGTGATTGGACGCAAAAATGGCGTATCAAATTAAACGAAACAAAATCGATGCATTTAAACTTTACAAACAAAAACATAAACAATGTTCCATTTTTTATAAACAGTACAGCAGTACCTTACTCCAATACCGCCAAATACGGGGGTATTGGATAATTTATCAGACGTGATAAAGTCTGATTGCAGCTTGAATTAAGTTGGTAAACTTCACCATACCTTCGTGTGGAAGTTGTTTTAGAATTTCACCTGTAATAAGGTCATACCCTGGGGCTTTCTCAGAGACTGGTGGAATATCTTCGATTTCTTGACTGTGCGTATAGTAGCCATATTACATTGGCTTGCATGGACTATGTCCGATATTTTGTCAGGTATGTCATTTTTGTCAATAAAATTATTTTATGATTAGAGATCCTTTCAGTTTCGACCTCTTTTTCCTCTAAAATTATTCTTTGGGTTTTAAAGCGATTAACAAAAGTATCTAATATTGGGATCTTGTCATTATTATTTTCTTCTTGGGAGTGAATTGTTGAGATTTCTAAAGATTCGTTGGAATTAATATGATCTTCAGTATTTTCGTTAAAGAGATTTTCAAATATGTTTATTCCAATACTGTTTTGATCGATTCTGCTCCAGAAATCGGCTATCTAGTTTTCTTTGCCCTTAATGTAATCTATCTTAGCATCATATTCACCCAATTGCATCAGCCATCGCTGGAGCCTTGGGTTGATATTTTGGCCAATGTTTTTGGCTTGCAACTATTTATTAGGTTGATGATCTGTTTGCAGGTCAAATTCTTTGGCAAACAAATAAGGTCGTAAATATTTCACGCCCCGGACGATAACAAGTAACTCTTTCTCGATCGTGGAGTAATTTTTCTCATGTTAGTTGAGAGTTCATGAAGCATAAGAAACAGGATGACAGTCTTGTGTTAAAACGGCTCCTAAAGCAAAGTTGCTTGCGTCTGTTCTTAGCTTAAATCTTTTATTGAAGTCTGGATACTTAAGGATGGGATAATCTGTTATGATAGACTTTAGTTTTTCAAATGAGGTAATATACATAGTTGGACATTAACTTTTGTATTTTACTTTAAATATAAATAGAAATGACTTAATCTGTTTTTGCGTTGTAGGTTTAAGTTTTGTATGAATTTAATTTTTTCCGGATTCGGTTTAACTCCTTGTGGAGTGAGGATATGACCTAAATATTCGGTTTCTTTATTGAGAAATTGACACTTATTAATTTGGATTTTAAGTCCAGCCTTTTTTAATGTTTCAAAAATTGTTTTCAAATTGCTTATATGTTCTTCCAAAGACGTGCTGAAAACAAGAATGTCATCCATGTAGAGGACACAAATTTTATTTATGAACGCCTTAAAATCGAATACATATGTCTTTGGAAGGTGGAAGGGGCGTTTTTTAGCCCGAATGGCATCCTAACATATTCAAAGTGACCGAATGGTGTCGAAAAAGCTGTTTTTTCCCCGTCTTCAGGCTTAACTAAGTTTTGATGAAATCCCTTAGCTAAGTCGAGAGTTGTAAAATATTGCGACTTCCCAGTTTATCTAATATTCCTTCAATATTAGGAATTGGAAACTTGTCACTCACAGTCACTTCATTTAGCTTCCTGTTGTCGATAACAATTCTCCACTTTCGGGGACTTTCGGGTATCTGTAAATTTTGGAATAAATAGGGCTATTTGTGCTAGTGACTATTTCATGCTGAATTTCGTGAGTAAATGTTAACTGATCGATCGCCCTCAGTGAAGAAAAATTCCTTATAATCTTTCAAAAGCTGTTGCACTTTATTTTTTTCTTCTTTGTGGAGATGTTGCAAGTGTATGTAATTTATTGAAGAATAAATTGAGTCTAAGGAACATATGTACTCAGAATCGAATGGAAAGTTATAATTAAGAAGAAACAACTCATTTCCTCTAATATCTAAATACTGTTGTTCGAAATTTAATTTTGTGCATAGTCTCTTTGAGCTAAATTTACTACCTTCCAAGTGATAGTTCCCTTAACACAAAATTCTGTTGAAATAGGAGTAACTATTTTCTTCGCTACTTTTCCAATCCCAGTTATTGTTGCAAAAAATTCTGGTTTTTCCAGAGGGGTCTCTTTAAAATCACTTAAAATGTTGGGTCATATTAAGCTCGTTGTCGATCCTGTATCGATGAGGCACTTTATTTTTGTATTCTTTATGGTTAAGGAAATCAGTGGAATTTTATGCTCCCAGGCTCGTTTTGAAAATTTACAGCGGTTTCCTGGATGTTGCCGATTGACATCATCCCTTCTGCCGCAATGTTATTTGTATTTCGTGAAATTCTAGAATTTTGGAAATTTCCCTGAGTTCTACGACGATTGCTAAAACTATCATTGCTTCTGAAAGACATTTACCCATTGTTTTGGCTTTGGTTAATATTCGGGTTAGTAAAGTTTGTATTTCTTGGGAAGTTTGAACTGTAACCAGAGTTTGCAAGAGGTATTTGCCGAATGTTTTGGCTTTGGTTAATATTCGGGTTAGTAAAGTTCGTATTTCTTTGGAAGTTTGAACTATAACCAGAGTTATAAAAGCGAGAACCGTTATTATTGCCACTTGGGACTGAATTTGATCGACAATATTGGTTTTGTATTTTCGGGGACATGTTTTTTCTATGATGAATGTCTACACACCTAAAATCGTCTAACAACCTTAACCTAGTGTATTTGTTATAAATATCTATCATACTGGAATTTTCCTCGATGTGAGCTCTGATATTACCGTCTATTTTTTCAATCAAAATTTCTGTAATTTTCCTGTCTACATTTTCAGGTTTATAGACATCTGGTCTCCTAGCATCGAACTCATATAATTCGCTTAATTGATAGCCTATATTTCTAAATTCATCTAATAATTCTTTAAGACTACTAACCTTTAAAGCAAGATCATAATTGAATAAGTCAGCGTAACAGCGATGCGGTTGGAAGTGTTGATATAGCCTTGTGGTGATGATGCTCCAGTCAGGATTGTCTCCCAGTTGCCGAATACATTTTCAAGCTTTTCCTTGCAGTTTTTCATTTATGATGATTTAAGTCCGAAGTAAAGCAATTCCCTATCAGAATCATACAATCTTGATGTCACCTCTATCGACTCTAGGAAGGATGAAAGTGGATAATCATCCCTTCCACTAAATGGTTTAATTTGTCTAAACTGGTTTAGCACACTTTCTGCATTTAATTTTAGACGTGGGTCCGGTAAATAAAAAACCACGATCTCTTCGGAGGCTTAAAAAAATATTTTTCTTTATTTATTTTACGTCGACTCTCAATAGTGACGTTCGATCTTTACTTAAAAAAAAAAAAAACAATTTCTATATTTGGACCCCATGACGAGCATGAAAAATGTTTCGTCATCAATAAATTTCCATGTTCTCACGGTGAAACCGTCGGGTCCACACCGATGGTGTATTTTTGCTTTACACGCTCAAAGTCGGGATTGAGTTTCAGTTTGATACCTGAGTTAGCGTCTGGAACATTTCCGTTATAAACTGGTATATCAGCGTTTAGCCGTGGAACAGTGTGGGAATTGATTGATAACGTAACTCGCGTGCTTAGGGTAGATTTTTACTCACTACAAACACCACTCTTCAAGATTAATACTACGACTAAGCCTACGCTTATCCAGCAGTTTTATTTTCGCTTACGAAACTCGTGATTTTTGGAAAAAGATGTTCGTATGTAATTTAAAAACATTGTTGCACTCTATGCGGGTTAAATTCCAATGAAAGTTCCTGCGGTTTTCACGACCGGCATATACTACCACGCGAGGACAAAGGTTTTGTCCTTTGCAGACGACAAATTGAATTGTTCGCGTCAAGTAGTTGAATGACGGTATGGTTGCAATGGCCGTGAACACGATCTTTGTGTTTACGAGCAAATTTTTCCCAGATCCCGATGAATATCTTCGTTACGTAAGTACCGTGGTGCGCTAACGATAGTTCTAAGAACTTTATTTTCAGTTTCCCCATAGTTGTAGACTATACGTCCACACTGGCTTTAGCACTTGCTTATAGATAAGCAATTTGTTATGTCGGCTGAGTTTCGAATGTTTTCCGAGTAGCCAATACATTCGTCGGTATTTGTTTTCGAGCTCGTCGCGTTTCTTTTTTACCTGCGATTTCCATTAAGCTTAACATCTAGAGCCATTCCTAGATATTTTACTTCGTTCGCGTACGGTATTTGAACCGAGTTTAAATAAACCGGTAATCTATCCAGTTTTTTGTAGGTAAAGTTGACGTGAGGAGATTTGCTTTCGTTCAGCACAATACGCCAAGAATTCATCCAAGCGTGCAGCTTTTCAGTTGCTGCTTCAATTGTATCGCCCGTTGTCAATATCGCCGTACCGTCCGCAAACGTGACGACGACGAAGTTTATTTCCTGCGAGATATCACGTGTGTAGAGTACATATGGAAGAGGGCTAAGGACATTTCCTTATGGGACTCCGGCCGCAATCTCCTTGAAGTCAGAGTATCATTTCCTTGCTTAACACGAAAAAGTCTTTCGTTGAGGTACGATCGTAAGATTAGAAAGTTGCCGTGGCAGTAATAGTTGCAATTTATACTCCAAATCGTAATCAAATATAGCAGTTTGATAAGTGCTTTATTCGGCAATTCCTTGACCACCTGCGCCGTTATCAAGTCGTAACCTTTAGATTCTTAATCACTTCCCTCAGTTTAATCAGTGCAACTTTTTTTACTTTAAAGTTGTCAGATGTCGTGACTGGGGAGTCGGGCGTTATCAGAGGGCCGTCGAATGGTTTAAACGTTTCTTGCAAAGCAAAAACGATGGAAATTGGGTCAAGAGAGACAAAGAAAAGGTTCTCTGTCTCTCTTGACGTAATTTCCATCATTTTTCCGAATTGGTGACGCTTGCATTTGAGGTTTCCGGATGCCTTTTAGCGCTTTCCAAAGTGAATAATTTGTTTCTCTTTCAGCGGAGAAATTTCCAAGGTAGGTCGCTATCTTATTGCTTTTAAATTTCCGAATACTATCTCTAAGACGATTGCATAGTCGGTTAAGGACCTTTTTATGCTGCGGTGCACGAGTCATTTGCCATTTCTTTCGTGCTTTTCTTTTCTCCCTCACTAGTTCAATGATTTCTCTGGAATAGTTTACGTTGCGGTTAATCTTCCACGAAACGATAAACTTCGTCCTCGAATTCACAAGGTGTTTTAAGTGATACATTTGAGGCGATATTTTTTTCGCAATCATTTCTAAAGCCCTCCCAGTTTGTTCTATTGCTAGTAAGTCTTGGAGGTCCTTGTTTCTTGATCAACTCTTCATCATGTAATAAAATTACCGGAGAGTGGTCAGAAGAGAGATCAAAACTTTCTTCGACTACAATAAACTTATCATAATTCCCTTTGAAACGAAAAAATCGATAAGATCGGGAATTTTTTATGAGTCGGTTGGCCAATAGGTGGGTTTTCCTATCGAATAAAAGCAACAACCGAATTCATTTGCCACTTCGTAGAGAATTTTTCCTTTAGAAGATGTACATCTTGAATCTCCACCAATAAGGAAATTTGACCCAAGGGCATTGAAGCCACGAAAGTAGTCTTTTTTTTCGAGCGAGCATCGCGGCGGACAGTAAACAGACGCTATATTGTAGTTCAAGTGTTTATTCTTAACCCTTATCGCGCACAACTGAAGTTCTTCCAACTCTATGTTTATATCGACTGAGTGTTCTATGTTAGTTTTAATGAATAAGGACGAACCGCCCCGCGCTCTATCAAAAGGATGATAGGCGTGATAACCAGCGTAGCCTCTTATCTTTATTTGCGATTATTATCTTTTAATGACCTAGGAGTTTTATTTAGTAAAAAGCTCTCCTTCAACCCACACGTCGATGTAACTACCAGGAAAGCTAGGATTTGTTTTGGTCTTGCGATAAGATTTCCCTCAAAATCTGTTATGGTTGCTGTAAAAAAAAAAGCAAGTAGAAAGAGTAAGTAAAAGTCAGCGTTTCGACTTTTAAAGGTATAATTGATAAGAACAATTATGAATACAAAAAAATGGGTTTGAAATCAGTTAAAAATTTTAGTAAATTTTGCTCGATATGGATTGGTGCAACTAATGAAAAAAGGTTGTCCCCAAAGACCAAAGGAAGTGAATTGCTATTTATTATTATTTTATAATAAATAATACCACTAGCTGCCAGGGCTATCAGCTAGGATGTATAAGATAACTGGTGAACAAACAATTATGTAAGAATTTGTATATAGGGCGTTGAGATACGAAATTTAACCACTGAATTGATTGTCAGATCAACGCTGCATATAAGAATTCTAAATGGAATTTTCTAGTTTGATTAGTTAGTAACTTAAATATATTTTTAATGTTAGATTCTGAAGGACGTTTCAATATTATTACAATCAAGCAAAATGTGTTTAATGAAAATGTCTTCGTTTTTATTGCATAAGTGATTAGATGCTGGTTCGCTTTTGGATATGGTGGATGTATTGTTTCCATAGGTCTCTTCTCTTTTCAACCCAAAATCCTTGTGGTGATTTATTTATGACCTTACGGTTGTTTGTGTAGAACGTAATGAGTGACTCTTTAGCTGTGGATTTTGCAGCAAACTATGATTCTGCGCCCACATGTCCTGGTATCCACAAAAGTTTTAATTTATCGGCCTTCGTCTGTCATGGCTTCGATAATTTGTATCTTATTATTGGTATTATTGATAGCTGTAATTGTTGAAAAGCTACCTGTGCATATAAGCACTTTGTCTCTAGATACCATTTTTACAGGTTATAAAATTACTAGAGCTTCAGCAGATAGGACAGATGATGAATGTAATAATATCCCTTTTGATAGAATTTTGAAGTTTTCATTCATGACGGCGAATTGTTTCAGTTTCGTTTTTAGATCCATCTATAAAAACCATCTTTTGCTTAAATTTTTTTGAAATTTCATAAAAGATTTGCCTATAAATTTTGTCGTTTGCTGAAGTTTTGGATAATGTATTAAGTAGTTAGCCATGGTGGATGAGCTGGTGCTTTTCTCGTTTGGATATATAGCAGAATATCGAGGTATTTACTGTAGGAAATAGCATTGTATACTGCGGACGGGCATTTAGGTACTCTATTGCCAGGTAAGGTCTTTTTAGCATCGTATATTATCAATGAATTGTGTGAAGCTATGAGTTTAGATAAAAGAAATGAATATAGGTATTCAAATCTTTGCGCAATCGATGGAAGGCCAGCTTCTGTTAACATTTTGCTGATAGGTGAGATCCTGAAAGCTTTTAGAGAGAGTCTTACTACTGCATGATATACTAGCTTCATTGTTTGTATGTAATGTTGATTTTGAACATTTACCATAGATGTGCAGCGTAGTTCATTTTCGATAAGATGATGGATTTAGTGACCGTGTGAACAGCTATTTTTTGATGATAAATACTTAATAATATTGATCCCTGGCAAATAGATTTTTCTTAAGTAATATACAATGATCCTTAAATGTAAATTTATTGTCAAACGTCATCCTAGTATGCTTAACGTATTTGTGTTACGGATATTAATGTTATTAAAACTAAGAGCTAAATATTTTGAACAATTGTTTTTGTTTCCAAATATGCACCATCGGCTGATATCTGTTAAGACGGTTGAAAATGTAGAAGTACATTTTTCGAGATCTTTACATTTCGAGAATATAAGTAAATCATCTGAATCCAGGGAATGTCCAA
This sequence comes from Pocota personata, assembly GCA_963082735.1. Lineage (NCBI taxonomy): Eukaryota > Metazoa > Arthropoda > Insecta > Diptera > Syrphidae > Pocota > Pocota personata. The sequence continues at coordinate 96,489,285 of OY720431.1, read as the reverse complement.
TTGTTTTATATTTGATTAAAATTTTGCTTAATTCGTTAAATGCGATAATGAAAATAATAACCGAGAGGGTGGTGGAAAGGGAACTATACATATATGTACGTAGTTCTGTTGAATTAATTGGGTGATCGATTGAATTAGCTGCGGACGAAATGTTATAGAATGGGAGGTCATGGTGCAATGTATTGAGTTTTTGCCTTAAGAATTCGGGATGAACATTTGCGTCGTCAGAGTAATTAGACCATCTTTTGGCAAAGTGATCGACGATTTCCAGTGGGCACGATAAGGTTTGGGTTTCTGCTTTTATTATTTTTATATTATGTAGAGTGTAATTACACGGGCAATTACCCGTGACGATTTTTATATCTGACAATAATTTTTTCGATAAAGTGATTGGGTTAATATTAGATGTGAATTTTTCGAAGCATTGTTTTTTTTTGCATTGGCACGAAGTTGTGGGTAAATGAAAGTTAGGTCTGTGTTGCTAAGGTTCGGTGTGTTCAAAAATGCGTGGGGCTGCCAAAATTTAAAAGTGCTAAACTAAAGTGAGTTAAAGATTGTTATGCTGCTACATGGCGGTTTCCATACGGGGCTCCAAAATTAAAGTCGCTTATTAACAAAATAGGAATTTGTAAATTGTTAAGATTGGTCAGGTAGTGCGAGTATAAAGATATTACTATTAGTTTACTCCTGTTGTTACTGAAATAGTTGAATGAATTTGCATAAGTCTATGCGAGATAGATTTGTGGTCCAAAAAACCGGGTCCCTGTTTGTTTGGGGGTAAATATTAACGTGGGTTTCCTGCAGTGAAGTGATGGATGGTTTTTGGTAATTTACTATATCAATAATAAGCTTGTGCTTATTATTAAAATAACATTTGATGTTCCATTGAAGTTAAGTTATGATTTGGTTGATATGTAAGACTTTTGTACAGTATAAGCAGAATTATACTTTGAAAAGTCAGAGGTAGTCAAATTGGAGGAGTGAAAGTTCCGACTCTGCCGTCCAAAGGTCAAGTCATTCAAGTCGGACAGAAGACTCGCAGTCATGGGTGTGAGAGTATTACTAGATCATGTCATCATCATCATTTTCTAAAGGTTTCACGTAGTATTGAACGCTTCTAATGAGTGATTGAGTAACTGTGGAGGTGAGGGGAAGTTGTGGTCGTTTATTCAGTGTGTTTGATTAGTGAGTTTAATGAGTGCTGTTTTGGTGTGGTGTTGTTGATGTTCTTTACATCTGGGTGCGGAGTATTATGGATGTTTGGATTAAGAAAGTTGGATTGCGTGTCGGATATGTTGAGTCTTTTGTGACGGTTTGGGCGTTGGACTTGGATTGCGAAAGTTGTCTTGCGGTGTTAGAGTTGTGTTCGTTAAGAACTTGACCTATTGTGTTCTTATGTGCCAATAATATTGGCGCGACTGAAAGATTTGACAGAAAGTTTGAGAGCTAAAGTTATTATCAAACATTTGGAGGTTTGTTGCTGCTGAAGTGTTTGTTTTTGATTGTGTTGCTTTTTTTCGCGACTGAAGAGTATGACGAGTTTGATGTGAGTATTGTATTTTTATCATACTAAATTTTATTCGCTAACACTTTTTGGAGGAAAACGGATGTTCTTCTGAACAGTTAGCACATGACACACGTGTGCACTTATCGGCGATATGAAGGGGTAGGTTACATGTTTCACAAGAAGCGTTCCCCCTACATTTTATTGGTGTGTGGCCCAACAGCTTACAGTTTCGGCAGCACATAGGGTTACGGAAGCACTCTTCAATTTTAATATTGTACCACTCTACATTGATCGAACTTGGAGGACGGAAAAGGTCGAATGTGAAAACAATTCCACCTGTAACGCGTTGGTTACCATCTTTGGACTTTTTGAGCTTGTATATGTACATCGGTAACACCTTTTCTGGTACTTTGATAAGACACGGAGAGTAAATTGTACCTCTAGAAGAGTTTAGGTTGTACTGAAAGTTTACGGAAATCGGGCACAGGTTCACGAGAATAGTGTTGGATAAAAATAAGTTTGCTATATTTTGGGATTTCACAAAAAGTGGTCAATCGCTTTATTCAGTAAAAATACACTGAATTAGTCAGCGACAGAGTTGGGCGACGACTATTGGTGTCGTCTTGTAATAATTGTCAAGAAGGAAACTTAATGCTGGCAATCCCATCAATATAGCTAGTGAGTAGTGCTGTCATTCTGTCATACATTCGACCAACAGAGGTTAGTTTATAATTGACTACAGACGAGAGTGGAACAATACAATACATATTAAAACTACAACTATCGTGTTTCAGTAACAAAACTATAAAATAAAGTAAACGTATTACAACGTATTACATGGTGTCAGAAGTCACAATAGCGGGTGCAAACAATCGATTACCAGTTGAACTAGATTGTTCTAATCTTGAAAAAGAATAGCCAATGTGGAAACGTACATTTTTAATGTACATGATGCCTAACGGGAAAATGGTTTAAGGTGAGCAAACAAAAATTGCAACATTTTTGTGGCTAATCGGTGCTCGTGCTATGGAAATATATGGCACTTTATTTCCCAACGATGGTTCACTTGATGGCATGGGTGGAACCAAAACCAGCAATAACCAAAATGCTGTGCAAGCGGAACTAGTGGCAGCAGTGGCAGCAGAAGTGCAGACAAATGATGCTGCACCACCAAACAATGCACGAATATTAAATGATGTTTTAAAAGCATTTGATGAATACTGCATTCCACGGAAAAATACTACAATGGAATCATTTAAATTTAACACCATTTTCCAACGAGAGAAACAACCGTTCGCTGAGTTCGAGATTGAGTTACGTAAACAAATTCAGTACTGTGAGTTCAAATGTAATTGTGGGGCTTCATATGAAGAACGAATGCTACATGATCGCATTATCATTGGTATTTCGGGTAAAAAACTGCAGTTGAAACTACTCGATGGTAAAAATGAATCGCTTAAAACAGTCGTCGACACGTGTAAAGTATTTGAAGCCGCTAACACCAACAAAATGCTATTGGAAAACAACCAACAACGCCAAGGTCAAGTTAAATGTGTAACGGAACAAACAACGTCATCGGATTCTATCAACGTCATTGCGCGTAGTGATCATTGTTATAACTGTAGATTTGTCCCTTTTTCAACGGCACACTTGCGTGAATGTAAAGCAAACAATATTATCTGCACGACATGTGGAAAAAAGGGACATTTTAGTAAGTGGTGCAAAAAGGGAAACAACAACAATATAAAGGACATCAAATTGGATAATAAAAAACTGGACTTTGGTTTCCAATTTGTTGGAAACCAAATCTATAAAAGGTCTTTCTTGAGGAAATTCGTGGAATGTAATTCGTAAGTGTAAAGCATATAGAAGGGGTAAAAAATAATTTAAAAGAACATTTACGTATTTATAGAATAAGTAATTCAAACAATTCACGATGGACCAAGAAATACCAAATTAGTAATGAAGTCGTGGAATTTAAAATCGACACGGGTGCAGACGTCAATTGCGTTCCATTGAAGTTAATCAATAAAATTAAAATTAAATTAAACAATGAAAGAAATAATATTTGTGTTACTGATTACAATGGAAATGAAATTAAAATTGTTGGTACTGTTAGCTTAAATTGTGTTGACCCGAACTCTCAAGTGAAACAAGCTGCTCAATTTATAGTTGTTGATGAAACATTTCAGCCAGTACTGGGTTTAGGAACGTCTGTTAAGTTTAATTTAATAGCCAAAATAGACGTGGGTACTATTACTTGTTTGCCTAAAACGGCCAATGAATTTGTATGTCAAAATCGAGATCTTTATGATGGGTTAGGGGAATTGCCGGGAAACATCAACATTCAGTTAGTAGAAAATGCCAAACCAATTTTACATTACAAAAAACGTATTTCTTTACTAGCGAATTACGTGGAAAGTGTATTTTTACAGTACTTGATCTCGCAAGTGGATTTTGGCATACTCGTATGAGACTCAACAAAAGAAGTTCTGATCTCACCACATTTATGACTTCGTTTGGTAGATTTACTCGTAAGTTCAATCGTGTCTCTTTCGGTTGAAATGTTTCAGCGTAGAATGGTACAAATTTTTGAGGACATTCCCGGAGTCGTGGTATATTTCGATGATATTGGCATTGCAACAGAAACGGAGACAAAACATGACAACATTTTAAAATTGGTAGTTGATCGTGCGCTAGCGAACAATATTAAGTTCAATGCAGAAAAACATCAATATCGGAAAATAGAAGTTGAATTTACAGGTCACATTTTACAAAACGGGCAAATTAAATCTCCGGAAAAATATAGTGAAGCAATTCTGAAAATGAAAAAGCCAGAAAACAAGCATAACATCATGCATCATGCGACTTTTGGGTCTTATTAAATATTTAGCAAAATTTATTCCAAACCTAGCACAAAAAACTGCCGCATTGTGTAATCTAACCCATACCAATGTTGATTTCAGCTTGGGATCAGATGATGAAACGGAAATGACAAACCTTTTAAGAGCCATTGTCAGTGTATGACCCGAGCAAAACGGTGGTTATTCAAACGGATGCATCTAAGGATGGATTGGATTGCGTCTTGATCCAAGAGGGTCATCCAGTCGCATATGCTTCACGCACATTAAGTTAAAGTGAGCAAAAGTGGGCACAAATCGAAAAGGAACTATTGGCAGTTATTTTTGCGTGTCAAAGATTCCATTATTTTTTATATGGTCGCGATTTCATCGTTGAAAGTGATCATAAGCCACTCGAAGTTCTTGTTAGACTTGACGTATCACTAAGATTGCAAAGAATGTTCATGTTTTTATTAAAGTATCCATTAATGCAGTTAATTTATAAACCTGAAAAACAAATGCTGGTCGCGGATGGTCTTTCACGGGCGCAATTGTTAGATAATTCAGAATTCAGTGATTTGTCTGGAGTTATTCATGTGGTAACAAAATCGGCCTGCCTATCGAAGGAAAACTTTGATTACTACTTATCAGTTAACAATCGGGTTGAAAAGTATGCTCGTGTACTCTGAATAGCTAAATTTCCACCAACTTGACGATTTTTCTAAGCAACTTCACAGATGAGGGTGGCCTGGTGTAGTGGTAACATCAACGCTTGTCACGCTCTTGGTTCACGGTTCAAATCGTGATGTCAACAGTCATCTATTTATTTCGTCTGAAATAAATAAAAAAGTCGATCAATTGCGAAAGCTTAGTCAACTCTACTGCGAAGGCATAACATTTTCATTTTCATTTTTAATGCATTTTTATTAAATTCATTGTAACTTAATTGCTAGCCAAAAAAAAGCTTAAAACTAGCTTAACTAACTTAACTATTTTTATTCTAACTTACTGGCCCTATGCGAGCGCTCTAAGTTAAACCTAATACTTAAAACTATGTCTTTCGACGTAACGAACTTTTTATTTATTTGTTTATTTTTTAATTTTAATTGTTACTAAGAAAATTACACAAAAAACTTAGTACATGAACTTTTTTTTTTTACTTGATCTTATATATAAAACTTAACCTAACTAAAATCTACCTTAAAATAAATCTTAAAATATCTTAATCTACCTTAATTTATCTTACTCTAGCTTACGTAATTATATACGTACTTTTTTTTTTAACCTATATACAATATACCTTAACTACCTAAACCTTAAACTATGTAAGTCGACCATGGACAACAAACAGCCAACCTCAAACATGCAACAGGCTACCCTGGATCAGGAGGAAACGACGAAGGAGTATCCTCTCTTTCGGCTAGCCACCAGAAACGACCGTACTGACGTTGTACGTCCTCAACATCGCGACCCGATACCGCCCTACTAAACCGGAGACGCTCCACACTGCCGTGTGCAACGTCTCTGTCGTAGTTGAGTCGCCTATCCACAACTGTCAGAGCAACGTGGAAGATTAGCGGTACCGCCAATCTGTCCTGGATCAGACCTTTCTTATCAAAATGGAGGAACGCCTCTGGGGGAACAAAGCCGTTAAGGCGCACTCTCTCGTGATACTCGTAATTGGGGTAATAAGCCCCGGAGATCAGGTTGTTCGTCGAGCTCATTGCTCTTGCAATGTGCCTTCGAATCAGCTTGATAACGAAATTATCCACTCTTATTAGGTCCTATACAACGGGGCTAGTTGTATAGGACCTCATTGGGATAGAATTGTATGTACTGGGACTCTGGTGTTCTGTACAAATGAAGGCAAGCCCGAAGGCAAGCCCTCTCAAACACCCGAATCTTTTCCAACAAGCTTGCTCCCACGTTGAACCACACGGGGCATCCATATACGAGCATGGGCCTAATGAGGGCCATGTAGCAGATTGCCTTTACCCTTGCGTCGAGTTGCTTGCTATAAAAAAGTCTCTTTGTAAGGGCAAAAGCACCTTTGGCTCTGGCCAGAGCAGCATCTATATGTTTGTTAAAATATAGATATTGGTCTAACCAGAGCCCCAGGTATCTGACTACACTTCGACTCGCAAGTGGCTGTCCGTGCGGTCCCACGATTGAGAACTTTCGCCAATTCTTTCTGGTATCCCTAGAGGCCCCAGACAACGGCGTCCTAAAAAGAATGGTTTCCGATTTCTGGAAGTTGATCTTCAACTTCCAGTCATCGCAATATCGCTGAATCTTATCGAATCACGTTGCAAGAGAATTGCAATGACCTCGATTTTCGGTCCTGATCTGTACGCGATCAAGTCGTCTGCATACGCTATGGCATGGTGTAGTGATCCTATCAGATCGCTCGTGTAAATGTTGAAAAGGATCGGTGAATTAACCGCACCTTGTTGCAGACCATTTTTAATTAGAAATGTTCCAGTAGAAGTCACACTGCCATTCTTGACGATGAACTGCCTACTGGTGAGCATGTTATAAAGTATGCACAGCAGTGGTTTGCTTATGCCCAGCCTGCTCAGCTTGTAGAAGAGTCCCTCTAACCATACGGTATCGAAGGCCTTCTCCAAGTCAATCAGGCAGGCACCCGTGCATTGGTTCTTGCTTTTGTTCCATTGGATATCCGATACCAGTTTAGACGCGGCATGTATTGTATCATGCCCCGCCTTAAAACCGAATTGGTTATCCGGAATTATATTACTGTTCTCAGTCCACTTAAGCAGGGCTCTATTGATCACTTTCTCGAATACCTTGCTGATGTTCGGAAGGAGACTTATCGACCGGAGATTTGCCGGATTGGAAGTGTCCTTACCCCGTTTGGGGATGGGTTGTATCACTGCTGTTTTTCAATGCGCTGGATAATGTGCATTGTTAAACAGAGTGGTGTAAATGTCCACCGCTTCTAGAGGGAGATGTCGAAGCACAATGTTCGACACTCCATCGATTCCCGCAGATTTCTTCCTCCTCAATGAGTCGAAGATCGCTTGGAGCTCCAACTTCGATATGTACGGGGGATGTACCCTTTCATCGGCGATGTCATTATTTGCCATGTTATCGTCATTGAACTCGGTAAAACCTATGTTCTCGGATCGCCAGTGCTCTATATCATTTCGAAGGTAGAAGTTGTGCACAAGGACGCGATTTTCCAGGTCGTGGTTCGGGGAAATGGTATCATTCACCTTGTACACTTCCTGGAAAGACGCTCCTATAGCCTCTACCTTCTCCTGCGGATCTTCGATCACAAAGAAGTTGTCATCCTCTACTGCGTTATCTGGATCTATACCTGCTGTTATAAGTATTCGTCCATTGTTCGTCGTTCGGGGGATCTTAAGACACGGAAGGTCGTTTTGATTATTCCTCCGAAATATTTTATTTATTTGCGGGAACATACTCTGGTTGTTGGATTTTTCAGCCCGAATTTTGTTGTTCCAATGTAAATTTGCCGAAAGTCTGTAATTTTCTCTAATTAACTTCTGGAGGTTTTTAATCAACGACTTCAGTGTCCTAACCTCCGAGTTTTGTCTGTCAGTAAACTGTCTGTACAAGGTTTTTAGTCTCGACAGCAGTCTACTTTTGTGTTGGTGTAGTGCGTCAATTGTTGCATTGCGGAATATGTCTGCGTTGTCAGTATGTTGATACCGAGGTATCGTATTGTCCATAGTTCGTTTAATTGTCTCGTCCATTTGTTTTAGGTACCAGTCAATCTCCTCGTTTGACAGATTCCTATTGGACGGTGGGTAGAGCGAATTCGAGGAGAGGGCTCTTGTCAAAGTTCTTGAGAAGCGAGACCAACGCGTCCTACTATAATTGTAGGAGTACGTTTGGACAAACTCCTCCAACTCCGCAATTTCGTTGGGAATCGTTATTACGGCACTGAGTCCGCAATGGTCACTGTCATACACAAACGTGTGCAGGCAGTTTATAGTTTGTCGGTCCATGTCGGTCATTTGTAACCGTACGTCGAACAGCATAAGATCCAGATAGGAGCCGCTTCTAGGAAACGACGGACTATCTGTAGCTTTCAAATCGAGTTTATACTCGACACTGTGCCGACCCCACCAATTGAATAGTAGGTTCCCTCTAGGATTTGGTGTGTTATTTCCCCAATCTCTATGTTTGGCGTTAAGATCTCCGGCCATGATAAAATAATTCTCCTCCAACTCCAGCCTTAGGAATCGAAAAGTGTCTCGAGCTCTGAAATAAATAAAGTAGGTTGAGTAGCTTCAGGTGCATAGAGTGCGACCAAGTACATCCTCTTTCCACTACAGAGAGGGATGCACACGATACACGCTTCCAGCTCCTGAAACCTTCGCACTTCACCGCTGTACATAACTTTAAATTGCAGTTGTTTGCGTATGAAGATCGCAACACCTCCTCCTTGTGTGGAGTTGGGTCGGTCTCTTCTGACAATATTGTATTTATTGTGCCCCAATTTGTGCTTCTGGGATAGCTTTGTTTCGCTAACCATAAGCATATCAGGGGTTTGGTCTTCTAGCAACTTAAACAATACGGCTCTTCGCTCGATCCTAAACAGTGAATTCACATTCACCGCAAGGATCTTCAAGGGTTGCTCCTCCATGTTCGTACCCATTACGACTGGAGGTGCGTTAGGCCCGGCAGAAGTGCGTAGATCTGGTCCACCCGCTTCGCCTGCTCCTGTACCTGACGTTGAAGCTGCTCCATCTGCCCTTGGATAGAGAGCAAGATGGCCAGCAAGTCAGTTTGAGCCTCCGGTGCTCTAGGCGCTGGGGCCTGAGAAGCAACCTTCGGTCTTTTCTGTTCCGCGTTTCCCCGACCTGCCGCCATTTGGGCGTAGGTCACTTGGGGAGTCACGGATGGTGTTTGAATTGGAGCAGGTGGACGTTTCACTACAACCTTCTCCTGACGAACCAGATTTTCTTTCTTAATATACTGGAACTTAGGACAACCCCGATAGTCTGCGGTGTGTCCCGAGTTCCTGCATAAAGCACACGAGAGCTGGCTCTTATCTGCCACTCCATCCTTACCCAGAGTGCATTCCTCTGCTTTGTGGTTCTTTCCACACTTGACACATCGAGGCTGCATTTCGCAGTTCGACGCGGCGTGACCGAACCTTTGGCAGCGAACACATTGTAAAATGTTTTCGCTCCTTCTTAATTTTTCCCAGGCGACAACCTGGTAGTCTAGGACTTTAATACTCCTTAGACCATCCAGCTTGCTATTGGGTGAAAGTTGAACTAGGAACAACGGCAGCTTCCGCCTCTCCCTTTTTGCCTTAGCTGTGGTGAATGGCTTGACCCCTACGAATTCGAGCTCGTTGCACTCTTTCTCTTTAAGCTTCGCAAGGAGCGTCTCCGGATCAGTAGACGGGTCTATCTCCCTCAGCAGCATTGTTTGCCGCTTTTCTCCCTTCGGGGTGAAGGAGAAGAACTCCGTCGTCATGTCCCTTAACAAATCTTTAATTTTTTTATACTGTTCCACTGTATTGCAGTGTATAGCGTGCCTGTCTTCATTTAAACGTTTAATAGAAAAATTGTCGCCTATGGCCGACTTACATAGTTTAATGGTGTCCATAAGCTCAATCTTGTACGTATTTATTGGCGGTACCCTCGCTTTTGTCGTCGTCTTCGATTGTTGTCGCTTCTGCTGCGGTTGCTGTTGTTTCTGCTGCTGCTGCTGCTGCGGTTGTTGCTGCTTTTTCTGCTGCTGCATCGGTTTTTGCAGCGATTTCTGCTGCTGTTGTTGTTGCTGCTTATTCTGCTGCTCTTGTTCTTGCTGCTGATGAATTAGTTTTTGTTGCAGCTGGCCTTCTGGCTGCTTCTTTTGCTGTTGAGTGCGCTGGAGCTCTAGCTGCCGCTCCCTCTCTCTTCTCGCCATTTGTTTGGCCTTAATGGCAAGCACCCTCTCTTCTAGCTGTCTGATGCTGCTAGTCAGACTTTGAACTTCTTCATCTTCATCATCCGATTCGGAGGATGCAAGAACTGCGAAGCAATTGTTGTCGTCTCCGATGTAGCGGCCTTCCCCGCCGTCGGAAATGTACGGGAAGTCGACAGAGTCATCCGACCTTTGTCGCTTCTTATCTGCTGCTGCTGCTGCTGTTGTTGTAGTCGGCGCCCCTTCCCTCACTCCACCTGGCAGCTGTTCAGCTGAAGCTGATGTGGAGGGACGCTTTACAAGGTTGGGAGAAGGTTTCAATTTCCTTCTCCTTTTCCCCATACTTGCATTTGCCACTGTTGCTGGCTCTCCTTTCGGTAATGCATCGGCTGATGCAGTCACCCCACTAGCTGGTCCCGCTATTGGGAGCGTGGACCGCTCACTCTCCATCGCCAGATATCTGTTTTTGTTTATTTTGTTTTCACTTATTTTTATTAAATGAAAAAAAAGTTCATAATTTAATATTTCCCAGTCCGGGATTGAACCGAGGTCCCTGGGTTGACGGTTCACCTCCATTTTTTCATTTTTTTAATTTTTAGTGCATTTTTATTAATTCATTTATTAACTTACATGCTAGACAAAACGCTTAAAACTAGCTTAACTAACTTAACTATTCTTATTCTAACTTACTGGCCCTATGCGAGCGCTCTAAGTTAAACCTAATACTTAAAACTATGTCTTTCGACGTAACGAACTTTTTATTTATCTGTTTATTTTTTAATTTTAATTGTTACTAAGAAAATTACACAAAAAACTTAGTACATGAACTTTTTTTTTTTTACTTGATCGTATATATAAAACTTAACCTAACTAAAATCTACCTTAAAATAAATCTTAAAATATCTTATTCTACCTTAATTTATCTTACTCTAGCTTACGTAATTATATACGTACTTTTTGTTTAACCTATATACAATATACCTTAACTACCTAAACCTTAAACTATGTAAGTCGACCATGGACAACAAACAGCCAACCTCAAACATGCAACAGGCTACCCTGGATCAGGAGGAAACGACGAAGGAGTATCCTCTCTTTCGGCTAGCCACCAGAAACGACCGTACTGACGTTGTACGTCCTCAACATCGCGACCCGATACCGCCCTACTAAACCGGAGACGCTCCACACTGCCGTGTGCAACGTCTCTGTCGTAGTTGAGTCGCCTATCCACAACTGTCAGAGCAACGTGGAAGATTAGCGGTACCGCCAATCTGTCCTGGATCAGACCTTTCTTATCAAAATGGAGGAACGCCTCTGGGGGAACAAAGCCGTTAAGGCGCACTCTCTCGTGATACTCGTAATTGGGGTAATAAGCCCCGGAGATCAGGTTGTTCGTCGAGCTCATTGCTCTTGCAATGTGCCTTCGAATCAGCTTGATAACGAAATTATCCACTCTTATTAGGTTAGCCCTGTTGTATAGGACCTCATTGGGATAGAATTTTATGTACTGGGACTCTGGTGTTCTGTACAAATGAAGGCAAGCCCGAAGGCAAGCCCTCTCAAACACCCGAATCTTTTCCAACAAGCTTGGTCCCACGTTGAACCACACGGGGCATCCATATTTGAGCATGGGCCTAATGAGGGCCATGTAGCAGATTACCTTTACCCTTGCATCGAGTTGCTTGCTATAAAAAAGTCTCTTTGTAAGGGCAAAAGCACCTTTGGCTCTGGCCAGAGCAGCATCTATATGTTTGTTAAAATATAGATATTGGTCTAACCAGAGCCCCAGGTATCTGACTACACTTCGACTCGCAAGTGACTGTCCGTGCGGTCCCACGATTGAGAACTTTCGAAAATTCTTTCTGGTATCCCTAGAGGCACCAGACAACGGCGTCCTAAAAAGAATGGTTTCTGATTTCTGGAAGTTGATCTCAACTTCCAGTCATCGCAATATCGCTGAATCTTATCGAAGTCACGTTGCAAGAGAATTGCAATGACCTCGATTTTTGGTCCTGATCTGTACGCGATCAAGTCGTCTGCATACGCTATGGCATGGTGTAGTGATCCTATCAGATCGCTCGTGTAAATGTTGAAAAGGATCGGTGAATTAACCGCACCTTGTTGCAGACCATTTTTAATTAGAAATGTTCCAGTAGAAGTCACATTGCCATTTTTGACGATGAACTGCCTACTGGTGAGCATGTTATAAAGTATGTACAGCAGTGGTTTGCTTATGCCCAGCCTGCTCAGCTTGTAGAAGAGTCCCTCTAACCATACGGTATCGAAGGCCTTCTCCAAGTCAATCAGGCAGGCACCCGTGCATTGGTTCTTGCTTTTGTTCCATTGGATATCCGATACCAGTTTAGACGCGGCATGTATTGTATCATGCCCCGCCTTAAAACCGAATTGGTTATCCGGAATTATGTTACTGTTCTCAGTCCACTTAAGCAGGGCTCTATTGATCACTTTCTCGAATACCTTGCTGATGTTCGGAAGGAGACTTATCGACCGGAGATTTTCCGGATTGGAAGTGTCCTTACCCCGTTTGGGGATGGGTTGTATCACTGCTGTTTTCCAATGCACTGGATAATGTGCATTATTCACTGCATTGTTAAAAAGAGTGGTGTAAATGTCCACCGCTTCTAGAGGGAGATGTCGAAGCACAATGTTCGACACTCCATCGATTCCTACAGATTTCTTCCTCCTGAAGTTGTGCACAAGGACGCGATTTTCCAGGTCGTGGTTCGGGGAAATGGTATCATTCACCTTGTACACTTCCTGGAAAGTCGCTCCTATAGCGTCTACCTTCTCCTGCGGATCTTCGATCACAAAGAAGTTGTCATCCTCTACTGCGTTATCTGGATCTATACCTGCTGTTATAAGTATTCGTCCATTGTTCATCGTTCGGCGGATCTTAAGACACGGAAGGTCGTTTTGATTATTCCTCCGAAATATTTTATTTATTTGCGGGAACATACTCGGGTTGTTGGATTTTACAGCCCGAATTTTGTTGTTCCAATGCAAATTTGCCGAAAGTCTGTAATTTTCTCTAATTAACTTCTGGAGGATTTTAATCAACGACTTCAGTGTCCTAACCTCCGAGTTTTGTCTGTCAGTAAACTGTCTGTACAAGGTTTTTAGTCTCGACAGCAGTCTACTTTTGTGTTGGTGTAGTGCGTCAATTGTTGCATTGCGGAATATGTCTGCGTTGTCAGTATGTTGATACCGAGGTATCGTATTGTCTATAGTTCGTTTAATTGTCTCGTCCATTTGTTTTAGGTACCAGTCAATCTCCTCGTTTGACAGATTCCTATTGGACGGTGGGTAGAGCGAATTCGAGGAGAGTGCTCTTGTCAAAGTTCTTGAGAAGCGAGACCAACGCGTCCTACTATAATTGTAGGAGTACGTTTGGACAAACTCCTCCAACTCCGCAATTTCGTTGGGAATCGTTATTACGGCACTGAGTCCGCAATGGTCACTGTCATACCCAAAAGTGTGCAGGCAGTTTATAGTTTGTCGGTCCATGTCGGTCAGTTGTAACCGTACGTCGAATAGCATAAGATCCAGATAGGAGCTAATTCTAGGAAACGACGGACTATCTGTTGCTTTCAAATCGAGTTTATCGACACTGTGCCGACCCCACCAATTGAATAGTAGGTTCCCTCTAGGATTTGGTGTGTTATTTCCCCAATCTCTATGTTTGGCATTGAGATCTCCGGCCATGATGAAATAATTCTCCTCCGACTCCAGCCTTAGGAATCGAAAAAGTGTCTCGAGCTCTGAAATAAATAAAGTAGATTGAGTAGCTTCAGGTGCATAGAGTGCGACCAAGTACATCCTCTTTCCACTACGGAGAGGGATGCACACGATACACGCTTCCAGCTCCTGGAACCTTCGCACTTCACCTCTGTGCACTACTTTAAATTGCAGTTGTTTTTTAATGAAAATCGCAACACCTCCTCCTTGTGTGGAGTTGGGTCGGTCTCTTCTGACAATATTGTATTTATTGTGCCCCAATTTGTGCTTCTGGGATAGCTTTGATTCGCTAACCATAAGCACATCAGGGGTTTAGTCTTCAAGCAACTTGAACAATACGGCTCTTAGCTCGATCCTAAACAGTGAATTCACATTCACCGCAAGGATCTTCAAGGGTTGCTCCTCCATGTTCGTACCCATTACGACTGGAGGTGCGTTAGGCCCGGCAGAAGTGCGTAGATCTGGTCCACCCGCTTCGCCTGCTCCTGTACCTGACGTTGAAGCTGCTCCATCTGCCCTTGGATAGAGAGCAAGATGGCCAGCAAGTCAGTTTGAGCCTCCGGTGCTCTAGGCGCTGGGGCCTGAGAAGCAACCTTCGGTCTTTTCTGTTCCGCGTTTCCCCGACCTGCCGCCATTTGGGCGTAGGTCACTTGGGGAGTCACGGATGGTGTTTGAATTGGAGCAGGTGGACGTTTCACTACAACCTTCTCCTGACGAACCAGATTTTCTTTCTTAATATACTGGAACTTAGGACAACCCCGATAGTCTGCGGTGTGTCCCGAGTTCCTGCATAAAGCACACGAGAGCTGGCTCTTATCTGCCACTCCATCCTTACCCAGAGTGCATTCCTCTGCTTTGTGGTTCTTTCCACACTTGACACATCGAGGCTGCATTTCGCAGTTCGACGCGGCGTGACCGAACCTTTGGCAGCGAACACATTGTAAAATGTTTTCGCTCCTTCTTAATTTTTCCCAGGCGACAACCTGGTAGTCTAGGACTTTAATACTCCAGCTTGCTATTGGGTGAAAGCTGAACTAGGAAGAACGGCAGCTTCCGCTTCTCCCTTTTTGCCTTAGCTGTGGTGAATGGCTTGACCCCTACGAATTCGAGCTCGTTGCACTCTTTCTCTTTAAGCAGCGCAAGGAGCGTCTCCGGATCAGTAGACGGGTCTATCCCCCCAGCAGCATTGTTTGCCGCTTTTCCCCCTTCGGGGTGAAGGAGAAGAACTCCGTCGTCGTGTCCTTTAACAAATCTTTAATTTTTTTATATTGCTCCACTGTATTGCAGTGGATAGCGTGCCTGTCTTCATTTAATCGTTTAATAGAAAAATTGTTGCCTATGGCCGACTTACATAGTTTAATGGTGTCCATAAGCTCAATTTTGTACGTGTTTATTGGCGGTACCCTCGCTTTTGTCGTCGTCTGCGGTTGCTGTTGGTTCTGCTGCGGTTGTTGCTGATGTTTCTGATGCTGCTGTTTCTGCTGCTGCTGCTCTTTTTGCTGTAGTTGCTGCGTTTTCTGCTGCTGTTGCTGCTGCTGCTGCGGTTTTTGTTCTTTTGATTGCAGCGTTTTCTGCTGCTGTTGTTGTTGCTGCTTATTCTTTAGCTGTAGTTGCTGCTGCTGCTTCTGCTGCTGTAGTTGCCGCTGGCTTTCTGGCCTCTGCTGCTGTAGTTGTTGTTGTTGTTGTTGAGCGCGCTCTAGCTGTAGCTGCCGCTCCCTTTCCCTCCTGGCCATTTGCTTGGCCTTTATTTCTCGCACCCTCTGTTGCAGTTTATTTATGCTGCTGTTTATGTTTTCAACTTCCTCGTCTTCATCGTCGGACTCGGAAGCTGCGAGAACTGCGAAACTGTTATTGTCGTCTCCCACGTAGCGGCCTTCACCACCGTCAGACATATAAGTTACTTCCACAGAGTCATCCGACCTCTGCCGCTTTTTATCTGCTGCTGCTGCTGTTGCTGTACCCGGCGCCCCTTCCCTCGCTCCACTTGGCAGCTGTTCAACTGTAGCTGATTTGGAGGGACGCTTTACTAAGTTGGGAGAAGGTTTCAGCTTTCTTCTCCTTTTCCCCACACTCTCGGTAGCCACTGTTGTTGGGTGGCCTGACTGAACTGCATCGGCTGATGCTGTAACTCCACCAACTGGTCCCGCTACTGGGAGCGCGGACCGCTCACTCTCCATCGCTAACACTTTTTTTTATCTACTTTATTTTCACTTATGGTGTACAAATGAAAAAAAAAGTACAGAATTTAATTTTACCCAGTCCGGGATTGAACCTGGGTCCACTGGTTTGGTAGAACACCACCACTACCTATAGGCTAACTTCGCCACTTGAAATTGCACTGTCTAATTCTCTCCTTTAAAACACAATAATTTTAAACGAAAAGCCGAAACACGTCTGCGCACTTTGAAAGTCTGTGAACGACTGACGGTAGAACACCACCACTACCTATAGGCTAACTCGCCACTTGAATAATTACTGTCTAATAGTCTACTTCAAAAACACAACAGATTTAAAGGAGACGCCGAAACACGTCTGCGCACTATGAAAGTCTGTGAACGACTGCGAAGGCATAACACTGGCAGTAGGGTGGTCATATGGCTTAAATGCAACTTGATCGTGATGATGACATCAGGTGGAGGGAAAAAAAATACTGTGAATCAAGAGCAGCGACAAAAAGCAAAACAAACAAGCTCCCCAGTTATTTGGACGCCACCCTTGGAGTTTAATGAAACTTAATACCACCTAAGTTTCAAACCCACTACACCAATCTATCTTTCTCTCTCTCTCAATTTATACAAACGCCCGTCCCCTGAAATAATTTAATGGTATTCACATCCCATTTGGCGCGCGCAAATTATAAAAAAAAAAAGATACAAGGATGAATTACATTGCGGCTCTTGTTTAAGGATCATCGATTGGTAATCCCATCTAATTTACAGGGTAAGATCTGTAATATGATTCATGCGCCACATTTGGGTGTCGAAAAAACACTTGCTTCTGCAAGAATGAAGTATTTTTGGCCAGGTATGTCGGAACAAGTAAAAGATATGTTTTCATCCTGTAAAATTTCTGAGAGATTTAGGAGAAATAGTCAAAAGGAACCATTATCTCAAGAGAGTTCACCCGAATATCCATTTGATATGGTATCTATGGATCTGTTTGAATTTGCTAGTCGTGATTTCGTAGCATTAATCGACGCACATTCCAATTATATTTTCACTGAAAATCTCAAAAACAAGACATCAAGGCATATCATTTATGTTATTTCACGTATATTCAATATTGTTGTGTTGGTCTTGAACTGCGACAACAGTCCATTTGGCTCATATGAGCTTGAGTCGTTTGCCAGCGAATGTAACATTACCATGAAGTTTTCAAGTCCCCGATACGCTCATTTTGAAACGACGCTGTGAAGGTGGTGACCCTAACCAATTTCAGTATCGAATTTTGGAGTACAACTCAACTCCAATTGCTAGTATCCAACATTCTCCATCCCAGTTATTTTTTGGAAGAATAACAAAAACAAAGTTGCCGATTTCAAACGCATTACTGTGTCGAAACAATGTAAGTGAGCAGGTTGTTCAAAATAAAATAAATATTAAAAAGGAAAAACAGAAACATTATTATGATAGAAACGCAAAGACACTTCCGGGTTTAAATACGGAGGATAAAATTATCTTTAAGAAAAATGAAAAGTATTGGAAATATGGTCATACATTATTAGAGACTGTTTTGATAATCATTATCGAAGAAACCGTCGATTTATTGCTAAAACAGTCAGTAAGAGATTTGATTCAGGTGATTGGCTATTTGAAGAACATATTAAAAACACTGTAAGCAATAATTTGGAAAACTTAAAAGAAATACCGTGTCACCTGTTGGTGAGTTGGAAAAAAAACTATAATCGTGAGAATGTGAATGAACCTGAATCAACGGCTTTGGTCATGGGTTATAATCAACCGGGAACTCTAAATAAGTCTGTCGGAGAATCGGGCTCAGAAGCATCTGTAAAAAATGACTTTGTACCACCTTTTGTGGGCCATGATTATTATAGTACACGAAGTGGTCGCATTGTTCGGCCATCCAAACGTTTCGGTTACGACTAGGTACAATATAATGGATTTGGTGAATTGGTCCTGGGTTTGGTTATATATTATTATTACTATTAAAGAAAAAAAAGCGTGTAATAATTGTCAAAAGGAAAACTTAAAGCTGGCAATCCCATCAATACAGCTAGTGAGTAGTGCTGTCATTCTGTCATACATTCCACCAACAGAGGTTAGTTGATAATTGGCCACAGGCGAGAGTATAACAATAAAATACATATTAAAACTACAACTACCGGTTTCAATAACAAAACTATAAAATAAACTAAACGTATTACAACGTATGTACGTGTAACCCTCGGTCTTCTCTTACTGGTTTGAAGAATCAGTTAGATAATTTGTTGTATCAGAATGAGGAGTCAGAAAGAATCCTCATGAACATTAACAAAGGTGTGGTGTGTTGTCTGGAACTTACACGTACCCTCGGTCTTCTCTTATTGGTTTGAAGAATCAGTTAGAGAATTTGTTGTATCAGAAAGAATCCTCATGAACATTAACAAAGGTGTAGCGTGTTGTCTGGAAGTCTCACTAAAGCAGTTAAGGACAAGAAGACAGGAATCACAGCTGGCTTGGACGTTGCTACTTTCAAATTCTCCAAGATTGCACAGACAGGTGTAAATCAGATGGTTTTTGCAGCGTTTTCTGCTGCTGTTGTTGTTGCTGCTTATTCTGCTGCTCTTGTTCTTGCTGCTGATGAATTAGTTTTTGTTGCAGCTGGCCTTCTGGCTGCTTCTTTTGCTGTTGAGTGCGCTGGAGCTCTAGCTGCCGCTCCCTCTCTCTTCTCGCCATTTGTTTGGCCTTAATGGCAAGCACCCTCTCTTCTAGCTGTCTGATGCTGCTAGTCAGACTTTGAACTTCTTCATCTTCATCATCCGATTCGGAGGATGCAAGAACTGCGAAGCAATTGTTGTCGTCTCCGATGTAGCGGCCTTCCCCGCCGTCGGAAATGTACGGGAAGTCGACAGAGTCATCCGACCTTTGTCGCTTCTTATCTGCTGCTGCTGCTGCTGTTGTTGTAGTCGGCGCCCCTTCCCTCACTCCACCTGGCAGCTGTTCAGCTGAAGCTGATGTGGAGGGACGCTTTACAAGGTTGGGAGAAGGTTTCAATTTCCTTCTCCTTTTCCCCATACTTGCATTTGCCACTGTTGCTGGCTCTCCTTTCGGTAATGCATCGGCTGATGCAGTCACCCCACCAGCTGGTCCCGCTATTGGGAGCGTGGACCGCTCACTCTCCATCGCCAGATATCTGTTTTTGTTTATTTTGTTTTCACTTATTTTTATTAAATGAAAAAAAAGTTCATAATTTAATATTTCCCAGTCCGGGATTGAACCGAGGTCCCTGGGTTGACGGTTCACCTCCATTTTTTTATTTTTTTAATTTTTAGAGCATTTTTATTAATTCATTTATTAACTTACATGCTAGACAAAACGCTTAAAACTAACTTAACTAACTTAACTATTCTTATTCTAACTTACTGGCCCTATGCGAGCGCTCTAAGTTAAACCTAATACTTAAAACTGTCTTTCGACGTAACGAACTTTTTATTTATCTGTTTATTTTTTAATTTTAATTGTTACTAAGAAAATTACACAAAAAACTTAGTACATGAACTTTTTTTTTTTTACTTGATCTTATATATAAAACTTAACCTAACTAAAATCTACCTTAAAATAAATCTTAAAATATCTTATTCTACCTTAATTTATCTTACTCTAGCTTACGTAATTATATACGTACTTTTTTTTTAACCTATATACAATATACCTTAACTACCTAAACCTTAAACTAGGTAAGTCGACCATGGACAACAAACAGCCAACCTCAAACATGCAACAGGCTACCCTGGATCAGGAGGAAACGACGAAGGAGTATCCTCTCTTTCGGCTAGCCACCAGAAACGACCGTACTGACGTTGTACGTCCTCAACATCGCGACCCGATACCGCCCTACTAAACCGGAGACGCTCCACACTGCCGTGTGCAACGTCTCTGTCGTAGTTGAGTCGCCTATCCACAACTGTCAGAGCAACGTGGAAGATTAGCGGTACCGCCAATCTGTCCTGGATCAGACCTTTCTTATCAAAATGGAGGAACGCCTCTGGGGGAACAAAGCCGTTAAGGCGCACTCTCTCGTGATACTCGTAATTGGGGTAATAAGCCCCGGAGATCAGGTTGTTCGTCGAGCTCATTGCTCTTGCAATGTGCCTTCGAATCAGCTTGATAACGAAATTATCCGCTCTTATTAGGTTAGCCCTGTTGTATAGGACCTCATTGGGATAGAATTTTATGTACTGGGACTCTGGTGTTCTGTACAAATGAAGGCAAGCCCGAAGGCAAGCCCTCTCAAACACCCGAATCTTTTCCAACAAGCTTGGTCCCACGTTGAACCACACGGGGCATCCATATTTGAGCATGGGCCTAATGAGGGCCATGTAGCAGATTACCTTTACCCTTGCATCGAGTTGCTTGCTATAAAAAAGTCTCTTTGTAAGGGCAAAAGCACCTTTGGCTCTGGCCAGAGCAGCATCTATATGTTTGTTAAAATATAGATATTGGTCTAACCAGAGCCCCAGGTATCTGACTACACTTCGACTCGCAAGTGACTGTCCGTGCGGTCCCACGATTGAGAACTTTCGAAAATTCTTTCTGGTATCCCTAGAGGCACCAGACAACGGCGTCCTAAAAAGAATGGTTTCTGATTTCTGGAAGTTGATCTCAACTTCCAGTCATCGCAATATCGCTGAATCTTATCGAAGTCACGTTGCAAGAGAATTGCAATGACCTCGATTTTTGGTCCTGATCTGTGCGCGATCAAGTCGTCTGCATACGCTATGGCATGGTGCAGTGATCCTATCAGATCGCTCGTGTAAATGTTGAAAAGGATCGGTGAATTAACCGCACCTTGTTGCAGACCATTTTTAATTAGAAATGTTCCAGTAGAAGTCACATTGCCATTTTTGACGATGAACTGCCTACTGGTGAGCATGTTATAAAGTATGTACAGCAGTGGTTTGCTTATGCCCAGCCTGCTCAGCTTGTAGAAGAGTCCCTCTAACCATACGGTATCGAAGGCCTTCTCCAAGTCAATCAGGCAGGCACCCGTGCATTGGTTCTTGCTTTTGTTCCATTGGATATCCGATACCAGTTTAGACGCGGCATGTATTGTATCATGCCCCGCCTTAAAACCGAATTGGTTATCCGGAATTATGTTACTGTTCTCAGTCCACTTAAGCAGGGCTCTATTGATCACTTTCTCGAATACCTTGCTGATGTTCGGAAGGAGACTTATCGACCGGAGATTTTCCGGATTGGAAGTGTCCTTACCCCGTTTGGGGATGGGTTGTATCACTGCTGTTTTCCAATGCACTGGATAATGTGCATTATTCACTGCATTGTTAAAAAGAGTGGTGTAAATGTCCACCGCTTCTAGAGGGAGATGTCGAAGCACAATGTTCGACACTCCATCGATTCCTACAGATTTCTTCCTCCTGAAGTTGTGCACAAGGACGCGATTTTCCAGGTCGTGGTTCGGGGAAATGGTATCATTCACCTTGTACACTTCCTGGAAAGTCGCTCCTATAGCGTCTACCTTCTCCTGCGGATCTTCGATCACAAAGAAGTTGTCATCCTCTACTGCGTTATCTGGATCTATACCTGCTGTTATAAGTATTCGTCCATTGTTCATCGTTCGGCGGATCTTAAGACACGGAAGGTCGTTTTGATTATTCCTCCGAAATATTTTATTTATTTGCGGGAACATACTCGGGTTGTTGGATTTTACAGCCCGAATTTTGTTGTTCCAATGCAAATTTGCCGAAAGTCTGTAATTTTCTCTAATTAACTTCTGGAGGATTTTAATCAACGACTTCAGTGTCCTAACCTCCGAGTTTTGTCTGTCAGTAAACTGTCTGTACAAGGTTTTTAGTCTCGACAGCAGTCTACTTTTGTGTTGGTGTAGTGCGTCAATTGTTGTATTGCGGAATATGTCTGCGTTGTCAGTATGTTGATACCGAGGTATCGTATTGTCCATAGTTCGTTTAATTGTCTCGTCCATTTGTTTTAGGTACCAGTCAATCTCCTTGTTTGACAGATTCCTATTGGACGGTGGGTAGAGCGAATTCGAGGAGAGTGCTCTTGTCAAAGTTCTTGAGAAGCGAGACCAACGCGTCCTACTATAATTGTAGGAGTACGTTTGGACAAACTCCTCCAACTCCGCAATTTCGTTGGGAATCGTTATTACGGCACTGAGTCCGCAATGGTCACTGTCATACCCAAAAGTGTGCAGGCAGTTTATAGTTTGTCGGTCCATGTCGGTCAGTTGTAACCGTACGTCGAATAGCATAAGATCCAGATAGGAGCTAATTCTAGGAAACGACGGACTATCTGTTGCTTTCAAATCGAGTTTATCGACACTGTGCCGACCCCACCAATTGAATAGTAGGTTCCCTCTAGGATTTGGTGTGTTATTTCCCCAATCTCTATGTTTGGCATTGAGATCTCCGGCCATGATGAAATAATTCTCCTCCGACTCCAGCCTTAGGAATCGAAAAAGTGTCTCGAGCTCTGAAATAAATAAAGTAGATTGAGTAGCTTCAGGTGCATAGAGTGCGACCAAGTACATCCTCTTTCCACTACGGAGAGGGATGCACACGATACACGCTTCCAGCTCCTGGAACCTTCGCACTTCACCTCTGTGCACTACTTTAAATTGCAGTTGTTTTTTAATGAAAATCGCAACACCTCCTCCTTGTGTGGAGTTGGGTCGGTCTCTTCTGACAATATTGTATTTATTGTGCCCCAATTTGTGCTTCTGGGATAGCTTTGATTCGCTAACCATAAGCACATCAGGGGTTTAGTCTTCAAGCAACTTGAACAATACGGCTCTTAGCTCGATCCTAATCAGTGAATTCACATTCACCGCAAGGATCTTCAAGGATTGCTCCTCCATGTTCGTACCCATTACGACTGGAGGTGCGTTAGGCCCGGCAGAAGTGCGTAGATCTGGTCCACCCGCTTCGCCTGCTCCTGTACCTGACGTTGAAGCTGCTCCATCTGCCCTTGGATAGAGAGCAAGATGGCCAGCAAGTCAGTTTGAGCCTCCGGTGCTCTAGGCGCTGGGGCCTGAGAAGCAACCTTCGGTCTTTTCTGTTCCGCGTTTCCCCGACCTGCCGCCATTTGGGCGTAGGTCACTTGGGGAGTCACGGATGGTGTTTGAATTGGAGCAGGTGGACGTTTCACTACAACCTTCTCCTGACGAACCAGATTTTCTTTCTTAATATACTGGAACTTAGGACAACCCCGATAGTCTGCTGTGTGTCCCGAGTTCCTGCATAAAACACACGAGAGCTGGCTCTTATCTGCCACTCCATCCTTACCCAGAGTGCATTCCTCTGCTTTGTGGTTCTTTCCACACTTGACACATCGAGGCTGCATTTCGCAGTTCGACGCGGCGTGATCGAACCTTTGGCAGCGAACACATTGTAAAATGTTTTCGCTCCTTCTTAATTTTTCTCAGGCGACAACCTGGTAGTCTAGGACTTTAATACTCCAGCTTGCTATTGGGTGAAAGCTGAACTAGGAAGAACGGCAGCTTCCGCTTCTCCCTTTTTGCCTTAGCTGTGGTGAATGGCTTGACCCCTACGAATTCGAGCTCGTTGCACTCTTTCTCTTTAAGCAGCGCAAGGAGCGTCTCCGGATCAGTAGACGGGTCTATCCCCCCAGCAGCATTGTTTGCCGCTTTTCCCCCTTCGGGGTGAAGGAGAAGAACTCCGTCGTCGTGTCCTTTAACAAATCTTTAATTTTTTTATATTGCTCCACTGTATTGCAGTGGATAGCGTGCCTGTCTTCATTTAATCGTTTAATAGAAAAATTGTTGCCTATGGCCGACTTACATAGTTTAATGGTGTCCATAAGCTCAATTTTGTACGTGTTTATTGGCGGTACCCTCGCTTTTGTCGTCGTCTGCGGTTGCTGTTGGTTCTGCTGCGGTTGTTGCTGATGTTTCTGATGCTGCTGTTTCTGCTGCTGCTGCTCTTTTTGCTGTAGTTGCTGCGTTTTCTGCTGCTGTTGCTGCTGCTGCTGCGGTTTTTGTTCTTTTGATTGCAGCGTTTTCTGCTGCTGTTGTTGTTGCTGCTTATTCTTTAGCTGTAGTTGCTGCTGCTGCTTCTGCTGCTGTAGTTGCCGCTGGCTTTCTGGCCTCTGCTGCTGTAGTTGTTGTTGTTGTTGTTGAGCGCGCTCTAGCTGTAGCTGCCGCTCCCTTTCCCTCCTGGCCATTTGCTTGGCCTTTATTTCTCGCACCCTCTGTTGCAGTTTATTTATGCTGCTGTTTATGTTTTCAACTTCCTCGTCTTCATCGTCGGACTCGGAAGCTGCGAGAACTGCTATTGTCGTCTCCCACGTAGCGGCCTTCACCACCGTCAGACATATAAGTTACTTCCACAGAGTCATCCGACCTCTGCCGCTTTTTATCTGCTGCTGCTGCTGTTGCTGTACCCGGCGCCCCTTCCCTCGCTCCACTTGGCAGCTGTTCAACTGTAGCTGATTTGGAGGGACGCTTTACTAAGTTGGGAGAAGGTTTCAGCTTTCTTCTCCTTTTCCCCACACTCTCGGTAGCCACTGTTGTTGGGTGGCCTGACTGAACTGCATCGGCTGATGCTGTAACTCCACCAACTGGTCCCGCTACTGGGAGCGCGGACCGCTCACTCTCCATCGCTAACACTTTTTTTTATCTACTTTATTTTCACTTATGGTGTACAAATGAAAAAAAAAGTACAGAATTTAATTTTACCCAGTCCGGGATTGAACCTGGGTCCACTGGTTTGGTAGAACACCACCACTACCTATAGGCTAACTTCGCCACTTGAAATTGCACTGTCTAATTCTCTCCTTTAAAACACAATAATTTTAAACGAAAAGCCGAAACACGTCTGCGCACTTTGAAAGTCTGTGAACGACTGACGGTAGAACACCACCACTACCTATAGGCTAACTCGCCACTTGAATAATCACTGTCTAATAGTCTACTTCAAAAACACAACAGATTTAAAGGAGACGCCGAAACACGTCTGCGCACTATGAAAGTCTGTGAACGACTGCGAAGGCATAACACTGGCAGTAGGGTGGTCATATGGCTTAAATGCAACTTGATCGTGATGATGACATCAGGTGGAGGGAAAAAAAATACTGTGAATCAAGAGCAGCGACAAAAAGCAAAACAAACAAGCTCCCCAGTTATTTGGACGCCACCCTTGGAGTTTAATGAAACTTAATACCACCTAAGTTTCAAACCCACTACACCAATCTATCTTTCTCTCTCTCTCAATTTATACAAACGCCCGTCCCCTGAAATAATTTAATGGTATTCACATCCCATTTGGCGCGCGCAAATTATAAAAAAAAAAGATACAAGGATGAATTACATTGCGGCTCTTTTTTAAGGATCATCGATTGGTAATCCCATCTAATTTACAGGGTAAGATCTGTAATATGATTCATGCGCCACATTTGGGTTTCGAAAAAACACTTGCTTCTGCAAGAATGAAGTATTTTTGGCCAGGTATGTCGGAACAAGTAAAAGATATGTTTTCATCCTGTAAAATTTCTGAGAGATTTAGGAGAAATAGTCAAAAGGAACCATTATCTCAAGAGAGTTCACCCGAATATCCATTTGATATGGTATCTATGGATCTGTTTGAATTTGCTAGTCGTGATTTCGTAGCATTAATCGACGCACATTCCAATTATATTTTCACTGAAAATCTCAAAAACAAGACATCAAGGCATATCATTTATGTTATTTCACGTATATTCAATATTGTTGTGTTGGTCTTGAACTGCGACAACAGTCCATTTGGCTCATATGAGCTTGAGTCGTTTGCCAGCGAATGTAACATTACCATGAAGTTTTCAAGTCCCCGATACGCTCATTTTGAAACGACGCTGTGAAGGTGGTGACCCTAACCAATTTCAGTATCGAATTTTGGAGTACAACTCAACTCCAATTGCTAGTATCCAACATTCTCCATCCCAGTTATTTTTTTTAAGAGTCACAAAAACAAAGTTGCCGATTTCAAACGCATTACTGTGTCGAAACAATGTAAGTGAGCAGGTTGTTCAAAATAAAATAAATATTAAAAAGGAAAAACAGAAACATTATTATGATAGAAACGCAAAGACACTTCCGGGTTTAAATACGGAGGATAAAATTATCTTTAAGAAAAATGAAAAGGATTGGAAATATGGTCATACATTATTAGAGACTGTTTTGATAATCATTATCGAAGAAACCGTCGATTTATTGCTAAAACAGTCAGTAAGAG
Source organism: Pocota personata (assembly GCA_963082735.1). Taxonomy (NCBI): domain Eukaryota; kingdom Metazoa; phylum Arthropoda; class Insecta; order Diptera; family Syrphidae; genus Pocota; species Pocota personata. The sequence continues at coordinate 96,462,848 of OY720431.1, read as the reverse complement.
ATTTGATTCAGGTGATTGGCTATTTGAAGAACATATTAAAAACACTGTAAGCAATAATTTGGAAAACTTAAAAGAAATACCGTGTCACCTGTTGGTGAGTTGGAAAAAAAACTATAATCGTGAGAATGTGAATGAACCTGAATCAACGGCTTTGGTCATGGGTTATAATCAACCGGGAACTCTAAATAAGTCTGTTGGAGAATCGGGCTCAGAAGCATCTGTAAAAAATGACTTTGTACCACCTTTTGTGGGCCATGATTATTATAGTACACGAAGTGGTCGCATTGTTCGGCCATCCAAACGTTTCGGTTACGACTAGGTACAATATAATGGATTTGGTGAATTGGTCCTGGGTTTGGTTATATATTATTATTACTATTAAAGAAAAAAAAGCGTGTAATAATTGTCAAAAGGAAAACTTAAAGCTGGCAATCCCATCAATACAGCTAGTGAGTAGTGCTGTCATTCTGTCATACATTCCACCAACAGAGGTTAGTTGATAATTGACCACAGGCGAGAGTATAACAATAAAATACATATTAAAACTACAACTACCGGTTTCAATAACAAAACTATAAAATAAACTAAACGTATTACAACGTATGTACGTGTAACCCTCGGTCTTCTCTTACTGGTTTGAAGAATCAGTTAGATAATTTGTTGTATCAGAATGAGGAGTCAGAAAGAATCCTCATGAACATTAACAAAGGTGTGGTGTGTTGTCTGGAACTTACACGTACCCTCGGTCTTCTCTTATTGGTTTGAAGAATCAGTTAGAGAATTTGTTGTATCAGAAAGAATCCTCATGAACATTAACAAAGGTGTAGCGTGTTGTCTGGAAGTCTCACTAAAGCAGTTAAGGACAAGAAGACAGGAATCACAGCTGGCTTGGACGTTGCTACTTTCAAATTCTCCAAGATTGCACAGACAGGTGTAAATCAGATGACGTCTTTTTACCTTTTTTGCTACGTTTAGTTCAGAAACTTTGGAAAAAAGGTAAAAGGTGGAACTTAACCAGCGCAGGGCCCAATCAGTTACCTGGAAGACCAACTCCTTACCTCTGTCATTTTTTGTTTATAGTTTAATTGTTGGTAGTTGGTTACTAAGGCCATGCCAAAATAATTTCACATATCCAGTTCCAATGACAGTTTTTTTTATTTTTCTAGAACGTAACTATCATATATAATTTTAAAATCAAATCAATTTTAATTTGATGCCCATATTGTATTTATAGAGAAAAAAAAATATTTTTGGGGTTTTTCTTTAACCTCTAAAACTTCTTTGTCTTCAATCTTTTTACCAATTTTATTCTTGATCTGACTCCGGGTTAGAAAAACTCAACCTTGCTTCAAATTTCTTCTTCCTCCTACGACTAACGGTTCAAAACTTATGAGGCTGTGACGGACAGACAACTGACGCGCACTATAAGTGTTGTGTTCTTAATTTTTGTTACCTTGTAAGTACCGGAACCCTGAAAATGAAGAGTTTGCTAGTTACTTCGTTGCTTTCGTAAATTTTGAGGAGTTGGTAGCATAAACAGCGTAGAGCGTTAACACCCGGAGTCGTAACGCCAAAATGATATCAGGTTGACAAAAAACTTTAAACATAAAATGTCACAATGCACAAATTTAATGACAAATCACCCAAAAATGTAAATATTGACATTATTGAATTTATTGAATTAGTCAATTTTATGAAGATTTTTAATACCGTACTTATTCATGTTACGCCCACTCGAATAACCACAAACAACCCAACACTCCAAATTTAATGAAAATCTCTTAACGAAGACGATTTTCCAAGATTTTTAAAATACCATCCGGAATATCTTACCGCCAATCCAAAACTTAACTTCATCGACGATTAGATGGATCATCTACATATTTATACTAAACAAAACTAACTAAATAAATTTGATAAAAAAACAGTTCAGTCAGTGGTTAGTCGCGTAAAAAATACAATTTTTAAAGATTTTTCAAAATAAACCCCTCATATTTTACTGCAACTTTATTAAATATGGATCTTTAGACAGAATTATTTGAACGTAAGATCTATTCAGTCAGTCGTTCACAGACAGTCTTGGAGTACACGCGTGTGTTTCGACTTGCAGTAAGTGCAAAGTAATTTTTGAAGTAGTGAAAAAGACTTCCAATAATAAGCGCCAGCTTGGCCTAGTGGTAGTGGACCGTTCACAGACCATCAGAGAGTACGCACGTGTTTCGGCTTCTTATTTAAAATCAGTGTGATTTGAAGTACAGAGTTACACAGTGTTATTTCAAGTGTCGAGTTAGCCTGGCGGTAGTGGTGGTGTTCTTCAGTCGTTCACAGACTTTCATAGAGTACGCACGTGTTTCGGCATGTCAATTAAAATCAGTGCGATTTAAAGTAGTAATTTAGACAGCGGATATTCAAGTGGCGAGTTAGCCCAGTGGTAGTGGTGGTGTTCTCCTCTGTGAAATGCAGCCTCGATGTCTCAAGTGTGGAAAGAACCACAAAGCAGAGAAATGCACTCTGGGTAAGGATGGAGTTGCACATAAGAGCCAGCTCTCGTATGCTTTATGCAGGAAGTCGGGACACACCGCAAACTATCGGGGTTGTCCTAAGTTCCAGTATATTAAGAAAGTAAATCTGGTTCGTCAGGAGAAGGCCGTAGTGAAACGCCCACCTGCTTCAACTAAAACGCAATCCGTCACTCCCCAAGTGACCTACGCCCAAATGGCGGCAGGTCGGGGAAACGCGGAACAGAAAAGACCGAAGGTTGCTTCTCAGGCCCCAGCGCCTAGAGCACCGAAGGCTCAAACTGACTTGCTGGCCTTTTTGCTCTCTTTCCAAGGGCAGATGGAGCAGCTTCAACGTCAGGTACAGGAGCAGGCGAAGCGGGTGGACCAGATCTACGCACTTCTGCCGGGCCTAACGCACCTCCAGTCGTAATGGGTACGAACATGGAGGAGCAATCCTTGAAGATCCTTGCGGTGAATGTGAATTCACTGATTAGGATCGAGCTAAGAGCCGTATTGTTCAAGTTGCTTGAAGACTAAACCCCTGATGTGCTTATGGTTAGCGAATCAAGGCTATCCCAGAAGCACAAATTGGGGCACAATAAATACAATATTATCAGAAGAGACCGACCCAACTCCACACAAGGAGGAGGTGTTGGGATTTTCATTAAAAAACAACTGCAATTTAAAGTAGTGCACAGCGGTGAAGTGCGAAGGTTCCAGGAGCTGGAAGCGTGTATCGTGTGCATCCCTCTCCGTAGTGGAAAGATGATGTACTTGGTCGCACTCTATGCACCTGAAGCTACTCAATCTACTTTATTTATTTCAGAGCTCGAGACACTTTTTTCGATGCCTAAGGCTGGATTCGGAGGAGAATTATTTCATCATGGCCGTAGATCTTAACGCCAAACATAGAGATTGGGGAAATAACACACCTAATCCTAGAGGGAACCTACTATTCAATTGATGGGGTCGGCACAGTGTTGAGTATAAACTCGATTTGAAAGCTACAGATAGTCCGTCGTTTCCTAGAAGCGGCTCCTATCTGGATCTTATGCTGTTCGACGTACGGTTACAACTGACCGACATGGACCGACAAACTATAAACTGCCTGCACACTTTTGTGTATGGCAGTGACCATTGCGGACTCAGTGCCGTAATAACGATTCCAAACGAAATTGCGGAGTTGGAGGAGTTTGTCCAAACGTACTCCTACAATTATAGTAGGATACGTTGGACTCGCTTCTCTAGAGTTTTGACAAGAGCACTCTCCTCGAATTCGCTCTACCCACCGTTCAATAGAAATCTGTCAAACGAGGAGATTGACTGGTACCTAAAACAAATGGACGAGACAATTATACGAACTATGGACAATACGATACCTCGGTATCAACATACTGACAACGCAGACATATTCCGTAATGCAACAATTGACGCACTACACCAACACAAAAGTAGACTGCTGTCGAGACTAAAAACCTTGTACAGACAGTTTACTGACAGACAAAACTCGGAGGTTAGGACGCTGAAGTCATTGATTAAAAACCTTCAGAAATTAATTAGAGAAAATTACAGACTTTCTGTAAATTTGCATTGGAACAACAAAATTCGGGCTGTAAAATCCAACAACCCGAGTATGTTCCCGCAAATAAATAAAATATTTCGGAGGAATAATCAAAACGACCTTCCGTGTCTTAAGATCCCCCGAACGACGAACAATGGACAAATACTAATAAGAGCAGGTATAGATCCAGATAACGCAGTAGAGGATGACAACTTCTTTGTGATGAAGATCCACAGGAGAAGGTAGAGGCTATATGAGCGACTTTCCAGGAAGTGTATAAGGTGAATGATATCATTTGCCCGAACCGCGATCTGGAAAATCGCGTCCTTGTGCACAACTTCTACCTTCGAAATGATATACAGCACTGGCGATCCGAGAATACTGGTTTTACCGGGTTCAATGACGAAAACTTGGCAAACAATGCCATCGCCAATGAAAGGGTTCACCCCCCGTACGTATCGAAGGTAGAACTCCAAACGATCTTCGACTCATTGAGGAGGAAGGAATCTGTGGGAATCGACGGAGTATCGAACATTGTGTTCGACATCTCCCTCTAGAAGCGGTGGACATTTACACCACTCTGTTTAACAATGCGCTGAATAATGTACATTATCCAGCGCATTGGAAAACAGCAGTGATACAACCCATCCCCAAAAGGGGTAAGGACACTTCCAATCCGGCAAATCTCCGGTCGATAAGTCTCCTTCCGAACATCAGCAAGGTATTAGAGAAAGTGATCAATAGGGCCCTGCTTAAGTGGACTGAGAACAGTAATATAAATCCGGATAACCAATTCGGCTTTAATGCCGGGCATGATACAATACATGCCGCGTCTAAATTGGTATCGGATATACAATGAAACAAATGCAAGAACCAATGCACGGGTGCCTGCCTGACTGACTTCGAGAAGGATTTTGACACCGTATGGTTAGAGGGACTCTTCTACAAGCTAAGCAGGCTGGGCATAAGCAAACCACTGCTGTACATACTTCATAACATGCTCACCAGTAGACAGTTCATTGTCAAAAATGGCAATGTGACTTCTGCTGAAACATTTCTAATTAAAAACGGTCTGCAACAAGGTACGGTTAATTCACCCCTCCTTTTCAACATTTACACGAGCGATCTCATAGGATCACTTCACCATGCCATAGCGTATGCAGACGACTTGATCGCGTACAGATCAGGACCAAAAATCGAGGTCATTGCAATTCTCTTGCAACGTGACTTCGATAAGATTCAGCGATATTGCGATGACTGAAAGTTGAAGATCAATTTCCAGAAATTGGAAATCATTCTTTTTAGGATGCCGTTGTCTGGTGCCTCTAGGGATACCAGGAAGAATTGGCGAAAGTTCTCAATAGTTGGACCGCACGGACAGCAACTTGCGAGTCGAAGCGTAGTCAGATACCTGGGGCTCTGGTTAGACCAATATCTATATTTTAACAAACATATAGATGCTGCTCTGGCCAGAGCCAAAGGTGCTTTTGCCCTCACAAAGAGACTTTTTTATAGCAAGCAACTCGATGGTAATCTGCTACATGGCCCCCATCCGGCCCATGCTCGTATATGGATGCCCCGTGTGGTTCAACGTGGGAGCAAGCTTGTTGGAAAAGATTCGGGTGTTTGAGGGGGCTTGCCTTCATTTGTGCAGAACACCAGAGTCCCAATACATAAAATTCTATCCCAATGAGGTCCTATACAACAGGGCTAACCTAATAAGAGTGGATAATTTCGTTATCAAGCTGATTCGAAGGCACATTGCAAGAGCAATGAGCTCGACGAACAACCTGATCTCTGAGGCTTATTACCCCAATTATGAGTATCACGAGAGAGTACGCCTTAACGGCTGTATTCCCCCAGAGGCGTTCCTCTATTTTGATGAGAAAGGTCTGATCCAGGACAGATTGGCGGTGACGCTAATCTTCCATGTTGCTCGGAGAGTTGTGGATAGGTGACTCAACTACGACAGAAATGTCGCGATTTTTATGACGTACAACGTCAGTACGGTCATTTCTGGTGGCTAGCCGAAAGAGAGGAAACTCCTTCGTCGTTTCTTCCTAATCCAGGGTAGCCTGTTTGATGATAAAAGTTGGCTGTTCTTGCCCAAGGCCGACTTACATAGTTTAGGTTTAGGTAGTTTAGGTAGGTGTAGGTAATAATTGAAAAAAAAATAAAAAATAAAAATAAATAAAAAATATCCACAGCACTTGGATGAAAAAAAAGAAAAAAAAACACAAAAAAAAAACATAAATAAAAAAAAAAACAGCATTCGATAAAAAAAAACAAAAAAAAAATTTACGTAGAAAATACGTAAGGTAGAATAAGATAGGCTAATTTAGAATAAGATAGTTTTAAGATTTATTTTAAGGTAGTTTATAAGATTTATATATAAGAATACAAAAAAAGTTCAGTCACTAAGTTTTTATATAATTTTTTTAGTTATAGTTAAAATTAAATAAATGAAATAAATAAAAAAAATTTCAAGTACGTTACGTCGAATGACATAATTTTAAGTATTAGGTTTAACTTAGAGCGCCCGCTTAGAGCCAGTAAGTTAGAATAAGATAGTTAAGTTAGTTAAGCTAGTTTTAAGCGTTTTGTCTAGCAATTAAGTTACAATGAATTTAAAAAATAAAAATGCATTAAAAATAAAAAAAATAAAAAAATGTGGTGGTGTTCTACCGAACAAGCGACCCCGGTTCAATTCCGGGCAGGGTAATTCTGGACTTTTTTTTTTTCATTTATACTAAATAAGTGAAATCCAAATAAATAGAAAAAACAATATTAGGCGATGGAGAGTGAGTCCGCGCTTCCAATAGCAGGACGAGCTGGTGGGGTGACAGCATCAGCCGATGCCGTACAGGCAGGCCACCCAGTAACAGTGGCAACCGAATGTAAAGGGAAAAGGAGAAAGAAGTTGAAACCTTGTTAAGCATCCCTCCACAACAGCTTCAGCTGAACAGCTGCCAGGTGGAGTGAGGGAAAGGGCACAGATCACCACAACAGCAGCAGTAGCGGAAAAGAAGCGGCAAAGATTGGATGACGCTGTCGAGCTCCCGTACCGACGGTGAAGAAGTCCGCTATATTGGAGACGATAATAATTGCTTCGCAGTTCTGGCATCCTCGGAATCAGATGACGAAGACGAGGAAGTTTAAAGTCTAACTGCAGCATCAGACAGCTAGAACAGAGGGTGCTTGCCATTAGGGGCAAACAAATGGCAAGAAGAGAAAGGGAGCACGAACTCCAGTACGTTCAAAAACAACAACTACACCAGCAGCAGCCAGAAAACCAGCGGCAAGCACAGCAGCAGAAGCAGCAGCGACAACAACAGCTGAAGAAAAGCAGCAACAACAACCACAGCAGAATAAACAGCAGCAGCAGAAAATGCTGCACTCAAAGGAACAACAACCGCAGCAGCAGCAGAAGGAGCAGAACAAGAAAATGCAGCAACTACAGCAGCCAAAGCAGCAGCAGCAGAAACAACAGCAAAAACAACCGAAGCAGAAGCAACAGCAACAGAAGAAGATTAACAAGGGTGGCCGTGGTGTAGTGGTAACATCATCGCTTGCCAAACTGCAGGTTCACGGTTCAAATCCTGATGTCAAGAATCATCTATTTATTTCACATGAAATAAATAAAAAAGTCGATCAATTGCTAAGCTCATGTTAACTCCACTGTGAAGGCATAACGCTGGCAGTGGGGTGGTCATATGGCTGGAAATTCAACTTGACCGTGGTGACGACATCAGGACTGAAAAAAGTACTGTGAATCATAAGCAACGACAATTAATGCGCCCCAGTTATTTGGACGCCACCCTTGGAGTTTACTAAAACTTAATAATTAAGAAGGAGCGAAAACATTTTACAATGAGTTCGCTGCCAAAAGTTCGGGCACTCGTCGTCGAACTACGAAATGCAGCCTCGATGTGTCAAGTGTGGAAAGAACCACACAGCAGAGAAATGCGCCCTGGGTAAGGATGGAGTGGCAGATAAGAGCCAGCTCTCGTGTGCTTTGTGCAGGAACTCGGGACACATCGCAAACTATCGGGGTTGTCCTAAGTTCCAGTATATTAAGAAAGTAAATCTGGTTCGTCAGGAGAAGGTCGTAGTGAAACGTCCACCTGCTCCAATTCAAACACAATTCGTGACTCCCGAAGTGACCTACGTCCAAATGGCGGCAGGTCGGGGAAACGCGAAACAGAAAAGACCGAAGGTTGCTTCTCAGGCCCCAGCGCCCGGAGCACCGGAGGCTCAAACTGACTTGCTGGCCATTTTACTCTCTTTCCAAGGGCAGATGGAGCAGCTTCAACGTCAGGTACAGGAGCAGGCGAAGGGGGTGGACAAGATCTACGCACTTCTGCTGGGCCTAACGCACCTCCAGTTGTAATGGGTACGAACATGGAGGAGCAACCCTTGAAGATCCTTGCGGTGAATGTGAATTCACTGATTAGGATCGAGCGAAGAGCCGTATGATTAAAGTTGCTAGAAGACTAAACCCCTGATGTGCTTATGGTTACCGAAACAAAGCTATCCCAGAAGCACAAATTGGGGCACAATAAATACAATATTGTCAGAAGAGCAAACAACTACAATTTAAAGTAATAGCCAAGCAAATGGCACGAAGGGAGAAGGAACACCAGTTAGAGATTAAGCGATCACAGCAAGAACAACAACAACCACAACTACAACCACAATCACAAGAACAACAACAGCAGCCAAAGCAGCTACCACAAATGCAACGGCAACAACAGCACAAGAAGAAGCTGAATCAAAATCAGCTAGCACAACAACAGCAAACGAAGATGAAGCAACGACAACAAAAGAAGCAGCAAAAACAGCCCAAGCTGCAGTAACAGTAACAAGAACAGCAGCAGCAATAAGAACAACAACAACAGCAGAAGGCAACGAAGACAAAGGTGCCTCCAATCAATACTTATAAAATGGAACTGAAGGAGACAATCGAGCTTTGTAAGTCGGCCATAACTAGTAATTTTTATATTAAAAGACTTAATAACGATAGACATGCTATCCATTGCAGTGCAGTGGAGCATTATCATAAAATAAACAAATATTTAAAAGAACCGACGACGGAATTCTTTTCCTTCACCCCGAAGGGGGAAAAGCTGCAAACGATCCTGCTGAGGGGGATAGAACCGTCTACCGATCTGGAGACGCTCCATGCACTGCTTAAAGAGAAAGAGTGCGATGACCTCCATTTCGTAGGGGTCAAGCCATTTATCACAGCTCTCACCCAATAGCAAGCTGGATGGTCTAAGGAGTATTAAAGCTCTAGAATACCAGGTTGTCGCATGGGAAAAATTAAGAAGGAGCGAAAACATTTTACAATGCGTTCGCTGCCAAAGGTTCGGGCACGCCGCGTCGAACTGCGGAATGCAGCCTCGATGTGTCAAGTGTGGAAATAACCACAAAGCAGAGGAATGCACTCTGGGTAAGGATGGAGTGGCAGATAAGAGCCAGCTCTCGTGTGCTTTATGCAGGAACTCGGGACATACCGCAAACTATCGGGGTTGTCCTAAGTTCCAGTATATTAAGAAAGTAAATCTGGTTCGTCAGGAGAAGGTCGTAGGGAAACGTCCACCTGCTCCAATTCAAACACAATCCGTGACTCCCCAAGTGACCTACGCCCAAATGGCGGCAGGTCGGGGAAACGCGGAACAGAAAAGACCGAAGGTTGCTTCTCAGGCCCCAGCTCCTACATCACCGGAGGCTCAATATGACCTGTTGGCCATCTTGCAAGCTATCCAAGGGCAGATGGGTCAGCTTCAGCGTCAGGTACAGGAGCAGGCGAAGCAGGTGGACCAGATCTACGCTCTGCTGCCAGGCCTAACGCACCTCCAGTCGTAATGGGTACGAACATGGAGGAGAAATCCTTGAAGATCCTTGCGGTGAATGTGAATTCACTGATTAGGATCGAGCGAAGAGCCGTATTGTTTAAGTTGCTTGAAGACCAAACCCCTGATGTGCTCATGGTTAGCGAAACAAAGTTATCCCAGAAGCACAAATAAATACAATATTGTCAGAAGAGACCTACCCAACTCCACACAAGGAGGAGGTGTTGCGATCTTCATACGCAAACAACTGCAATTTAAGGTATTGTACAGAGGTGAAGTGCGAAGGTTCCAGGTGCTGAAAGCGTGTATCGTGTGCATCCCTCTCCAGTGGAAAGAGGATGTACATGATAGCACTCTATGCACCTGAAGCTACTCAGTCTACTTTATTTATTTCAGAGCCCGAGACACTTTTTGGATGCCTAAGGGTGGAGTCGGAGGAGAGTTATTTCCTCATGGCCGGAGATCTAAACGCCAAACATAGAGATGGGGGAAATAACACATCTAACCCTAGAGGAAACCTGGTGGGGTCGGCACAGTACCGAGTATAAACCCGATTTGAAAGCTACAGATAGGAAATTGAATATCAACTCCCAGAAATTGGAAACCATTCTTTTTATGACGCCGTTGTCTGCGACCTCTAGGGATACCAGGAAGAATTGGCGAAATTTTTCTAAATCGTGTTACCACACAGACAGCCACTTGCGTGTCGAAGTGTAGTCAGATACCTAGGGCTCTGGTTAGACCAATATCTATATTTTAACAAATATATAGATGCTGCTCTTGCCAGAGCCAAAGGTGCTTTTGCCCTTACAAAGACACTTTTTTATAGCAAGCAACTCGATGCAAGGGTAAAGGTAATCTGCTACATGGCCCTCATCCAGCCCATGCTCGTATATGGATGCCCTGTGGGGTTCAACGTGGGAGCACGCTTGTACATGTTGCTTAATATGCTCACTAGTAGAAAGTTCGTTGTGAAAAATGGCAATATGACTTCTGCTGGGACGTTCGAAATTAAAAACGGTCTGCAACAGGGTGCGGTTAATTCACCAATACTTTTCAATATTTACAGGCTGATCTGATAGGATCTCTTCAGCACGCAATAGCGTACGCAAACGATTTGATTGCGTACAGGTCAGGATCTAAGATCTACGTCATTGCAACACTCTTGCAGTGTGACTTCGATAAGATGCAGCGATATTGCGACGACTGGATGTTGAAGATCAACCTTCAGATGTCGGAAACCATTCTATTCAGAACGCCGTTGTCTCTGGCCTCTAGGGATACCAGAAAGAATTGGCGAAAGTTCTCTATCGTTGGACAGCACGGGCGTCTACTTGCGTGTCAAAATGTGGTCAGATGCCTTGGACTTTGGCTAGACCAATATTTATGTTTTAACAAACATGTAGATGGCCAGAACCCGAGCTGTCTTTGCCCTTACAAAGAGACTTTTTTATAGCAAGCAACTCGATGCAAGGGTAAAGGTGATCTGCTACACGGCCCTCATTTGGCCCATGCTCGCATAGGGATGACCCGTGTGGTTCAACATAAGGGCAAATAGGATGGAAAAGATTCGGGTGTTTCAGAGGGTATGCCTTCGGGCTTGCCTTCACTTGTACAGAACACCAGAGTCTCAGTACGTGATTTTCTATTCTAATGAGGTCCTATACAACAGAGCGAATCTGATAAGAGTGGACAATTTCCTGGTCAAGAAGACTCGAAAGCACATTGCAAGAGCAATGACCTCGATGAATAATCTGATTTTTGCTGCTTATAACCTCAACCCTAGGTACCATGAGAGGGTGCACCTTAACGGCTTTGTCCCCCGAGAAGCATTCCTCTATTTCGATCTGGCAGGTCTGATCCAGGATAGATCAGCGGTGCCGTTAATCTTCCGGCTTACATCGTTTCTAGGTGTCTAGGTTAGGTAGTTTAAGTTTATTTATACGGAAAAAAAAACACAGTACTTGGATATACATATATAAAAAAAATTATAAAAAAAAGTGCATATTTGATTATGCACGTAGTTAAGTTAGGTTAAGACTTATTTTAATTTAGTATTTAAGTTTTATATATTAGATAAAAGAAATAGCACCGATACTAAGTTTTTTAAAATAAAAAATTTTCTTAGTCATAATTGTTATTCCAATAAAATAGTAAGAAGTAATAGATTAAGCCGAAAGACATAGATATGGATTAAGTTTAGCCCAGAGCGCCCGCATAGGGCCAGTAAGTTAGAATAAGATAGTTAAGTTAGTTAAGCTAGTTTTAAGCATTTTTGTCCAGCATGTAAGTACAAATGAATTAAATAAAAAGCTACGGAAAAAATCAGTTTTCACTGTAACTATCATATATATATTCACATACGTTCAACTGTAACTATATTTCCCCAAGGTCAGCACTGCAATTATGATATTGTAACATAATGTAACATAATGCAACAAATTCCGAAGTGTCTTTTCATTCTAGCATAATTTTGTTCCGAAGTGTCTTTTCATTCGAGGTTCGTGTCTGCAATTAGTCTCCACAGTTCGTGTCTACGACAAGAGACGGATAATATCACGGATAAGAGAGAACAAGAGATTATTGGCTGCAGCTGTCATCCTATAATTATTACATCAGAATTTTCTTGTTCCAGTGGTCGAAGAATTTGCTAGAAGTTTCTGGCTATCAGAAACTTCTGCTATATAAGGACAGATGGCGATCGAGACCTGGCAGTTGGTTTTGAACCGCACGAGGAGATTGGAAAAGTGATAACAGCCGAAGTTGTAATTTAGTGAAAATTGAAAGTTGAGAGTAAACGAGAAGAAGTAATTAGTTTGGATTTGTGAATTAAGTAATTGAAAGGAGATAAAGTGATTTGAGAAGAAAGAGACCTTGTAAGGAAGGAGTTTGCGAAGAATAGTATAGTGTGAACTTGAATTGTTCTATAGACTAGAAAATAAAGAAATAATTTCACAGAATATCGTTTTATCTACTCGAGCCGTAGCTCGCATATTACATTGTTGTCAGAAGTGGGATAAAACTTATTCTGTGAATAACTATTTCCGTGGTGTGAAATTGCACAAGAAAAAAAAAAAACGATTTCTGTGTTGAGTTAATTAGTTGCGCAAAATGGGTCGCAAATTGGGAAAACTAACTATAATTCAACTAAAGGCAGAACTCAGTAAGCGGAACCTCGACACAACTGGGGGAAAAGATGCCCTACTGATTCGTCTGGAAGAAGCAGTAACGCAGGAAGGTGAAAATCCGCATGACGTAGAGTTTGACGTGGAAGAGGAACCAGCAAGTACAGCAGCCAACCCGGGTATAACAAGTCTGCTCCTGCAACTTAAGTTAGTCATGGACGAACAAAAGAAAGCAATAGAAGACCGAAGGAATTCTCTAGAACTTACGCTGGACGAACAAAAGAAAGCAATGGACGAACAAAAGAATTCTCTAGATGCTCTGGAAAGCAAACTTGATGAGCAAAACAAGAAGTTGGAATCCAAATTCGAAGCGATCGAAGAGAAAATCGAAAATTTCGAGGCGCAACTCGAAAAAGTCGAAACTAGATTCGATGAAAACTTTGAGAAGCATGAAACTCAGTTCGGGAAGTTAGAGGAACTCAGCAACGTGAAGAGACAGAAAGCACGGGAATATTCCACTGACAGTCTGAGAAGAAAGGAGATGCAGCCTCCTATCTTCGATGGTCAAACGTCATGGCCAATTTATAAGAGGCAATTCGAAGCGGCTGCAATGACCAATAGATGGGACGATGAAGAGAAGTCTATTGCACTCACACTTGCACTGAGGGGTCCAGCTGCAGAGCTCTTGCAGACCATCCCGGAAGATAAACAGCAGAACTACGACTCTCTGGTTCAGGCTATCGAGATGCGGTTTGGGGATCAACACATGCAGCAGGCGTACAGGGTTCAGCTGCGTAGTCGAGTCCAGAAAAAGGAGGAAACGCTCCAACAGTTGCAAGCGGATATAGGGCGACTAGCCCATCTTTCATACCCTAAAGCCGGTGAGGAGCTTATCAACGAAATGGCGGTGGAAGCTTTTATTCAGGCCATAGAGGACAGACAACTGCAAATGGCTGTAAGGATGGCTGAAAAGCGAACACTCCCCGAGGCATTGGCATTCGCTTTGTCAATGAAGGCTGCAGACCAAGCATACCAGGGAATACACCGTGTCAGGGAAATGTCCGTCGTGGAATGCTCATGCCAGAGAACAGCCGTCATGGATGAAGACAAAGTTCGCGGAAGTCAAATCCGTTGCTGGAATTGCAACCAAACCGGACACCTACAACGGTAGTGCAGAAGTGCACCTAGACGAGGAAATTGTCCACATTGCGGAAGTAGGAGAAGCAGAGAGGAAACATCTGGCGGTGATAACATCCATCCTGTCAGTCAGACTTCCCAAAACCAGCAGTCGGGAAATGCATAAGGACTAACTTCGCGGGGCAGAAGTTGGTTACTGGAATCGAGGCCCCCAGGACCACTATTCAAGTTTCGCAAACCAAACGGGGTAACAAGAGCCTGACAGTGGAGGCACTAATCAACAAGAAGAAGTGCGTAGTCACCATCGACACAGGTGCCACTGCCTCCATTGTAAGAAGAGATATCGTCAGAAGCTCCCGGCTGCACAACACCAACAGCTACTGCCTGAAGACTGCAACAGGGGAAATGGCGAAGGTGTTTGGAGAAGTTTGTCTTACGATTATTCTGGCGGGACTGACGTTCTCCCATGCGTTTCTGGTGGCAGATATATGCGACGAGTGAATCATCGGAATAGACTTCATGAAAGCAAATGAAGTAATCTTGGACATCGGGATGCAAGTACTGAGGTATCGAAATGTGGAGATTCCGTGGTGTCCGGAAACGAGAATTCTCAGGACAGTCATCAGCAAAGACGAAGTTTTGCCGCCGTCTTCAGAGGCAATCATTTGGACGAAGCTGGAAGGTGATCTTGGGAGCCACCGATTCTACATAGTAGAACCAGACCCAGAGAAGAATTCTTAAGACTACATTGTGGGAAAGACGTTAGTCGAACCAAAGAACACCATAGTTCCAGTGAGAGTTTTGAACGCAAGACCACACACTGTCAAACTAAGGCGAGGGGAGGTGACTTGAAAATGCACGCCGATTACCGCCGTCGCACCAATATCTGAACGTGATGCTCCAAAACCTCTCCCATCACCTTGGACAGCGCAAACGAGAGAGACGATTCTCCAGTCCAGTGAGCTGAATCAGGAGCAGCGAACTATGGCAGAGAATCTTATCAATGAATACGCTGATGTATTTGCCTCACAGGACGGAGAATACGGCCGAACACACCTGGTACAACATCGAATAGACACTGGTGATACTAGACCAATTCGCCTGCTAGGCGCCTTCCATTGGCAAAGCAGTCAGAAGTTGCAAAGATGGTGTCGGCAATCGAGAAAGAAGGTCTGATTAAAAGTTCCAAAAGTCCGTGGGCATCACCGGTTGTACTGGTTAAGAAGAAAGATGGCAGCACGCGGTTCTGCGTGGACTATCGGCAGCTCAATTACGTCACCAAGAAAGACAGCTACCCTCTGCCACGGATTGACGACACGCTGGACACACTATCAGTAGCCCAATGGTTTTCCACTTTCGGCTTTAAGAGTGGCTACTGGCAAGTACAGATCCATCCAGACGACCGGGAGAAAGCCGCCTTCACCGCAGGAAATGGGCTATGGCAATTCACGGTAATGCCATTCGGGCTGTGCAATGTTCCGGCGACTTTCGAGCGATTGGTGGAATGTGTTCTGCAAAACATGGAAAACCTGTTTGGTATACTTGGATGATGTCATTGTCGTAGGAAAAACGTTTGCGCAATACCGAGATAATCTAAGGGATGTGTTTCAAAGGCTTCGAAGTGCCCACCTGAAGCTCAACCCCAAGAAGTGCGCCCTGTTTAGAGCGGAAGTCAAGTACTTGGGGCACATAATTTCAGCGAAAGGAGTGAGAACCGATCCAGAGAAGGTCGTAGCGGTGAAAAACTGGCCAGTCCCCAAAGACAAACACCAACTAAGGAGCTTCCTGGGCCTAGCCACCTACTACAGACGGTTCGTGAAGGATTTTGCCGGGATCGCAAAGAGCCTGCACCAGTTGACGAAAAAGGGAAAACAATTCAAATGGTCAATTGAGTGCGAGAAGAGCTTCAAGGCACTTAAACAATGGCTATGCGATGCCCCGATACTAGCTTACCCCACTCCCGGGGAAACGTTCATTGTGTATACAGATGCTAGTAATGTCGGGGTAGGAGCATAATGGCCAAGAGAAGTTGGTTGCGTACTTCAGCAAAGAACGCTCTAAGCCAGAAAGGAACTACTGCGTGACAAGGCGGGAACTTCTAGCTTTGATCTTGGCTACGAAGCATTTTCACAAATACCTCTATGGGAGGAAGTTCCTTCTTCGCACAGACCATGCAGCCTCCTTCAAGAGTCCTGAGGGTCAGGTCGCAAGATGGATCGAAAGGCTGCAAATCTACGACTACGAAATACAGCATCGTAAAGGAAAACTCCACTCTAAACCGGAACGGATTGTAGACATTGTGCTCGTCAGGAAGAACGGGAGCTGATTTCCATCCAAAGAATGAGAGCCGAACCTATCGCCGGCTGGAACGTAGATGAGATCCGGAACGCTCAGAAGGAAGACCCGGATATCGAGCCGATTCTGGCCTGGAAGGAGAACATGGAGAAACCGGATCATCAGAACATCTCTCACAGAAGCCCGACTTTAAAGGCATATTTTGCGCAGTGGGACTCCCTCCATGTCCAAGAAGGTGTTCTGAGAAGAAAATGGGAATCCTCCGACGGAAAGTCGTTTGTAATGCAGCTTGTCGTGCCGCGGACGAGGGTCAAGGAGGTGTTACAGGAAATGAATGGCGGGGCGTCCGGAGGCCACTTGGGAGTGAATAAGACGCTAGAAAAGGTACGAGAACGGTTTTATTGGTTAAAAGCGAAGGAAGACGTCGAAGACTGGTGCAGAAAATGCGACGTGTGTGCAGCTAGCTAGGTCCGAGAATCAAAACTCGAGGTAAGATGCACCAATACAACGTGGGAGCACCTTTCGAACGAATCGCCATTGACATCGCAGGGCCCTTTCCGGAAACTGACAATGGTAACCGGTATATACTCGTAGTAATAGACTACTTCAGTAAGTGGCCGGAAGCGTTTCCGATCCCTAACCAGGAAGCCAGAACCGTGGCGGAGCAGATCGTCTACAATTGGGTGAGCAAATTCGGTGTGCCCTCGGAATTGCATTCTGACCAAGGGCGGAACTTCGAGTCAAGAATCTTACAAGAGATGTATCAGCGTTTCAATAGGACTTCGGACGAACATCTCTCGAAGGTCGTAAGTGACTACCAACGGGATTGGGACCGGCAGATTCCTTTGTTTTTGATGGTCTATAGAAGTGCCGTACATAGCACTACTCGACATATGCCGTTCGAAATCTTGTTTGGTGGTATAGCTCGGTTACCCAGAGAGGTGAAATTTGGATCTCCTACCAATGAGCCCAGAAATGAAGAAGAGTACGTGGCGGACCTTAGGGAAATGCTTAGGGACATACACCAAAGGACCAGAAGCCAGATTAAGATAACGAGCGACCGCATGAAGACCAGGTATGATGCCAAGGCAACAACGTCAGGATTCCAGGAGGGAGATCTAGTGTGGCTGTATAATCCCCATCGCCAAAAGGGGAAATCACCTAAGTTGCAGCAGAACTGGGAGGGTCCCTACAGAATAATAACCCGCATCGACGATGTTGTCTACCGCATCCAGCGAGGACCAAGGGCCAAAATGAAAGTGGTTCATGTAGACCGACTGAGTCGATACAATGGCCGAAGTGAGGACGCACTTGTTCGGAACGAACAAGTCAAAAATGATTACTACATTGGGACATTGTAGGATTTGTTGCCTTAATTTTTGGTCATGTAGAAATAGAAATAAAATAAAGCTGTGAAGTATGGATCCAAAGAATAGTTTTCCAAAACCAACTGTCGCAGGTGCTATGCCCAAACGATAGTCAGCCGTGGTCCTCTATTCGGATGAACATTCACAGTCCGCTATGCATGTTACGCTCCCTCAGTCATCGCAACTGAAAGTATGTACATATTGTAGCATAATAATAACTACGCTCCTATGTCTATGCAGCAAATTCCGAAGTGGCTTTCCATTCTGGCAGAATTTTGGTTCGAACTGTCCTTTCATTCGAGGTTCGTGTCTGGGACGAAGTCTCCACAGCTCATGTCAACGAAAGAGACGAATAATATCAGGGATAAAAGGGAATTATAACTGCAAGAATTATTTCTCTTGTTCCAGTGGTCGAAGAATTTGCTAGAAGTTTCTGGCTATCAGAAACTTCTGCTATATAAGGATAGATGGCGATCAAAAAAGACACAGTTGGTTTAGAACCGTGGCGAAGAGATTGGAAAAGCGATAATGGGAGAAGTTGTAATTTGGTGATAAATTGAAAGTTGAGAGTGAACAAGAAAAAGTAATTAGTTTGGATTTGTGAATTAAGTAATTGAAAGGAGATAAAGTGATTTGAGAGGAAAGAGACCTAGTAAGAAAAGAATTTGCGAAGAATAGTATAGTGTGAACCTGAATTGCTCTATAGACTAGAAAATAAAGAAATAATTTCACAGAATAATTGTTTTATCTACTCGAGCCGTAGCTCGCATATTACATTGGTGTCAGAAGCGGGATAAAACTTATTCTGTGAATAACTATTTCCATGGTGTGAAATTGCACAAGTAAAAAAAAAAAAAAAACGATTTCTGTGTTGAGTTAATTAGTTGCGCAAAATGGGTCGCAAATTGGGAAAACTAACTATAACTCAACTAAAGGCAGAACTCAGTAAGCGGAACCTCGACACAACTGGGGGAAAAGATGCCCTGCTGATTCGTCTGGAAGAAGCAGTAACGCAGGATGTTGAAAATCCGCACGACGTAGAGTTTGACGTGGAAGAGGAACCAGCAAGTACAGCAGCCGACCCGGGTATAACGAGTCTGCTCCTGCAACTTAAGTTAGTCATGGACGAACAAAAGAAAGCAATAGAAGACCAAAGGAATTCTATAGAACTTAAGCTGGACGAACAAAAGAATTCTCTAGAACTTAAGCTGGATGAACAAAAGAAAGCAATGGACGAACAAAAGAAAGCAATGGACGAACAAAAGAATTCTCTAGATGCTCTGGAAAGTAAACTTGATGAGCAAAACAAGAACTTGGAATCCAAATTCGAAGTGATCGAAGAGAAAATCGAGAAGGTCGAGACGCAACTCGAAGAAGTCGAAACTAGATTCGATGAAAGTTTTGAGAAACATGAAACTCAGTTCGGGAAGATAGAGACTCAGTTTGGAAAAGTGGATACGCAATTCGAGATAGTAGGAAAGCAAGTCGAAAATCTTGTTAAGGAGCTCAGCAACGTGAAGAGACAGAAAGCACGGGAATATTCCACTGACGGTCTGAGAAGGAACTAGATGCAGCCTCCTATCTTCGATGGTCAAACATCATGGCCAATTTATAAAAGGCAATTCGAAGCGGCCGCAATGACCAATACCTGGGACGATGAAGAGAAGTCCATTGCACTCACACTTGCACTGAGGGGTCCAGCTGCGGAGCTCTTGCAGACCATCCCGGAAGATAAACAGCAGAACTACGACTCTCTGGTTCAGGCTATCGAGATGCGGTTTGGGGATGAACACATGCAGCAGGTGTACAGGGTTCAGCTGCGTAGTCGAGTCCAGAAAAGGGGGGAAACGCTCCAACAGTTGCAAGCGGATATAGAGCGACTAGCCCATCTTTCATACCCTAAAGCCGGTGAGGAGCTTATCAACGAAATGGCGGTGGAAGCTTTTATTCAGGCCATAGAGGACAGACAACTGCAAATGGCTGTAAGGATGGCTGAAAAGCGAACACTCCCCGAGGCATTGGCATTCGCTTTGTCAATGAAGGCTGCGGACCAAGCATACCAGGCAATACACCGTGTCAGGGAAATGTCCGTCGTGTAATGCTCATGCCAGAGAACAGCCGTCATGGATGAAGACAAAGCTCGCGGAAGTCAAATCCGTTGCTGGAATTGCAACCAAACCGGACACCTACAACGGCAGTGCAGAAGTGCACCTAGACGAGGAAATTGTCCACATTGCGGAAGTAGGAGAAGCAGAGAGGAAGCATCTGGCTGTCAGTCAGACTTACCAAAACCAGCAGTCGGGAAATGCGTAAGGACCAACTTCGCGGGGCAGAAGTTGGTTACTGGAATCGAGGCCCCCAGGACCACCATTCAAGTTTCGCAAACCAAACGGGGTAACAAGAGCCTGACAGTGGAGGCACTAATCAACAAGAAGAAGTGCGTAGCCACCATCGACACAGGCGCCACTGCCTCCATTGTAAGAAGAGATATCGTCAGAAGCGCCTGGCTGCACAACACCAACAGCTACTGCCTGAAGACTGCAACAGGGGAAATGGCGAAAGTGTTTGGAGAAGTTCGTCTTACGATTACTCTGGCGGGACTGACGTTCTCCCATGCGTTTCTGGTGGCAGATATATGCGATGAGTGCATCATCGGAATAGACTTCATGAAAGCAAATGAAGTAATCTTGGACATCGGGATGCAAGTACTGAGGTATCGAAATGTGGAGATTCCGATGGTGTACGGAAACGAGAATGCCGTAACTCTCAGGACAGTCATCAGCAAAGACGAAGTTTTGCCGCCGTCTTCAGAGACAATCATTTGGACGAAGCTGGAAGGTGATCTTGGGAGCCACCGATTCTACATAGTAGAACCAGACCCAGAGAAGAATTCTCAAGACTACATCGTGGGAAAGACGTTAGTCGAACCAAAGAACACCATGGTTCCAGTGAGAGTTTTGAACGCAAGACCGCACACTGTCAAACTAAGGCGAGGGGAGGTGACTGGAAAATGCACGCCGATTACCGCCGTCGCAACAATATCTGAACGTGATGCTCCAAAACCTCTCCCATCACCTTGGACAGCGGAAACGAGAGAGACGATTCTCCAGTTCAGTGAGCTGAATCAGGAGCAGCGAACTATGGCAGAGAATCTTATCAATGAGTACGCTGATGTATTTGCCTCACAGGATGGAGAATACGGCCGAACACACCTGGTACAACATCGAATAGACACTGGTGATACTAGACCAATTCGTCAGCCTGCTAGGCGCCTTCCATTGACAAAGCAGACAGAAGTTGCAGAGATGGTGTCGGCAATGGAGAAAGAAGGTCTGATTGAAAGTTCCAAAAGTCCGTGGGCTTCACCGGTTGTACTGGTTAAGAAGAAAGATGGCAGCACGCGGTTCTGTGTGGACTATCGGCAGCTCAATTACGTCACCAAGAAAGACAGCTACCCTCTGCCACGGATTGACGACACGCTAGACACACTATCAGGAGCCCGATGGTTTTCCACTCTCGACTTGAAGAGTGGCTACTGGCAGGTACAGATCTATCCAGAAGACCGGGAGAAAACCGCCTTCACCGCAGGAAATGGGCTATGGCAATTCACGGTAATGCCATTCGGGCTGTGCAATGCTCCGGCGACTTTCGAGCGATTGATGCAATGTGTCCTGCAAGGGTTAACATGGAAAACCTGTTTGGTATACTTGGATGATGTCATCGTCGTAGGAAAAACGTTTGCGCAACACCGAGACAATCTAAGGGATGTGTTTCAAAGGCTTCGAAGTGCCCACCTGAAGCTCAACCCCAAGAAGTGCGCCCTGTTTAGAGCGGAAGTCAAGTACCTGGGACACATAATTTCAGCGAAAGGAGTGAGAACCGATCCGGAGAAGGTCGAAGCGGTGAAAAACTGGCCAGTCACCAAAGACAAACACCAACTAAGGAGCTTCCTGGGCCTAGCCACCTACTACAGACGGTTCGTGAAGGATTTTGCCGGGATCGCAAAGAACCTGCACCAGTTGACGGAAAAGGGAAAACAATTCAAATGGTCAATTGATTGCGAGAAGAGCTTCAAGGCACTTAAACAACGGCTATGCTATGCCCCGATACTGGCTTACCCCACTCCCGGGGAAACGTTCGTTGTGGATGCAGATGCTAGTAATGTCGGGGTAGGAGCCGTACTCTCCCAGGTGCATGACGGCCAAGAGAAGGTGGTTGCGTACTTCAGCAAGGTGCTCTCTAAGCCAGAAAGGAACTACTGCGTGACAAGGAGAGAACTCCTAGCTTTGATCTTGGCTACGAAGCATTTTCACAAATACCTCTACGGGAGGAAGTTCGTTCTTCGCACAGACCATGCAGCCTTAAAATGGCTATTACAGTTCAAGAGTCCTGAGGGTCAGGTCGCAAGATGGATCGAAAGGCTGCAAATCTACGACTACGAAATACAGCATCGTAAAGGAAAACTCCACTCTAATGCGGATGCACTGTCCCGGAGACCATGCAGAACGGATTGTAAACATTGTGCGCGTCAGGAAGAACGGGAGCTGGTTTCCATCCAAAGAATGAGAGCCGAACCTATCGCCGGCTGGAGCGTAGATGAGATCCGGAACGCTCAGAAGGAAGACCCGGATATCGAGCCGATTCTGGCCTGGAAGGAGAACATGGAGAAACCGGATCATCAGGACATCTCTCACAGAAGCCCGACCTTAAAGGCATATTTTGCGCAGTGGGACTCCCTCCATGTCCAAGAAGGTGTTCTGAGAAGAAAATGGGAATCCTCCGACGGAAAGTCGTTTGTAATGCAGCTTGTCGTACCGCGGACGAGGGTCAAGGAGGTGTTACAGGAAATGCATGGCGGGGCGACCGGAGGCCACTTGGGAGTGAATAAGACGCTAGAAAAGGTACGAGAACGTTTTTATTGGTTAAAAGCGAAGGAAGATATCGAAGACTGGTGCAGAAAATGCGACGTGTGTGCAGCTAGCAAGGGTCCGAGAATCAAAACTCGAGGTAAGATGCACCAATACAACGTGGGAGCACCTTTCGAACGAATCGCCATTGACATCGCAGGGCCCTTTCCGGAAACCGACAATGGTAATCGGTATATACTCGTAGTGATGGACTACTTCAGTAAGTGGCCGGAAGCGTTTCCGATCCCTAACCAGGAAGCCAGAACCGTGGCGGAGCAGATCGTCTACAATTGGGTTAGCAGATTCGGTGTGCCCTTGGAATTGCATTCTGACCAAGGGCGGAACTTCGAGTCAAGAATCTTCCAAGAGATGTGTCAACTACTCGGAATCATCCACAGTCGGACGGTATGGTGGAGCGTTTCAATAGGACTTTGGACGAACATCTCTCGAAGGTCGTAGGTGACTACCAACGGGATTGGGACCGGCAGATTCCCTTGTTTTTGATGGCCTATAGAAGTGCCGTGCATAGCACTACTCGACATACGCCGTTCGAAATCTTATTTGGTGGAATAGCTCGTTTACCCAGTGAGGTGAAATTTGGATCTCCTACCAATGAGCCCAGAAATGAAGAAGAGTACGTGGCGGACCTTAGGGAAAGGCTTAGGGACATACACCAAAGGACCAGAAGCCAGATTAAGATGACGAGCGACCGCATGAAGACCAGGTATGATGCCAAGGCAACAACGTCAGGATTCCAGGAAGGAGATCTGGTGTGGCTGTATAATCCCCATAGCCAAAAGGGGAAATCACCTAAATTACAGCGGAACTGGGAAGGTCCCTACAGAATAGTAACCCGCATCAACGATGTTGTCTACCGCATCCAGCGAGGACCGAGGGCCAAAATGAAAGTGGTTCATGTGGACCGACTGAGTCGATACAATGGCCGAAATGAGGATGCACTTGTTCGGGACGAACACGTCTAAGAGGGGGGCAGTGTAGCATAATAATAACTACGCTCCTATGACTTGGTTTAGAACCGTGGCGAAGAGATTGGAAAAGTGATAATGGGCGAAGTTGTAATTTGGTGATAAATTGAAAGTTGAGAGTAAACAAGAAAAAGTAATTAGTTTGGATTTGTGAATTAAGTAATTGAAAGGAGATAAAGTGATTTGAGAGGAAAGAGACCTTGTAAGAAAAGAATTTGCGAAGAATAGTATAGTGTGAACTTGAATTGTTCTATAGAGTAGAAAATAAAGAAATAAATTTCACAGAATATCGTTTTATCTACTCGAGCCGTAGCTTGCATATTACAATAACATAAGTTTCATCTCGCTCTAACGTCGCAACATACACAACTACTCTCTACTAACAGCATCGCTAAGCAAACTACTACAGATGTCGCCACATGCAGTAATGTGAGCTTTACTCGAGTTAGCTCAGAGTCATCGCATAGGTCACACATTACATTTCTTAACTTGTGTTGAGTAAGTATAAAAAGGCAAACACCAGCAAGGTAGGGTCAATCTCCGATAAGTCGCGAAATTTAACATTGGTTCAATAAAGTATTCTGTACCCACAACATTGCAGTGTTATCATTTGGTTGTTTTGGTTGCCCTCTTGTCTGCTCAATTAACAAATCAGAAGTGGGATAATAAAACCCGAAGCACAACGGGATCATATTTGGGTTTTCTGATCTCGACTGCAAATTGCGAAAGGGGCTCGACTCACACGTAGGAAATTTGCACGGTGGTGGGTGCACGAGGCAAGTTGGTATTCTTCTGTGTGTGGAAGTGTCGTCAACCGATCGCTGCCGCTAATAATTAATATTTTTTGTTTTTACTTGAATCACTGGCTTTAGGTCGAAAGCGAAAGTAAAGCGGAAAAAGAACAGCAAGAAATTGGGCAGTTGTACTTAGCCATTGGTCTTGGGATTCGACTTTTGCCGTTTGAACGGGAGACGACAAATTGTCTAGTGGAAAGAGCGGTTTGTTTTTGTTTTGCCTGGGGATTCGGAGGTCGACTCCGATTAAAGCTGACAAGAATTGGTTTTGTCGTCGGCTCTTCGGATTTTTTTTAAAATTCTTTTTTTGGCTTTTGGCGATCCAAATTATGGAGTCGGAGTGCAACGCTCGGAACATTGGACGAATTCTTCATCGAATTGTGTCGGAACTTCCCAACCATCGACGACGACGCAGACGTCCACGACCGACGGAGAGAACGGATAAAGAGACGTGGGAAGGAGATAGACGAATACAAGAGGATGTGTGCAGGAAAGATCCCTCATAAGGTATATTGTTCAGGGAATTACGGACGAGAAGTGCCCGGAGTCGTTCCAGGCGGTGAAGCCAACGTCGGTCGAGGACAACATGCAGAGGGCCCGATGGGTCGTTGAACTGAGGTCCAGGAGTCAACGTGGAGGAAATAAGCCTCCTCAACGAGACACGGAACGGCGAGAAGAAGGCCGAGTGGCCAGACCCGTAGGTGTTGGAGGCAGGACGAGATGCTTCGCATGCCATCAGGTAGGCCATAATAAAAGAGGTTGCCCTCTCCAACATAACCAAGCTGAGGGGAAAGAAGTACCGGTGCGATGAGGAATCCTGGAAAACCAACCCAGTTGCCGTTAAACGAGGATCGGACGGACGGTGTTGGAGGCAGGACGAGATGCTTCGCATGCCATCAAGTAGGCTATTATAAAAGAGGTTGCCCTCTGCAACATGACCAAGCTGAGGTGAACGAAGTACCGGTGCGATGAGGAATCCTGAAAAACCAATCCAGTTGCCGTTAAACGAGGATCGGACAGAGTACATCACTGAAGCCACCGTTAATGGGTATCTAGTCCAAGCGTTCATCGTTAACCGCATGCGATGCTGATTGGACGCAAGTTGCTGGATCAGCCACAAGTGAAATTGGTGAAGTCTCTGCATGACAGAGACATCTCGGGCGTTGATTGTGGCAGAAGGAGACGCTATACGGGAGGAGCTGTCGTTGGAGGACTTGGCTAAAATAAAAACTTAGGGCTCTTGTCAATACGTTCCGGGACTGCTTCGCTAAGAACGCGGACGAGCTGGGAGTGTTTCGGTTTGGCGAATGCTCGATCGAGCTGACAACGACAACGTCCGTTTGTATCCAGCCGTATAAAATCCCTTTTGGGAAGAGTTAAGTGATCAAGGAAATAGTGTGGAGAATGTTGAAGCAGGGGATGATCCGGTCGTCGTGCTCAGACTATTTTCACTCTCACCAAGAAAAAGGATGGCAGCGATCGGTTCCGCATCGACTACCGGGCACTGAATAGGGTGGCGGTGAAAAGGAAGTTTCCGATGCCCGTTTACGAGGAAGTTTTTTTTTTCAACTTTTTTCTTTATTTTCATAAAAACCTTACAATTTTGCTCATGTACTAAGCCAATTTACATGTTTATTATTATTTATTTATTATTAATAAGAAAGAATCTGCGATCTATAGTTTATAAGGAACTAGAGGCGAAAGCAGCAGGCAGAGCATACAAATATAACATGATGGGGTCACGACAAGATTCTTATATGTATGTATGTATAATATGTATATGTATTATACAATTTTTTATTTTTATTTTACTTTTTAAATACCAACTTAGATACATAATTTAAAGCAATAGAATAATAAATTAATTAAATAGTAACATGTAATAGATCATAAATATCTTCATAATTTAGGTCTAAAAGCCATGATTCAACTTTTTTAAGAAAAATGGATTCAATTCTTATACTTCTAATGCTATAAGGTAAGCTATTAAACAGTCTCTGAGCAATTAAAGTAAAAAAAAATAAAAAAAATTAATGCAGATTGT
Organism: Pocota personata; assembly: GCA_963082735.1. NCBI lineage: Eukaryota > Metazoa > Arthropoda > Insecta > Diptera > Syrphidae > Pocota > Pocota personata. The sequence goes on along the minus strand of OY720431.1, from coordinate 96,436,276 downwards.
GAAGAGGTGCTAAAGCAAGATTTTGATTGTTTATTCTAAGGCTATAGCTAGAAGAGCGGTGCTCTTCGGAATTTGGCTTTATTCCACTTTGCAATAGTGAAATAAGGCCATAATTCGACATTTGGCCCTATTTCACTTCGGTAAAGTGAAATAAACCCAATCTGGCCTTATTATACTTTTACCTCATTTCTCCTTATTTCACTTTAAAGAATTGAAACAAGGCCAAATGTGGTAAATACAAAAAACCTCGCACCCACTCCAAATCCTACAGTGACCCCAAGCAGGGGGTTGCAGATATTCTACTGTTTATGCATTGTGGATATAATATATATATATAACAGTGGAATATGTATGCAACCCCCCTTGTTGGGGTCACTGTAGGATTTGGAGTGGGTGCGAGGTTTTTTTTATGTAAAGCTCGGAAGTGCAGCCATATTTTCCCGTATGGCTCTATTTCACTTTCGTAAAGCGAAAAAAGGCCATATTTGGCCTTATTTCACAAATGGGATTGGCCTAATTTCACTTTACCAAAGTGTAATAGGGCCAAATGTTGAAATATAGTCTTATTTCACTATTGCAAAGCGAAGAAAAGCCAAGTTCCCAGATTTGGCCTTATTTGGCCTGTCGTTATTTCACGGCACCTAGAAGAGCACCTGTTCAATAAATAGCCAGATCTAGCGGAGAATATTTTTTAAACTTTATAAAAATATAAGTGTTTCAGAGGTAGAACTTGTTCCTGAAAATTACTAAACTATTATATCTGCGACTTTTATTACAAATAAGACGAATAACGTGTTTCTGAGAAATTAGAAGCGGGTGTAATTTGTTATTATGTGTACCACCCCAGGAAACTATGCCATATTGAAGCTTAGAATGCCCTACACCATAATAAATACACTTAAGAAGAGTTCGTTAGCAATATGATTTTAAAAAGTATATTTGCCTTGTGGCAGCCGTAAGACACTTCTTCAGTGCATCGGTGTTAGCAGACCAAGTCGTCTTCCAGTCAGGCAAAACTCCAACATACTTAAATGACTTGACACTCTCAATGTTAAAACATTTATCAGAGTATGTACGCGACTCGAAAAGTGTCTGCGAGACATCTTCCGAATTGCAAATATGCTTACTGTGCTTATATTTGTTGCAGTTAGCACAATGAAAAAAGAAAAGTCGATAGTCAACTACCTTACCTTTACTACCTTACCCTTTTAGTTTTGTCACTAGTTTTATGCATTTGGAACAAATGACTTAAAACTTCCAGTTCATGAAGAAATATTTAGAACCGAGTCACTGTTAAACGCACATGCAATACCATTAGTGAACGCATTTGCTTTGCAACGATATTTTTGTGAAAAAAGAGAGTTAATGAAAATTAAAAAAGTATCGGACCAATCACATAACCTTGAGGATCTCCTAAAGAGATAAATGCTATTGGAACTGAGTTATCCATTAACTTTTACCCTTTGCTCTATGTCAAATAAATACGAACCAAACCAATTATGTATTACTCCCCTAAAACCACCCTTGTACAGTTTGACCAAAAGTATTTTATGATCGACGGTATCAAAAGGTTTTGTTATGTCGATAAATAGAGCTGCAGTTAAATTTAAGAGGGATCTTTCAGTTGAAAAACCAGTACGGAAGCCAAATTGCGATTCACTAAAAAAATTTGATTTTCTCTAAATAGTTGATCATTCCGTTCTTTATAGCTTTTTCAAATATTTTTGAAAATACCGAAAGTAAAGAAATTGGCCTATAATTACTTAATGATGTTTTGTTTCCTTTTTTAAAGAAAGGTATCACTTCGGCTTGTTTTAAGGCATCATATGACATAAAATGTCACAAATGATCAAAACTATTTTCTCCACGAAATTATTTGAAAAGCACTGAGTTTGTAACGCTTTGAATTTGTAAGTTTTGAGTTGATTTGTTCAGAATTTTTTTAACCAAATTCCATTCTTTTTTTTCGAATCACCTTTGAGCTCTCGAAACTTGCTTAAATAAAAATTGTTTTTATACAACAAAACATCTTTAGAAATGTCCTTACATAATTGTTTATAAGCAGTACATATTCTTACATTATTCGGATATTTGAGTTTTTTCTTGTAAAGTTTACTGAGTGGTGGAGTCTCTAGCTAAAAACGTGTTCTTCACGACTTTGGGCTTAACTTCGGGGTGGAGGGACGCAGTAAGAAGTTCACGGCGTTTGCAACCGATGAGGGTATGTACGAGTTCAACCGGATGCCGTTTGGGCTGGTCAATGTATCGGCAGAGTTCCAGGCGTGCATGAACAAGAATCATGAAAGAATCAGGGTTGACTCTGAACGTGAGTAAGTGTGCGCAGATTTGTGGAGAACTATGCACATTGGGCGACATCGCTGACAGATCTGACCAAAACAGACCACCCGTTCGAGTGGACAACACGACAGGAAGAGGCATTCCAGAGGCTGAAGGAGCCCTTACCAATCCTCCTGTACTGGCACTATTCGACCCGGAGGGTGCGCATGAAGTCCACGCGGATGCGTCGTCGCCCGTCCTGGCCGGAATATTATTGCAGCGGGAGAAAGAGGACAACCTGTTGCGGCCAGTGGCCTTTTATAACCGAAAGCTGTCTACGGACGAAACCAAGTACCACTCATACGAACTCCAGGTTCTGGCCATAGTGAAAAGCTTAGTTCGATTCCGGGTATATTTATTGGACAGGTGATTCAAGGTCGTCACGGACTGTGAGGCCATAGTCGCAACCAGCACGAAGGCGAAGCTGATACCCCGAGTGGGTGGCTCAAACTACAGGAGTTCGACTATGAAACGGCTAATCAGCCGGGCCAGAGGGCCGCACATGTTGACGCCCAAAGTCGACAACCTATAGGAGGGGAGCACGAGGTGGAGGAGGCATCTTCGCTTATCTTAAACGTCAACCTCTCCAATGAGGATTGGGTGGCTATCATACAGTGGAAGGACCAAAAGCTATACGACGTGATTTCCACACTGATGGCAACTGAGATGATGGCGGCGAAAGAGCAGCTGCAAAAGGACTATCTCGTCAGGGGACATCGACTGTTCCGAAAGGTGGGCGATGCCATAGCATAGAACGCGTTCTTCTGCCTTTCGACACCGTACATGTGAATCATCTTGGGCCATTTACAAAAGGAAGGCGTAGAAACAGATACGTTCTGGCCTTGGTCGACAACTTTACCAGGTGCACCATACTGCGAGCCGTTACAACCACCAACAGCAGGGAGGTTCTCAGCGTGTTGAATGAAGTGGCTGGCTATTTTGCATTACCACGAAGGATCGTCACTGACCGAGGAAGCGCATTCACGTCAGAAAAGTTCGAGCGGTGTCGAAAAAACACTTGCTTCTGCAAGAATGAAGTATTTTTGGCCAGGTATGTCGGAACAAGTAAAAGATATGTTTTCATCCTGTAACATTTGTGAGAAATTTAGGAGAAATAGTCAAAAGGAACCATTATCTCAAGAGAGTTCACCCAAATATCCATTCGATATGGTATCTATGGATCTGTTTGAATTTTCTAGTCTTGATTTCGTAGCATTAATCGACGCATATTCCAATTATATTCTCACTGAAAATCTCAAAAACAAGACATCAAGGCATATCATTGATGTTATTTCACGTATATTCAATATTGTTGATTACTCAACGGTCTTGAACTGCGACAACAGTCCATTTGGCTCATATGAGCTTGAGTCGTCTGCCAGCGAATGCAACATTACCATGAAGTTTTCAAGTCCCCGATACGCTCAAAGTAATGGACTTGCTGAAAAGGGGTAGCCATCGCTAAGAACATTTTGAAACGATGCTGTGAAGGTGGTGACCCTAACCAATTTCAGTATCGAATTTTGGAGTACAACTCAACTCCAATTGCTAGTATGCAATATTCTCCATCCCAGTTATTTTTTGGAAGAATAACAAAAACAAAGTTGCCGATTTCAAACGCATTACTGTGTCGAAACAATGTAAGTGAGCAGGTTGTTCAAAATAAAATAAAGATTAAAAAGGAAAAACAGAAACATTATTATGATAGAAACGCAAAGACACTTCCGGGTTTAAATACGGAGGATAAAATTATCTTTAAGAAAAATGAAAAGGATTGGAAATATGGAACTATAGTGGATAACGTAAGTAATAGGTCAGACATTACTAGAGACTGTTTTGATAATCATTATCGAAGAACCCGTCGATTTATTGCTAAAATAGTCAATAAGGGATTTGATTCAGGTGATTGGCTATTTGAAGAACATATTAAAAACACTGTAAATCACCTGTTTTTTTTTTTTTCTTCTATATAATCACTATAATCGTGAGAATGTGAATGAACCTGAATCAACGGCTTTGGTCACGGGTTATAATCAATCGGAAACTCTAAATGAGTCTGTCGGTGAATCGGGCTCAGAAGCATCTGTAAAAAATGACTTTGTACCACCTTTTGTGGGCCATGATTATTATAGTACAGAAGTGGTCGCATTGTTCGGCCACCCAAACGTTTCGGTTACGACTAGGTACAATATAATGTATTGGTGAATTGGTCCTGGGTTTGGTTATATATTATTATTACCATTAAAAGAAAGCGTGTAATAATTGTCAAAAAGAAAACTTAAAGCTGGTAATCCCATCAATACAGCTAGTGAGTAGTGCTGTCATTCTGTCATACATTCCACCAACTGAGGTTAGTTGACAATTGACCACAGGCGAGAGTAGAACAATAAAATACATATTAAAACTACAACTACCGGTTTCAATAACAAAACTATAAAATAAACTAAACGTATTACAACGTATGTACGTGTAACCCTCGGTCTTCTCTTACTGGTTTGAAGAATCAGTTAGAGAATTTGTTGTATCAGAATGAGGAGTCAGAAAGAATCCTCATGAATATTAACAAAGGTGTAGTGCGTTGTCTGGAACTTACACGTACCCTCGGTCTTCTCTTACTGGTTTGAAGAATCAGTTAGAGAATTTGTTGTATCGGAATGAGGAGTCAGAAAGAATCCTCATGAACATTAACAAATGTGTAGTGTGTTGTCTGGAACTCTCACTAAAGCAGTTAAGGACAAGAAGACAGGAAGCGCAGCTGGCTTGGACGTTGCTACTTTCAAATTCTCCAAGATTGCACAGACAGGTGTAAATCAGATGACGTCCTTTTACCTTTTTTGCTACGTTTAGCTCAGAAGCTTTGGAAAAAAGGTAGAAGGTGGAACTTAACCATCGCAGGGCCCACTCAGTGACCTGGAAGACAAACTCCTTGTCTCTGTCATTTTTTTTTTATAGTTTAATTGTTGGTAGTTGGTTACTAAGGCCAAGCCAAAATAATTTCTAATTGTTTCACATATCCAGTTCTAGTGACAGTTTTTTTTATTTTTCTAGAAAGTAACTATCATATATAATTTTAAAATCAAATCAATTTTCATTTGATGCCTATATTGTATTTATAGAGAAAAAAAATTGTTTTTCGACTTTTACTCTAAACTCTAAAACTTCTTTGTTTTTAATCTTTTTCACAATTTTATTCCTGATCTGATTCCGGGTTAGAAAAACTCAACCTTGCTTCAAATTTCTTCTTCCTCCTACGACTAACGGTTCAAAACTTATGAGACTGTGACGGACAGACAACTGACGCGCACTATAAGTGTTGTGTTCTTAATTTTTGTTACCTTGTAAGTACCGGAACCCTGAAAATGAAGTGTTTGCTAGTTACTTCGTTGCTTTCGTAAATTTTGAGGAGTTGGTAGCATAAACAGCGTAGAGTGTTAACACCCGGAATCGTAACGCCAAAATGATATCAGGTTGACAAAAAACTTTAAACATAAAATGTCACAATGCACAAATTGAATGACAAATCACCCAAAAATGTAAATATTTACAACTCTTGCAAATAGAGTGAAAGGAGAATCGCAGAAGTGCAGTAATGCATGCAGAGTTTATGATACAAAAAATAAGGATAAGACCCTCACTGCTGCGCTCGGCATCAAAGAAGCTATTGCTTATTTTATTACCCAAATTTTCATACTTTTGCCAAAATTAACTTCTACGTTTTGTGATTTGGGCGTTTCTGCCCTACGCATTCTAGCAGGCATAGGGCATTAACCCCCAAATTCATAACCCGTAAACCAGAAAATGTCGTAATTTCGAAGAATTACCTGTAGAATTGACCCTAAAGAAATAAAGTGCACGACTGGGTCCCACGTAACTTCACCTACTATGTGCTGTTCATTTGAAAATCACTCAGATTTTAAATTATTTTGAACTTATTTTGACAATTTTCCAAAACATTCCATTTTCTCGCATATGTCAAATATAGTTTATATGTTGATTTCAAACAAATTCGTTTAAATCATGCGTGATTTAACCAATTGTCCAAAACTTGGCAATAATTAAAGTACTCATCTACGAAATGTGATGTAATACGTGTATACCGGCTATTCGTAAAGTACCGTTAATTTTATGATTAGATTGAAAATGAAAATTAATTGCGACCCCGCAGACCCCAGACATAAATTTTGAACTAAATCCGCCTAGCCGTCTAGGCTACAATCGTGCCTACAGACAGACGGACAGAATTGGCAGAGCCCCTTTTTGGAGTTCATCTGCAGAGACTACTAGAACTGATCAAAATTTCGAGAGCGAAAGTTTTTATGAAATCAACAGATATCGAAATTAACCTGCAAAGTGACTGCATGATGCTTATTTGCTCAGTATTTGTATGCATGCGCGATTTTCAAAGCACACCCTCATATCCTACTGCCACTCCCTTAGATTTTGAAGATTCTAGGTCGAGCTGTACACATCCAAGAACAAACTTAGGAAACAAATTTGATTCAAATTTATGCTATGGTTCCTGAATTAGTCAATTTTATGAAGATTTTTAATACCGTAATTATTCATGTTACGCCCACTCGAACAACCACAAACAAGCCAACACACCAAATTTAATGAAAATCTCTTAGCGAAGACGATTTTTCAAGATTTTTAAAATACCATCCGGAATATCTTACCGCCAATCTAATCCTCAACTTCATCGACGATTAGATGGATCATCTACATATTTATACTAAACAAAACTAACTAAATTTGATAAAAAAAAAACAGTTCAGTCAGTGGTTAGTCTCATAAAAAATTCCATTTTTAAAGATTTTAAAAATAAACCCCTCATATTTTACTGCAACTTTATTAAATGTGGATTTTTAGACAAAATTATTTGAACGTAAGGTCTTTCTTTTTCTTTTTAATGCATTTTTATTTTCTTAAATTCATTGTAACTTAACTATTCTTATTCTAACTCACTGGCCCTATGCGGGCGCTCTAAGCTAATCCTAATACTTAAAACTATGTCTTTCGACGTAACGTACGTGAAAAGTATTTATTTAATTCATTCTTTTAAATTTACATAAGTGCTACTAAGAAAATTAAAGAAAAAACTTAGTAAATTAACTTTTTTTTTTCATTGATCTTATATATAAAACTTACAATTTACCTTAAAATAAATCTTAAACTACCTTATTCTAAATTACAATATCTTATTCTATGTTACGTATTTTCTACGTAAATTTTATTTTTTTGTTTTTTTTTTATTTTTTTTTTTTTGTTTTTTTTTTTATCGAGTGCTGTTTTTTTTTTTTTTTCATTCAAGTGCTGTGGATATATATTTTTTTTTTTTTTTTTTGTTTTTTTTTGTTTTTTTTTTTTTAATTATTACCTACACCTACCTAAACCTGAAAAACTACCTAAACCTAAACTATGTAAGTCGGCCATGGGCGAGAACAGCCAACTTTTAACATCAAACAGGCTACCCTGGATTAGGAGGAAACGACGAAGGAGTTTCCTCTCGTTCGGCTAGCCACCAGAAATGACCGTACTGACGTTGTACCTCCTCAATATCGCGACCCGATACCGCCCTACTAAACCGGAGACGCTCCACACTGCCGTGTGCAACGTCTCTGTCGTAGTTGAGACGCCTATCCACAGCTGTCCGAGCAAAGTGGAAGATTAGCGGTACCGCCAATCTGTCCTGGATCAGACCTTTCTTATCAAAATAGATGAACGCCTCTGGGGGAATAAAGCCGTTAAGGCGCACTCTCTCATGATACTCGTAATTGGGGTAATAAGCCCCGGAGATCAGGTTGTTCGTCGAGCTCATTGCTCTTGCAATGTGCCTTCGAATCAGCTTGATAACGAAATTATCCACTCTTATTAGGTTAGCCCTGTTGTATAGGACCTCATTAGGATAGAATTTTATGTACTGGGACTCTGGTGTTCTGTACAAATGAAGGCAAGCCCGAAGGCAAGCCCTCTCAAACACCCGAATCTTTTCCAACAAGCTTGGTCCCACGTTGAACCACACGGGGCATCCATATTTGAGCATGGGCCTAATGAGGGCCATGTAGCAGATTACCTTTACCCTTGCATCGAGTTGCTTGCTATAAAAAAGTCTCTTTGTAAGGGCAAAAGCACCTTTGGCTCTGGCCAGAGCAGCATCTATATGTTTGTTAAAATATAGATATTGGTCTAACCAGAGCCCCAGGTATCTGACTACACTTCGACTCGCAAGTGACTGTCCGTGCGGTCCCACGATTGAGAACTTTCGTAAATTCTTTCTGGTATCCCTAGAGGCACCAGACAACGGCGTCCTAAAAAGAATGGTTTCTGATTTCTGGAAGTTGATCTTCAACTTCCAGTCATCGCAATATCGCAGAATCTTATCGAAGTCACGTTGCAAGAGGATTGCAATGACCTCGATTTTTGGTCCTGATCTGTACGCGATCAAGTCGTCTGCGTACGCTATGGCATGGTGAAGTGATTCTATCAGATCGCTCGTGTAAATGTTGAAAAGGATCGGTGAATTAACCGCACCTTGTTGCAGACCGTTTTTAATTAGAAATGTTCCAGCAGAAGTCACCTTGCCATTTTTGACAATGAACTGTCTACTGGTGAGCATGTTATGAATTATGTACAGCAGTGGTTTGCTTATGCCCAGCCTGCTTAGCTTGTAGAAGAGTCCCTCTAACCATACGGTGTCGAAGGCCTTCTCCAAGTCAATCAGGCAGGCACCCGTGCACTGTTTCTTGCTTTTGTTCCATTGGATATCCGATACCAGTTTAGACGCGGCATGTATTGTATCATGCCCCACCTTAAAACCGAATTGGTTATCCGGAATTATATTACTGTTCTCAGTCCACTTAAGCAGGGCCCTATTGATCACTTTCTCGAATACCTTGCTGATGTTCGGAAGGAGACTTATCGACCGGAGATTTGCCGGATTGGAAGTGTCCTTACCCCTTTTGGGGATGGGTTGTATCACTGCTGTTTTCCAATGCGCTGGATAATGTGCATTATTCAGCGCATTGTTAAACAGAGTGGTGTAAATGTCCACCGCTTCTAGAGGGAGATGTCGAAGCACAATGTTCGACACTCCATCGATTCCCACTGATTTCTTCTTTCTCAATGATGCGAAGATCGTTTGGAGTTCTACCTTCGATACGTACGGGGGGTGAACCATTTCATTGGCGATGGCATTGTTTGCCAAGTTTTCGTCATTGAACCCGGTAAAACCAGTATTCTCGGATCGCCAGTACTCTATATCATTTCGAAGGTAGAAGTTGTGCACAAGGACGCGATTTTCCAGGTCGTGGTTCGGGCAAATGGTATCATTCACCTTGTACACTTCCTGGAAAGTCGCTCCTATAGCCTCTACCTTCTCCTGCGGATCTTCGATCACAAAGAAGTTGTCATCCTCTACTGCGTTATCTGGATCTATACCTGCTGTTATAAGTATTCGTCCATTGTTCGTCGTTCGGGGGATCTTTAGACACGGAAGGTCGTTTTGATTATTCCTCCGAAATATTTCATTTATTTGCGGGAACATACTCGGGTTGTTGGATTTTACAGCCCGAATTTTGTTGTTCCAATGCAAATTTACAGAAAGTCTGTAATTTTCTCTAATTAATTTTTGGAGGTTTTTAATCAACGACTTCAGCGTCCTAGCCTCCGAGTTTTGTCTGTCAGTAAACTGTCTGTACAAGGTTTTTAGTCTCGACAGCAGTCTAATTTTGTGTTGATGTAGTGCGTCAATTATTGCATTGCGGAATATGTCTGCGTTGTCAGTATGTTGATACCGAGGTATCGTATTGTCCATTGTTCGTTTAATTGTCTCGTCCATTTGTTTTAGGTACCAGTCAATCTCCTCGTTTGACAGATTCCTATTGGACGGTGGGTAGAGCGAATTCGAGGAGAGTGCTCTTGTCAAAGTTCTTGAGAAGCGAGACCAACGTGTGCTACTATAATTGTAGGAGTACGTTTGGACAAACTCCTCTAACTCCGCAATTTCGTTGGGAATCGTTATTACGGCACTGAGTCCGCAATGGTCACTGTCATACACAAATGTGTGCAGGCAGTTTATAGTTTGTCGGTCCATGTCGGTCAGTTGTAACCGTACGTCGAACAGCATAAGATCCAGATAGGAGCCGCTTCTAGGAAACGACGGACTATCTGTAGCTTTCAAATCGAGTTTATACTCGACACTGTGCCGACCCCACCAATTGAATAGTAGGTTCCCTCTGGGATTAGGTGTGTTGTTTCCCCAATCTCTATGTTTGGCGTTTAGATCTCCGGCCATGATGAAATAATTCTCCTCCGACTCCAGTCTTAGGCATCGAAAAAGTGTCTCGAGCTCTGAAATAAATAAAGTAGATTGAGTAGCTTCAGGTGCATAGAGTGCGACCAAGTACATCCTCTTTCCACTACGGAGAGGGATGCACACGATACACGCTTCCAGCTCCTGGAACCTTCGCACTTCACCGCTGTACATAACTTTAAATTGCAGTTGTTTGCGTATGAAGATCGCAACTCCTCCTCCATGTGTGGAGTTGGGTCGGTCTCTTCTGACAATATTGTATTTATTGTGCCCCAATTTGTGCTTCTGGGATAGCTTTGTTTCTCTAACCATAAGCACATCAGGGGTTTGGTCTTCAAGCAACTTAAACAATACGGCTCTTCGCTCGATCCTAATCAGTGAATTCACATTCACCGCAAGGATCTTCAAGGATTGCTCCTCCATGTTCGTACCCATTACGACTGAAGGTGCGTTAAGCCCGGCAGAAGTGCGTAGATCTGGTCCACCCGCTTCGCCTGCTCCTGTACCTGACGTTGAAGCTGCTCCATCTGCCCTTGGATAGAGAGCAAGATGGCCAGCAAGTCAGTTTGAGCCTCCGGTGCTCTAGGCGCTGGGGGCTGAGAAGCAACCTTCGGTCTTTTCTGTTCCGCGTTTCCCCGACCTACCGCCATTTGGGCGTAGGTCACTTGGGGAGTCACGGATTGTGTTTGAATTGGAGCAGGTGGACGTTTCACTACGACCTTCTCCTGGCGAACTAGATTTACTTTCTTAATGTACTGGAACTTAGGGCAACCCCGATAGTTTGCGGTGTGTCCCGAATTCCTGCATAAAGCACACGAGAGCTGGCTCTTATCTGCAACTCTATCCTTACCTAGAGTGCATTCCTCTGCTTTGTGGTTCTTTCCACACTTGACACATCGAGGCTGCATTTCGCAGTTCGACGCGGCGTGACCGAACCTTTGGCAGCGAACACATTGTGAAATGTTTTCGCTCCTTCTTAATTTTTCCCAGGCGACAACCTGGTAGTCTAGGACCTTAATACTCCTTAGACCATCCAGCTTGCTATTGGGTGAAAGCTGAAATAGGAAGAACGGCAGTTTCCGCTTCTCCCTTTTTGCCATAGCTGTGGTGAATGGCTTGACCCCTACAAATTCGAGCTCGTTGCACTCTTTCTCTTTAAGCAGCGCAAGGAGCGTCTCCGGATCAGTAGACGGGTCTATCCCCCTCAGCAGCATTGTTTGCCGCTTTTCCCCCTTCGGGGTGAAGGAGAAGAACTCCGTCGTCGTGTCCTTTAACAGATCTTTAATTTTGTTATATTGTTCCACTGTATTACAGTGGATAGCGTGCCTGTCTTCATTTAAGCGTTTAATAGAAAAATTGTTGCCTATGGCCGACTTACATAGTTTAATGGTGTCCATAAACTCAATCTTGTAGGTGTTGATTGGCGGTACCCTCGCTTTTGCCGTCATCTTCGGTTGCTGTTGGTTCTGCTGCGGTTGTTGTTGTTTCTGCTGCTGCTGCTGCTGTTGCTGCTGTTTCTGCTGCTGTTGTTTCTGCTGCTGCTGCGGTTGTTGTTTAATTTCTTGCTTCTGCTTCTGCTGCTGTTGTAGTTGCTGCTGTTTTTTCAGCTGTTGTTGTTGCTGCTGCTTCGGCTGCAGCATTTGCGGCTGTATTGGCTGTTGCCGCTGGTTTTCTGGCGGCTGCTGCTGTAGTAGTTGTTGTTGTTGAGCGCGCTGTAGCTCTAGCTGCCGCTCCCTCTCTCGCCTGGCCATTTGTTTGGCCTTTATGGCACGCACCCTCTGTTCGAGCTGCCTGATGCTGCTAGTCAGACTCTCGACTTCTTCTTCCTCATCATCCGATTCGGAGGACGCCAGAACTCCGAAGCTATTGTTCTTCTCTCCAACGTAGTGGCCTTCCCCACCGTCGGAGATGTACTCTAATTCGACAGAGTCATCGGACCTCTGTCGCTTTTTTTCTGCTGCTACTGTTGTTGTTGTGCTCGGCGCCCCTTCACTCACTCCACCGGGCAGCTAGAATGAACGTAAGGTCTATTCAGTCAGTCGTTCACAGACCTTCTTGGAGTACACGCGTGTGTTTCGACTTGCAGTAAGTGCAAAGTAATTTTGGAAGAAGTGAAAAAGACTTCCAATAATAAGCGCCAGCTAGGCCTAGTTGTAGTGGACCGTTCACAGACCATCAGAGAGTACGCACGTGTTTCGGCTTCTTATTTAAAATCAGTGTGATTTGAAGTACAGAGTTAAACAGTGTTATTTCAAGTGGTACTAAATAAGTGAAATCCAAATAAATAAAAAAATATTTGGCGATGGAGAGTGAGCGGTCCGCGCTTCCAATAGCAGGACCAGCTGGTGGGGTGACTGCATCAGCCGATGCAGTACAGGCAGGCCACCCAGCAATGGTGGCAACCGAATGTAAAGGGGAAAGGAGAAGGAAGTTGAAACCTTCTCCAAACCTTGTTAAGCCCTCCACATCAGCTCAAGCTGAACACCTGCCAGGTGGAGTGAGGGAAGGGGCGCAGAGCACGACAACAGCAGCAGCAGGGGAAAAGAAGCGGCAAAGATCGGATGACTCTGTCGAGTTCCCGTACATCTCCGACGGTGGGGAAGGCCGCTACATCGGAGACGATAATAATGGCTTCGCAGTTCTGGCATCCTCAGAATCGGCTGACGAAGTCGAGGAAGTTCAAAGCCTAACTAGCAGCATCAGACAGCTAGAACAGAGGGTGCTTGCCATTAAGGCCAAACAAATGGCAAGAAGAGAGAGGGAGCACGAGCTCCAGTACATCCAAAAACGACAACTACAGCAGCAGCAGCCAGAAAACCAGCGGCAAGTACAGCAGCAGAAGCAGCAGCAACAACAACAGCTGAAGAAAAAGCTGCAACAACAACCACAGCAGAATAAACAGCAACAACAGCAGCAGAAAACGCTGCACTCAAAGGAACAACAACCGCAGCAGTTGCAGAAAACGCAGCAACTACAGCAGCAGAAACAGCAGCAACAACAGCAGCTGCAGAAACAATAGCAACAACAACCGCAGCAGAAGCAACAGCAACCGAAGGCGATTACAAAAGCAAGGGTATCGCCAATAAATACCTACAAAATTGAGCCGAAGGATACCATCGAACTATGTAAGTCGGCCATAGGTAATAATTTTAGTATTAAAAGATTAAATGAAAATAGGCATGCTATCCACTGTAATACATTGGAAAAATATAAAAAAATTAAAGAATTACTTATGGACACGACGACGTCCCTAAGTTCTTCCCCTTCACCCCGAAGGGGGAAAAGCGGCAAACAATGCTGCTGAGGATAGACCCGTCTACTGATCCGGAGACGCTCCTTGCGCTGCTTAAAGAGAAAGAGTGCCACGAGCTCGAATTCGTAGGGGTCAAGCCATTCACCACAGCTATGGCAAAAGGGGAGAAGCGGAAACTGCCGTTCTTCCTATTTCAGCTTTCACCCAATAGCAAGCTGGATGGTCTAAGGAGTATTAAAGTCCTAGACTACCAGGTTGTCGCATGGCAAAAATTAAGAAGGAGCGGAAACATTTTACAATGCGTTCGCTGCCAAAGGTTCGGGCACGCCGCGTCGAATTGCGGAATGCAGCCTCGATGTGTCAAGTGTGGAAAGAACTACAAAGCAGAGGAATGCACTCTGGGTAAGGATGGGGTGGCAGATAAGAGCCAGCTCTCGTGTGCTTTATGCAGGAACTCGGGACATACCGCAAACTATCGGCGTTGTCCTAAGTTCCGGTATATTAAGAAAGTAAATCTGGTTCGTCAGGAGAAGGTCGTAGTGAAACGTCCACCTGCTCCAATTCAAACACAATCCGTGACTCCCCAAGTGACCTACGCCCAAATGGCGGCAGGTCGGGGAAACGCGGAACAGAAAAGACCGAAGGTTGCTTCTCAGGCCCCAGCGCCTAGAGCACCGAAGGCTCAAACTGACTTGCTGGCCTTTTTGCTCTCTTTCCAAGGGCAGATGGAGCAGCTTCAACGTCAGGTACAGGAGCAGGCGAAGCGGGTGGACCAGATCTACGCACTTCTGCCGGGCCTAACGCACCTCCAGTCGTAATGGGTATGAACATGGAGGAGCAATTCTTGAAGATCCTTGCGGTGAATGTGAATTCACTGATTAGGATCGAGCTAAGAGCCGTATTGTTCAAGTTGCTTGAAGACCAAACCCCTGATGTGCTTATGGTTAGCGAAACAAAGCTATCTCAGAAGCACAAATTCGGGCACAATAAATACAATATTGTTAGAACAGATCGACCCAACTCCACACAAGGAGGAGGTGTTGCGATCTTCATACGCAAACAATTGCAATTTAAAGTTATGTACAGCGGTGAAGTGCGAAGGTTCCAGGAGCTGGAAGCGTGTATCGTGTGCATCCCTCTCCGTAGTGGAAAGAGGATGTACTTGGTCGCACTCTATGCACCTGAAGCTACTCAATCTACTTTATTTATTTCAGAGCTCGAGACACTTTTTCGATGCCTAAGGCTAGAGTCGGAGGAGAATTATTTCCTCATGGCCGTAGATCTTAACGCCAAACATAGAGATTGGCCAAATAACACACCTAATCCTAGAGGGAACCTACTATTCAATTGGTGGGGTCGGCACAGTGTCGAGTATAAACTCGATTTGAAAGCTACAGATAGTCCGTCATTTCCTAGGAGCGGCTCATATCTGGATCTTATGCTGTTCGACGTACGGTTACAGCTGACCAACATGGACCGACAAACTATAAACTGCCTGCACACTTTTGTGTATGACAGTGACCATTGCGGACAACGAAATTGCGGAGTTGGAGGAATTTGTCCAAACGTACTCCTATAATTATAGTAGGACACGTTGGACTCGCTTCTGTAGAGTTTTGACAAGAGCACTCTCCTCGAATTCGCTCTACCCACCGTCCGATATTAATCTGTCGAACGAGGAGATTGACTATTACCTAAAACAAATGGACGAGACAATTAAACGAACTGTGGACAATACGATACCGCGGTATCAACATACTGACAACGCAGATATATTCCGTAATGCAACAATTGACGCACTACACCAACACAAAAGTAGACTGCTGTCGAGACTAAAATCCTTGCACAGACAGTTTACTGACAAAACTTGAAGGTTAGGATGCTGAAGTCATTGATTAAAAACCTCCAAAAATTAATTAGAGAAAATTACAGACTTTCTGTAAATTTGCGTTGGAACAACAAAATTCGGGCTGTAAAATCCAACAACCCGAGTATGTTCCCGCAAATAAATGAAATATTTCGGAGGAATAATCAAAACGACCTTCCGTGTCTTAAGATCCCCCGAACGACGAACAATGGACAAATACTAATAACAGCAGGTATAGATTCAGATAACGCAGTAGAGGATGATAACTTCTTTGTGATCGAAGATCCGCAGGAGAAGGTAGAGGCTATAGGAGCGACTTTCCAGGAAGTGTATAAGGTGAATGATACCATTTGCCCGAACCACGACCTGGAAAATCGCGTCCTTGTGCACAACTTCTACCTTCGAAATGATATACAGCACTGGCGATCCGAGAACATAGGTTTTACCGAGTTCACTGACGATAACATGGCAAATAATGTCATCGCCGATGAAAGGGTACATCCCCCGTACATATCGAAGGTGGAGCTCCAAGCGATCTTCGACTCATTGAGGGGAAAGAAATCTGTGGGAATCGACGAAGTATCGAACATTGTGCTTCGACATCTCCCTCTAGAAGCGGTGGACATTTACACCACTCTGTTTAACAATGCACTGAATAATGCACATTATCCAGCGCATTGGAAAACAGCAGTGATACCACCCATCCCCAAAAGGGGTAAGGATACTTCCAATCCGGCAAATCTCCGGTCGATAAGTCTCCTTCCGAACATCAGCAAGGTATTCGAAAAAGTGATCAATAGGGCCCTGCTTAAGTGGACTAAGAACAATAATATAATTCCGGATAACCAATTCGGTTTTAAGGTGGGGCATGATACAATACATGCCGCGTCTAAACTGGTTTCGGATATACAATGGAACACAAGCAAGGAACAAAACGGGGCCTGCCTGATTGACTTGGAGAAGGCCTTCGACACCGTATGGTTAGAGGGACTCTTCTGCAAGCTGAGCAGGCTGGGCATAAGCAAACCACTGCTGTACATACTTCATAACATGCTTACCACTAGACAGTTCATTGTCAAAAATGGCAATATGACTTCTGCCGAAACATTTCTAATTAAAAACGGTCTGCAACAAGGTGCGGTTAATTTACCCATCCTTTTCAACATTTACACGAGCGATCTCATAGGATCACTTCACCATGCCATAGCGTACGCAGACGACTTCATCGCGTACAGATCAGAGCCAAAAATCGAGGTCATTGCAATTCTCTTGCAACGTGACTTCGATAAGATTCAGCGATATTGCGATGACTGGAAGTTGAAGATCAACTTTTGGCTTGCCTTCATTTGTACGGAACACCAGAGTCCCAGTACATAAAATTCTATCCCAATGAGGTCCTATACAACAGGGCTAACCTAATAAGAGTGGATAATTTCGTTATCAAGCTTATTCGAAAGCACATTGCAAGAGCAATGTGCTCGACGAACAACCTGATCTCCGGGGATTATTACCCCAATTACGAGTATCACGAGAGAGTGCGCCTTAACGGCTTTGTTCCCCCAGAGGCGTTCCTCTATTTTGATAAGAAGGGTCTGATCCGGGACAGATTGGCAGTGCCGCTAATCTTTCACGTTGCTCGGACAGCTGTGGATAGGCGACTCAACTACGACAGTGTGGAGCGTCTCCGATTTAGTAGGGCGGTATCGGGTCGCGATATTGATGACGTACAACGTCAGTACGAACATTTATGGTGACTAGCCGACAGAGGTAGTTTGTAAGTTTATCTATAAGAATACAGAAAAAAAAAAGTTCATTCACTAAGTTCTTAACTATAATAATTTTCTTAGTAAGAAGTAAAAATAAAATAATGAAATAAATAAAAAAAATATATGTACGTTACGTCGAAAGACATAGTTTTAAGTATTAGGTTTAACTTAGAGCTCCCGCATAGGGCCAGTAAGTTATAATAAGAATAGGGATACCAAGAAGAATTGGCGAAACTTCTCAATCGTGGGACCACACAGGCAGCCACTTGCGTGTCGAAGCGTAGTCAGATACCTGGGGCTCTGGTTAGACTGTCTAAGGCTTGCCTTCATTTATACAGAACACTAGAGTCCCAGTGCATAAAATTATATCCCAATGAGGTCCTATACAACAGGGCTAACCTAATAAGAGTGGATAATTTCGTTATCAAGCTGATTCGAAGGCACATTGCAAGAGCAGTGAGCTCGACGAACAACCTGGTCTCCGGAGCTTATTACCCCAATTACGAGTATCACGAGAGATTGCGCTTTAACGGCTTTGTTCCCCCAGAGGCGTTCCTCTATTTTGATGAGAAGGGTCTGATCCAGGACAGATTGGCAGTACCGCTAATCTCCCACGTTGCTCGGACAGCTGTGGATAGGCGACTCAACTACGACAGAGACGTTGCACATGGCAGTGTGGAGCGTCTCTGGTTTAGTAGAGCGGTATCGAGTCGCTATATTTATGACGTACAACGTCAGTACGGACATTTTTGGTAGTTAGCCGAACAAGAGGGAACTCCTTCGTCGTTTCCCCCTAATCCAGGGTGGCCTGTTTGAGGATTAAAATTGGCAGTTTGTTTTCCATGGCCGACTTACATAGTTTAGGTTTATGTATTTTAAATATATTGTGTACGAGTATAGGTAAAAAAAAATATTAATTTTTATCACCCAGCACTTGGATAGAAACAAAAAAAATAAATAAATATATATGTATATATATAAAAAAAACAGCACTTGATATTGGGGTATATAATTACGTAAGATAGAGCAAGATAGATTAAGGTAGAATAAGATAGTTTAAGATTTATTTTAAGGTAGTTTGTTAAGTTATATATATAATAATAAAAAAAGTTCATTCACTAAGTTCTTATCTATAATAATTTTCTTAGTAACAATTAAGATTAAAAGAATTAAATAAATGAAAAAAATTTCAAGTACGTTACGTCGAAAGACATAGTTTTAGGTATTAGGTTTAACTTTGAGCGCCCACATAGGGCCAGTAAGTTAGAATAAGAATAGTTAAGTTGGTTAAGCTAGTTTTAAGCGTTTTTTGTCTAGCAATTAAGTTACAATGAATTTAATAATAAAAATGCAATAAAAATTAAAAAAAAAAAATGTAGTGGACCGTCAAGCGGTGGTCACGGGTTCAATTCCCGCAAATTTCAAACTTTTTTTTTTGTTCTTTAATTTACAAGAATAATAAACAACACGTGATGGGAGACAGTGAAAATTCCGCACACCAAGTAGCGGGCAAACAAAAATCAGCCGTTGAGGCTGCTAAGTCAGACCACCCAGCAACGGTGGCTAAAGAAGGTACTGGGAAGAGGAGACAATTGAAACCAACTCCCAACGTGGTAAAGTGCTCCTCCATATCAGCTGCATCTGAAAAGCTGCCGGGCGGAGTGGTGGAAGGGGTGCCTGGTACAACAGCAGAAAAGAAGAGCCAAAGATGGCGGTGATCAATACCCATACGTCTCCGATGGTGGTGAAGGCCATTATATGGGGGACAACAACAACTTCGCTGCTCTGGTCACGTCAGAGATAGAGGACGAAGACGACGAGCTTCAGTGTCTTAACACTAGAGTAAGGGAGCTCCAGCAGAAAGTATTGGCCATAAAAGCCAAGCAAATAGCTTGGCTGTGCTCCGTAGATCCCAAGAGCAACGGCAGCAACAACAGCCACAGCAAAAGCAGCAACAACAAAAAATAAAGCAGCCGCAGCAAGAGCAACAACAGCAGCAGCAACAAAAAAAGCTGCAGCAATAGCCGCAGCAGCAGCCAAAGCAACAGCAAAAGCAGCAGCAACAACAGCAGTAGCCGAAATAGCAACAACAACAGCAGCAACAACAGCAGACACAACAGCAGCAGAAGAAACCAGGGAAGGTGCGAGTTCCACCCATCAATACATACAAGAGGCAATAACTTTAAAGCATTATTCAATGCGTTCGCTGCCAAAGGTTCGGGCACGCAGCGTCGAACTGCGATATGCAGACTCGATGCATGAAGTGTGGGAAGAATCACAAGACAGAGGAATGTCCTCTAGGTAAGGAGGGAGTGGCAGATAAGGGCCAGCTCACATGTGAGCTATGCAAGAACTCGGGACACACCGCAAAATATCGGGGTTGTCCTAAGTTTCAATGCATTAAAACATCAAATCTGGCTGGTAAGCAGAAAAGTGCAGTGAAAGTCCCACCAGATCTAGTTCAAAAAGCAACCGTTACTACAAAAATCACCTACGCCCAAATAGCGTCTGGTGAGAGAACCACGGTATAGCAACCACGAAGGTAGCTGCATAGGCCCCAGTGCCTAAGGCGCCTGAGGCACAAGGCGACTTGCTGACCATCTTACTCTATATCCAGGGGAAGATGGGACAGCTACAGCGCCAGTTACAAGAACAGGCAACCCGTATGGACAAGATCTATGCACTTCTGCCTAGCCTAACGCATCAACAATCGCAATGGGTACGACCATGACTGAAAATTCCTCGAAGATACTAGCGGTGAATGTAAATTCATTGATTAGGTTCAAACGAAAAGAATCACTCTCGACGACCAAAGCCCTGACGTGTGTCTCGTTAGCGAAAATAAGCTAAGTTACGTCATAAAAGCTATAATATAGAAAGAAGGGACCGACCCAACTTCACTCAAGGAGGAGGTGTAGCGATATTCATTCGAAATGAACTTAGGTATAAGGCCGTGTACAGTGGTGGTGAAATGCGAAGGTTCCAGGGGCTAGAAGCGTGTATTGTGTAATTCCCTTTCGGTAGTGGAAAGAAGATGTACGTAGTCGCGCTTTACGCTGCTGAAGCTTCTCAATCTACTTTATTTATGTCAGAGCTCGAGACATTGTTTCGATGCCTAAGGCTGGAGTCGGGGGAGAATTATTTCCTCATGGCCGGAGTTCTAAACGCTAAGCATAGAGATTGGGGAAATAACACACCAAATCCTAGAGGACCTCACTATTCAATTGGTGGGGTTAACACAATGTTGACTTTCGGCTCAATTTGAAGGCTACAGATAGTCCGTCGTTTCCCAGAAGCAGTTCCTATCTGGATCTACTGCTGTTCGACGAACGGTTACTACTGACCGAGGTGAACCGACAAATGAAAAACTGTCTGCGCACATTTGTGTATGACAGTGACTATTGCGGACGTAGTGCCGAAATAACGATTCCCAACGAAATTGCGGAATTGGAAGAGTTTGTTCAAACGTACTCCTACAACTACAGTAGAACTCGTTGGACTCGCTTCTCCCGAAACTTGACAATAGCACTCTCCTCGAACTTCGACCCACCGTCGAATAGGAATCTGTCGAACGAGGAGATTGACAGGTACCTTAAACAAATGGAAAAACCTCGGTATCGATCTACTGACAACGTGTTCCGCAATGCAACAATCTAAAAAACTTATGTAGGCAGTTTACTGACAGACACAACTCGAAGGTTAGGACGCTGAAATCGTTGATAAAGAACCTGCAAATACTAATTAGAGCAAATTATAGGCGGTCGGCTAATTTGCACTGGGGCAACAAGATTCTGGCTATCAAGTCTGATAATCCGAGTATGTTTCCCCAGATTAATAAAATATTTCGGAGGAACGATGTCTACGAACTTCCGTGTCTGAAAATCCATCGTACAACGAACAATGAACGCTTACTTACAGCAGCAGGAATAGATCCAAGGGTCGCTGTCGATGATGACGACTTTTTGGTGATCGAAGATCCACAGGAGAAGGTGGAGGCTATTGGAACTATTTTATGTTGAAATAGTTTATGAGGATGTGTACAAGGTAAATGCTTGCATTCGCCCCAACCACGACCTGGAGAATAGAATCCTTATGCACAACTTCTACCTTCGAAATGATGTAGAGCACTGGCGATCAGAGAATACTGGTTTTACCGAATTCAATGACGAAAACTTGGCAAACAATCCCATCGCCAATGAAAGGGTTCACCCCCCGTACGTATCGAAGGTAGAACTCCAAACAATCTTCGAATCATTGGGAAAGAAGGAATCAGTGAGAATCGATGGAATATCGAACATTGTGCTTCGACATCTTCCTCTAGGAGCGGTGGAAATTTACGCCACTCTGTTCAAAAATGCATTATCCGGAGCATTGGAAACCAGCAGTGGTACAGCCGATCCCTAAAAGGGGAAAGGAGACCTCCAATCCGGCAAATCTCCATTCGATAAGTCTCCTTCCGAAAATAACAGTAAGGTATTCGAAAAAGTGATCAATAGAGAGTTGATCAAGTGGGTTGAGGACAATAATATAGTTCCGGATAAACAATTCGGTTTCAAGGCGGGACATGATACAATACATGCCACGTCTAAACTGGTATCGGATATCCAATGTAACAAAAGCAATAACCAATGCACGGGGGTCTACCTGATTGGCTCGCAGAAGGCCCTCGATAACGTTTGGTTGGAGGGGCTCTTTTATAAGTTGAGTAGGTGGGGCATAAGCAAACCACTACTGTACATGTTGCTTAATATGCTCACCAGTAGAAAGTTCGATGTGAAAAATGGCAAAGTGACTTCTGCTGGGACGTACGAAATTAAAAACCGTCTGCAACAGGGTGCGGTTAATTCACCGATACTTTTTAATATTTACATGGCTGATCTGATAGGATTTCTTCAGCACGCAATAGCGCACGCAGACGATTTGATTGCGTACAGGTATACGAAAAAAAAACACAGTACTTGGATATATATATATAAAAAAATATTATAAAAAAAGTGCATATTTGATTATGCACGTAGTTAAGTTAGGTTAAGACTTATTTTAATTTAGCATTTAAGTTTTATATATAAGATAAAAGAAATAGTACTGGTGCTAAGTTTTTTTAAAATAAAATATTGTTCTTAGTCATAATTGTTATTCCAATAAAATACTAATAAGTAATAGATTAAGTCGAAAGACATAGATAAGGAATAAGTTTAGCCCAGAGCGCCCGCATAGGGCCAGTAAGTTTGAATAATATAGTTAAGTTAGTTAAGTTAGTTAAGCTAGTTTTAAGCATTTTTGTGTAGCATGTAAGTACAAATGAATTAAATTAATAAAAAGCTATAAAAAAAAAATCTGTTTTCACATGGTCGGAACTGTAACTATCATACATATATTCACATACGTGCAACTGTAACTATATAGTGACATAACAGACCACCCTGATAATGTACTCACTGAAAGAGTTCATATATTCTAATCAGCAGTTCTGGTAAACAGATCCCAACTGCCCACATAATCATTTCATTAAGTCCAATCGGACCACACATGCATTTGTATAAACAAATAGCGTTCTTTCGCTTTTGCAGATTAAGCACTTTTATCCGCACTCGGACCACAAAGCCACTTGCATAAACACAAGCGTCTTTCGCTTTATGCGAAGTAATCATATCTGTCCTCTTTTCGTTCTTTATCTACCGAGGTATAATTTAAGAAAGAAGATGTATAGTTTTTAATTGAGAGTGAACTCGTGAAGAGGGACCAAGAATTAATAAATAATTATATAACCTCTACTTGTGGTATTTTTATTTTTATTGAAATAAAATAATAAGTATATTATTGGCCCAGTCGGTAGGATACCAATCATTGGTATCCGAAAAAAAGAACTTAAGTTCTCATAGTGAAGTGAATAATTAAACAAAAAATATATATATGAAAATATATATACGAGTTCATAAATAAAAGTATAAATAAACTAAACGAAGTAAATAATTAAACAAAAAACATATATATGAAAATATAAATATACTAAACAAAGTGAATAATTAAGCAAAAAATATATATGTAAAAATATATATACGAGTTCATAAATAAAAGTATAAATACGATGTGAATTAACTAATTAAACAAAAAAAAAAAAAAAATTAATAAATAAATAATAAAAGTGAAAATGGAATTAAAAAAGGATATAATAATGAAAACACTTAATTCAATAAGACCCTTCGATGGAAAAAGAGAAGATCTTGCTCAATATATCCGGAGCATAGAATCTGTCTCGGAGTACTTAAACGAATTCGAGGAAGATGAACAACGTCTATTTTTGATGAACATCATCAACACTATCCACGGTGAGGCGACAACTATAGTGAGGAAAATGACGATCAACACATGGGGAGAGCTAAAAACGGCACTCATACAGGAATTCGGTGAGAAGACTAGCATTCCAACATTATTATTATTATTTCAAAATATCTCCTTTAAGAACAATGTTATAGAATTTTACAAACAAATTAATGAGCACTTATGTAGAGTAAAGGATAGAATAAATTTGAGTGATGAATTAGAGCCTCTTAAAATTATATACACAGACGAATGTGAAAGAAAGGCATTCGAGACTTTTCGGAATGGTTTGCCACCACATTCCCAAGCACTTATCCTTTCTCGCGACATATTGAAAATTGAACCAGCGTTTGCATTATTAATGGAGCATAATTTAGTAACATATAGTAATCAGAATAATAGGCCCCAATACAACAATACTGCCCAGAATCAAAACTCATTCAGGCAGAATTTTAATAGACCCCAATACAACAATAATGCCCAGAATCAAAACTCATTCAGGCAAAATTTTAATAGACCCCAATACAACAATAATACCCAGAATCAAAACTCATTCAAGCAAAATTTTAATAGGCCCCAATACAACAATAATGCCCAGAATCAAAACTTATTCAGGCAAAATTATAACCCAAGCCACCGTGTCCCCATAAAAAGACTGACAGCAACCAATCAAGAATAAGAACATATGGTACTCCAAGGCCGATGGAAGTCGTTGAAGAAAATTTTCATCAACCAGCCTCGGGAGATTACCGCACATTAAATTAATAATGCAAAATAAAATATATAAAGCATTAATAGATACTGGATCTAGTTTAAGCTTTATAAACCCTAAAACATTAAAAACACCTGTATTAGATACTCAAAGCAGAACCATTAGAACTATGACAAGATATACTAAAGTTAATAAAATACAGTCAATCGATGCAGTAGGTAATATTCAAGGAAAGTTACAATTATTTGTTCACAAATTTAGTAGTTACTACAATATTTTTTTAGAAATGACGTTTTAAATGCCTTAAGTGGTAACATCGATTACAAAAATAAGGAACTAATACTAAATGATAAGAAATATACCCTTTATTGTAAAAACGAAACAAAAGAAGAAAATTACAATCTAGTTTTTGATAAACAAAATATAGAAATACAGGAGAAACAAAATAATGAATTTAGATTAAACCATTTAAATAAGGAAGCGAAAATTGAGATAAAAAAAGACGCTTAGCGAATTTCGTGATATTTGTTTTCGTGAAGGTGAAAATTTGACGTTCACGAGCCAAATTAAACATGAAATTAAAACAAAACATGAGGATCCCATACATACAAAGCTATATCGGTATCCATACGCCCATACTGATGAAGTAGCAAGACAAATAAAAGAAATGTTAGAGCAGAATATTATACAGTCTTCACAATCACCACTCAGCACCAATTTGGATTGTTCCAAAAAAAATGGATGCTAGTGGCAAAAAGAAATGGAGGATTGTCATTGATTACCGAAAATTTAACAATGTTGCGGTCGATGACAGATACCCTATCCCTAATATAGAGTCTATTCTTGACAAATTGGGAAAATGCAACTATTTCACAACGATCGAACTTGCTAAAGGTTTCCATCAGATTGAGATAGAAACAAACAGTATTCCAAAGACAGCATTCTCTACTGCCGACGGGCATTATGAGTTTAAAAGAATGCCTTTTGGACTGAAGAATGAGCCAGCCACATTCCAGAGGCTGATGAATGGCGTTTTGGCTAATTATGTGAATCAAATATGCTTGGTATATCTTGACGATATAATTATTTACTCGACATCCCTACAAGAACACATCGACTCAATTAGGAAAATATTCCAAAGATTAAGGGAAGCAAATCTTAAAATTCAATTAGACAAATGCGAATTCTTAAGAAAAGAAACAGAATTCTTAGGTCACGTAATTACTACTGAGGGAATAAAAGCTAATCCCAACAAAATCAAAGCTATTACTGACTATCCATTACCAAAAACCCAAAAGGAAATTAAGCAATTCCTAGGTATGGCAGAATTCTATAGGAAATTTATTAAAGATTTTTCTGAAATTGCTAAACCGTTAACAAAACAATTAAAAGGTGATGTTAAAGTGGTAAATCCTCAATCCGATGAATATAAAAGAGTCTTTGAGCAATTAAAACTGTTAATCAGTTCTGACCCAATTCTAAAACATCCCGATTTTGAGAAACCAATTATCCTAACAACGGACGCCAGTAACTTTGCAATAGGAGCGGTGCTTAGCCAAAGCCTTCACCCCATTTGCTATGCACATGGACACTCAACGCACATGAACCGAACTATTCGACCACTGAAAAGGAATCATTGGCAGTAGTCTGGGCGCCAAAATATTTTCGACCATACTTATAAAGCAAACTATTCCAAATATTAAGCGACCACAGTCCCTTACAATGGTTACACAACCTAAAAGAGCCTAATGCTAAATTACAGAGATGGAAAATAAGGCTCAACGAGTTTGACTTTGATATCAAATATTTACCAGGGAAAGAAAATGTTGTCGCTGATGCACTATCACCAATTAACATAGAGGAAAATTATAATAATGAGGAAAATAATAAAGGAGATGTAAGACCAGATGTAGCCACGATACATTCAGCATTAGAAGACAATACATCGCATATAGGGATTTCAGAAATACTTTTAAGCTTCAAGTAATATTTAAAGAAACCGAAAGAGCAGGTATACGTATTACTAAAATAAACAATAAGACAAGATACGAATTGAAAACAGTAAAATTCAATGATAACTATTTCAAGGAAATGATTAAAATATTTATATTAGGCAAATACGTTTGTGACATTTATTTTGAAAATTATGAAGGATTTAACCACTTTCAGCGAATATTTTCATCAATTATTCTACCTTCTAGTAACGTTAAAGTATTAAGAACAAACAAAATAGTAGAAGACATCGAGAACTATGAAAAATTTAAAGAAGTTATTTATAAAATACACTTGGACGGAATTCATGCAGGTATAAATAAAGTTATTAAAATTTTCGAAGAAAAATATTATTTCACCAATTACGCTAGACTTTCTCAACAATTAATAAATGAGTGCGAAATGTGCAACACTTGCAAATTCGAGCATCAGGCTACAAATAGACCTTTTAAGATAACCCCACCTGTCACCAAAAGAAGGCAAAAATTTGTTGTAGATATCTGGGTCTGGGGACAACAGTTATTTAACATGTATTGAGTTATTTAACATGTATTGATCTCTATTCCAAGTATGCAAGGCGGAATTTATACCCTTAACGTACATGGTTAGAATCGAAAAGGACTTTGTTAAAAATATTTAATAATGTTCCAGAAACAATAAAAATGAGCAAAGATCTATGTTTAATAAATGAGTTGATGCAAAAGTGGTTGAAAGAGTTAAATATAAATTTAGAAATAACCACTGGAAAGAGAGGAATTGCTGACATTGAGAGGTTGCATGCAAGTTTAAACGAAAAATTAAGATTAATAAATACAGGATCCGTTAAAGAATTAAAATTAATAGCAATTGAACAAGTCATATTCACCTATAATCATACGCTAATACATTCTTCAACCAATAGCCGTCCTTTCGAAATATTCTTTGGAAATAATGAACCAAATAGTAATCCGCAACAAATTAAGAAGAAAAGAATAGGAAATATTAATAAAACAAGAAAAGACCATAAAGTAGACTTAAAGTATATGAAAAACAAAAGAACTTTAAAATCAGATAATCCATTCATTAGAATAAAACATCCAGTCAGACTAGAAGGAGAGCACATAACAGTTAGAGTAGACAAACAGGGCATAACAAGAAGGGAATTTAAATACGATTTTCAAAAAAATAAGAAAACTAACAACCAAAACACTGCCTCTTCTGGGGATTCGAACAGTGAAACCATACAAATCCACCACAATGAACCATCTACTTCATCACAATGTTGTACAATATAGTATAGCTGTTCTTTTGGCGATCACGGCCATCACAACAAGTCAAGTCGTTCAGGTCCAGAAACTAACTACGCAACAGGGATATATAATAATGCAAACAGGGGACCAACCTATGATTCAAGATTATAACGAATTAACTTATAGAATTAACAAAACTGGTATTGTTTGAGATTGAATAAAAAAAAAAAACCAAAACGAAGAAAAACGAAAGCGAGGACGTGGTAGACCAATGTTGAATTTATTTAAATTGAACAAATTATATTTCCCTTATCTTACGCTTAAGATGAGATGCGGTGTCTACTACGGTGGAAATCCAAATGGACGAGAGTACAAAGCTCAAGCAAGCAGTAAGTCAAAAAAAACTCAAACTCTCGCTCACTGTAATTGCTGTTCTATTCCAGAGAGAAGATTAAGTGTGGTTTGATACGAGTACCGCACAATTGGCATGGTATATAAAATAAAACCGATCAAGTCTCTTAACTAATTACACTCAACTAGATAAACAGCAAGTACAGTGAGTCAGAGTTAGATTACAACAATTTGAATTAAGTTGAATAAAAATTTTTTTTTTTATTAATTATTGCTGGAGTTTCAAACATTCCGGCCCCGCTGAAACACGTTTCAGAAAGTAGGAAGCACAGCCAGTTTGCTGATGGGTCGAACAAATAAGCCGCGACTGGTTCTTAAGATCGCAACTCTTACTCGAGTATCTGGGCCGGGATGAACACCTTCGACTCTGCCAAGGAATCACTTTGTAGGGGGAACGTTGGATTCCTTTACAACAACTAGATCGCCGGGTTTCACGTTGTCCGATATCCGCTGCCACTTCGGACGTTCTTGTAGCGTAGTGAGATATTCGTTTTTCCATCGCTTCCAAAAACCTTGTACCATGCTCTGCAAGTAATTCCAGTGGGACAACCTGTTTGGCGACGTCTCCGATAAATTTGGCTCTGGAACTGCTGAGTATGGTTCACCTATAAGGAAATGCGAAGGAGTTAGTGGATTCAAATCGTCATCAGATATGCTACAATGGGGACGAGAATTAAGAATGGCCTCGATCTGAGCTATTACTGTATAAAGTTCTTCGAACGTTAGTATAGAAGATCCAAGAACGCGTCGTAAGTGTAATTTAACAGATTTCACCCCCGCCTCCCATAACCCGCCAAAGTGTGGTGCAGATGGAGGGATAAAATGCCAAGCGACGCCATCCATAGCTAAAACTGCTGCAATGCTGTCATTATACGTCTCCGACAGAACTAACTTCTACATCTCGTTGAGGCAGCGACGTGCACCTAGGAAGTTCGTTCCATTGTCGGTGTATATATTCGAACACTTTCCCCGACGAGCAACAAATCTTCGAAACGCAGCCAGAAAAGCGTCTGTTGTTAAGTCACTTACCAGCTCCAAGTGAACCGCCTTTGTACACATGCAAACGAACAGAGCAAAATATGCCTTTGACATTTTCGGTTTGCGGCCCCGGGAAAGCTTTATTGTAATGGGACCAGCGTAGTCACATCCAGTATTGGAAAATGGGCGGCTGGGTTGAATGCGCGGTGGTGGTAGATCTCCCATGAGCTGATTGCTCGTACTCCTGCGTTGCATAAAAAAAGACTTGCATGTATGCACGATCTTCCGTATCAGATTACGGCTACCTATTATCCAATACTGTTGTCGAGCTAGTGCGAATGTTTCGGATACTCCTGTATGTAGATTATTTACGTGGATATGGGTGGCTATAAGAAAAGAGAGGTGATTATTTGGAAGAATGATAGGATGTTTAATAGTGTATGAAACGTTGGCGTGTTTTATACGGCCACCGACTAGCAAAATTCCGTCCTTGTCGACATCAGTTTTCGATGATTTTTTAAATGACGAATTTCCTCTCCGAACGATTCTTCCTGGGCGTGCTTGATGATTACATTCCTTGCATGTTGAGTTTCACAGAACCTAAGACCTTGTGTAATTCTATCACGATGGCTTGACCGGCAATTTGAAACGAAACGAATACAATACGCGACTATCCGTTGCAATCGCGTCCAAGATGATAGTTTATCGATGAGTATTTGAATAGCATTGGATTGTGTGGACGATACGAACGTGAATTTGGCGGCCTGTCTTTCTTCAAACGCTGCAGTTTCTGATTGTTGGGTAGACAACTTCGATTTTGGCCAAAATTCTTGCTCCAAGGACAACCAGGCGGGCCCAGTCCACCAAAGGGGATGGTCGACTAGCTTCGAAGGAAGTATTCCACGCGATGCACAATCAGCAGGGTTTGAAGCCGACACCACATGATGCCATGAATGTCGCGGAATCCTTTCAATGATGGCAGCCGTACGGTTCGCTATGAAGGTAGTCCAGCGGCGAGGCGGAGACGACAGCCAATGAAGGACGACTTCGGAGTCACACCACGCATACAACTTTACAAGGCTGGTTGAAAAAGACGATTTAATTGTCGTTATCAGTCGGCACAAAAGCAGGGCTCCACAAAGCTCGAGACGCGGAATCGATAATGGTTTTAGTGGCGCTACCTTGGTTTTGCCTGCAATGATCGTAGTCCTAAATTCACCTGTAGACAGCTTACAACGAGCATAAACAACGGCGGCATATGCCAAGGAAGATCCATCGGAAAAACCATGTAGCTCGATCCCTTCTAAGGACGCGAATACATTCCTGGGAACCTGAATCCGTTCGAAGAAATGAAGCTCTTGCCGATAGCTACTCCACCTGCTAGCGAATTGAGGGGGTAAAGGGTCATCCCAGTCGAGTTGAAATTCTGAAGTCCAGAGCTCTTGAAACAGCAGTTTAAATAAAATAATCGAAGGAGCTAATAAACCCAAAGGATCAAAGATACGCGAGATTTCGGATAACAACGAACGCCTACTTGGTGAGAGTAATGGAAGAGATTCCATCATTTTGAATGAGAAATGGTCACTTGGAGGGTTCCAATACATTCCAAGTACCTTGATCAACGATTTTGACCTCTCAGTGTCAAATCAGGAAAATTCACACTCTTCCTTTGGAAGGAGCGCAAGTAAGGCCCTACAATTAGAGTTCCATTTGCGAAGTTGATGTTTAGCTTCCGACATTAAAGTAACCAATTCTGACTGGAGACTGATTAAGGTTTCTTCAGATTCGGCTCCGGTCATCACATCGTCTACGTATACTTCGTTTAGTAGAATATGGGCTAGAATATTTGGATACTGATTTTGGTAACCATTAGCCAGTTGTTGTAGTACTCTAACGGACAAAAATGGAGCGGAAGCGGTGCCATATGTGACGGTACATAATCTAAAATGTTCAATTTTATCGGATGGATGTTCGCGCCAAACTATTCTTTGGAAATCGGTATGTTGTTTGTCCACCCAAATTTGGCGAAACATTTTTACGACATCGGCCGTAAAAACGTACCGATGTTGACGGAACCGTAAGCAAACGCCGACTAAGTCCCGCTAGATTGGAGGACCGATTAGTAGACTACTATTGAGAGAATTCCCAAATGAATCCTTGGCAGAACCATCGAACACGACGCTGAATTTGGTAGTTATACTTTCGGGTTTCAATACTGTGTGGTGAGAAAGGTAGAAATATTGTCCGGCGGCGGTTTCTAACTCATTTTCAGGTATATGTACCATATGACCCAGGTCTAGATACTCCCTCATAAATTTGGAATAAAGATTATGCAGTTCTGGATCGATGCGGAAACGGCGTTCCATTGAACATAAACGAGATACGGCGGATTTAAACGAGTTTCCAAAAAACGGAGTAAGGGATTTGAACGGCAACTGGACGACATACCTTCCGTCAGGAGTGCCCAATCCGAAAATGTTTTACGAAAATGACATTCAGCTTCGTCATCAACGACAGATTGATTGGTCAGTGGTGACACTTCCTCAATTTCCCAAAATCGTTGTAATAAGACATCAACATCTAGAGTGGAATGCAATGCCGATATTGGCGAATGAATCGACCCCTTACTATCCAGTAGCTCCCCAGTAACAACCCAGCCAAAGGAAGTATTTTGTGCAATCGGAGTACCCTGCGATCCCTTTATTTGACCAGCTTCTAAAATGCTCCAAAGTTTATCAGCACCCAGTAATATGTCTACAGCACTGGGGATATTGAAATAAGGGTCGACTAAATCTAAATTCCGTATATGAGACCAACAAGATACATCAAATGATTGAGATGGCAGGTTCGATGTTAATTTATTAAGGACAAATGCATCAACGAATAAATGATGTCCATTAAGATGTGAACATAAGCTTAATGAAACAAAAACCTTTGTGTAACCTGCATCTGACGACGATAAGCCAATGATGGGGATGCGAGCATGCTTTCGACCGAGTCCGAGTTTTTTAACAAACGATTCCACGACGAATGAGACCTGAGATCCAGAATCGATTAATACGCGACAGTTTACCAATCTACCCTAGTTATCCTCAACTGTAGCCAGAATGGTTGGGAGAATTGTTTGCCTACTACGACTAACTTCCAGTGAATGGTTATTGACAACTTGAGGCACAAACGAAGACGATGATGGGACTGATGATGATGTCACTTTGGAAACCAACGAAGAAGGATTTGTAAATGTAGATGAACTAGACGGCAAGGAGTTGGTTGATTCCTGAGGATGGACAAGGGAATGGTGACGCGACTTACAAACGCGGCAACGGAAACTAGATCGACACTTATTAGAGTAGTGCCCAATCCGAAGGCAGTTAAAGCACAATGAATTTGTTCTAACAAAATTACGACGTGACTCAACATCTAAAGCTACGAATTTGGGGCACTGAGCTACAAGGTGATCTCCTTCGCACTTAGGACATTTCGACTTTGTCTGTTGTGGTTCGGTGAAATGGGCACGTATTTGTCCTTGTGGTTTATTACGCGACGAGCTTAGACGAGTCACCGGTTGACACGATTCTAAGGCAACACACCGTGATTTCAAAACATCTAATAGTTCATTAATGGTACTAGCTTCAAGAGAACCGACCTTCTCTGCCCAAGCTTGTTTGGTGTCTTTATCGAGCTTAATCACCAGAAGGTATATCAACCACGGGTCGCGACCGGTTGCATCAAGTGCATTAAGACCACGAATAATTTCATCTGCACCGTCAGTAATTTTTCGCAATATTTGGGCGTTGCTTCCGCTTATTGAGAGTGGTGACAAAAACGTTTGAATGAACGATTGAACGATAAGATGCACTCGATCGTATCGTTCTTCCAATCTTTCCCAAGCATCGATATAGTTGGCGTCTGAAATGGGAATATGTTTCACTAAATTAGCCGCGTCATCACGAAGCAGGGCTTTCAAATGGTGGAATTTTTGGATAACTGTCAGGTGGGGGTTGTTATCTACCGAGCCAGTGAAGAGATCCCTGAAACACGGCCAATCCTTATAGTCACCAGAGAAATACGGTAAATGAATTTTGGGTAAATTAACGGAAACAGGCTGAGTTGAAGAATTAAGCTTCTCGAGGAATGAAGCCTGCTGATCAGCAAGTTTCTCAGCAACCACCCCATTTGAAGTACGAATATTACACGCGGCTTTTCTTTCACGAATTGCTTTTTTTATGGACGACTGAGCCAAGAA
The DNA here is from genome assembly GCA_963082735.1 of Pocota personata. NCBI lineage: Eukaryota > Metazoa > Arthropoda > Insecta > Diptera > Syrphidae > Pocota > Pocota personata. The sequence goes on along the minus strand of OY720431.1, from coordinate 96,402,853 downwards.
GTATTTAGCTTCGTACTCCTCAAACTCGGGCTCAGGATCAACGAAATCCGGGGAATCAGAAATATTCAGAAGGTCATTGTGGAACGAAATAAAATCTGACCACGCGTCTTCAAGTTTTTCTAACCGCACTTCAAGCAATTCGACAGTCACGATGGGGTCAATCTTTTCAGCGAAAACCACCGCACGAGTTACACATCCCTTCGCATGACCACGTTTTACCACGACGTGGTAGACCAATGTTGAATTTATTTAAATTGAACAAATTATATTTCCCTTATCTTATGCTTAAGATGAGATGTGGTGTCTGCTACGGTGGAAATCCAAATGGACGAGAATACAAAGCTCAAGCAAGCAGTAAGTCAAAAAAACTCAAACTCTCGCTCACTGTAATTGCTGTTCTATTCCAGAGAGAAGATTAAGTGTGGTTTGATACGAGTACCGCACAATTGGCATGGTATATAAAATAAAACCGATCAAGTCTCTTAACTAATTACACTCAACTAGATAAACAGCAAGTACAGCGAGTCAGAGTTAGATTACAACAATTTGAATTAAGTTGAATAAAAATTTTTTTTGTTATTAATTATTACTGGAGTTTCAAACATTCCGGCCCCGCTGAAACACGTTTCAGGAAGTAGGAAGCACAGCCAGTTTGCTGATGGGTCGAACAAATAAGCCGCGACTGGTTCTTAAGATCGCAACTCTTACTCGAGTATCTGAGCCGGGATGAACACCTTCGACTCTGCCAAGGAATCACTTTGTAGGGGGAACGTTGGATTCCTTTACAACAACTAGATCGCCGGGTTTCACGTTGTCCGATATCCGCTGCCACTTCGGACGTTCTTGTAGCGTAGTGAGATATTCGTTTTTCCATCGCTTCCAAAAACCTTGTACCATGCTCTGCAAGTAATTCCAGTGGGACAACCTGTTTGGCGACGTCTCCGATAAATTTGGCTCTGGAACTGCTGAGTATGGTTCACCTATAAGGAAATGCGAAGGAGTTAGTGGATTCAAATCGTCATCAGATATGCTACAAAGGGGACGAGAATTAAGAATGGCCTCGATCTGAGCTATTACTGTATAAAGTTCTTCGAACGTTAGTATAGAAGATCCAAGAACGCGTCGTAAGTGTAATTTAACAGATTTCACCCCCGCCTCCCATAACCCGCCAAAGTGTGGTGCAGATGGAGGGATAAAATGCCAAGCGACGCCATCCATAGCTAAAACTGCTGCAATGCTGTCATTATACGTCTCCGACAGAACTAACTTCTACATCTCGTTGAGGCAGCGACGTGCACCTAGGAAGTTCGTTCCATTGTCGGTGTATATATTCGAACACTTTCCCCGACGAGCAACAAATCTTCGAAACGCAGCCAGAAAAGCGTCTGTTGTTAAGTCACTTACCAGCTCCAAGTGAACCGCCTTTGTACACATGCAAACGAACAGAGCAAAATATGCCTTTGACATTTTCGGTTTGCGGCCCCGGGAAAGCTTTATTGTAATGGGACCAGCGTAGTCACATCCAGTATTGGAAAATGGGCGGCTGGGTTGAATGCGCGGTGGTGGTAGATCTCCCATGAGCTGATTGCTCGTACTCCTGCGTTGCATAAAAAAAGACTTGCATGTATGCACGATCTTCCGTATCAGATTACGGCTACCTATTATCCAATACTGTTGTCGAGCTAGTGCGAATGTTTCGGATACTCCTGTATGTAGATTATTTACGTGGATATGGGTGGCTATAAGAAAAGAGAGGTGATTATTTGGAAGAATGATAGGATGTTTAATAGTGTATGAAACGTTGGCGTGTTTTATACGGCCACCGACTAGCAAAATTCCGTCCTTGTCGACATCAGTTTTCGATGATTTTTTAAATGACGAATTTCCTCTCCGAACGATTCTTCCTGGGCGTGCTTGATGATTACATTCCTTGCATGTTGAGTTTCACAGAACCTAAGACCTTGTGTAATTCTATCACGATGGCTTGACCGGCAATTTGAAACGAAACGAATACAATACGCGACTATCCGTTGCAATCGCGTCCAAGATGATAGTTTATCGATGAGTATTTGAATAGCATTGGATTGTGTGGACGATACGAACGTGAATTTGGCGGCCTGTCTTTCTTCAAACGCTGCAGTTTCTGATTGCTGGGTAGACAACTTCGATTTTGGCCAAAATTCTTGCTCCAAGGACAACCAGGGGGGCCCAGTCCACCAAAGGGGATGGTCGACTAGCTTCGAAGGAAGTATTCCACGCGATGCACAATCAGCAGGGTTTGAAGCCGACACCACATGATGCCATGAATGTCGCGGAATCCTTTCAATGATGGCAGCCGTACGGTTCGCTATGAAGGTAGTCCAGCGGCGAGGCGGAGACGACAGCCAATGAAGGACGACTTCGGAGTCACACCACGCATACAACTTTACAAGGCTGGTTGAAAAAGACGATTTAATTGTCGTTATCAGTCGGCACAAAAGCAGGGCTCCACAAAGCTCGAGACGCGGAATCGATAATGGTTTTAGTGGCGCTACCTTGGTTTTGCCTGCAATGATCGTAGTCCTAAATTCACCTGTAGACAGCTTACAACGAGCATAAACAACGGCGGCATATGCCAAGGAAGATCCATCGGAAAAACCATGTAGCTCGATCCCTTCTAAGGACGCGAATACATTCCTGGGAACCTGAATCCGTTCGAAGAAATGAAGCTCTTGCCGATAGCTACTCCACCTGCTAGCGAATTGAGGGGGTAAAGGGTCATCCCAGTCGAGTTGAAATTCTGAAGTCCAGAGCTCTTGAAACAGCAGTTTAAATAAAATAATCGAAGGAGCTAATAAACCCAAAGGATCAAAGATACGCGAGATTTCGGATAACAACGAACGCCTACTTGGTGAGAGTAATGGAAGAGATTCCATCATTTTGAATGAGAAATGGTCACTTGGAGGGTTCCAATACATTCCAAGTACCTTGATCAACGATTTTGACCTCTCAGTGTCAAATCAGGAAAATTCACACTCTTCCTTTGGAAGGAGCGCAAGTAAGGCCCTACAATTAGAGTTCCATTTGCGAAGTTGATGTTTAGCTTCCGACATTAAAGTAACCAATTCTGACTGGAGACTGATTAAGGTTTCTTCAGATTCGGCTCCGGTCATCACATCGTCTACGTATACTTCGTTTAGTAGAATATGGGCTAGAATATTTGGATACTGATTTTGGTAACCATTAGCCAGTTGTTGTAGTACTCTAACGGACAAAAATGGAGCGGAAGCGGTGCCATATGTGACGGTACATAATCTAAAATGTTCAATTTTATCGGATGGATGTTCGCGCCAAACTATTCTTTGGAAATCGGTATGTTGTTTGTCCACCCAAATTTGGCGAAACATTTTTACGACATCGGCCGTAAAAACGTACCGATGTTGACGGAACCGTAAGCAAACGCCGACTAAGTCCCGCTAGATTGGAGGACCGATTAGTAGACTACTATTGAGAGAATTCCCAAATGAATCCTTGGCAGAACCATCGAACACGACGCTGAATTTGGTAGTTATACTTTCGGGTTTCAATACTGCGTGGTGAGAAAGGTAGAAATATTGTCCGGCGGCGGTTTCTAACTCATTTTCAGGTATATGTACCATATGACCCAGGTCTAGATACTCCCTCATAAATTTGGAATAAAGATTATGCAGTTCTGGATCGATGCGGAAACGGCGTTCCATTGAACATAAACGAGATACGGCGGATTTAAACGAGTTTCCAAAAAACGGAGTAGGGGATTTGAACGGCAACTGGACGACATACCTTCCGTCAGGAGTGCCCAATCCGAAAATGTTTTACGAAAATGACATTCAGCTTCGTCATCAACGACAGATTGATTGGTTTGTGGTGACACTTCCTCAATTTCCCAAAATCGTTGTAATAAGACATCAACATCTAGAGTGGAATGCAATGCCGATATTGGCGAATGAATCGACCCCTTACTATCCAGTAGCTCCCCAGTAACAACCCAGCCAAAGGAAGTATTTTGTGCAATCGGAGTACCCTGCGATCCCTTTATTTGACCAGCTTCTAAAATGCTCCAAAGTTTATCAGCACCCAGTAATATGTCTACAGCACTGGGGATATTGAAATAAGGGTCGACTAAATCTAAATTCCGTATATGAGACCAACAAGATACATCAAATGATTGAGATGGCAGGTTTGATGTTAATTTATTAAGGACAAATGCATCAACGAATAAATGATGTCCATTAAGACGTGAACATAAGCTTAATGAAACAAAAACCTTTGTGTAACCTGCATCTGACGACGATAAGCCAATGATGGGGATGCGAGCATGCTTTCGACCGAGTCCGAGTTTTTTAACAAACGATTCCACGACGAATGAGACCTGAGATCCAGAATCGATTAATACGCGACAGTTTACCAATCTACCCTAGTTATCCTCAACTGTAGCCAGAATGGTTGGGAGAATTGTTTGCCTACTACGACTAACTTCCAGTGAATGGTTATTGACAACTTGAGGCACAAACGAAGACGATGATGGGACTGATGATGATGTCACTTTGGAAACCAACGAAGAAGGATTTGTAAATGTAGATGAACTAGACGGCAAGGAGTTGGTTGATTCCTGAGGATGGACAAGGGAATGGTGACGCGACTTACAAACGCGGCAACGGAAACTAGATCGACACTTATTAGAGTAGTGCCCAATCGGAAGGCAGTTAAAGCACAATGAATTTGTTCTAACAAAATTACGACGTGACTCAACATCTAAAGCTACGAATTTGGGGCACTGAGCTACAAGGTGATCTCCTTCGCACTTAGGACATTTCGACTTTGTCTGTTGTGGTTCGGTGAAATGGGCACGTATTTGTCCTTGTGGTTTATTACGCGACGAGCTTAGACGAGTCACCGGTTGACACGATTCTAAGGCAACACACCGTGATTTCAAAAAATCTAATAGTTCATTAATGGTACTAGCTTCAAGAGAACCGACCTTCTCTGCCCAAGCTTGTTTGGTGTCTTTATCGAGCTTAATCACCAGAAGGTATATCAACCACGGGTCGCGACCGGTTGCATCAAGTGCATTAAGACCACGAATAATTTCATCTGCACCGTCAGTAATTTTTCGCAATATTTGGACGTTGCTTCCGCTTATTGAGAGTGGTGACAAAAACGTTTGAATGAACGATTGAACGATAAGATGCACTCGATCGTATCGTTCTTCCAATCTTTCCCAAGCATCGATATAGTTGGCGTCTGAAATGGGAATATGTTTCACTAAATTAGCCGCGTCATCACGAAGCAGGGCTTTCAAATGGTGGAATTTTTGGCTAACTGTCAGGTGGGGGTTGTTATCTACCGAGCCAGTGAAGAGATCCCTGAAACACGGCCAATCCTTATAGTCACCAGAGAAATACGGTAAATGAATTTTGGGTAAATTAACGGAAACAGGCTGAGTTGAAGAATTAAGCTTCTCGAGGAATGAAGCCTGCTGATCAGCAAGTTTCTCAGCAACCACCCCATTTGAAGTACGAATATTACACGCGGCTTTTCTTTCACGAATTGCTTTTTTTATGGACGACTGAGCCAAGAAGTATTTAGCTTCGTACTCCTCAAACTCGGGCTCAGGATCAACGAAATCCGGGGAATCAGAAATATTCAGAAGGTCATTGTGGAACGAAATAAAATCTGACCACGCGTCTTCAAGTTTTTCTAACCGCACTTCAAGCAATTCGACAGTCACGATGGGGTCAATCTTTTCAGCGAAAACCACCGCACGAGTTACACATCCCTTCGCATGACCACGTTTTACCACGACGTGGTAGACCAATGTTGAATTTATTTAAATTGAACAAATTATATTTCCCTTATCTTACGCTTAAGATGAGATGTGGTGTCTGCTACGGTGGAAATCCAAATGGACGAGAATACAAAGCTCAAGCAAGCAGTAAGTCAAAAAAACTCAAACTCTCGCTCACTGTAATTGCTGTTCTATTCCAGAGAGAAGATTAAGTGTGGTTTGATACGAGTACCGCACAATTGGCATGGTATATAAAATAAAACCGATCAAGTCTCTTAACTAATTACACTCAACTAGATAAACAGCAAGTACAGTGAGTCAGAGTTAGATTACAACAATTTGAATTAAGTTGAATAAAAATTTGTTTTGTTATTAATTATTGCTATTGTTTCAAATAGATGTAATAACCACATTTAATATTCTTAAAGAGACACTAATAGGCAAGGAGTATTTAAAGACAAAACTAATAATAAAACACATGATTGCAATTGAATCAGAAGTTAAAATATTTGAACCAATTAACAATATAAATAAGAGAGGTTTAATCAACATAATTGGAAAAGGATTTAAGTATCTATTTGGCACATTAGATGAGGAAGACCAAATATGAATTAATAATCGACCAGAAAATATAGAAAACAATGCTCTGACAAATGAAGATAGTGACTTACTAACAAAACATATTAATGCAGAAATAAAAATATTAAATAATCTTAACAAAATAACGAATGCTCTCAAAGATAAAATAACAAAATTTAGCGCTATTGATTCCTTTTTTCATTTAGTTTCTGAATTCCACGATCATATGTATAAAAGAAATACAACTTTCTATAACTCTAGCCAAAATTGGCATCTTTAATCCAAAATTATTTGATATTGAATCATTCGAACATATAACTACAAATCAACTAGAATTTGTAAAACTATCTCTATGGCAAAAAGACGACCTAATCATTTTTATTTTATCCTTACCTATTTATTCCGATCCTAAGACCATATTTAAAATTCTACCTATACCCAATGATCGATACGAAGAATTGGATTTTGATTACATATACGATGAATTTACGAAAGATAATAACAATAATTTAATGAGAGTTGAAAATGGCAAATTATTTCCAATTAATAATGAATGTATTTCAAATATAATGAACAATAATAACATAAATTGTACTTTTAAAGTGAATACTTTAGAGGAAATTGTAAGAATAAATGAGAATACTGTCGTAGTTAAAAATATTAAAAAAACAAGAATTAGTAAATAATTGTGGTATTGTTAAAATAAGTATTGACGGTAACAATTTGATAAAAATTGAAAATTGTAAGATTCAAATTAATAACAAAAGTATTCAAGCCGCTTGGAATGTAAAAGAAAATATTATTGTACCAGAAATTGATAAAACAATAAATAAAAATGTATTAGATAACATAATTTTGCAGCAATTGAATTTGAATCATAAGAAATTATTTAAACAAACCTCTGCTGGAGGAATTATGTTGTTAACTATAGTTATATGTTTATTTATTATTAGTACCTACCTCATTATTGTAAAGATAAAGAATTATAAAAGTATTAAAACTACAAAAAGTCACGAGGACGTTCCTTTACCTAAAGTGGGGAGGAGTGATATAACAGACCACCCTGACAATGAACTCACTGAAAGAGTTCATATATTCTAATCAGCAGTTCCGGTAAACAGATCTCAACTGCCCACATAATCATTTCATTAAGTCCAATCGGACCACACATGCATTTGTATAAACAAATAGCGTTCTTTCGCTTTTGCAGATTAAGCACTTTTATCCGCACTCGGACCACAAAGCCACTTGCATAAACACGAGCGTCATTCGCTTTATGCAAAGTAATCATATCTGTCCTCTTTTCGTTCTTTATCTACCGAGGTATAATTTAAGAAAGAAGATGTATAGTTTTTAGTTGAGAGTGAACTCGTGAAGAGGAAACAAGAATTAATAAATAATTATATAACCTCTACTTGTGGTATTTTTATTTTTATTGAAATAAAATAATAAGTATATTATTATATTACCACAGGGTCAGCACTGCAATTATGATATATTCCCACACTGTCAGTCATTCATTTACTTTCCCACACGGTCAGCACTGTTCTTATATGTATTCCTACACTGTTATTTCAAACATAATACACGATCATGCGAACAGAAATTTGTCAAACAGTTGATATTTACCTGTATTTTCACGATATTATCCTGGGACCTTATTTTGTATTGCTTTCGGATTCGGATTTCCACTCGGAAATGTAATTCGATTCTAAAATCAGTTGGTATTTTGTACGGTTTTCGGATTGGGTGCAAGTGCTTTCAATTCAAAACCAAACATTTCCGAAAGTTATGACTGCCAAAACAAATGTCACCAAACGTCACTTAAATTACTTGGAAATTTTGTTTATATTTGAGTGAATGTTGTTTTTAAATTCTCAAGATAATTAAAGTGAATCAAGGTGATTAAAAATTAAAATAACAGAACAAATGGACAGTGTTGCTATTTGGTTTGAGGATGACGAAAGAAGAGTTGAAAGCATCGAACGACTTAGGGATCATTCGAACATTATGGAACTGAGCCATGACAGGTGAGAAATTTGAATTATTATTTAAGTAAAAAATCCATGCAAATGTTCTAATGAATTAATGTATTGTAGCATAATAATAACTACGCCCCCTAAAAATATGACGCAACAAATTCCGAAGTGACTTTTCATTCTGGCAGAATTTTGGTTCGAACTGTCCTTTCATTCGAGGTTCGTGTCTGGGACGAAGTCTCCACAGCTCATGTCAACGAAAGAGACGAATAATATCAGGGATAAAAGGGAATTATAACTGCAAGAATTCCAGTGGTCGAAGAATTTGCTAGAAGTTTCTGGCTATCAGAAACTTCTGCTATATAAGGACAGATGGCGATCAAAAAAAAGACACAGTTGGTTTAGAACCGTGGCGAAGAGATTGGAAAAGTGATAATGGGCGAAGTTGTAATTTGGTGATAAATTGAAAGTTGAGAGTGAACAAGAAAAAGTAATTAGTTTGGATTTGTGAATTAAGTAATTGAAAGGAGATAAAGTGATTAGAGAGGAAAGAGACATTGTAAGAAAAGAATTGCGAAGAATAGTATAGTGTGAACCTGAATTGTTCTATAGACTAGAAAATAAAGAAATAATTTCACAGAATACTGTTTTATCTACTCGAGCCGTAGCTCGCATGTTACATTGGTGTCAGAAGCGGGATAAAACTTATTCTGTGAATAACTATTTCCGTGGTGTGAAATTGCACAAGAAAAAAAAAAAAAAAAATATCGATTTCTGTGTTGAGTTAATTAGTTGCGCAAAATGGGTCGCAAATTGGGAAAACTAACTATAACTCAACTAAAGGCAGAACTCAGTAAGCGGAACCTCGACACAACTGGGGGAAAAGATGCCCTACTGATTCGTCTGGAAGAAGCAGTAACGCAGGAAGGTGAAAATCCGCATGACGTAGAGTTTGACGTGGGAGAGGAACCAGCAAGTACAGTAGCCGACCCGGATATAACAAGTCTGCTCCTGCAACTTAAGTCAGTCATGGACGAACAAAGGAAAACAATGGAAGACCAAAAGAAGTCTCTGGAACTTAAGCTCGATGACTAAAAGAAAGCAATAGACGATCAAAAGAACTCTCTAGAACTTAAGCTGGACGAACAAAAGAAAGCGATGGACGAACAAAAGAAAGCGATGGACGAACAAAAGAAAGCAATGGGCGACCAAAGGAATTCTCTAGAACTTAAGCTGGACGAACAAAAGAAAGCAATGACTTTTAAGCTTCAAGTAATATTTAAAGAAACCGAAAGAGCAGGTATACGTATTACTAAAATAAACAATAAGACAAGATACGAATTGAAAACAGTAAAATTCAATGATAACTATTTCAAGGAAATGATTAAAATATTTATATTAGGCAAATACGTTTGTGACATTTATTTTGAAAATTATGAAGGATTTAACCACTTTCAGCGAATATTTTCATCAATTATTCTACCTTCTAGTAACGTTAAAGTATTAAGAACAAACAAAATAGTAGAAGACATCGAGAACTATGAAAAATTTAAAGAAGTTATTTATAAAATACACTTGGACGGAATTCATGCAGGTATAAATAAAGTTATTAAAATTTTCGAAGAAAAATATTATTTCACCAATTACGCTAGACTTTCTCAACAATTAATAAATGAGTGCGAAATGTGCAACACTTGCAAATTCGAGCATCAGGCTACAAATAGACCTTTTAAGATAACCCCACCTGTCACCAAAAGAAGGCAAAAATTTGTTGTAGATATCTGGGTCTGGGGACAACAGTTATTTAACATGTATTGAGTTATTTAACATGTATTGATCTCTATTCCAAGTATGCAATGGCGGAATTTATACCTTCACGTACATGGTTAGAATCGAAAAGGACTTTGTTAAAAATATTTAATAATGTTCCAGAAACAATAAAAATGAGCAAAGATCTATGTTTAATAAATGAGTTGATGCAAAAGTGGTTGAAAGAGTTAAATATAAATTTAGAAATAACCACTGGAAAGACAGGAATTGCTGACATTGAGAGGTTGCATGCAAGTTTAAACGAAAAATTAAGATTAATAAATACAGGATCCGTTAAAGAATTAAAATTAATAGCAATTGAACAAGTCATATTCACCTATAATCATACGCTAATACATTCTTCAACCAATAGCCGTCCTTTCGAAATATTCTTTGGAAATAATGAACCAAATAGTAATCCGCAACAAATTAAGAAGAAAAGAATAGGAAATATTAATAAAACAAGAAAAGACCATAAAGTAGACTTAAAGTATATGAAAAACAAAAGAACTTTAAAATCAGATAATCCATTCATTAGAATAAAACATCCAGTCAGACTAGAAGGAGAGCACATAACAGTTAGAGTAGACAAACAGGGCATAACAAGAAGGGAATTTAAATACGATTTTCAAAAAAATAAGAAAACTAACAACCAAAACACTGCCTCTTCTGGGGATTCGAACAGTGAAACCATACAAATCCACCACAATGAACCATCTACTTCATCACAATGTTGTACAATATAGTATAGCTGTTCTTTTGGCGATCACGGCCATCACAACAAGTCAAGTCGTTCAGGTCCAGAAACTAACTACGCAACAGGGATATATAATAATGCAAACAGGGGACCAACCTATGATTCAAGATTATAACGAATTAACTTATACAATTAACAAAACTGGTATTGTTTGAGATTGAATAAAAAAAAAAAACCAAAACGAAGAAAAACGAAAGCGAGGACGTGGTAGACCAATGTTGAATTTATTTAAATTGAACAAATTATATTTCCCTTATCTTACGCTTAAGATGAGATGCGGTGTCTACTACGGTGGAAATCCAAATGGACGAGAGTACAAAGCTCAAGCAAGCAGTAAGTCAAAAAAAACTCAAACTCTCGCTCACTGTAATTGCTGTTCTATTCCAGAGAGAAGATTAAGTGTGGTTTGATACGAGTACCGCACAATTGGCATGGTATATAAAATAAAACCGATCAAGTCTCTTAACTAATTACACTCAACTAGATAAACAGCAAGTACAGTGAGTCAGAGTTAGATTACAACAATTTGAATTAAGTTGAATAAAAATTTTTTTTGTTATTAATTATTGCTGGAGTTTCAAACATTCCGGCCCCGCTGAAACACGTTTCAGGAAGTAGGAAGCACAGCCAGTTTGCTGATGGGTCGAACAAATAAGCCGCGACTGGTTCTTAAGATCGCAACTCTTACTCGAGTATCTGGGCCGGGATGAACACCTTCGACTCTGCCAAGGAATCACTTTGTAGGGGGAACGTTGGATTCCTTTACAACAACTAGATCGCCGGGTTTCACGTTGTCCGATATCCGCTGCCACTTCGGACGTTCTTGTAGCGTAGTGAGATATTCGTTTTTCCATCGCTTCCAAAAACCTTGTACCATGCTCTGCAAGTAATTCCAGTGGGACAACCTGTTTGGCGACGTCTCCGATAAATTTGGCTCTGGAACTGCTGAGTATGGTTCACCTATAAGGAAATGCGAAGGAGTTAGTGGATTCAAATCGTCATCAGATATGCTACAAAGGGGACGAGAATTAAGAATGGCCTCGATCTGAGCTATTACTGTATAAAGTTCTTCGAACGTTAGTATAGAAGATCCAAGAACGCGTCGTAAGTGTAATTTAACAGATTTCACCCCCGCCTCCCATAACCCGCCAAAGTGTGGTGCAGATGGAGGGATAAAATGCCAAGCGACGCCATCCATAGCTAAAACTGCTGCAATGCTGTCATTATACGTCTCCGACAGAACTAACTTCTACATCTCGTTGAGGCAGCGACGTGCACCTAGGAAGTTCGTTCCATTGTCGGTGTATATATTCGAACACTTTCCCCGACGAGCAACAAATCTTCGAAACGCAGCCAGAAAAGCGTCTGTTGTTAAGTCACTTACCAGCTCCAAGTGAACCGCCTTTGTACACATGCAAACGAACAGAGCAAAATATGCCTTTGACATTTTCGGTTTGCGGCCCCGGGAAAGCTTTATTGTAATGGGACCAGCGTAGTCACATCCAGTATTGGAAAATGGGCGGCTGGGTTGAATGCGCGGTGGTGGTAGATCTCCCATGAGCTGATTGCTCGTACTCCTGCGTTGCATAAAAAAAGACTTGCATGTATGCACGATCTTCCGTATCAGATTACGGCTACCTATTATCCAATACTGTTGTCGAGCTAGTGCGAATGTTTCGGATACTCCTGTATGTAGATTATTTACGTGGATATGGGTGGCTATAAGAAAAGAGAGGTGATTATTTGGAAGAATGATAGGATGTTTAATAGTGTATGAAACGTTGGCGTGTTTTATACGGCCACCGACTAGCAAAATTCCGTCCTTGTCGACATCAGTTTTCGATGATTTTTTAAATGACGAATTTCCTCTCCGAACGATTCTTCCTGGGCGTGCTTGATGATTACATTCCTTGCATGTTGAGTTTCACAGAACCTAAGACCTTGTGTAATTCTATCACGATGGCTTGACCGGCAATTTGAAACGAAACGAATACAATACGCGACTATCCGTTGCAATCGCGTCCAAGATGATAGTTTATCGATGAGTATTTGAATAGCATTGGATTGTGTGGACGATACGAACGTGAATTTGGCGGCCTGTCTTTCTTCAAACGCTGCAGTTTCTGATTGTTGGGTAGACAACTTCGATTTTGGCCAAAATTCTTGCTCCAAGGACAACCAGGGGGGCCCAGTCCACCAAAGGGGATGGTCGACTAGCTTCGAAGGAAGTATTCCACGCGATGCACAATCAGCAGGGTTTGAAGCCGACACCACATGATGCCATGAATGTCGCGGAATCCTTTCAATGATGGCAGCCGTACGGTTCGCTATGAAGGTAGGCCAGCGGCGAGGCGGAGACGACAGCCAATGAAGGACGACTTCGGAGTCACACCACGCATACAACTTTACAAGGCTGGTTGAAAAAGACGATTTAATTGTCGTTATCAGTCGGCACAAAGCAGCGCTCCACAAAGCTCGAGACGCGGAATCGATAATGGTTTTAGTGGCGCTACCTTGGTTTTGGCTGCAATGATCGTAGTCCTAAATTCACCTGTAGACAGCTTACAACGAGCATAAACAACGGCGGCATATGCCAAGGAAGATCCATCGGAAAAACCATGTAGCTCGATCCCTTCTAAGGACGCGAATACATTCCTGGGAACCTGAATCCGTTCGAAGAAATGAAGCTCTTGCCGATAGCTACTCCACCTGCTAGCGAATTGAGGGGGTAAAGGGTCATCCCAGTCGAGTTGAAATTCTGAAGTCCAGAGCTCTTGAAACAGCAGTTTAAATAAAATAATCGAAGGAGCTAATAAACCCAAAGGATCAAAGATACGCGAGATTTCGGATAACAACGAACGCCTACTTGGTGAGAGTAATGGAAGAGATTCCATCATTTTGAATGAGAAATGGTCACTTGGAGGGTTCCAATACATTCCAAGTACCTTGATCAACGATTTTGACCTCTCAGTGTCAAATCAGGAAAATTCACACTCTTCCTTCGGAAGGAGCGCAAGTAAGGCCCTACAATTTGAGTTCCATTTGCGATGTTGATGTTTAGCTTCCGACATTAAAGTAACCAATTCTGACTGGAGACTGATTAAGGTTTCTTCAGATTCGGCTCCGGTCATCACATCGTCTACGTATACTTCGTTTAGTAGAATATGGGCTAGAATATTTGGATACTGATTTTGGTAACCATTAGCCAGTTGTTGTAGTACTCTAACGGACAAAAATGGAGCGGAAGCGGTGCCATATGTGACGGTACATAATCTAAAATGTTCAATTTTATCGGATGGATGTTCGCGCCAAACTATTCTTTGGAAATCGGTATGTTGTTTGTCCACCCAAATTTGGCGAAACATTTTTACGACATCGGCCGTAAAAACGTACCGATATTGACGGAACCGTAAGCAAACGCCGACTAAGTCCCGCTAGATTGGAGGACCGATTAGTAGACTACTATTGAGAGAATTCCCAAATGAATCCTTGGCAGAACCATCGAACACGACGCTGAATTTGGTAGTTATACTTTCGGGTTTCAATACTGCGTGGTGAGAAAGGTAGAAATATTGTCCGGCGGCGGTTTCTAACTCATTTTCAGGTATATGTACCATATGACCCAATTCTAGATACTCCTTCATAAATTTGGAATAAAGATTATGCAGTTCTGGATCGATGCGGAAATGGCGTTCCATTGAACATAAACGAGATACGGCGGATTTAAACGAGTTTCCAAAAAACGGAGTAGGGGATTTGAACGGCAACTGGACGACATACCTTCCGTCAGGAGTGCCCAATCCGAAAATGTTTTACGAAAATGACATTCAGCTTCGTCATCAACGACAGATTGATTGGTCAGTGGTGACACTTCCTCAATTTCCCAAAATCGTTGTAATAAGACATCAACATCTAGAGTGGAATGCAATGCCGATATTGGCGAATGAATCGACCCCTTACTATCCAGTAGCTCCCCAGTAACAACCCAGCCAAAGGAAGTATTTTGTGCAATCGGAGTACCCTGCGATCCCTTTATTTGACCAGCTTCTAAAATGCTCCAAAGTTTATCAGCACCCAGTAATATGTCTACAGCACTGGGGATATTGAAATAAGGGTCGACTAAATCTAAATTCCGTATATGAGACCAACAAGATACATCAAATGATTGAGATGGCAGGTTCGATGTTAATTTATTAAGGACAAATGCATCAACGAATAAATGATGTCCATTAAGACGTGAACATAAGCTTAATGAAACAAAAACCTTTGTGTAACCTGCATCTGACGACGATAAGCCAATGATGGGGATGCGAGCATGCTTTCGACCGAGTCCGAGTTTTTTAACAAACGATTCCACGACGAATGAGACCTGAGATCCAGAATCGATTAATACGCGACAGTTTACCAATCTACCCTAGTTATCCTCAACTGTAGCCAGAATGGTTGGGAGAATTGTTTGCCTACTACGACTAACTTCCAGTGAATGGTTATTGACAACTTGAGGCACAAACGAAGACGATGATGGGACTGATGATGATGTCACTTTGGAAACCAACGAAGAAGGATTTGTAAATGTAGATGAACTAGACGGCAAGGAGTTGGTTGATTCCTGAGGATGGACAAGGGAATGGTGACGCGACTTACAAACGCGGCAACGGAAACTAGATCGACACTTATTAGAGTAGTGCCCAATCCGAAGGCAGTTAAAGCACAATGAATTTGTTCTAACAAAATTACGACGTGACTCAACATCTAAAGCTACGAATTTGGGGCACTGAGCTACAAGGTGATCTCCTTCGCACTTAGGACATTTCGACTTTGTCTGTTGTGGTTCGGTGAAATGGGCACGTATTTGTCCTTGTGGTTTATTACGCGACGAGCTTAGACGAGTCACCGGTTGACACGATTCTAAGGCAACACACCGTGATTTCAAAAAATCTAATAGTTCATTAATGGTACTAGCTTCAAGAGAACCGACCTTCTCTGCCCAAGCTTGTTTGGTGTCTTTATCGAGCTTAATCACCAGAAGGTATATCAACCACGGGTCGCGACCGGTTGCATCAAGTGCATTAAGACCACGAATAATTTCATCTGCACCGTCAGTAATTTTTCGCAATATTTGGACGTTGCTTCCGCTTATTGAGAGTGGTGACAAAAACGTTTGAATGA
This sequence comes from Pocota personata, assembly GCA_963082735.1. Classification (NCBI taxonomy): domain Eukaryota; kingdom Metazoa; phylum Arthropoda; class Insecta; order Diptera; family Syrphidae; genus Pocota; species Pocota personata. The sequence continues at coordinate 96,386,754 of OY720431.1, read as the reverse complement.
ACGATTGAACGACTTATCGTTCACTCGATCGTATCGTTCTTCCAATCTTTCCCAAGCATCGATATAGTTGGCGTCTGAAATGGGAATATGTTTCACTAAATTAGCCGCGTCATCACGAAGCAGGGCTTTCAAATGGTGGAATTTTTGGCTAACTGTCAGGTGGGGGTTGTTATCTACCGAGCCAGTGAAGAGATCCCTGAAACACGGCCAATCCTTATAGTCACCAGAGAAATACGGTAAATGAATTTTGGGTAAATTAACGGAAACAGGCTGAGTTGAAGAATTAAGCTTCTCGAGGAATGAAGCCTGCTGATCAGCAAGTTTCTCAGCAACCACCCCATTTGAAGTACGAATATTACACGCGGCTTTTCTTTCACGAATTGCTTTTTTTATGGACGACTGAGCCAAGAAGTATTTAGCTTCGTACTCCTCAAACTCGGGCTCAGGATCAACGAAATCCGGGGAATCAGAAATATTCAGAAGGTCATTGTGGAACGAAATAAAATCTGACCACGCGTCTTCAAGTTTTTCTAACCGCACTTCAAGCAATTCGACAGTCACGATGGGGTCAATCTTTTCAGCGAAAACCACCGCACGAGTTACACATCCCTTCGCATGACCACGTTTTACCACGACGTGGTAGACCAATGTTGAATTTATTTAAATTGAACAAATTATATTTCCCTTATCTTACGCTTAAGATGAGATGTGGTGTCTGCTACGGTGGAAATCCAAATGGACGAGAATACAAAGCTCAAGCAAGCAGTAAGTCAAAAAAACTCAAACTCTCGCTCACTGTAATTGCTGTTCTATTCCAGAGAGAAGATTAAGTGTGGTTTGATACGAGTACCGCACAATTGGCATGGTATATAAAATAAAACCGATCAAGTCTCTTAACTAATTACACTCAACTAGATAAACAGCAAGTACAGTGAGTCAGAGTTAGATTACAACAATTTGAATTAAGTTGAATAAAAATTTTTTTTGTTATTAATTATTGCTATAGTTTCAAACATTCCGGCCCCGCTGAAACACGTTTCAGGAAGTAGGAAGCACAGCCAGTTTGCTGATGGGTCGAACAAATAAGCCGCGACTGGTTCTTAAGATCGCAACTCTTACTCGAGTATCTGGGCCGGGATGAACACCTTCGACTCTGCCAAGGAATCACTTTGTAGGGGGAACGTTGGATTCCTTTACAACAACTAGATCGCCGGGTTTCACGTTGTCCGATATCCGCTGCCACTTCGGACGTTCTTGTAGCGTAGTGAGATATTCGTTTTTCCATCGCTTCCAAAAACCTTGTACCATGCTCTGCAAGTAATTCCAGTGGGACAACCTGTTTGGCGACGTCTCCGATAAATTTGGCTCTGGAACTGCTGAGTATGGTTCACCTATAAGGAAATGCGAAGGAGTTAGTGGATTCAAATCGTCATCAGATATGCTACAAAGGGGACGAGAATTAAGAATGGCCTCGATCTGAGCTATTACTGTATAAAGTTCTTCGAACGTTAGTATAGAAGATCCAAGAACGCGTCGTAAGTGTAATTTAACAGATTTCACCCCCGCCTCCCATAACCCGCCAAAGTGTGGTGCAGATGGAGGGATAAAATGCCAAGCGACGCCATCCATAGCTAAAACTGCTGCAATGCTGTCATTATACGTCTCCGACAGAACTAACTTCTACATCTCGTTGAGGCAGCGACGTGCACCTAGGAAGTTCGTTCCATTGTCGGTGTATATATTCGAACACTTTCCCCGACGAGCAACAAATCTTCGAAACGCAGCCAGAAAAGCGTCTGTTGTTAAGTCACTTACCAGCTCCAAGTGAACCGCCTTTGTACACATGCAAACGAACAGAGCAAAATATGCCTTTGACATTTTCGGTTTGCGGCCCCGGGAAAGCTTTATTGTAATGGGACCAGCGTAGTCACATCCAGTATTGGAAAATGGGCGGCTGGGTTGAATGCGCGGTGGTGGTAGATCTCCCATGAGCTGATTGCTCGTACTCCTGCGTTGCATAAAAAAAGACTTGCATGTATGCACGATCTTCCGTATCAGATTACGGCTACCTATTATCCAATACTGTTGTCGAGCTAGTGCGAATGTTTCGGATACTCCTGTATGTAGATTATTTACGTGGATATGGGTGGCTATAAGAAAAGAGAGGTGATTATTTGGAAGAATGATAGGATGTTTAATAGTGTATGAAACGTTGGCGTGTTTTATACGGCCACCGACTAGCAAAATTCCGTCCTTGTCGACATCAGTTTTCGATGATTTTTTAAATGACGAATTTCCTCTCCGAACGATTCTTCCTGGGCGTGCTTGATGATTACATTCCTTGCATGTTGAGTTTCACAGAACCTAAGACCTTGTGTAATTCTATCACGATGGCTTGACCGGCAATTTGAAACGAAACGAATACAATACGCGACTATCCGTTGCAATCGCGTCCAAGATGATAGTTTATCGATGAGTATTTGAATAGCATTGGATTGTGTGGACGATACGAACGTGAATTTGGCGGCCTGTCTTTCTTCAAACGCTGCAGTTTCTGATTGTTGGGTAGACAACTTCGATTTTGGCCAAAATTCTTGCTCCAAGGACAACCAGGGGGGCCCAGTCCACCAAAGGGGATGGTCGACTAGCTTCGAAGGAAGTATTCCACGCGATGCACAATCAGCAGGGTTTGAAGCCGACACCACATGATGCCATGAATGTCGCGGAATCCTTTCAATGATGGCAGCCGTACGGTTCGCTATGAAGGTAGTCCAGCGGCGAGGCGGAGACGACAGCCAATGAAGGACGACTTCGGAGTCACACCACGCATACAACTTTACAAGGCTGGTTGAAAAAGACGATTTAATTGTCGTTATCAGTCGGCACAAAGCAGCGCTCCACAAAGCTCGAGACGCGGAATCGATAATGGTTTTAGTGGCGCTACCTTGGTTTTGGCTGCAATGATCGTAGTCCTAAATTCACCTGTAGACAGCTTACAACGAGCATAAACAACGGCGGCATATGCCAAGGAAGATCCATCGGAAAAACCATGTAGCTCGATCCCTTCTAAGGACGCGAATACATTCCTGGGAACCTGAATCCGTTCGAAGAAATGAAGCTCTTGCCGATAGCTACTCCACCTGCTAGCGAATTGAGGGGGTAAAGGGTCATCCCAGTCGAGTTGAAATTCTGAAGTCCAGAGCTCTTGAAACAGCAGTTTAAATAAAATAATCGAAGGAGCTAATAAACCCAAAGGATCAAAGATACGCGAGATTTCGGATAACAACGAACGCCTACTTGGTGAGAGTAATGGAAGAGATTCCATCATTTTGAATGAGAAATGGTCACTTGGAGGGTTCCAATACATTCCAAGTACCTTGATCAACGATTTTGACCTCTCAGTGTCAAATCAGGAAAATTCACACTCTTCCTTTGGAAGGAGCGCAAGTAAGGCCCTACAATTTGAGTTCCATTTGCGATGTTGATGTTTAGCTTCCGACATTAAAGTAACCAATTCTGACTGGAGACTGATTAAGGTTTCTTCAGATTCGGCTCCGGTCATCACATCGTCTACGTATACTTCGTTTAGTAGAATATGGGCTAGAATATTTGGATACTGATTTTGGTAACCATTAGCCAGTTGTTGTAGTACTCTAACGGACAAAAATGGAGCGGAAGCGGTGCCATATGTGACGGTACATAATCTAAAATGTTCAATTTTATCGGATGGATGTTCGCGCCAAACTATTCTTTGGAAATCGGTATGTTGTTTGTCCACCCAAATTTGGCGAAACATTTTTACGACATCGGCCGTAAAAACGTACTGATGTTGACGGAACCGTAAGCAAACGCCGACTAAGTCCCGCTAGATTGGAGGACCGATTAGTAGACTACTATTGAGAGAATTCCCAAATGAATCCTTGGCAGAACCATCGAACACGACGCTGAATTTGGTAGTTATACTTTCGGGTTTCAATACTGCGTGGTGAGAAAGGTAGAAATATTGTCCGGCGGCGGTTTCTAACTCATTTTCAGGTATATGTACCATATGACCCAGGTCTAGATACTCCCTCATAAATTTGGAATAAAGATTATGCAGTTCTGGATCGATGCGGAAATGGCGTTCCATTGAACATAAACGAGATACGGCGGATTTAAACGAGTTTCCAAAAAACGGAGTAGGGGATTTGAACGGCAACTGGACGACATACCTTCCGTCAGGAGTGCCCAATCCGAAAATGTTTTACGAAAATGACATTCAGCTTCGTCATCAACGACAGATTGATTGGTCAGTGGTGACACTTCCTCAATTTCCCAAAATCGTTGTAATAAGACATCAACATCTAGAGTGGAATGCAATGCCGATATTGGCGAATGAATCGACCCCTTACTATCCAGTAGCTCCCCAGTAACAACCCAGCCAAAGGAAGTATTTTGTGCAATCGGAGTACCCTGCGATCCCTTTATTTGACCAGCTTCTAAAATGCTCCAAAGTTTATCAGCACCCAGTAATATGTCTACAGCACTGGGGATATTGAAATAAGGGTCGACTAAATCTAAATTCCGTATATGAGACCAACAAGATACATCAAATGATTGAGATGGCAGGTTCGATGTTAATTTATTAAGGACAAATGCATCAACGAATAAATGATGTCCATTAAGACGTGAACATAAGCTTAATGAAACAAAAACCTTTGTGTAACCTGCATCTGACGACGATAAGCCAATGATGGGGATGCGAGCATGCTTTCGACCGAGTCCGAGTTTTTTAACAAACGATTCCACGACGAATGAGACCTGAGATCCAGAATCGATTAATACGCGACAGTTTACCAATCTACCCTAGTTATCCTCAACTGTAGCCAGAATGGTTGGGAGAATTGTTTGCCTACTACGACTAACTTCCAGTGAATGGTTATTGACAACTTGAGGCACAAACGAAGACGATGATGGGACTGATGATGATGTCACTTTGGAAACCAACGAAGAAGGATTTGTAAATGTAGATGAACTAGACGGCAAGGAGTTGGTTGATTCCTGAGGATGGACAAGGGAATGGTGACGCGACTTACAAACGCGGCAACGGAAACTAGATCGACACTTATTAGAGTAGTGCCCAATCCGAAGGCAGTTAAAGCACAATGAATTTGTTCTAACAAAATTACGACGTGACTCAACATCTAAAGCTACGAATTTGGGGCACTGAGCTACAAGGTGATCTCCTTCGCACTTAGGACATTTCGACTTTGTCTGTTGTGGTTCGGTGAAATGGGCACGTATTTGTCCTTGTGGTTTATTACGCGACGAGCTTAGACGAGTCACCGGTTGACACGATTCTAAGGCAACACACCGTGATTTCAAAAAATCTAATAGTTCATTAATGGTACTAGCTTCAAGAGAACCGACCTTCTCTGCCCAAGCTTGTTTGGTGTCTTTATCGAGCTTAATCACCAGAAGGTATATCAACCACGGGTCGCGACCGGTTGCATCAAGTGCATTAAGACCACGAATAATTTCATCTGCACCGTCAGTAATTTTTCGCAATATTTGGACGTTGCTTCCGCTTATTGAGAGTGGTGACAAAAACGTTTGAATGAACGATTGAACGACTTATCGTTCACTCGATAGTATCGTTCTTCCAATCTTTCCCAAGCATCGATATAGTTGGCGTCTGAAATGGGAATATGTTTCACTAAATTAGCCGCGTCATCACGAAGCAGGGCTTTCAAATGGTGGAATTTTTGGCTAACTGTCAGGTGGGGGTTGTTATCTACCGAGCCAGTGAAGAGATCCCTGAAACACGGCCAATCCTTATAGTCACCAGAGAAATACGGTAAATGAATTTTGGGTAAATTAACGGAAACAGGCTGAGTTGAAGAATTAAGCTTCTCGAGGAATGAAGCCTGCTGATCAGCAAGTTTCTCAGCAACCACCCCATTTGAAGTACGAATATTACACGCGGCTTTTCTTTCACGAATTGCTTTTTTTATGGACGACTGAGCCAAGAAGTATTTAGCTTCGTACTCCTCAAACTCGGGCTCAGGATCAACGAAATCCGGGGAATCAGAAATATTCAGAAGGTCATTGTGGAACGAAATAAAATCTGACCACGCGTCTTCAAGTTTTTCTAACCGCACTTCAAGCAATTCGACAGTCACGATGGGGTCAATCTTTTCAGCGAAAACCACCGCACGAGTTACACATCCCTTCGCATGACCACGTTTTACCACGACGTGGTAGACCAATGTTGAATTTATTTAAATTGAACAAATTATATTTCCCTTATCTTACGCTTAAGATGAGATGTGGTGTCTGCTACGGTGGAAATCCAAATGGACGAGAATACAAAGCTCAAGCAAGCAGTAAGTCAAAAAAACTCAAACTCTCGCTCACTGTAATTGCTGTTCTATTCCAGAGAGAAGATTAAGTGTGGTTTGATACGAGTACCGCACAATTGGCATGGTATATAAAATAAAACCGATCAAGTCTCTTAACTAATTACACTCAACTAGATAAACAGCAAGTACAGTGAGTCAGAGTTAGATTACAACAATTTGAATTAAGTTGAATAAAAATTTGTTTTGTTATTAATTATTGCTATTGTTTCAAATAGATGTAATAACCACATTTAATATTCTTAAAGAGACACTAATAGGCAAGGAGTATTTAAAGACAAAACTAATAATAAAACACATGATTGCAATTGAATCAGAAGTTAAAATATTTGAACCAATTAACAATATAAATAAGAGAGAGGTTTAATCAACATAATTGGAAAAGGATTTAAGTATCTATTTGGCACATTAGATGAGGAAGACCAAATATGAATTAATAATCGACCAGAAAATATAGAAAACAATGCTCTGACAAATGAAGATAGTGACTTACTAACAAAACATATTAATGCAGAAATAAAAATATTAAATAATCTTAACAAAATAACGAATGCTCTCAAAGATAAAATAACAAAATTTAGCGCTATTGATTCCTTTTTTCATTTAGTTTCTGAATTCCACGATCATATGTATAAAAGAAATACAACTTTCTATAACTCTAGCCAAAATTGGCATCTTTAATCCAAAATTATTTGATATTGAATCATTCGAACATATAACTACAAATCAACTAGAATTTGTAAAACTATCTCTATGGCAAAAAGACGACCTAATCATTTTTATTTTATCCGTACCTATTTATTCCGATCCTAAGACCATATTTAAAATTCTACCTATACCCAATGATCGATACGAAGAATTGGATTTTGATTACATATACGATGAATTTACGAAAGATAATAACAATAATTTAATGAGAGTTGAAAATGGCAAATTATTTCCAATTAATAATGAATGTATTTCAAATATAATGAACAATAATAACATAAATTGTACTTTTAAAGTGAATACTTTAGAGGAAATTGTAAGAATAAATGAGAATACTGTCGTAGTTAAAAATATTAAAAAAACAAGAATTAGTAAATAATTGTGGTATTGTTAAAATAAGTATTGACGGTAACAATTTGATAAAAATTGAAAATTGTAAGATTCAAATTAATAACAAAAGTATTCAAGCCGCTTGGAATGTAAAAGAAAATATTATTGTACCAGAAATTGATAAAACAATAAATAAAAATGTATTAGATAACATAATTTTGCAGCAATTGAATTTGAATCATAAGAAATTATTTAAACAAACCTCTGCTGGAGGAATTATGTTGTTAACTATAGTTATATGTTTATTTATTATTAGTACCTACCTCATTATTGTAAAGATAAAGAATTATAAAAGTATTAAAACTACAAAAAGTCACGAGGACGTTCCTTTACCTAAAGTGGGGAGGAGTGACATAACAGACCACCCTGATAATGAACTCACTGAAAGAGTTCATATATTCTAATCAGCAGTTCTGGTAAACAGATCTCAACTGCCCACATAATCATTTCATTAAGTCCAATCGGACCACACATGCATTTGTATAAACAAATAGCGTTCTTTCGCTTTTGCAGATTAAGCACTTTTATCCGCACTCGGACCACAAAGCCACTTGCATAAACACGAGCGTCATTCGCTTTATGCAAAGTAATCATATCTGTCCTCTTTTCGTTCTTTATCTACCGAGGTATAATTTAAGAAAGAAGATGTATAGTTTTTAGTTGAGAGTGAACTCGTGAAGAGGAAACAAGAATTAATAAATAATTATATAACCTCTACTTGTGGTATTTTTATTTTTATTGAAATAAAATAATAAGTATATTATTATATTACCACAGGGTCAGCACTGCAATTATGATATATTCCCACACTGTCAGTCATTCATTTACTTTCCCACACGGTCAGCACTGTTCTTGTATGTATTCCTACACTGTTATTTCAAACATAATACACGATCATGCGAACAGAAATTTGTCAAACAGTTGATATTTACCTGTATTTTCACGATATTATCCTGGGACCTTATTTTGTATTGCTTTCGGATTCGGATTTCCACTCGGAAATGTAATTCGATTCTAAAATCAGTTGGTATTTTGTACGGTTTTCGGATTGGGTGCAAGTGCTTTCAATTCAAAACCAAACATTTCCGAAAGTTATGACTGCCAAAACAAATGTCACCAAACGTCACTTAAATTACTTGGAAATTTTGTTTATATTTGAGTGAATGTTGTTTTTAAATTCTCAAGATAATTAAAGTGAATCAAGGTGATTAAAAATTAAAATAACAGAAAAAATGGACAGTGTTGCTATTTGGTTTGAGGATGACGAAAGAAGAGTTGAAAGCATCGAACGACTTAGGGATCATTCGAACATTATGGAACTGAGCCATGACAGGTGAGAAATTTGAATTATTATTTAAGTAAAAAATCCATGCAAATGTTCTAATGAATTAATGTATTGTAGCATAATAATAACTACGCCCCCTAAAAATATGACGCAACAAATTCCGAAGTGACTTTTCATTCTGGCAGAATTTTGGTTCGAACTGTCCTTTCATTCGAGGTTCGTGTCTGGGACGAAGTCTCCACAGCTCATGTCAACGAAAGAGACGAATAATATCAGGGATAAAAGGGAATTATAACTGCAAGAATTCCAGTGGTCGAAGAATTTGCTAGAAGTTTCTGGCTATCAGAAACTTCTGCTATATAAGGACAGATGGCGATCAAAAAAAAGACACAGTTGGTTTAGAACCGTGGCGAAGAGATTGGAAAAGTGATAATGGGCGAAGTTGTAATTTGGTGATAAATTGAAAGTTGAGAGTGAACAAGAAAAAGTAATTAGTTTGGATTTGTGAATTAAGTAATTGAAAGGAGATAAAGTGATTAGAGAGGAAAGAGACATTGTAAGAAAAGAATTGCGAAGAATAGTATAGTGTGAACCTGAATTGTTCTATAGACTAGAAAATAAAGAAATAATTTCACAGAATACTGTTTTATCTACTCGAGCCGTAGCTCGCATGTTACATTGGTGTCAGAAGCGGGATAAAACTTATTCTGTGAATAACTATTTCCGTGGTGTGAAATTGCACAAGAAAAAAAAAAAAAAAAAAATCGATATCTGTGTTGAGTTAATTAGTTGCGCAAAATGGGTCGCAAATTGGGAAAACTAACTATAACTCAACTAAAGGCAGAACTCAGTAAGCGGAACCTCGGCACAACTGGGGGAAAAGATGCCCTACTGATTCGTCTGGAAGAAGCAGTAACGCAGGAAGGTGAAAATCCGCATGACGTAGAGTTTGACGTGGGAGAGGAACCAGCAAGTACAGTAGCCGACCCGGATATAACAAGTCTGCTCCTGCAACTTAAGTCAGTCATGGACGAACAAAGGAAAACAATGGAAGACCAAAAGAAGTCTCTGGAACTTAAGCTCGATGACCAAAAGAAAGCAATAGACGATCAAAAGAACTCTCTAGAACTTAAGCTGGACGAACAAAAGAAAGCGATGGACGAACAAAAGAAAGCGATGGACGAACAAAAGAAAGCGATGGACGAACAAAAGAAAGCAATGGGCGACCAAAGGAATTCTCTAGAACTTAAGCTGGACGAACAAAAGAAAGCAATGGACGAACAAAAGAATTCTCTAGATGCTCTGGAAAGTAAACTTGATGAGCAAAACAAGAACTTGGAATCCAAATTCGAAGTGATCGAAGAGAAAATCGAGAAGGTCGAGACGCAACTCGATAAAGTCGAAACTAGATTCGATGAAAATTTTGAGAAACATGAAACTCAGTTCGGGAAGATAGAGACTCAGTTTGAAAAAGTGGATACGCAATTCGAGAGAGTAGGAAAGCAAGTCGAAAATCTTGCTAAGGAACTCAGCAACGTGAAGAGACAGAAAGCACGGGAATATTCCACTCACGGTCTGAGAAGAAAGGAGATGCAGCCCCCTATCTTCGATGGTCAAACATCATGGCCAATTTATAAAAGGCAATTCGAAGCGGCCGCAATGACCAATAGCTGGGACGATGAAGAGAAGTCCATTGCACTCACACTTGCACTGAGGGGTCCAGCTGCGGAGCTCTTGCAGACCATCCCGGAAGATAAACAGCAGAATTACGACTCTCTGGTTCAGGCTATCGAGATGCGGTTTGGGGATGAACACATGCAGCAGGTGTACAGGGTTCAGCTGCGTAGTCGAGTCCAGAAAAGGGGGGAAACGCTCCAACAGTTGCAGGCGGATATAGAGCGACTAGCCCATCTTTCATACCCTAAAGCCGGTGAGGAGCTTATCAACGAAATGGCGGTGGAAGCTTTTATTCAGGCCATAGAGGACAGACAACTGCAAATGGCTGTAAGGATGGCTGAAAAGCGAACACTCCCCGAGGCATTGGCATTCGCTCTGTCAATGAAGGCTGCGGACCAAGCATACCAGGGAATACACCGTGTCAGGGAAATGTCGTGGAATGCTCATGCCAGAGAACAGCCGTCATGGATGAAGACAAAGCTCGCGGAAGTCAAATCCGTTGCTGGAATTGCAACCAAACCGGACACCTACAACGGCAGTGCAGAAGTGCACCTAGACGAGGAAATTGTCCACATTGCGGAAGTAGGAGAAGCAGAGCGGAAGCATCTGGCTGTCAGTCAGACTTCCCAAAACCAGCAGTCGGGAAATGCGTAAGGACCAACTTCGCGGGGCACAAGTTGGTTACTGGAATCGAGGCCCCCAGGACCACCATTCAAGTTTCGCAAACCAAACGGGGTAACAAGAGCCTGACAGTGGAGGCACTAATCAACAAGAAGAAGTGCGTAGCCACCATCGACACAGGTGCCACTGCCTCCATTGTAAGAAGAGATATCGTCAGAAGCTCCTGGCTGCACAACACCAACAGCTACTGCCTGAAGACTGCAACAGGGGAAATGGCGAAGGTGTTTGGAGAAGTTCGTCTTACGATTACTCTGGCGGGACTGACGTTCTCCCATGCGTTTCTGGTGGCAGATATATGCGACGAGTGCATCATCGGAATAGACTTCATGAAAGCAAATGAAGTAATCTTGGACATCGGGATGCAAGTACTGAGGTATCGAAATGTGGAGATTCCGATGGTGTACGGAAACGAGAATGCCGTAACTCTCAGGACAGTCATCAGCAAAGACGAAGTTTTGCCGCCGTCTTCAGAGACAATCATTTGGACGAAGCTGGAAGGTGATCTTGGGAGCCACCGATTCTACATAGTAGAACCAGACCCAGAGAAGAATTCTCAAGACTACATCGTGGGAAAGACGTTAGTCGAACCAAAGAACACCATGGTTCCAGTGAGAGTTTTGAACGCAAGACCGCACACTGTCAAACTAAGGCGAGGGGAGGTGACTGGAAAATGCACGCCGATTACCGCCGTCGCAACAATATCTGAACGTGATGCTCCAAAACCTCTCCCATCACCTTGGACAGCGGAATCGAGAGAGACGATTCTCCAGTCCAGTGAGCTGAATCAGGAGCAGCGAACTATGGCAGAGAATCTTATCAATGAGTACGCTGATGTATTTGCCTCACAGGACGGAGAATACGGCCGAACACACCTGGTACAACATCGAATAGACACTGGTGATACTAGACCAATTCGTCAGCCTGCTAGGCGCCTTCCATTGGCAAAGCAGACAGAAGTTGCAGAGATGGTGTCGGCAATGGAGAAAGAAGGTCTGATTGAAAGTTCCAAAAGTCCGTGGGCATCACCGGTTGTACTGGTTAAGAAGAAAGATGGCAGCACGCGGTTCTGCGTGGACTATCGGCAGCTCAATTACGTCACCAAGAAAGACAGCTATCCTCTGCCACGGATTGACGACACGCTAGACACACTATCAGGAGCCCGATGGTTTTCCACTCTCGACTTGAAGAGTGGCTACTGGCAGGTACAGATCCATCCAGAAGACCGGGAGAAAACCGCCTTCACCGCAGGAAATGGGCTATGGCAATTCACGGTAATGCCATTCGGGCTGTGCAATGCTCCGGCGACTTTCGAGCGATTGATGGAATGTGTCCTGCAAGGGTTAACATGGAAAACCTGTTTGGTATACTTGGATGATGTCATCGTCGTAGGAAAAACGTTTGCGCAACACCGAGACAATCTAAGGGATGTGTTTCAAAGGCTTCGAAGTGCCCACCTGAAGCTCAACCCCAAGAAGTGCGCCCTGTTTAGAGCGGAAGTCAAGTACCTGGGACACGTAATTTCAGCGAAAGGAGTGAGAACCGATCCGGAGAAGGTCGAAGCGGTGAAAAACTGGCCAGTCCCCAAAGACAAACACCAACTAAGGAGCTTCCTGGGCCTAGCCACCTACTACGGACGGTTCGTGAAGGATTTTGCCGGGATCGCAAAGAACCTGCACCAGTTGACGGAAAAGGGAAAACAATTCAAATGGTCAATTGAGTGCGAGAAGAGCTTCAAGGCACTTAAACAACGGCTATGCGATGCCCCGATACTGGCTTACCCCACTCCCGGGGAAACGTTCGTTGTGGATGCAGATGCTAGTAATGTCGGGGTAGGAGCCGTACTCTCCCAGGTGCATGACGGCCAAGAGAAGGTGGTTGCGTACTTCAGCAAGGTGCTCTCTAAGCCAGAAAGGAACTACTGCGTGACAAGGCGGGAACTTCTAGCTTTGATCTTGGCTACGAAGCATTTTCACAAATACCTCTACGGGAGGAAGTTCGTTCTTCGCACAGACCATGCAGCCTTAAAATGGCGATTACAGTTCAAGAGTCCTGAGGGTCAGGTCGCAAGATGGATCGAAAGGCTGCAAATCTACGACTACGAAATACAGCATCGTAAAGGAAAACTCCACTCTAATGCGGATGCACTGTCCCGGAGACCATGCAGAACGGATTGTAAACATTGTGCGCGTCAGGAAGAACGGGAGCTGGTTTCCATCCAAAGAATGAGAGCCGAACCTATCGCCGGCTGGAGCGTAGATGAGATCCGGAACGCTCAGAAGGAAGACCCGGATATCGAGCCGATTCTGGCCTGGAAGGAGAACATGGAGAAACCGGATCATCAGGACATCTCTCACAGAAGCCCGACCTTAAAGGCATATTTTGCGCAGTGGGACTCCCTCCATGTCCAAGAAGGTGTTCTGAGAAGAAAATGGGAATCCTCCGACGGAAAGTCGTTTGTAATGCAGCTTGTCGTACCGCGGACGAGGGTCAAGGAGGTGTTACAGGAAATGCATGGCGGGGCGACCGGAGGCCACTTGGGAGTGAATAAGACGCTAGAAAAGGTACGAGAACGTTTTTATTGGTTAAAAGCGAAGGAAGATATCGAAGACTGGTGCAGAAAATGCGACGTGTGTGCAGCTAGCAAGGGTCCGAGAATCAAAACTCGAGGTAAGATGCACCAATACAACGTGGGAGCACCTTTCGAACGAATCGCCATTGACATCGCAGGGCCCTTTCCGGAAACCGACAATGGTAATCGGTATATACTCGTAGTGATGGACTACTTCAGTAAGTGGCCGGAAGCGTTTCCGATCCCTAACCAGGAAGCCAGAACCGTGGCGGAGCAGATCGTCTACAATTGGGTTAGCAGATTCGGTGTGCCCTTGGAATTGCATTCTGACCAAGGGCGGAACTTCGAGTCAAGAATCTTCCAAGAGATGTGTCAACTACTCGGAATCAAAAAGACAAGGACAACCCCGCTTCATCCACAGTCGGACGGTATGGTGGAGCGTTTCAATAGGACTTTGGACGAACATCTCTCGAAGGTCGTAGGTGACTACCAACGGGATTGGGACCGGCAGATTCCCTTGTTTTTGATGGCCTATAGAAGTGCCGTGCATAGCACTACTCGACATACGCCGTTCGAAATCTTATTTGGTAGAATAGCTCGTTTACCCAGTGAGGTGAAATTTGGATCTCCTACCAATGAACCTAGAAATGAAGATGAGTACGTGGCGGACCTTAGGGAAAGGCTTAGGGACATACACCAAAGGACCAGAAGCCAGATTAAGATGACGAGCGACCGCATGAAGACCAGGTATGATGCCAAGGCAACAACGTCAGGATTCCAGGAAGGAGATCTGGTGTGGCTGTATAATCCCCATCGCCAAAAGGGGAAATCACCTAAATTACAGCGGAACTGGGAAGGTCCCTACAGAATAGTAACCCGCATCAACGATGTTGTCTACCGCATCCAGCGAGGACCGAGGGCCAAAATGAAAGTGGTTCATGTGGACCGACTGAGTCGATACAATGGCCGAAATGAGGATGCACATGTTCGGGACGAACACGTCTAAGAGGGGAGCAGTGTAGCATAATAATAACTACGCCCCCTAAAAATATGACGCAACAAATTCCGAAGTGACTTTTCATTCTGGCAGAATTTTGGTTCGAACTGTCCTTTCATTCGAGGTTCGTGTCTGGGACGAAGTCTCCACAGCTCATGTCAACGAAAGAGACGAATAATATCAGGGATAAAAGGGAATTATAACTGCAAGAATTCCAGTGGTCGAAGAATTTGCTAGAAGTTTCTGGCTATCAGAAACTTCTGCTATATAAGGACAGATGGCGATCAAAAAAAAGACACAGTTGGTTTAGAACCGTGGCGAAGAGATTGGAAAAGTGATAATGGGCGAAGTTGTAATTTGGTGATAAATTGAAAGTTGAGAGTGAACAAGAAAAAGTAATTAGTTTGGATTTGTGAATTAAGTAATTGAAAGGAGATAAAGTGATTAGAGAGGAAAGAGACATTGTAAGAAACGAATTGCGAAGAATAGTATAGTGTGAACCTGAATTGTTCTATAGACTAGAAAATAAAGAAATAATTTCACAGAATACTGTTTTATCTACTCGAGCCGTAGCTCGCATGTTACAGTATTATATATTATAGCTTTGTGAAAAACTTTCGGCTGTCGAAGGAAGCATTCCTCTACACGTTGGGAGCAATTGAACCTTGGATTTGGCATGGTTTTTAAGGTCAGCCCATACCTATAAATACATTGTTTGTAAACAAATGCTGTCAACTAATTTCAGTCTTACCTCCTTCCACCCATTAACATCACGAATAGGTGGGCCTTTCGAATTTAAGGCTTCCGTCAGCCTAGTCCACAGTTGGTTCGATTTCTGTCTTCCCTCCGACGATTGAATGAATCCCTTGGCCAGATCTGCGTGGGTCTCCATAAATTACACCAAGACTTCGAATTGTGCAGGTTTCGTAAGTGAACTTTTGGCCGCTTCCCTTTATACAATTAAATATTTATTTTTAAACATACATTTATTTATGAAATACTTACCATTTTATCCGAAAATTCTTACCAAATCACACATTCGCTAACAACAAAAATTTCTAATGAATATCCGCAAAAACAGATGACTTTGACAAGCGCTTTCGAAATACAAAATGCCAAATTTCCGAAAAAGGATTGGTATCACTTATTCTTTCCGAATTCGGATAGAGATCTTTTCTATAGAAATAGAATATACCAATTTCCGAATTTTGATTACGGATTACAAAATAAGGCCCCTGTAGCTATTAATATAGCAGTGAACCCAACACGCATAGCTATTTAACTTAGAAAATATAATTCGGCTCTGTGGGTCCACTTAATTATCAAACTTATATTTCTCTTTCACAGATTGTTTGAGTTTAGGAAAATTATATCAAGACGTGAAAAATGTTTCAAATTAGTTCCACCTGAATATCCGATTGAAATCACGAGAGAAGAAAAACAATCGGACTGTACGATATTGGAAGGACATTTTACAACTCCCCTTGAGTTTCATCTGCCTGGATTAGTCCCTAAAGCTTCTCAGCAAGCTCATTTTCAAGTTTTAGTGCAAAACATATGGACAAGCGGGAGGCATAAGCCAATGTGTATTCATTTAGCTGGTACTGGAGTCCACGTAAGTTTTTAGTGCAAAGTAGTATTAACAATGATTTCATACTGATTTCGTATTTGCAGTATTTTTGGCGAAGAAGAAATTTTATTGCAAAACCATTATTAAAAGAAGCCAACATAGGTGGCATCATTTTATAAAATCCATTTTATGGAGTTAGAAAGCCAGATGACTAAGTGTAAATCTAAAATTTAAGAGTTGTACAAATTAACATTCGCATATTTCACAGACGCTCAAATTTGCATAATGTTTCCGATATTTTTGTTATGGGTGGTTGCCTTGTTCTTGAATGTCTAGTTTTGTTGCATTTGTGTGAAAGAAATGGTTACGGGCCTTTGGGAATAACAGGTCTATCTATGGGTGGTCACGTAAGTGTAATGAAGTTTTATTTCTAATTGAATAATAATATATGTAGATCTCTAAATTTTAGATGGCCTCGCTGGCAGCTACAAATTGGCCAAAGCCTCTTGTTTTGGTTCCATGCCTATCGTGGTCAACTGCAGCTGCGTTATTAACTACGGTAAAATAAATTCCTTATTTCTACTATATTTAAGTATATAATCTTCACTGCAGGGCATAATGAGCCATTCTATAAATTGGGATATGCTTGAAACGCAGTACTTTTCTGAGTATAGTGAACGACTTTCGAAAATGGTGACTATTATTGATGACGCCTTTTTTTCTTTTAAACGATGAATTCTCTGCAGCAAATTAATTTTCGATTTGCGATTTCCTTTTACTGTTATCCTTAAGCTATTGTTCAATTTCTTAAGCCTCTCAATTCCTTTAATATAAATAGATTGCCTTTTTGTATGAGTCTCACAGTTGGCGCGAGTAAATTCAACGTTATCATTGAATCTATTTCTTGATAACCATTTTGAAGACAAGTTTAGTTCTTCTACTGTAACATCATTCGCATCCAGTACTAATTTATTGCCGTTTTCATCAGTAACCTTAGATCCCGTTGGATCAAAGCAAATGAACTTGTCATCAGATTTAAGGCTTTTTATGTGTTCCTGTTCGCAGCTGGACAAAAATTTGTCAAAGACTTCAATCAGTCGATGTATGAACTTAGGCAAGACATTAAAGATGTTCAATCACAGAAAACTCTTCCTTCAGAAAATAACATCACAAAATTCGAAAGTGAACATGTGTCTGAGATTAACGGCACTGAACAAATTTATAAAGAAAACGCCCCTCGGCTAAGTAAAAAACTACACACAAAAATTATGTCTCAAAACAAATTTGAACTATCTCAGTCCGAAGTAAACGAACTTAATATCAAAATTCGTAATACGAAAAACAATTCTAAGAAATCGGAAAATAATGATATCAGACCAAAACTAAAACAAAAAAGGGGAAAGAAGGAAGATTTAAGCCTAACGGGAGGAAATCGTTTAGCGCAGTCAGCTCTCACTAAGCTAATGGCACAGATAATAAATTACCCAGATGTCGCACGCCTATATAAAAAAATGAAGCATATTTTTGTCCTGGCAGACAGAAAGCTTTCAGAATAAGTACCACAAATAAAGCATTTTCTTTTTCCTCACTCTGTTCGCTCGTGTGAGAACAGTTCTTTTTCTCATCGTGTGTTGGGACATGGAAACGAACGAGGTGATGAAGTGTAAAGGGGTATGCGGGAAGGGGCATGAAGATGCATGACGGTGTGATTTCCAATACCACCGCAGCAAAAGAATAAATTTTCATGAATGGAAGTTTTGTAACCGCGTATGCGTTGTATATGAAGAGAAGGTTTGAGAGATTTTGCTCGAATATCAATCATTTAGATTTTCAGGTTAATTACTAACATACATATTGTAATATGCGAGCTACGGCTCGAGTAGATAAAACAATATTCTGTGAAATTTATTTCTTTATTTTCTAGTCTATAGAACAATTCAGGTTCACACTATACTATTCTTCGCAATTCTTTTCTTACAAGGTCCTCTCAAATCACTTTATCTCCTTTCGATTACTTAATTCACAAATCCAAACTAATTACTTCTTCTTGTTAAATCTCAACTTTCAATTTATCACAAAATTACAACTTCGCCCATTATCACTTTTCTAATCTCCTCGCCACAGTTTAGAAACTACTGCTTCTTTCTCAATCGCCATCTGTCCTTATATAGCAGAAGTTTCTGATAGCCAGAAACTTCTAGCAAATTCTTCGACCACTGGAACAAGAGAAATTCTGATGTAATAATTCTTGCAGTTATAATTCCCTTTTATCCCTGATATTATCCGTCTCTTTCGTTGACATGAGCTGTGGAGACTTCGTCCCAGACACGAACCTCGAATGAAAGGACAGTTCGAACCAAAATTCTGCCAGAATGAAAAGTCACTTCGGAATTTGTTGCATCACATTTTTAGGGAGCGTAGTTATTATTATGCTACAATATATATTACATACATATACTAAACAATTAAAAGGCATAAGAAAATTGTCTCCAAGGAAAAAATGTCCTGGAAAAGAACGAAGTGCGCAATTGCACACTGTTCTATAACCAAAAATGAAAAAGGAACAGTTAAATACGATGAATGGCTAGCTTTAGCAGAGGAGTCTCGGGAACACATAAAAAGCCTTAAAACGCCCTATATATGCAGCAAACATTTTAATAATGCCTTTATTGGGAAGAAATATTTAAAAAAAATTCTTACCCTTCTCTCTTGTTAAAACGAAGTGTTGCTATATCTGATGACAAGTTCATTTGCTTTGATCCAACGGGATCTAAGGTTACTGATGAAAACGGCAATAAATTAGTACTGGATGCGAATGATGTTACAGTAGAAGAACTAAACTTGTCTTCAAAATGGTTATCAAGAAATAGATTCAATGATAACGTTGAATTTACTCGCGCCAACTGTGAGACTCATACAAAAAGGCAATCTATTTATATTAAAGGAATTGAGAGGCTTAAGAAATTGAACAATAGCTTAAGGATAACAGTAAAAGGAAATCGCAAATCGAAAATTAATTTGCTGCAGAGAATTCATCGTTTAAAAGAAAAAAAGGCTGCAAGTGCGTGAAAAGCAGAGTATCCAAGAGAAAATTGATTTATTGCTTGGTATTGATCAAAATACTAGGACATTTTCGAAGCTCATTCTATCTGAGAGTACAAAAAAATACACCGAAGAGGAGAAGTGGATTTCGCAGTGCATTTTTTTCCGTTCGTCTTCCGGATACAACTTTTTACGGGATCAGCTTAGACTGATTCATGGATCATAATGATTTATATTACATTTATGTAAATAAATTTAATCAAGATCCGTTAGAGAACTTATTTGGTAAAATATTAATAAAAGTAATCCAAATGTCTCCGAATTTAACTCCCTGCTAGCCAAAGTTATATCGATAAAATTTTTATTCAAATCGAAATATTCCAACTGTGAAGAAGACGATTCGGAATATCTACAGGTGGATTGGAATGCTATTTTGCAGAGTGATATAGAAGAACAAATAATACTTACCCAAGAGCTATCACAAAATCACGACATTCTTAAGAATGAGGAATGTTTTGAAAATAACATGAATATGAACAATATAGTTAATCCACCAGATCCAATCCAAGGTACTGCAGGTCAACGACCTAGCTACAAGATGCTTTGCCGGATATTGCATCTTTAAAACAATAAAAAAAATGAACAAAATCTGTGAAAATTGTGCTGAAGAAATGTCAAACGACAAACAGAATTTCGATCGAACGGAAGTATTGATAAAATTAAAAGAATATGAAAATTCAAAAGAAAATACGGTTCTCTTATGGCCGTCAGAAAAAGATTTTCAATTATGCCGTCTTCATGTACAAATATTTTAACCTTTTACATCTAACTTAAAAGAAAATATAGTCAAAGGCAACAAATTAACATTTACCGAATTGGTTCAATGTATGTTATGATTAAGGTGATTTAACTGTAATTTGATACTAACCTAATTTAAGTTAATATTATTTTGTTAAGTTAGTTAGTTTTTTTTATAATAATTTCGTAGATTAGTCACCTTCACTTAAGTAGGCCAAGAGCAGTGATCAGTTATTATAAGTGCATAAATATAAAATGCTGCATGCAAAACTCATATTCATACCCATTTTCAGAGCAAATTTGTATCCACAAAGTACAAAGTTTACAGAGTTTTTATTTATTTAATCAAGTGCTGAAAATAAGGTACATACATACAGGCAAAATAACAAGCACACAACATAAGCCCAACCATTTGCACATATATATATATATATATATACGATCTATGCAGATACTCCATATCCATCCTACCAACGTGTCGGCACCAGAACTCCGTGACCGCAGTCGCACAAAATATTTGTTTTGTTTCTTTTTTGCAGTGAAGGTAAACAAGGGTACGTGTGAGTGATACGATGGACTAAAAAGTGAGCAGAAAAAACAAATGTTCTGTGTTCTGATTTTTTCCCTTTTGTAAAAAGTTTAAGCTTTTTAAAAAACTTTTGTTTTAGTGAATTTTGTTTTCATATATCACTTCTTCCCATATGAATGAGACATCTGGGTAGTTTATTATCTGTGCTAATAGGTTATATTTTGTCTAAAACAACACATGAGACATCTGGGTAGTTTATTATCTGTGCTAATAGGTTATATTTTGTCTAAAACAACACAACAAAATGAAAAAAATTATATAACAAAAACAAATTGGGGGGAACGGGAAGCATTACAGTTCATACGTGGCATGATGGACGAATGTATGCGCCTCAAAAATTTCCCCGTGCCGTTTGATACTTCTTTCATAATTGCTGTTTGTGCAAAAGACGATGCATACGTACCTAGAGAAGGATGCTCCAGTTTAGAGGAAATCTAGAGAGAGATATCTAGATGCCGGTCACATAAGTGCATACCTTCTGCATCAAAAATTGTTTAACTATATTTTGTTTTCTACTGTGATCTGGCAACTATAATAATACTATTATTATTAATATTCTTTATTATAGATCGAGCATAATTAAAGCCTTTGAAAGGGCTAAAAGGAAAATTGAAGAACGTGACTCTGACGTTTATATAAATGATGATCTTAAATCTACTATTACTTATGAGGAACTACGCAAACGATATGAAAAAGTGATTTTACTTTAAAGAATTTTCGTTGTTGCAATTCTGTATCATAATGTAAAATTATTTGCTGCTGGATAATTTTTTTTTTGTGTTTTCTTTTATAATTTGCGTGCGCCAGAAGAAATATGTATGTATACTCTTAAACAATATTATGAAGAGGAACAGAGGAGATACCTGTATACGTTGGCTTTAAATATTTGAAGGTTGTAGTGATGGGAAAGTACAGAGGATGGTGGATCATTCCACATTCGTGTCGTTCGGCTTATAAACGAGTCCCTATATTTGACAGTACGACCGCAGTTGGGCTTAAGAGTGAACTCATGTATATTCGAATCATGAAGCGTATTGGGGATGAAACTTTAAAGGGGAGGAATGGAACTGGCTATTTCGCTAGAACATTTTTTTTATAAAAAAAAGCCATAAAATAGGGACAGACACTAGACATTTCTACAATATTCGAGTGAATCTGTGGAGTCCACGATGTCTCTATCATCTATAAGTTTTAACCCGCGTTTGTGTACCATGCCCAGAATGGTCTTGAATGCACAAGACCAGATGTGGGCGTTATATTCCAGGTTTGGGCGGATGAATGTGTTATAAATTGAGGCTAGATCAGACGAGGTAAAATATTTCTTGCACCGTTTAAGGAATTTGCAGCATTTTTGGCGACCACGAATATGTGATCGTTCCATCGAAGATGGTTATTAATACACATACCAAGAATGACAAGTCTTTCGGTTTCAATGATGCAAGTACCATCCATGGATAATGGTTGAGGGTTTTGGTTTCGCTTGAGAGACAGAAGACAGCATTGTGTTTTGGAAGCATTAAATTCCACTCTGTTGGTTGAACCCCATTCGATTATGCTGTCCAGATCGGAATTTAATGTGTTTAGCATATGTTGCCATTCCTCTTCTACGGCCGAAAAGCAAGGACGTGAGTTAGGGAATGAATATGAAAAATTGAGGGTACCGTCATCAGCGAAGGAATGGATTGGATTGGAAGTTGCAGACAAGAGATCATTTATAAAAATAAGTTGGAGACAAAACAGAGCCTTGGGGAACACCAGCATTTATTTGGTGAATTGCAGAATGGTAACTTCTAATCCATTGAAGAAGAGACCCATCGACGCCATATGCATGCATTTTCGATAAAAGAGCCTGATGTCAAACTCTGTCAACCATCTTAGTTTCGCCGAAATGATGATTTCACTTCTCGGTGAGATATGCCATCAAATCACCAGTAGACATATTGCTACGAAAACCATATTGCCGGTCATTGGGGAGTTTTCGTGAATCGAGATATTCCATAAGCTGGATTTATCAGCGTTTCCATGACCTTGGAAAGAAGGGACGTAAGTGAAATAGGTCGGTAACTGGACAGGGAAGAAGATTCGCCTCTTTTTGGGATGGGCTGGACAAACGCTATTTTCCATCTACTCGGGAAGAGCCGTAAAGAGTAGGAGGGAGAGAAAAGCTTACGCACAGGATTTGCCTGCGTGGGAGAACACCTCTTCAGAACTATGGGGGAGATACCATCTGGACCAGCGGATTTGTGTATGTAAAGACCTTTGAGTACTCCTGCAAGTGTATGAGTGCAAAAGTGGACTTGTCCCATGGAAAATTAGACGCTCTCAAGCACATGCGGAGGCAAAACATTATTTGGCAACGTAGAGTTCGCTGCAATGTGTAAATTGAGTGTAGGGATGGCAGACAAGGCAGAATTTTGAATATTTTTCACGAATGCCCAAAAATGAATGATTGGGACATTGTAGGATTTGTTGTCTTAATTTTTGGTCATGTAGAAATATAACACGTCGGATATGGCCATTGCAGTCTTTTCTGGCTTATTTAAACTTCCTTCCTTTTTCCTCAGATTTATTGGCTTTATAAAACCAATGACTTACTTCTTTCAACCTGATAGCCTTTTTACAGTAAAACTACAAGTTTGCCTTAGGTTTAATGCTCTCTATTCTGTTAGAAATAAAGTCATTCATGCCTCAGAGGATAGTGTCAGTGATTATATCAGTAGCGGCATCTACGTCGCTATCAAGGAAACATAGCGACCAGTTAAAACTCCTAACCAGTTGGGTTTCTCGTATTACCATACTTTTCTTTTAGGAGTGTTTTCTTTAACTGTGTGGTCAGAGTACGAGAATTTAGCTGATACGATATTATGGTCAGACCGACCTAGAAGCGCTAAAACATCAGCTGTGAAGTATGGGTCCAAAAAATTGTTTTCCAAAACCAACTGTCGCAGGTGCTATGTCCAAACGACCAACTGTCGCAGGTGCTATGTCCAAACGACAGTCAGCCGTGGTCCTCTATTCGGATGAACATTCACAATCCGCTATGCATGTTACGCTCCCTCAGTCACCGCAACTGAAAGTATGTACATATGTATTATATGTATATAGCACATGCTACAATACATAATAACACGTACCGGATATGGATGTCGCCACATGCAGTAATATGAGCTTTACTCGTATTACCTCAGAGTCACCGCATAGGTCACACATTATATTCCTTAACTTGTGTTGAGTAAGTATAAAAGGGCAAACACCAACAAGGTAGGGTCAATCTCCGATAAGTCGCGAAAGTTAACATTGGTTCAATAAACTATTCTGTAATCACAACATTGCAGTGTTATCATATGGTTGTTTTGGTTGCTCTCTTGTCCCCTCAATTAACAAATCAGAAGTGGGATAATAAAACCCGAAGCACAACGGGATCATATTTGGGTTTTCTGATATCGACTGCAAATTGCGAAAGGGGCTCGACTCACAGGTAGGAAATTTGCACGGTGGTGGGTGTACGAGACAAGTTGGTAGGCTTCTGTGTGTGGAAGTGTCGTCAACCGATCGCTGCCGCTATTAATTAATATTTTTTTGTTTTTACTCGAATCACTAGCTGGAGGTCGAAAGCGAAAGCAAAGCGGAAAAAAAACAGCAAGATTCGACTTTTGCCGTTTGAACGGGAGACGACAAATTGACTAGTGGAAAGAGCGATTTTTTTATGTTTTGCCTGGGGATTCGGGGGTCGACTCCGATTAACGTTGACAAGAATTGGTTTTGTCGTCGGCTTTTGGGATTTTTTTTTTTAAATTCTTTTTTTTTTTTTGGCTTTTGGTGATCATAACCATGGAGAGAGCAAAGCGGGAGGAGCAATATGGCGCACTGACAACAGAAGAACTGCGGGAAGAACTAAGGCGACGTAGATTGGATCAGGGCAATCTGAAGAAGGAATTGCTAAAACGATCGCTGGACGCAACTGATACGGTAGTGCCGAAAACTTTCGGGGAGTAGTTGTACAGCAGGATTTGCGGCTCGAATTTCAGCGACTAAAGGAAAGGTTTGTGGACCTCACAGTGGCTCATACGGGGGTCACTCACAAGGAATCTGACAGGGAATCGAAACTCACCTGTGATCATGACACCACGAGGACGCCTCCCCCTGCGGCCGGGGATAGGTGCTGCTCACGGAAACTGTACACTGTACCAGGCGTCCTCGAGATGCTACCGGAGTTCGACCCAAAAGTGAGTGCAGGACTATCGTCAAAGGCGTGAAGAAGAAAGTTAGCGGGCATACAGCGTATCTAGGCTCTCGACGAAAAATTAATACTGCTGGCTACTCCAAAGAAACTTGTGGGGCCGAAATTATGGAGTCGGAGTGCAACGCTCGGAACATTGGACGAATTCTTCACCGAATTGTGTCGGAACTTCCTAACCATCAACGACGACGCAGACGTCCACGACATGCTAAGAGAACGGAGAAAGAGACGTGGGGAGGAGATAGACTAATACATCTTCGAGATCAAGGCGATTTCGTTAAGATGATGTGTGCAGGAAAGTTCCCTGATAAGGTTTTTGTTCAGGGAATTACGGACGAGAAGTGCCCGGATTCGTTCCAGGCGGTGAAGCCAACGTCGGTCGAGGACAACATGCAGAGGGCCCGATGGGTCATTGAACTAAGATCCACAATTCAACCTGGAGGAAAGAAGCCTCCAAAAGGAGATACGGAACGGCGAGAAGAAGGCCGAGTGCCCCGACCCTTAGGTGTTGGAGGCAGTACGAGATGCTTCGCATGCCATCAGGTAGGCCATAATAATAGAGGTTGCCCTCTGCAACATGACCAAGCTGAGATGAACGAAGTACCGGTGCGGTGAAGAATCCTGAAAAACCAACCCAGTTGCTGTTAAACGAGGATCGGACAGAGTACATCACTGAAGCCACCGTTAATGGGTATCTAGTCCAAACGTTCGTCGTTAACCGCATGCGGTACTGATTGGACGCAAGTTGCTGGATCAGCCACAAGTGAAGTTGGTGAAGTCGCACAAGTGCATTTCAATTACAGACTGCATGACTGAGACATCTTTGGCTTTGATTATGGCACAAGGAGACGCTATACGGGAGGAACTTTCATTGGAGGACTTGGCTAAAACAAAAGCTTAGGGCTCTTGTCAATAAGTACCGCGACTGCTTCTCTAAGAACGCGGACGAGCTAGGAGTGTTTCGGTTTGGCGAATGCTCGATCGAGCTGACAACGACAACGTCCGTTTGTATCCAGCCGTATAAAATCCCTTTTGGGAAGAGTTAAGTGATCAAGGAAATAGTGTGGAAAATGTTGAAGCAGGGGATGATCCGGTCGTCGTGCTCAGACTATTTTCACTCTCACCAAGAAAAAGGATGGCAGCGATCGGTTCCGCATCGACTACCGGGCAATGAATAAGGTGGCGGTGAAAAGGAAGTTTCCGATGCCCGTTGGCGAGGAAGTTTTTTTTTCAACTTTTTTCTTTATTTTCATAAAAACCTTACAATTTTGCTTATGTACTAAGCCAATTTACATGTTTATTATTATTCATTTATTAGCAGGCAGAGCATACAAATATAACATGATGGGGTCACGACAAGATTCTTATATGTATGTATGTATAATATGTATATGTATTATATAATTTTTTATTTTTATTTTACTTTTTAAATACCAACTTAGATACATAATTTAAAACAATAGATCATAAATATCTTCATAATTTAACTCTAAAAGCCATGATTCAACTTTTTTAAGAAAAATGGATTCAATTCTTATACTTCTAATGCTATAGGTAAGCTATTAAACAGTCTCTGAGCAATTAAGGTAAACAAAAATAAAAAAAATAAATGCAGATTGTGAAGAGGTGCTAAAGCAAGATTTTGATTGTTTATTCTAAGGCTATAGCTAGAAGAGCGGTGCCTTGAAATAACGCCAAGCGAAATAAAGCCAAATCTGGGAATTTGGCTTTATTCCACTTTGCAATAGTGAAATAAGGCCATAATTCGACATTTGGCCCTATTTCACTTCGGTAAAATGAAATAAGGCCAATCCCATTTGTGAAATAAGACCAAATATGGCCTTCTTTCGCTTTACGAAAGTGAAATAGAGCCATACGGGAAAATATGGCTGCACTTCCGAGCTTTACATAAAAAAAAACCTCGCATCCACTCCAAATCCTACAGTTACCCCAAGCAGGGGGGTTGCAAAGTGAACGGGGACGCTCAGGCGGAGAATGCGGTAAGTCCTTTAAATCTCATTAAAGTGTACGAGCCAGAACTAGTTTTAAGCAAGATAGATGTTCCAAAGTTTTCCGGGGATTATGAGGGATGGAGATCATTCCATGACCTTTTCGTTTCATTGGTTCACAATAGGAAGAATTTATCTGAAATACAGTAGCTCCATTATTTGAAATTGAGTGTCGTGGGTGAAGTCAATAGACTACTTCAGCACCTTAGTATAGATAATGGGAATTACGAGAAAGCTTGGTCTATTCTTAAGGACAGATATGACCACAGGTGGGTGCTAGTGAATGCACAATTCAAGCTATTTTTTGGACAGCCAGTTCTTCAGGAAGAGACATGTTTTAAAAACGTTATTGGATACTTCCACTGAGTGTCGGCACTGACTGACCAATTTGGAACTCCCAGTGGAACATTGGGACGCCATTTTAAATTATATTATGGTCCATAAGCTTCCTGCAAAAACCCAACAGTTATGGGGGGAAAAATTGGGGGTGAAGAAAGATTTACCTTCGTTTAAGGAGTTTGCCAAATTCTTAGAGGGCAGATTCCAAACTTTAGAGGCTGTCGACCAGCATCCAGATACAGTTGGTACCAATAAGAAATCTAAAACACGGACCTTCCATTTAAATGCGGAAAGGACTTCTTTCAGTTGCAAGGTTTGCAGCAAAGATGCACATCCCCTGCGGTTGTTATTAAAATGGATATAGGTGCACGTAAGGATGCAGTCTCTAGAATAGGGGTATGTAGGAACTGCCTTGCATACAGCCATCACATTTCACAATGCCCCAGGTCTTCTCGTTGCTACTTTTGTCAACAGCCACACCACAGTTGTTAACACTCTACACATACAACACAACACAGCTCATCAGGTGCTTTTGCCAACAGCATTAGTGAAGGTAAAGAGGTAATCGGGACAATTTTACAATCCAAGGGCACTCGTGGGCCTCGGGTCAGAAACTACTTTTATAACAGGTAAAGCGGCGCAATTATTAGGGTTAAATACCAACCACACCTTTGTTGAAGTTTCTGGGCTGGGGAAGGTCAGCAGCGGAGCATGCTACAAATATGCTGATCTTGTTCTCGGTTCGCTACACTCGGAAGGGCACACCCGCGCTTTCATTTATAAGACCCTGACTGGGCTCCTTCCGGCACAGAAAATTGAGTCAATCCACGGAGACATCTAAATGGACTTGCGTTAGCGGACCCCTGTTTCACACCCCTGCTACAGTCGACATTCTTCTGGGGAGCGACATCTACTCCGAGATTGTTCTCCCAGATATAGTTAGAGAAACCAAGTTTGAAGCTCCGATTGCCCAAAACACACTGCTAGGTTGGATCTTATTGAAAATCAGCATGGAAACCCGAAAACCAATCAGGAGTTTCATACAAGTCCTCGATTTGGATTCTCAGTTGTGGAAATTTTGGGTGATTGAGGAGACCCCCTATGAAATTGACGAAACTCCAGATAACAGGACCTGTGAGGAACAATTTCAGACGACAACGTTAAGGAGGTCAGATGGGCGTTATAAGGTAACGTTACTCTTTAAGGAAGGAAAGCAACTCGGATTAGGTGCCTCTAAGTCAGGTGCCTTTCGTAGGTACCTTCAACTGGAAGGACGTCTTCAGATCAACCCAACACTACACAGTGAGTACAAGTACACTAAGTGTATTAAGGAGTACTTACAGCTTGATCACATGGAAGAAGTCGACGTAAATGCGGATGAAACCTTGATGACACCATACCACTATTTCGTTCCACTTCATGCTGTCTTTAAGGAGTCCAGCTCGACCACCAAGCTGCAAGTCGTTTTCGATGCTGCAGCGAAAACTGCCGACGGTACTTCACTCAACAACCACTTGCTAGCTGGACCTAGGATACAAAGCAATATATTAGACATTCTTTTAAGGTGGAGAACTCACAGGATTACCTTCACAGCTGACATTGAGAAGATGTACAGGCAAGCGAAAATGAATCACCATGACTCATACTACCAGGTGATATATTGGCGTGACAGTCAACTGAACTCATTAAAACGTACCGATTGAAGACCGTCACATATGGCACTACTAGTGCCCCCTATCTCGCCATCCTAACGCTTCACAGGATGGCATCCGATGCAGAGCAGACGTACCCTCTTGGTGCAAAATTGGTACGAGAAGATATGTATGTTGATGACTTGATCGCTGGTGCCGACTCGGTTGCAGAAGCATTATTTCGTCGGAAAGAGATCACAAAGCTGCTTTCATCTCAGAAAGTGGACCAGTAATTGTCCGGACATTTTGTTCGACATTCCAGCAGATCAGCAAGAACGTGATTTCTTATTACCATTCAAGTCATCCGAACACGTGAAGGCGTTGTGTATGACATTGTTTCCTCGTAATGATGTTTTTTATTTTCAGGGCATTGATATTAGTACCAAAGAGGAGACGAAAAGGACAATTCTTTCCACGATCGCCAAACTATACGACGCTCTCGGCTGGATATCACCGTGCGTAGTTAAGGCTAAGATGATTATGCAACAGTGGCGAGATGGAAGCCAGTGGGACGATCCAATTCCTGAGGAGCTCGAAAAGAATTGGAGCGAATTTCGTCAAGAACTTCCTTACATAAAGCAGCTCCGGATACCTCGTTGGATTCGAACACAAAATCTTCAAAAGAAGTTAGAAATACATGGATTTAGTTACGCCTCCCAAGGAGCTTATGGGGCTGCAATTTACCTGCGAATGCTAGATCAACAAGACGACATCTACATGACATCTGCTGCTTTCAAAGACCAAAGTAGCTCCCCTTAGAACTATCAGCCCGCTACGGCTGGAACTATGTGGAGCAGTCATACTAGCAACACTTCTCAGATATACATCCACGGTTCTCGGGTTCAATGAGGTAAATCAGTACGGATGGACCGATTCGGAGATCGCTTTGGCATGGATTGCGGCACCATCCTCCAAATGGACTTCCTTTGTCAGCAATAGAGTGGCCGAGATCCAAAGGCTCACTTCAAATGATATTTGGATGCACATCCCTACCAAATCTAATACAGCCGATCTGCCGTCCCGGGTAGTCCTGCCTTCAATCTTGAAGACAAATAATCTTTGGTGGAATGGACCAGAAATCTTACACAACACTTGGGGTTTTCCTCTTGCACCTCAGCCAGTAGTTACATCTACTGTTCGTGCTCACTGCGTCAATAGAGAAGTAGGAAAAAATGCAATCAACACACTCATACACAAACATTCAAATTTAACAAGGGTTTTAAGGATTTTAGCATACACCCTTAGGTTTATCAATAAGTGCAAACATCAACGTGGTAATAGGATCTTCACTACACTATCGCCGCTTGAAATCCAGTCAGCTAAAATGCTTGCAGTTCAGACAGTGCAGGAGGAAACATTTTCTGTAGAAATTGCTGGAATCAAAAAAGGATCTCCATCAAAATCAATTAACTCTCTTCATCCTTTTCTAGATGCTGATGGTATTCTAAGAGTAAGAGGTAGGTTACAGCACTCGGATTTACCTTATGAGCAGCAACACCCATTTAACTTAGATTCCAGACATCATTTTACAAAACATTTCTGGATTCTCAAGATGAAGAGCTGCATAAGGGGTTGTATCCACAACTGCAACATATGCTTCCGGTTTAGGGCAACACCAGCCAGGCAATTAATGGGGAATTTGCCAGCACCTAGAGTCCGGGTCTCGAGACCATTTACCAATCCCGGAGTGGACTATGCCGGTCCCATCGATGTTAAGGCCTGAAAAGGTATGGGGTCAAAACAATTTAAAGCAGATTTTACAATTTTTATATGCCTAGCAACAAAGGCTATTTACATTGAGCTGAGATCCGCAGAGTTTGACTGGAAGGAGATCACCCACACATTCTCGAATGAAGGTATTACGTGGAAATTTATTCCACCAGCTTCTCCCAACTTCGGAGGATTATGGGAAGCAGATGTGAAGTCTATTAAATACCATCTCAAGAGAATCATTAAACAGAAGCATGTCTAGACCTCTTTGTCCAATGAGCAATGATCCAACCGATCTCACCGTCATAACACCAGGGAACTTCATAATCGGTGAGCCGCTGAATACAATTCCTCATTCCGACCTCATCGCTCAAAAACTTGGATGTCTCGATAGATGGCAAAGGATTCAGCAACTCCACTAAGTTTTCTGGAAACACTGGAGTTCCGAATATCTTGCACGGCTACAACAAAGACCTAACTGGCATGATATTGAGGCACAACCCCAAATTGGACCTCGTCCTAGATAAGGACGAAAGACAACTACCACCAACTAAATGGATTTTAGGTCGCATCATCATCAAACATGCTGGAGTCGACAATTTGACTCTTGTTGTAACGCTAAAAACAAAAAACGGAGAGCTGAAATGACCCATCACAAAGGTATGTCTACCTCCCAGTAACAAACTTACACCAGATGCAATTTAAAATACCATTCAATAGTCATCCCCAAACAAAATTACCACTTCTCATTAAAAACTGTCACTCATCACATTCACACATTGAATTAAACATTCTACACAAGTACTCCACACAGTTTTCAGCAAAAGGAAGGTAATCTGGATTAGGTACCTCGAAGTTAGGTGCCTTTTGTAGATTCCTTTACCTGGAGTTCTCCAGGTGACTCCAGTTCAACCCCGCACTACACAACTCTAGATACACATACATATCTCATTCAAATCATTCACACCACACGTCATATTCAGTTAAATATAAATTAATTTAATTTAGCCGACGGCAAATCAAATTTTTCCGCAACATCAATTTACCGACGGCAAAACACACTCAAAATATATTGCTTCCAATTCTACATAAAAACAAACTGAATTCGTAACAATACCCTATAAAATTAATATAATTAAATTAATTCAGGTATATTTAATACTCCTACAAAATATATAAAAAAAGGAACTCATTATATTATAATTAAATTATTGAAATAGGCGACCATTACGGAATACAACTTCAGTTGTAGGTTGGTTGTAAATACAAAATTCGTATTATCGTCCTCAACGACAACCAGTTGTATATCATCTGTCTATGCATTTTGGTTGTATTATGATGCACAACTCAGTTGTATATCGGTTGTGTGAACTGTCAGAAACATACAACCACGATTTTGCAGTTTTTTTTTGTTTTTAAATGGAGAAGTCTGTGTAAGTACAAATAAAACTCAAATTTTAAATAACTTAACAATATTTTTACAGTCTGAAAAGTACTAACTGACAGCAATTTGAAAGAATGATTGCTCTCCTTGAGGAATATCCTGATTTAGCTAAGGGCAAAGGGCAATTTGGCAGCAGCAAACAAGATGTAAAAAATCCACTGGGACAAGTTCTCATTGGAGCTCAACAGCTTAGGACCTCCACGTAGAACATCCAAAAAATGGCAAAGAGCGAGTAGTTATGTCCATTTGAATATGTATCTAATAAGAATTAATAATATCAGGTTTGGATTCACTACAAAGGAAACTAATAGAGGAAGTTGGCTGCAAATAAAAAAAACTTCAAAGCTACCGGTGTAGGGCCATCACAAGAACTAAGCTTAAGTACACCATAGCAAAGCGCAGTAAATTTAACTTACTTACAAATGCAGTAAGCCCATTGGAGCAACCCTTCGGTATTCGAAGTTTTTTAGCGCCAACCCCTTTTGAAATGGAACCTGTTATTTTTGAAACTGGTGTTACAGATGATGTGAACAATGCTGCAATCCTCAACAAAGAATATATTCCCGAAGATTCAGCTAATACAGAACAATTACCCTCCTGCTCTAACTCCCAAACAAAAAAAAAAAAAAACTAAAATCAACAGAGACTCAAAGACTAGAAGCTTTATTACAACAAACAACAAATCAAAAAGAGATACTTGAGACCTTAAAGAACGTAGAAAAAATAAATTACAAAAAATATGAGCTGGAGAAAAAGACTGTTGCACTCTTAGAAAAACAAAGTGGAGAAACCAGCAAACTGCACAGTGTTAATATGAAGCTAAAGCAGAAAAACACTGATATGATTGATCTCCAAATTCAAGCTCTCAATTCGAAAAGTAGTCCTGATGCAAATAATAATTAATTTTCAACAGTTTTTTTTTATTGTTAAAATAGATAGTCAAATGTTTTTTTGTAAGTTTTTTTCTTATTTAATTTTTAAGAAACCACATATTATTTTAATACTATTTCTGTTATTTATTTTCTAAAAAAATGTTCCATTGAATTACAAACTGATATAATAATGTTAATAATATACTATAAGGACTCTACCCCTTTTTTTTAAAGGTTATTCATTATTTCGTATCTTATAGCTCTTGCAACCTCTGCTACATTTGACCCTTGGTCATCAGCATCATTCATTTCAGGTAGAGTGTCTCCGTCTGAGTCAGTTTGAGGTATGTCTTCTGGATACTGAACTTTGAAGTGCTGACTTATGTTGTGTAAAGCACAACATGCGTTAACAATTTTAGTAGCCTTTTCCGTGCAATTCTCTTACGGATAGTAAACATCTGAATTTATTCTTGACAACACCAATTGTTCTCTCCACTATGTTTCTTCCCTTCGCATGAGCTGTATTGAATCGCGCTTCTGGGCTGCCACTTTAAGCCATACGAAATGGTGTCAATAGATATTGTTTCAGCGGATATACAGCATCGCCTTTAAAATAATTATTCTTTAACAAAAAATATACAAAAGAAAGAAACTAACCCAAGATCCTCGTATTTTGTTGACGATTTCTTTGCAGTAGTTCCTTGTAATCACTTACGTTCCAAATGAAAGCATCGTGATTTGCACCAGCGTATCTTGCGCCTACGTACCGAATATCCATTTTGCAATCACAAACCCTTAAGATGTTGATATACTAGATATATAAAGGAAAAAAAATCATGTACTTACGATCATAACATTTAAGCTATAATAACCTTTTCTGTTCAGGTATAGATGTTGGACTTTTTTTTTTGGAGCAGTAATGCGTACATGAGTTCCATCCACACATCCAATTATTCCAGGAAAACCAGTCTTCTCGATGAAATATATTTTGGATAGTACCGATAATTGCGCTTTTATCCATTTTGGACAGATGTGCTCTTCTAGAAGTTTGAATTCCTCTTTCAATGCCACCGAAACTGTTTTTTGTACTAAACCCAATTTAAAATAATTTCCGCTGCATTTTTGATAGCTCCCTTCAGAAAAAAAAAACGAAGAGTAACAGGCACCGTAGTTCTAAATAAATCTTTTATTTCATCCAAAATGTACACAAATGCTTCTTTGTTTAAATTGAAACAACTAATGAATCTGTAAATATACGATAGGATATTTGTATTGAAACTTTGAGAATTATTACAAGTTCTTACTTGGTATTTGGAAGTTCTAATGGTCGCGGATACTTTTACGAATGCGCGTAACATTAGCAGCATATTCCTCTTCATTATTATCACTAAAAAATAAGTCAAAATTGCTTTCCATTTTTGTATTCCGTTTATTATTAAAGGTTTCCGAATATTTTTTTGAATTTTCCTCTGTTTATATCGAATTGTCAGTGTCAATTTTCAATTTCTGTGCTTCAAGTTGGCTACATTAGCTCAACTGAAAATGGTTGTGTTCCATAATTACAAAAATTAATTCAGTTGTCTTGAAGTTGAGTTGTGTGGAAGACAACTGAACCAAGTTGAGTTGTGAATCATAATAGGGGTGTTAATAAATTTGTCACGCAATTCATCACGCAGAAAATACTTAGGCAACATTCACTCCTACCAAAGACACACTTTTCTGCACAACCACGCTGGCAACATTTAAATGGGATAGTGCACACTAATTGCACTACTCGTAGCCATACACAACGTAGCATGATAACCATGTTGCACATTCACACATTCTATACCAATACACAATCCAAGAATCCAACATCCCACACAAGATCTTCGTCCCGCTCGTACACATTCGTCTAACGACGCGACCGATATGTTTACCCACACACGAGTGGTGTGTCGTCAGCATTTTTTTTTGTATGCACTTTAAATATTCTCACATAATAAACAAAAAAATATATATATTAATAATTTATTACATGAACTAATGAAGTATTTAAGTTTCATTAGCAGGTTATGCACATGACAATCAAACATCACATGGAACATAATGGTGGAACCCGTAACCATGATGCCACTCAATGGAATTCATTCATGAAGATGACGATCCCCATTCTACAATTCAGTTATGACATCACACACAACAAACACAAAACAAGAGATTTAAAACCAACTCACCTTATATTTATCTGCTTGTTATTAAATATTATCTTTTGAATTTACATTAATGGCACTACTTTTCACTTATTATATTTAATAGAGTAACAAAAAAGAAAAACACTGCTGTGGATGCAATCAACCACCGAAAGAAAAACAAACCGACGCGACGTAACACAACCGATACAGCAATGGACTATATGTAGAACAACTAAGTAGCCGTCTCTGTCTCGCAGCCGTCATGAATTTCACATCGACACCGGGTGCATGAGAATATCGGTGGACAACAGTGTGCTCAAAATTCAGAAATACATTCTTTTTTATGTCAGCAATTCGACGGGGGAGAATGTTGACGCATGCACAACAGTTTACTTTTAAGGATCAATGTGTTAAAAAGTTATCTACCAGGGTTAATATTATTAAGTATCTTAGCTCTAAAAATAGTTTCTGCCAAATAAATAGTTTAATAAGTATTATCCGTGCAATAATCCTATCCAGAATCGACTACGGACTATGCATCTATGGAAAATGTTCAACATCCTCCTTAAGACTCATTGAACCTGTATACAACGCTGCCATACGAACAAGCCTTAAAACCTTCAGATCAACACCCATCATAAATATACTTACCGAAACTGGTCTTCCATCAATTAAGCAAAGGGTTAACACACTTACTTCACTGGTTGTGTTAAAGTTAAACCAGCCAAATGACAGTTTGATCAAGAGAGATGCCAAGAAATTACTGCTACGCAACAAGTGCTTGAAGACATCATCTGCTATTAACAACACCCTAAGAAAAAAAATTAGTATTTGGCGCAACAGCTCTTTAAGTGCTAGGGCCTAGCTTCTCAACACCCTAATATTGGCCAAAAATATGGAACTACCAATATGCATCCAACGCAGCAGCATAGGAACCTCTCCACCATGGGCACTGAAGGACGAGAATGTAAACCTCTCCCTAAACGCCCTCATTAAAGCTTCAACTCCCAACGAAACTTACCAACAGATTGGAAGTTCGTATTCACAGATGGTTCCAAGTCCGACTTCGGTACTACTTTTGCCGTGGTCGATGAAAAGAGAGATATCCTATCCAAAGGGTTGTTACCGGATTTTGCAACAGTGTTTTCAGCCAAGGCTACAGCCATTCTGAAGGCCACGGTGCTGGCAGGTAGTTTTAAAACGGTCATTTGTACGGACTGTTTTTCCACCCTCACGGCAATTACCAACATCAACAATAAAACATCAATCATTGTAGCCATACGGGACAAAGTGATAAAAAACCAAGAGAAACTAAAGCTTTTATGGATTCTAGGATACGTAGGGATAAAAAGCTACGAAAACGTGGATGCGGCAGCCAAGGCAGCGATTCAAGAACCATTGGTAACCAAATTTATTTTCAATAAAAAGGACATCAAAAACCATATGCATCAGTTTTGGAGCGAGAAACAGAAAGAAGAGTGGAATGCCTACACCTACTTCTACAAAACAATAAATCTTTACGCCAAAGATGCCACATATCCAAAGAACTGCCCGAAAAACATGATTAAGGCTTTTATTCGTCTCCGGCTTGGCCACACATTGTTCACACATAGACACCTCATCATCAGGAGTAAATAATTAAATAACTCAGATTTTGTTCGTTGCTCTTTTTATTCTCGGTTGCTGTTGGCTGCTGTTCCCCGCTCGGGCTCGCACAACTCGGGTCACAAGCAAACACACTAACCACTACACCGTGGCGACCTTACGAGGGTGGGTCATTAAGTCCCTGAAAAATTAAATAAGGAATACTCTATTCGGTATAAAAACACTTTATTTTTCAACATAGTCTCCTTTTAGCTCTATACACTTCATCCAACGTTTCTCCAATTTTTTGATGCCCTCCAAATAATACGATTTCTCGAGCCCCTCAAAATAAGCGTTTGTTTCAGCGATGACCTCTTCATTCGACCCAAATCTCTTACCTCCGGGGCATTTCTTCATGTTTGGAAACAAGAAAAAGTCTCAGGGGGCTAAATCTGGAGAATATGCTGGGTGAGGAAGGAGTTCGTAGCCTAATTCATGCAATTTTGCCATTGCGACTGCGGATTTGTGTGCCCGTGCCTTGTCCTGGTGAAAAATAACTTTTTTCTTCACCAAATGCGGCCGTTTGACTTCAAATCGGCTTGGAATCGATCCAGCAGCTCTGCGTAATATGCGCCGGTGATCGTTTTACCCTTTTCAAGGTAATCGATGTGAATAACACCCCGCGCATACAAAAAAACTGTCGCCATGACCTTGTTTGCTGACAAACCCGCCTTGGCCTTCTTCGGCTTCGATTCTCCAGGAGAAGTCCATTGTTTTGACTGTTCCTTGGTTTCTGGTGTGTTGTGGTGAATCCAGGTTTCATCCACGGTTACGAAACGGCGTAAAAACTCAGCCGAATTTTTCTGGAACATCGCCAAACACACCTTTGAAGTTGTCAAAAGAATGTGTTTTTATTTTTTTTTTTTTAATTTCATTTTTTTTTTTTATTATCTTTATTAAACTTACATACTAGACAAAAATGACTAAATCTAACTTAAAAATTAACAGGTTTCTTATTCTAGCTTACTGGTCCTTATGCGGGCGCTCTAAACTTAACTATATCATATAACATATTGCCTTTCGGCCTAAAAACTATTCTACGAACTAATCTTACATATTATTATTTACCAAGAAAATATAAAATAGAATAAAAACTGGGTATCTTTATTTTGTTTTAAATAAAACTCTTACAGGCTACCTACGCTACTTAACCTACCTAAGCTACTTAACCTACAACAACTATAATCAGGGTGGTGAGCACTCGTTGCCTCACGCACCGAGTGGTTACCATTCCAATTGCTATCCGGGCGCCTGTCAGTCACCAACATGGTGCACATGCGCCGCCGGGAGCTGACCGAGGCCAAGAGTCGTCAGTCACCTCTCGGAAGCACCAATTCATATTGATGAGCCCGGCCTCTCCTAGAAACCCCCTAACTAACCTCGCTAACTTAAAATATCTTAAAACTAATAGGACGTTACCGAGAGTAACGCACCGTCCTGGGAAGGCGTGTTGACAATTTCCCCTTCGAACAGCCACCAGAACGTGGTGTACTGTTTTGCAGTTTTGTCCCTCTCCGCAATTGCGTAACTGAAACGGAGGAGCTCAGGAACATCGGCGGCGTTCCCTCCGTGGTTAAGCCGTTTGTCTCTCACTCTGCGGTGGCGGTGATATAATACCGGGATACCATCCCTCGTCTGTACCAGCCCTTTTGCATCGATATGAATAAATGCCTCCGGCGGTATGAAGCCAGACCGGAGCGTACTCTCGAGGTATGTTT
Organism: Pocota personata; assembly: GCA_963082735.1. NCBI lineage: Eukaryota > Metazoa > Arthropoda > Insecta > Diptera > Syrphidae > Pocota > Pocota personata. Next base: position 96,348,209 of record OY720431.1, on the reverse strand, counting down.
CATTGGGGTAATAAGCCCCAAAGATCAGACTATTGTCGCTGGCCATCGCCCTTGCAACGTGCCTTCGAATCACTTCAATGAGGAAATTGTCAATCCTTTTCAATTGAGCCCCATCGTATAGGACCTTGTTGGGATAGTATCTTATATAGTTGGATTCAGGTGTTCGGAACAACCGGAGGCAAGTCCTAAGACATTGTCTCTCCAAAACCCGAATCTTTTCCATATAACTAGGCGTTATATTGAACCGCAATGGACAACCATAAGCGATGATTGGCCTTATCAGGGCCACGTAGCATATGACCTTCACCCTGGAGGCAAATTGACCGTTATGAAATAGTCTTCTTGTCAGAGCAAAAGCCCGGCAAGTCAAGCATCCACATGTTTGTCAAAATATAGATACTGGTCGAGCCAGATACCGAGACATCTAACTACGCTTCTCACCGCCAATGGCTGTCCGTTTTATCCAATAATGGCCAGTTTTTCCAGTTTTTTCTGGTATCCCTAGAGGCACCAGACAATGGAGTTCTGAACAGGATTGTTTCCGACTTCTGAAAGTTGATTTTCAGCTTCCAGTCGTCGCAATATCCCTTAATTTGATCGAAGTCATGCTGCAAAAGGATGTTGATAACCTCGATTTTACAACCTGATCTGTATGCCACTAAATCGTCAGCATACGCTATAGCGTGTTTGAGTGAACTCACCAGATCACTCGTGTAGATGTTAAACAGTATCGGCGAATTCACCGCCCCCTGCTGTAAACCGTTTTTAATGTCGAAGACTCTGCTCGAAATCACGTTGCCACATTTGACAACGAACTTCTTTCCCATAAGAATATTATAAATTATATATAGCAAGGGTTTGTGCATACCCAGCATAGTCAACTTATAGAAAAGACGCTCTAACCATACAGTGTCGAAGGCCTTTTCAAAGTCAACTAGGCAAGCACCCGTGCACTGGTTCTTGCATTTGTTCCACTGTATGTCGGATACCAGTTTCGATGCGGCATGAATAGTGTCATGCCCCGCCCTGAAACCAAACTGGTTGTCCGGAATAACGTTATTGTCGTCGACCCACTTCAACAGGGCTCTATTGACAACTTTTTCAAAGACCTTGCTAACATTCGGAAGCAAACTAATTGACCGAAGATTAGCAGGGTTCATCCTATCTTTACCCCTTTTTGCGATAGGGTGTACCACCGCTATTTTCCAATGCGCCGGATAATATGCATTATTCAGCGCATTGTTAAACAGCGTGGCAAAAATATCTACAGCCTCTAGAGGTAGATGTCTCAATACGACGTTTGGGATACCATCCTCTCCCGCCGACTTTTTATTCTTAAGTGAATCGAAGATGCAAAGAAGATCATCTTTCGACACGAATAAGTGAGATGTATCTCGTCTATCGGCGATGACGACGTTCGCATGGTTTTCATCATTGAATACGGTGAAGCCGTTATTCTCAGATCGCCAATTCTCAAGTTCGGTGCGTAGATAAATGTGATTCACCAGGACTCTATTTTCAATGTTTATTCACCGTATACACGGCCTCGAAACAAGCGCCCAGCAAATCCACTCTCTCCTGTGGGTCCTCGACCACGAAAAATCCGGCGTTTGATGCGACACTTTCCGGACTTGTTCCAGCAGTCAGTAATGTCTGTCTGTTCTCTGTTGTCTGGGAGATTCGGACACATGGAATATCATTGTGATCCTTCCTCCTGAACAACTTATTTACCTGTGGGAACATAATCGGACTACAGGCTTTAATAGCCCGAATTTTTTTGCCCCAATACCGATTTACAGATTTTCTGTAATTTTCTTTAATAAGCTGCTTCAGGTTTCGGATCCCTGAATTCAGCGTCCTTATCTCAAGTTCGTTTCGGTCAGTAAATTGTCTGTGCAGGTGTTTAAGCCTCGAGAGCAGTCTACTTTTCTGTCGGTACAGTGCGTCGATTGTAGGGTTTCTGTACTTTTCTGTCTGGTCGTCATCAGAACGTCCCACCCGAGGAATAGTTCGTTCCATTGTTCGTTTGATGGCATCGTTCATTTGCAACAAATAGTGGTCGTTGTCATCATTTGTCATGTTCCAATTTGTCGGGGGATTGATCCCACTCGAACGTATATCCCGCTTTAACAATCTGGAGAAGCGCGACCAGTATGCCCTTCGGTAATCGAAGGAACACACCGCATCGAAGTCCTCCAGCAGCGTTTGCTCGTTCGGGACCCTTATTGTGGCGGCGAGTCCGTAGTGGTCACTATCGTACTCGAACGCACGCAAACAGTTCCGCGTGAGTCGATCTGTGTTCGTCAGTTCTAGTCTTGCGTCCGTTAGGGCCAAATCCAGAAAAGAGCCACTTCTCGGAAAAGAAGGGATATCCGTCGCGTACAACTCAAGTTTGTACTCAATCATATTGAGGCGCCACCAGTCATGCAACTGGTTTCCCCTAGTGAAACGAATGTGTTTGTTGTCGATTGTGAGCAAACGCGGCACCCATCTTGCGGAAAGCTTTTTCATGTCCAAATATTTATGTAAAATCGAAATCACTGAGCCATGTGGAGTCTCACCGGAGCGATTGTCCTTGGATAAAAAATTCTGTTCCAGCATGAAGAACACCAAGGAAAAGAAAAATGATCCAAGATCTAATTATTATAGCCCATTGCAATGCTTGTTGGATAGGGAAGAGGATATGGACGAAATAATCTCGCCAATTAATTCTAGTGAAAAAGTGTATGTGCCGCCAATCAAGTTATTGCAAAAATCATGTGAATATATGCATAACATTGCTAAGTCCTTAAATATATCAGACTATTTTATAAAAAAAATGTCTATAGGCATAAAAATCACATGCAATTCTATTGATTCTTATAGTGCAAAATTTAAAAATTGAAAAGTGAAAACTGTCAATTTTTCTCTCACGATTTCAAGAGTGAGAGAGCTTTCAAAGTCGTTTTATATGGAATGGGCGAAATGGACCCGAATTTATTAAAAGCCGAACTGATCAAAATTGGCCTTAAGTGCATTAATGTTAAAAAAGTAACAAAAAAATTAGAACACTTCACAAACACCCTTTACCTCATATCCTTGGAAAATGGATCAATCAAATTACATGATCTAAAAAAAAAATCACCGGTCCATCTTTCATACACAAGTGAGTTGGAACTACCAACGAAAACTTAAAGGTAAACTAACTCAATGTCACAACTATCAGATGTTTGGGCATGGGGAAAAAAACTGTCACTTTAAAACCTTTTGTGCCAACTGTGCTGGTTCTCATAAAACTGTCGATTGCACAAATCTTTCAAGTGCCAAATGTGCATTGTAATGGGTCGCACAAATCCATCGACCCTTCATGTGTAAGCCGAATGAAGTTCTTGGAACTTAAGGAGAAACATAACCACAAAGTTATGTCAAAAACTTCCAACCGACAACATGTCTCACCACCTGTGCTCTCTGCAAATCTTAGAGTTCCAAACGGCTCTCTGACGGATTTTCCACCACTGCCACCACGACGTCAGCTGATTCCCGCCTCTCATAAGAATCATAGAGTGTGGGAAGATATCGCTCACTCTTCAATCAACAATGTTCCTGATACCATTCCAGTAATCTCTGGCAACATTGCCAACAACAAGTGTAACAACATTTCCAGCGACAACACCTTGTTCACAGCTGATGAATTAAACGCTTTGGCTTTGGAATTAATAACAAATTTATCTACATGTAAGAACAAATTTGAACAATTTAACGTTATCACATGTTTAGCCACTAAGTTTTTGTATCATATGCTAAATAATATGATAGATAGCCATTTAAATATTATTACTTGGAATAGTAGAAGTATCAGAAGTAAAATTACAGAATTCATGAACTTTTTAAATACCAGAAACGTTGACGTTGCTTTAGTTACTGAAACCTGGCTTAAGCAGGATTTACGACTATCCACGCCCGACTACAAATGCTATCGATGTGATAGAGTTGATAGAGATGGTGGAGGTGTGGCAATTCTAATAAGATCAATTCAGCATTCGCTTTTGCCTATTGTGAAAACGCGGTACATAGAAAACATAGGAATTAACTTGAAATTGTCTAATCAAAGGAAAATTAAAATCCATTGTGCTTACTTTCCCGGTGGTAAAAGCTCTATGGAAAGAAAGATGGCTTTTAAGAATGATCTTGGCAAATTATTCTCCCTCCAGGGTGAGTTTATAATTGGTGGGGACTTAAATTGCAGACATAGAGATTGGGGATGCGTACTAGCAAACGCCTATGGTACCATTCTATCAGATCTGTGTCTAGGTCTTCCAATAACTGTGATATAGCCTTCTAGTCCGACCTATAACGCCAGTTATAATCGTTGTCCATCTGTGCTTGACTTATTTGTGTCAAATGTGCCTGGTTATCTTTCCCAACCTGTTTCCATTAACGACTTCAGCTCAGATCATAACCCCATCTTCTGTCGGGTCCTAAGATCAGGTGACCTAGACCTCAAAAATGCAAATTGGAATCTTTCCGGTAAGAATTAAATTCTAAACTCCGAAACATTCCAACTAATCTAGACAGCATTTTGTGCACAGAAGATGTTGACTCTATCGTCACAGATTTTGGTCAACTAGACTCTATTGACTTAAGTATTCCTAAGGTCCCTAAAAAGAAAACTATGATAAGGCTTCCAGCTTATATACTTGAACTCATTAAAGTAAAAAATGCTTGCGGAAGACACTGGCAAAGATATCGTCAGCCGTACTACAATCACCAAGTTTCCCACCTAAATAGGTTAATTTGGAGATTCATTTTTGATTACAAAAATCAAAAATGGTATGCAAAATTACATTCCCTTGATGTAAATTCGATACCATTTTGGAACATTGTCAAAGTGGTTAAGAATAAAAACAGACAACTACCCTTTCTTAAAGATTCATGCAATACGTACTGTACGGATCTTGACAAGGCAAACGCACTTGCTTTAAACTTCTCCAAAAACCAGGAAATATCTTCGAACCTTGGAGACCCCGGAACAACTAATTGAGTAAACCGAGTAATCCATAATCTTTTAAACAACATCACTGCTCCACCCTCAAGTGCTTATATAACCGTAGAAGATACCGAATTCATGGTCAATGAGCTGCGTATACGTAAAGCTGAAGGAATTGGCCGAATTAAAAATGTTTATATTGTAACATAATGTAGCATAATAACTACGCCCCAAAAAGATGCAACACATTCCGAAGTGTCTTTTCATTCGAGGTTCGTGTCCACGGTAAGAGACGGATTATGTCTAAGACGACGTCGCTGAATTAAGAGAGAATTATAACCGCAAGAGATTATTGGCTGCAGCTGTCATCTTGGAATTATTACATCAGAATGTTCCCGTTCCAGTGGTCGAAGAATTTGCTAGAAGTTGCTGGCTATCAGAAATGCGACTATATAAGGACAGATGGCGATCGAGGCAGGGCAGTTGAGTTTCGAACCGCACGAAGAGATTGGAAAAGTGATAATGGGCAAAGTTGTAATTTTGTGATAAATTGAAAGTTGAGAGTTAACAAGAAGAAGTAATTAGTTTGGATTTGTGAATTAAGTAATTGAAAGGAGATAAAGTGATTTGAGAAGAAAGAGACCTTGTAAGGAAGGAGTTTGCGAAGAATAGTATAGTGTGAAATTTAATTGTTATATTGACTAGAAAATAAAGAAATAATCTCACAGAATAACGTTTTATCTACTCGAGTCGTAGCTCGCATATTAAATTGGTGTCAGAAGTGGGATAAAACTTATTCTGTGAATAACTATTTCCGTGTTGTGAAACTGCACAATAAAAAAAAACCATTCTCTGTTGAGTTAATTAGTTGCGCAAAATGGGTCGCAAATTGGGAAATCTAACTATAATTCAACTAAAGGCAGAACTCAGTAAGCGGAATCTCGACACAACTGGGGGAAAAGATGCCCTACTGATTCGTCTGGAAGAAGCAATAAAGCAGGAAGGTGAAAATCCGCATGACGTAGAGTTTGACGTGGAAGAGGAACCAGCAAGTACAGTAGCCGACCCGGGTATAACAAGTCTGCTCCTGCAACTTAAGTCAGTCATGGACGAACAAAGTAAAGCAATAGAAGACCAAAAGAAGTCTCTGGAACTTAAGCTCGATGACCAAAAGAATTCTCTAGAACTTAAGCTGGACGAACAAAAGAAAGCAATGGACGAACAAAAGAATTCTCTAGAACTTAAGCTGGACGAACAAAAGAATTCTCTAGATGCTCTGGAAAGCAAACTTGATGAGCAAAACAAGAACTTGGAATCCAAATTCGAAGCGATCGAAGAGAAAATCGAGAAGGTCGAGACGCAACTCGAAAAAGTTGAAACTAGATTCGATGAAAACTTTGAGAAACATGAACTCAGTTCGGGAAGGTAGAGACTCAGTTTGAAAAAGTGGATACGCAATTCGAGAGAGTAGGAAAGCAAGTCGAAAATCTTGCTAAGGAACTCAGCAACGTGAGGAGACAGAAATCACGGGAATATTCCACTGTCGGTCTGAGAAGAAAGGGGATGCAGCCTCCTATCTTCGATGATCAAACATCATGGCCAATTTATAAGAGGCAATTCGAAGCGGCTGCAATGACCAATAGCTGGGAAGATGAAGAGAAGTCCATTGCACTCACACTTGCACTGAGGGGTCCAGCTGCGGAGCTCTTGCAGACCATCCCGGAAGATAAACAGCAGAACTACGACTCTCTGGTTCAGGCTATCGAGATGCGGTTTGGGGATGAACACATGCAGCAGGTGTACAGGGTTCAGCTGCGTAGTCGAGTCCAGAAAAAGGAGGAAACGCTCCAACAGTTGCAAGCGGATATAGGGCGACTAGTCCATCTTTTATACCCTAAAGCCGGTGAGGAGCTTATCAACGGAATGGCGGTGGAATCTTGTATTCAGGCCATAGAGGACAGACAACTGCAAATGGCTGAAAGGATGGCTGAAAAGCGAACGCTTCCCGAGGCATTGGCATTCGCTTTGTCAATGAAGGCTGCAGACCAAGCATACCAGGGAATACACCATGTCAGGGAAATGTCCGTCGTGGAATGCTCATGCCAGAGAATAGCCGTCATAGGAGAAGCAGAGAGGAAGCATCTGGCTGTCAGTCAGACTTACCAAAACCAGCAGTCGGGAAATGCATAAGGACCAACTTCGCGGGGCACAAGTTGGTTACTGGAATCGAGGCCCCCAGGACCACCATTCAAATTTCGCAAACCAAACGGGGTAACAAGAGCCTGACAGTGGAGGCACTAATCAACAAAAAGAAGTGCGTAGCCACCATCGACACAGGTGCCACCACCTCCATTGTAAGAAGAGATATCGTCAGAAGCTCATGGCTGCATAACACCAACAGCTACTGCCTGAAGACTGCAACAGAGGAAATGGCGAAGGTGTTTGGAGAAGTTCGTCTTACGATTACTCTGGCGGGACTGACGTTCTCCCATGCATTTCTGGTGGCAGATATATGCGACGAGTGCATCATTGGAATAGACTTCATGAAAGCAAATGAAGTAATCTTGAACATCGGGATGCAAGTACTGAGGTATCGAGATGTGGAGATTCCGATGGTGTACGGAAACGAGAATGCCGTAACTCTCAGGACAGTCATCAGCAAAGACGAAGTTTTGCCGCCGTCTTCAGAGACAATCATTTGGACGAAGCTGGAAGGTGATCTTGGGAGCCACCGATTCTACATAGTAGAACCAGACCCAGAGAAGCATTCTCAAAACTACATCGTGGGAAAGATGTTAGTCGAACCAAAGAACATCATGGTTCCAGTGAGAGTTTTGAGCGCGAGACCACACACTGTCAAACTAATGCAAGGGGAGGTGACTGGAAAATGCACGCCGATTACCGCCGTCGCAACAATATCTGAACGTGATGCTCCAAAACCTCTCCCATCACCTTGAACAGCGGAAACGAGAGAGACGATTCTCCAGTCCAGTGAGCTGAATCAGGAGCAGCGAACTATGGCAGAGAATCTTATCAATGAATACGCTGATGTATTTGCCTCACAGGACGGAGAATACGGCCGAACACACCTGGTACAACATCGAATAGACACTGGTGATACTAGACCAATTCGCCTGCTAGGCTCCTTCCATTGGCAAAGCAGACAGAAGTTGCAAAGATGGTGTCGGCAATGGAGAAAGAAGGTCTGATTGAAAGTTCCAAAAGTCCGTGGGCATCACCGGTTGTACTGGTTAAGAAGAAAGATGGCAGCACGCGGTTCTGCGTGGACTATCGGTAGCTCAATTACGTCACCAAAAAAGACAGCTACCCTCTGCCACGGATTGACGACACGCTAGACACACTATCAGGAGCCCGATGGTTTTCCACTCTCGACTTGAAGAGTGGCTACTGGCAGGTACAGATCCATCCAGAAGACCGGGAGAAAACCGCCTTCACCGCAGGAAATGGGCTATGGCAATTCACGGTAATGCCATTCGGGCTGTGCAATGCTCCGGCGACTTTCGAGCGATTGATGGAATGTGTCCTGCAAGGGTTAACATGGAAAACCTGTTTGGTATACTTGGATGATGTCATCGTCGTAGGAAAAACGTTTGCGCAACACCGAGACAATCTAAGGGATGTGTTTCAAAGGCTTCGAAGTGCCCACCTGAAGCTCAACCCCAAGAAGTGCGCCCTGTTTAGAGCGGAAGTGAAGTACTTGGGGCACATAATTTCAGCAAAAGGAGTGAGAACCTATCCAGAGAAGGTCGAAGCGGTGAAAAACTGGCCAGTCCCCAAAGATAAACACCAACTAAGGAGCTTCCTGGGCCTAGCCACCTACTACAGACGGTTCGTGAAGGATTTTGCCGGGATCGCAAAGAGCCTGCACCAGTTGGCAGAAAAGGGAAAACAATTCCAATTGTCAATTGAGTGCGAGAAGTGCTTCACGGCACTTAAACAACGACTATGCGATGCCCCGATACTAGCTTACCTCACTCCCGGGGAAACGTTCATTGTGGATGCAGATGCTAGTAATGTCGGGGTAGGAGCCGTGCTCTCATAGGTGCACGATGGCCAAGGGAAGTTGGTTGCGTACTTCAGCAAGGTGCTCTCTAAGCCAGAAAGGAACTACTGCGTGACAAGGCGGGAACTTCTAGCTTTGATCTTGGCTACGAAGCATTTTCACAAATACCTCTATGGGAGGAAGTTCGTTCTTCGCACAGACCATGCAGCCTTAAAATGGCTACTACAGCTCAAGTCCTGAGGGTCAGGTCGCAAGATGGATCGAAAGGCTGCAAATCTACGACTACGAAATACAGCATCGTAAAGGAAAACTCCACTCTAAAGCGGATGCACTGACCCGGAGACCATGCAGAACGGATTGTAAACATTGTGCGCGTCAGGAAGAACGGGAGCTGATTTCCATCCAAAGAATGAGAGCCGAACCTATCGCCGGCTGGAGCGTAGATGAGATCCGGAATGCTCAGAAGGAAGAAACGGATATCGAGCCGATTCTGGCCTGGAAGGAGAACATGGAGAAACCGGATCATCAGAACATCTCTCACAGAAGCCCGACCTTAAAAGCATATTTTCACAGTGCGACTCCCTCCATGTCCAAGAAGGTGTTCTGTAAAGAAAATGGGAATCCTCCGACGGAAAGTTGTTTGTAATGCAGCTTGTCGTACCGCGGACGAGGGTCAAGGAGGTGTTACAGGAAATGCATAGCGGGGCGTCCGGAGGCCACTTGGGAGTGAATAAGACGCTAGAAAAGGTACGAGAATGTTTTTATTTGTTAAAAGCGAAGGAAGATGTCGAAGACTAGCAAATGTCCGAGAATCAAAACTCGAGGTAAGATGCACCAATACAACGTGGGAGCACCTTTCGAACGAATCGCAGGGCCCTTTCCGGAAACCGACAATGGTAATCGGATATACTCGTAGTAATGGACTACTTCAGTAAGTGGCCGGAAGCGCTTCCGATCCCTAACCAGGAAACCAGAACCGTGGCGGAGCAGATCGTCTACAATTGGGTGAGCAGATTCGGTGTGCCCTTGGAATTGCATTCTGACCAAGGGCGGAACTTCGAGTCAAGAATCTTCCAAGAGATGTGTCAACTACTCGGAATGAAAAAGACACGGACAACCCCGCTTCATCCACAGTCGGACGGTATGGTGCAGCGTTTCAATAGGACTTTGGACGAACATCTCTCGAAGGTCGTAGGTGACTACCAACGGGATTGGGACCGGCAGATTCCCTTGTTTTTGATGACCTATAGCAGTGCCGTGCATAGCACTACTCGACATACGCCGTTCGAAATCTTGTTTGGTGGAATAGTTCGGTTACCCAGTGAGGTGAAATTTGGATCTCCTACCGATGAGCCCAGAAATGAAGTATGAGTATGTGGCGGACCTTAGGGAAAGGCTTAGGGACATACACCAAAGGACCAGAAGCCAGATTAAGATAACGAGCGACCACATGAAGACCAGGTATGATGCCAAGGCAACAACGTCAGGATTCCAGGAAGGAGATCTAGTGTGGCTGTATAATCCCCATCGCCAAAAGGGGAAACCACCTAAATTGCAGCAGAACTGGGAAGGTCCCTACAGAATAGTAACCCGCATCAACGATGGTCCAGCGAGGACCAAGGGCCAAAATGAAAGTGGTTCATGTGGACCAACTGAGTCGATGCAATGGCCGAAGTGAGGACGCACTTGTTCGGGACAAACAAGTCTAAGAGGGATCAGTGTAACAAAATGTAGCATAATAACTACGCCCCCAAAAAGATGCAACACATTCCGAAGTGTCTGTTCATTCGCGGTTCGTGTCCCCTGTAAGAGATGGATTATGTCTAGGACGACGTCGCGGAATTAAGAGAGAATTATAACCACAAGAGATTATTGGCTGCAGCTGTCATCTTGGAATTATTACATCAGAATGTTCCCGTTCCAGTGGTCGAAGAATTTGCTAGAAGTTTCTGGCTATCAGAAATGCGACTATATAAGGACAGATGGCGATCGAGGCAGGGCAGTTGAGTTTCGAACCGCACGAAGAGATTGGAAAAGTGATAATGGGCAAAGTTGTAATTTTGTGATAAATTGAAAGTTGAGAGTTAACAAGAAGAAGTAATTAGTTTGGATTTGTGAATAAGTAATTGAAATGAGATAAAGTGAATTGAGAAGAAAGAGACCTTGTAAGGAAAGAATTTGCGAAGAACAGTATAGTGTGAACTTGAGCTGTTCTATAGACTAGAAAATAAAGAAATAATCTCACAGAATAATGTTTTATCTACTCGAGCCGTAGCTCGCATATTACAATATTAAACAAATGCCTAAATCTGGTCTTTAGCGTTTAACATTCATTCTTAATGCTTGCATTAAAATGGAATACTTTCCAAATATATGGAAAGATGCGAAGGTTGTACCTATACACAAAGCTGGTAAGCCTCCTGATATAATTTCCAGTTACAGACTAATTAGTTTACTAAGTGTTCTTGACAAAATTTATGAGAAGGTCTTAAAGGAGAAAATTTGTAAACATATTGCTGACAACAACTTATTTCTTAATGAACAATTTGGTTTCAGGCACAACCATAGTACGTCCCATCAAGTACTAAGGATCTGCAAGCACGTAAAGTCATCTCGTGCAGTAGGTAAGTCAACGGGAATGATACTACTGGACTTTAAAAAAGCCTTTGATTCAGTTTGGCACGACGGCCTCCTTTTCAAAATGATCAACGCTGATTTTCCTCCGCATATCTGTAAAATTATCCGTAGTTTCTTGTCCAGTCGTTGTTTTAAAGTGTACGTCAATAATGATGTCTCTAACATTGTCCACTTTCGTTCTGGTGTTCCTCAAGGTTGGGTCCTTGCACCTGTCTTGTATAACCTGTTCACATCCGATTTACCATCAGTACCCAACTGTGAAGTAGCTCCATTTGCTTACGATACGGCGATATTCTCTTCTCATGAATTCGCTCTCGACATTGAGAGGAATCTTAGCTATGGGTTGAGTATATTCCAGACATATCTGAACAAATGGAAAATCAAACTTAATGAAGATAAGATTAAAGCAATCCTTTTCACCAGAAAAGTAAAAGCCTGCTTTCTTAATAGTGGACAGCTTCAGGTAAATGGGGCAAGTATTAGTTGGGAGCCTTCCGTAAAATATCTTGGAATTTATCGGGATACTAAACTATCTTTTAATGCTCATATAAAGAACACCTTAGAAAAAATTGCAATTGCAATTGCAATTAAGATGTTATATCCATTTATAAATCGTAGATCAAAGCTGTCAAATGATAACAAAATAATCATACACAAGGTAATTTTCCAAGCAATTCTACTCTATGGTTGCCAAGTGTGGGGTAACTGCGCAAAAAAACTGCGCCATATTAAGAAATTGCAGGTTTCCCAGAATAAATTATTGAAAATGATGCTAAATTTACCGTGGTATCATTCAACACGCGATATTCACCAAAGGACGAATGTTAAATTGATCTTCGATAGAATACAGAAATTAAGTCAACGCTTTTTAGATCGCTGTAATTTTGCTGAAAATCCTCTAGTGAACATCCTGAATGATAATCATGTTCAACATGGTAGCTTATACCATATTATCTTTGTATTTCTTCTTTTTTCTCTGTTCTTGATTGTTTGTATGTTTACTTATTCATCTATTTATTTATTTGTTTATATATTTATTTATTTACTTATTTATTTATATATACATTTATTTATTTATATATTTATATACTAGCTGTACCCTGCGCGGTGCAACGCCACCAACTAAAATAAATTTGAAGGAAAGACATTACACAAATATTCAATTCATTTTGAGTCATTTTATTGATTTTGTTCATTTCGAACAAATTGTAACTTTGCAGCGTTTCGTTTCAATACGATTATCTGCTGTGAAGTACACGCGCTGTCCATTCTCGAGATGCACCGCCAAGTGTACTACTGTTGGATATCGTTCATGGATTGGAAATGATAAGATGCGCCATACTGCTTCATTGCTGCTAATGTAGCGTCCAACTTGGTATTGGTTGATTTCATCTAGCGGTGCGGCCACATTCCCTACTCCGAAGACTGCCATGTTGCTTCCTTTGTTGACATATTTGCAAATGTATTTGATCGACTTCACTGAATTGCAATACTCAACATTAATGTGTGCTTTGAAGGTCTTTGAGAGCAACGGTGAATATGGCACAACCCAACGATTATCGACTTCGACATCAACGTTTCGTACTTTCAGAACGATGGATTTGCTGCCATCCTCAACTGATCGTCGACGATATAGTGGGTATCCGTCATTGCCAGTGATGGTATCAGAAACCAAGTTTCTTGGGTATCGTTTCGCGCATTTCCCATCAGACATGCATGGTGAATTGTTGTTGAATGCACCACATGGACCATGAATCATATTTTTGGTAACGACGTCGAATAAGTCTGGATCAGTGTCCTTATAGGTATTTCTGCTGCGATGATTTGGTCAATTTTCGCGCACGATGTTCGTTGCACCGAACGATGTCATTTGTAAACATGAATTGTATTTGCGGATGTTTTCCAAGAAATGCTTCTACTCACGTGTAACACCTGATAGCAACGTTGATAGTGGTTCGGGTGGTGGATGTAATTCTGGCAGTTTAACTTTTCCACTGGCGCAGCACATTCCTGGCATTTCGTTCTTAAATTTGAGGGCGCTACAATACATGCAAATTTTATTCATTTTTCAAATGACGACACTTGGATGAAGACTGTAATCATTATTACTGTCATAATGGAATGCACCAAAATTTAAATCAGCGTGCAGTGTTCGTCTTGATCGAGCGGCGCTTATTCGAACATTTTGCAGCGGGTCTCAGCGGCATGTACTCGAAGATTTTCCAGCCTTAATGCTCGTTGTTCGTCTGATTTTGAGGCTCGTAATGCTCCTTTCTTCCGTGCTTGAGGTGTAGATCGGCCAATTGCTTGTCGCTTTGGAGGCACAATTGTACGGGAACGACGTGAAAAATGCGTTTGAATTTATTAGATGTCAATCAGCAATCCGAATCTCACAATGTATCCAATCCAATTGAACCGGCTGTTCGCACACGGATGGAAATGTTAATATTGACGGTGATCACCAATTCGCTGAGGAAAATTTGAAGTGAAAAAAATCAGCATTCGAGAATTGTTGAAATCGATTTTAATTCCACTCACGATAATATCCGAAAAAACTGCACAGCAAATGCGTTCGGAACGTCAATCAGCAGTCAGATCCTTCACACATGCGATGATTTTCGTGAGTTCATTGTAGAGAATGAATAAAATCAGCTCACGGAAACTACAAAAATTCAATTCGATTGAATTATTTATCTAAATTAATTTAACTCACAATAAAATGCACAAAACTATTCGAAAAATGACAATATTGTCTGTTCAATGTGAGCCGGACATGAATTTCACAATTTACATAAATTCTTATATCACCCACAATTCGAAACGTCATCATTCGTTCGCTGTTTTCGTTTCAATTCAAATCAGCATGAACTGTCACGGCAATATATGAAATTCATTGGAATGACAGTGGCGCCATCTGTCTAAAATTGGTCGTACCATCTCAGAAACCTTCGTGGGCTCATGCACAACAACTTTGCTAAAGATCATCGCATGATATTTAGCAAATCGCATCGCAGTTTACGATTCTATAAAGGACGTACAGACAAACATTCATTTTTATATATTGTAATATGCAGGCTACGGCTCGAGTAGATAAAACGATATTCTGTGAAATTTATTTCTTTATTTTCTAGTCTATAGAACAATTCAAGTTCACACTATACTATTCTTTGCAAATTCTTTTCTTACAAGGTCTCTTTCCTCTCAAATCACTTTATCTCCTTTCAATTACTTAATTCACAAATCCAAACTAATTACTTTTTCTTGTTTACTCTCAACTTTCAATTTATCACCAAATTACAACTTCGCCCATTATCACTTTTCCAATCTCTTCGCCACGGTTCTAAACCAACTGCGTCTTTTTTGATCGCCATCTGTCCTTATATAGCAGAAGTTTCTGATAGCCAGAAACTTCTAGCAAATTCTTCGACCACTGGAACAAGAGAAATAATTCTTGCAGTTATAATTCCCTTTTATCCCTGATATTATGCGTCTCTTTCGTTGACATGAGCTGTGGAGACTTCGTCCCAGACACGAACCTCGAATGAAAGGACAGTTCGAACCAAAATTCTGCCAGAATGAAGTCACTTCGGAATTTGTTGCGTCATATTTTTAGGGGGCGTAGTTATTATTATGCTACACTGCCCCCCTCTTAGACATGTTCGTCCCGAACAAGTGCATCCTCATTTCGGCCATTGTATCGACTCAGTCGGTCCACATGAACCACTTTCATTTTGGCCCTCGGTCCTCGCTGGATGCGGTAGACAACATCGTTGATGCGGGTTACTATTCTGTAGGGACCTTCCCAGTTCCGCTGTAATTTAGGTGATTTCCCCTTTTGGCGATGGGGATTATACAGCCACACCAGATCTCCTTCCTGGAATCCTGACGTTGTTGCCTTGGCATCATACCTGGTCTTCATGCGGTCGCTCGTCATCTTAATCTGGCTTCTGGTCCTTTGGTGTATGTCCCTAAGCCTTTCCCTAAGGTCCGCCACGTACTCTTCTTCATTTCTGGGCTCATTGGTAGGAGATCCAAATTTCACCTCACTGGGTAAACGAGCTATTCCACCAAATAAGATTTCGAACGGCGTATGTCGAGTAGTGCTATGCACGGCACTTCTATAGGCCATCAAAAACAAGGGAATCTGCCGGTCCCAATCCCGTTGGTGGTCACCTACGACCTTCGAGAGATGTTCGTCCAAAGTCCTATTGAAACGCTCCACCATACCGTCCGACTGTGGATGCAGCGGGGTTGTCCTTGTCTTTTTGATTCCGAGTAGTTGACACATCTCTTGGAAGATTCTTGACTCGAAGTTCCGCCCTTGGTCAGAATGCAATTCCAAGGGCACACCGAATCTGCTAACCCAATTGTAGACGATCTGCTCCGCCACGGTTCTGGCTTCCTGGTTAGGGATCGGAAACGCTTCCGGCCACTTACTGAAGTAGTCCATCACTACGAGGATATACCGATTACCATTGTCGGTTTCCGGAAAGGGTCCTGCGATGTCAATGGCGATTCGTTCAAAAGGTGCTCCCACGTTGTATTGGTGCATCTTACCTCGAGTTTTGATTCTCGGACCCTTGCTAGCTGCACACACGTCGCATTTTCTGCACCAGTCTTCGATATCTTCCTTCGCTTTTAACCAATAAAAACGTTCTCGTACCTTTTCTAGCGTCTTATTCACTCCCAGGTGGCCTCCGGTCGCCCCGCCATGCATTTCCTGTAACACCTCCTTGACCCTCGTCCGCGGTACGACAAGCTGCATTACAAACGACTTTCCGTCGGAGGATTCCCATTTTCTTCTCAGAACACCTTCTTGGACATGGAGGGAGTCCCACTGCGCAAAATATGCCTTTAAGGTCGGGCTTCTGTGAGAGATGTCCTGATGATCCGGTTTCTCCATGTTCTCCTTCCAGGCCAGAATCGGCTCGATATCCGGGTCTTCCTTCTGAGCGTTCCGGATCTCATCTACGCTCCAGCCGGCGATAGGTTCGGCTCTCATTCTTTGGATGGAAACCAGCTCCCGTTCTTCCTGACGCGCACAATGTTTACAATCCGTTCTGCATAGTCTCCGGGACAGTGCATCCGCATTAGAGTGGAGTTTTCCTTTACGATGCTGTATTTCGTAGTCGTAGATTTGCAGCCTTTCGATCCATCTTGCGACCTGACCCTCAGGACTCTTGAACTGTAATAGCCATTTTAAGGCTGCATGGTCTGTGCGAAGAACGAACTTCCTCCCGTAGAGGTATTTGTGAAAATGCTTCGTAGCCAAGATCAAAGCTAGAAGTTCCCGCCTTGTCACGCAGTAGTTCCTTTCTGGCTTAGAGAGCACCTTGCTGAAGTACGCAACCACCTTCTCTTGGCCGTCATGCACCTGGGAGAGTACGGCTCCTACCCCGACATTACTAGCATCTGCATCCACAACGAACGTTTCCCCGGGAGTGGGGTAAGCCAGTATCGGGGCATCGCATAGCCGTTGTTTAAGTGCCTTGAAGCTCTTCTCGCACTCAATTGACCATTTGAATTGTTTTCCCTTTTCCGTCAACTGGTGCAGGTTCTTTGCGATCCCGGCAAAATCCTTCACGAACCGTCTGTAGTAGGTGGCTAGGCCCAGGAAGCTCCTTAGTTGGTGTTTGTCTTTGGGGACTGGCCAGTTTTTCACCGCTTCGACCTTCTCCGGATCGGTTCTCACTCCTTTCGCTGAAATTATGTGTCCCAGGTACTTGACTTCCGCTCTAAACAGGGCGCACTTCTTGGGGTTGAGCTTCAGATGGGCACTTCGAAGCCTTTGAAACACATCCCTTAGATTGTCTCGGTGTTGCGCAAACGTTTTTCCTACGACGATGACATCATCCAAGTATACCAAACAGGTTTTCCATGTTAACCCTTGCAGGACACATTCCATCAATCGCTCGAAAGTCGCCGGAGCATTGCACAGCCCGAATGGCATTACCGTGAATTGCCATAGCCCATTTCCTGCGGTGAAGGCGGTTTTCTCCCGGTCTTCTGGATGGATCTGTACCTGCCAGTAGCCACTCTTCAAGTCGAGAGTGCAAAACCATCGGGCTCCTGATAGTGTGTCTAGCGTGTCGTCAATCCGTGGTAGAGGGTAGCTGTCTTTCTTGGTGACGTAATTGAGCTGCCGATAGTCCACGCAGAACCGCGTGCTGCCATCTTTCTTCTTAACCAGTACAACCGGTGATGCCCACGGACTTTTGGAACTTTCAATCAGACCTTCTTTCTCCATTGCCGACACCATCTCTGCAACTTCTGTCTGCTTTGCCAATGGAAGGCGCCTAGCAGGCTGACGAATTGGTCTAGTATCACCAGTGTCTATTCGATGTTGTACCAGGTGTGTTCGGCCGTATTCTCCGTCCTGTGAGGCAAATACATCAGCGTACTCATTGATAAGATTCTCTGCCATAGTTCGCTGCTCCTGATTCAGCTCACTGGACTGGAGAATCGTCTCTCTCGCTTCCGCTGTCCAAGGTGATGGGAGAAGTTTTGGAGCATCACGTTCAGATATTGTTGCGACGGCGGTAATCGGCGTGCATTTTCCAGTCACCTCCCCTCGCCTTAGTTTGACAGTGTGTGGTCTTGCGTTCAAAACCCTCACTGGAACCATGGTGTTCTTTGGTTCGACTAACGTCTTTCCCACGATGTAGTCTTGAGAATTCTTCTCTGGGTCTGGTTCTACTATGTAGAATCGGTGGCTCCCAAGATCACCTTCCAGCTTCGTCCAAATGATTGTCTCTGAAGACGGCGGCAAAACTTCGTCTTTGCTGATGACTGTCCTGAGAGTTACGGCATTCTCATTTCCGTACACCATCGGAATCTCCACATTTCGATACCTCAGTACTTGCATCCCGATGTCCAAGATTACTTCATTTGCTTTCATGAAGTCTACTCCGATGATGCACTCGTCGCATATATCTGCCACCAGAAACGCATGGGAGAACCTCAGTCCTGCCAGAGTAATCGTAAGACGAACTTCTCCAAATACCTTCGCCATTTCCCCTGTTGCAGTCTTCAGGCAGTAGCTGTTGGTGTTGTGCAGCCAGGAGCTTTTGACGATATCTCTTCTTACAATGGAGGCAGTGGCACCTGTGTCGATGGTGGCTACGCACTTCTTCTCGTTGATTAGTGCCTCCACTGTCAGGCTCTTGTTACCCCGTTTGGTTTGCGAAACTTGAATGGTGGTCCTGGGGGCCTCGATTCCAGTAACCAATTTCTGCCCCGCGAAGTTGGTCCTTACGCATTTCCCGACTGCTGGTTTTGGGAAGTCTGACTGACAGGATGGATGTTATCACCGCCAGATGCTTCCTCTCTGCTTCTCCTACTTCCGCAATGTGAACAATTTCCTCGTCTAGGTGCACTCCTGCACTGCCGTTGTAGGTGTCCGGTTTGGTTGCAATTCCAGCAACGGATTTGACTTCCGCGAGCTCTGTCTTCATCCATGACGGCTGTTCTCTGGCATGAGCATTCCACGACGGACATTTCCCTGACACGGTGTATTCCCTGGTATGCTTGGTCCGCAGCCTTCATTGACAAAGCGAATGCCAATGCCTCGGGGAGTGTTCGCTTTTCAGCCATCCTTACAGCCATTTGCAGTTGTCTGTCCTCTATGGCCTGAATAAAAGCTTCCACCGCCATTTCGTTGATAAGCTCCTCACCGGCTTTAGGGTATGAAAGATGGGCTAGTCGCTCTATATCCGCTTGCAACTGTTGGAGCGTTTCCCCCCTTTTCTGGACTCGACTACGCAGCTGAACCCTGTACACCTGCTGCATGTGTTCATCCCCAAACCGCATCTCGATAGCCTGAACCAGAGAGTCGTAGTTCTGCTGTTTATCTTCCGGGATGGTCTGCAAGAGCTCCGCAGCTGGACCCCTCAGTGCAAGCGTGAGTGCAATAGACTTCTCTTCATCGTCCCAGCTATTGGTCATTGCGGCCGCTTCGAATTGCCTCTTATAAATTGGCCATGATGTTTGACCATCGAAGATAGGAGGCTGCACCTCCTTTCTTCTCAGACCGTCAGTGGAATATTCCCGTGCTTTCTGTCTCTTCACGTTGCTGAGCTCCTTAGCAAGATTTTCGACTTGCTTTTCTACTTTTTCAAACTGAGTCTCTATCTTCCCGAACTGAGTTTCATGTTTCTCAAAATTTTCATCGAATCTAGTTTCGACTTTTTCGAGTTGCGTCTCGACCTTCTCGATTTTCTCTGCGATCACTTCGAATTTGGATTCCAAGTTCTTGTTTTGCTCATCAAGTTTACTTTCCAGAGCATCTAGAGAATTCTTTTGTTCGTCCATTGCTTTCTTTTGTTCATCCAACTTAAGTTCTAGAGAATTTTTTTGTTCGTCCATCTTAAGTTCTAGAGAATTCTTTTGTTCGTCCATTGCTTTCTTTTGTTCGTCCAGCTTAAGTTCTAGAGAATTCCTTTGGTCGCCCATTGCTTTCTTTTGTTCGTCCATCGCTTTCTTTTGTTCATCCAGCTTAAGTTCTAGAGAATTCCTTTGATCTTCTATTGCTTTCTTTTGTTCGTCCATGACTAACTTAAGTTGCAGGAGCAGACTTGTTATACCCGGGTCGGCTGCTGTACTTGCTGGTTCCTCTTCCACGTCAAACTCTACGTCGTGCGGATTTTCACCTTCCTGCGTTACTGCTTCTTCCAGACGAATCAGCAGGGCATCTTTTCCCCCAGTTGTGTCGAGGTTCCGCTTACTGAGTTCTGCCTTTAGTTGAGTTATAGTTAGTTTTCCCAATTTGCGACCCATTTTGCGCAACTAATTAACTCAATACAGAAATCGTTTTTTTTTTTTTTTTTGTGCAATTTCACACCACGGAAATAGTTATTCACAGAATAAGTTTTATCCCGCTTCTGACACCAATGTAATATGCAGGCTACGGCTCGAGTAGATAAAACGATATTCTGTGAAATTTATTTCTTTATTTTCTAGTCTATAGAACAATTCAAGTTCACACTATACTATTCTTTGCAAATTCTTTTCTTACAAGGTCTCTTTCCTCTCAAATCACTTTATCTCCTTTCAATTACTTAATTCACAAATCCAAACTAATTACTTTTTCTTGTTTACTCTCAACTTTCAATTTATCACCAAATTACAACTTCGCCCATTATCACTTTTCCAATCTCTTCGCCACGGTTCTAAACCAACTGCGTCTTTTTTGATCGCCATCTGTCCTTATATAGCAGAAGTTTCTGATAGCCAGAAACTTCTAGCAAATTCTTCGACCACTGGAACAAGAGAAATAATTCTTGCAGTTATAATTCCCTTTTATCCCTGATATTATTCGTCTCTTTCGTTGACATGAGCTGTGGAGACTTCGTCCCAGACACGAACCTCGAATGAAAGGACAGTTCGAACCAAAATTCTGCCAGAATGAAGTCACTTCGGAATTTGTTGCGTCATATTTTTAGGGGGCGTAGTTATTATTATGCTACAATATTGTAGCATAATAATAACTACGCTCCTATGTTTATGCAGCAAATTCTGAAGTGACTTTCCATTCTGGCAGAATTTTGGTTCGAACTGTCCTTTCATTCGAGGTTCATGTCTGGGACGAAGTCTCCACATGTCAACGAAAGAGACGAATAATATCAGGGATAAAAGGGAATTATAACTGCAAGAATTATTTCTCTTGTTCCAGTGGTCGAAGAATTTGCTAGAAGTTTCTGGCTATCAGAAACTTCTGCTATATAAGGACAGATGGCGGTCAAAAAAAGAACACAGTTGGTTTTAGAACCGTGGCGAAGAGATTGGAAAAGTGATAATGGGCGAAGTTGTAATTTGGTGATAAATTGAAAGTTGAGAGTAAACAAGAAAAAGTAATTAGTTTGGATTTGTGAATTAAGTAATTGAAAGGAGATAAAGTGATTTGAGAGGAAAGAGACCTTGTAAGAAAAGAATTTGCGAAGAATAGTGTAGTGTGAACTTGAATTGTTCTATAGACTAGAAAATAAAGAAATAAATCTCACAGAATATCGTTTTATCTACTCGAGCCGTAGCTTGCATATTACATTGGTGTCAGAAGCGGGATAAAACTTATTCTGTGAATAACTATTTCCGTGGTGTGAAATTGTACAAGCAAAAAAAAAAAAACACGATTTCTGTGTTGAGTTAATTAGTTGTGCAAAATGGGTCGCAAATTGGGAAAACTAACTATAACTCAACTAAAGGCAGAACTCAGTAAGCGGAACCTCGACACAACTGGGGGAAAAGATGAAGACTGATTCATCTGGAAGAAGCAGTAACGCAGGAAGGTGAAAATCCGCATGACATAGAGTTTGACGTGGAAGAGGAACCAGCAAGTACAGTAGCCGACCCGGGTATAACAAGTCTGCTCCTGCAACTTAAGTTAGTCATGGACGAACAAAAGAAAGCAATAGAAGATCAAAGTCATAAGCTCGATGACCAAAAGAATTCTATAGAACTTAAGCTGGACTAACAAAAGAAAGCAATGGACGAACAAAAGAATTCTCTAGAACTTAAGCTGGACGAACAAAAGAAAGCAATGGACGAACAAAAGAATTCTCTAGAACTTAAGCTGGATGAACAAAAGAAAGCAATGGACGAACAAAAGAAACCAATGGACGAACAAAAGAATTCTCTAGATGCTCTGGAAAGTAAACTTGATGAGCAAAACAGGAACTTGGAATCCAAATTCGAAGTGATTGAAGAGAAAATCGAGAAGGTCGAGACGCAACTCGGAAAAGTCGAAACTAGATTCGATGAAAATTTTGAGAAACATGAAACTCAGATCGGGAAAATAGAGACTCAGTTTGAAAAAGTGGATACGCAATTCGAGATAGTAGGGAAGCAAATCGAAAATCTTGCTAAGGAGCTCAGCAACGTGAAGAGACAGAAAGCACGGGAATATTCCACTGACGGTCTGAGAAGAAAGGAGATGCAGCCCCCTATCTTCGATGGTCAAACATCATGGCCAATTTATAAAAGGCAATTCGAAGCGGCCGCAATGACCAATAGCTGGGACGATGAAGAGAAGTCCATTGCACTCACACTTGCACTGAGGGGTCCAGCTGCGGAGCTCTTGCAGACCATCCCGGAAGATAAACAGCAGAACTACGACTCTCTGGTTCAGGCTATCGAGATGCGGTTTGGGGATGAACACATGCAGCAGGTGTACAGGGTTCAGCTGCGTAGTCGAGTCCAGAAAAGGGGGGAAACGCTCCAACAGTTGCAAGCGGATATAGAGCGACTAGCCCATCTTTCATACCCTAAAGCCGGTGAGGAGCTTATCAACGAAATGGCGGTGGAAGCTTTTATTCAGGCCATAGAGGACAGACAACTGCAAATGGCTGTAAGGATGGCTGAAAAGCGAACACTCCCCGATGCATTGGCATTCGCTTTGTCAATGAAGGCTGCGGACCAAGCATACCAGGGAATACACCGTGTCAGGGAAATGTCCGTCGTGGAATGCTCATGCCAGAGAACAGCCGTCTTGGATGAAGACAAAGCTCGCGGAAGTCAAATCCGTTGCTGGAATTGCAACCAAACCGGACACCTACAACGGCAGTGCAGAAGTGCACCTAGACGAGGAAATTGTCCACATTGCGGAAGTAGGAGAAGCAGAGAGGAAGCATCTGGCGGTGATAACATTCATCCTGTCAGTCAGACTTCCCAAAACCAGCAGTCGGGAAATGCGTAAGGACCAACTTCGCGGGGCACAAGTTGGTTACTGGAATCGAGGCCCCCAGGACCACCATTCAAGTTTCGCAAACCAAACGGGGTAACAAGAGCCTGACAGTGGAGGCACTAATCAACAAGAAGAAGTGCGTAGCCACCATCGACACAGGCGCCACTGCCTCCATTGTAAGAAGAGATATTGTCAGAAGCGCCTGGCTGCACAACACCAACAGCTACTGCCTGAAGACTGCAACAGGGGAAATGGCGAAAGTGTTTGGAGAAGTTCGTCTTACGATTACTCTGGCGGGACTGACGTTCTCCCATGCGTTTCTGGTGGCAGATATATGCGACGAGTGCATCATCGGAATAGACTTCATGAAAGCAAATGAAGTAATCCTGGACATCGGGATGCAAGTACTGAGGTATCGAAATGTGGAGATTCCGATGGTGTACGGAAACGAGAGTGCCGTAACTCTCAGGACAGTCATCAGCGAAGACGAAGTTTTGCCGCCGTCTTCAGAGACAATCATTTGGACGAAGCTGGAAGGTGATCTTGGGAGCCACCGATTCTACATAGTAGAACCAGACTCAGAGAAGAATTCTCAAGACTACATCGTGGGAAAGACGTTAGTCGAACCAAAGAACACCATGGTTCCAGTAAGGGTTTTGAACGCAAGACCACACACTGCCAAACTAAGGCGAGGGGAGGTGACTGGAAAATGCACGCCGATTACCGCCGTCGCAACAATATCTGAACGTGATGCTCCAAAACCTCTCCCATCACCTTGGACAGCGGAAACGAGAGAGACGATTCTCCAGTCCAGTGAGCTGAATCAGGAGCAGCGAACTATGGCAGAGAATCTTATCAATGAGTACGCTGATGTATTTGCCTCACAGGACGGTGAATACGGCCGAACACACCTGGTACAACATCGAATAGACACTGGTGATACTAGACCAATTCGTCAGCCTGCTAGGCGCCTTCCATTGGCAAAGCAGACAGAAGTTGCAGAGATGGTGTCGGCAATGGAGAAAGAAGGTCTGATTGAAAGTTCCAAAAGTCCGTGGGCATCACCGGTTGTACTGGTTAAGAAGAAAGATGGCAGCACGCGGTTCTGCGTGGACTATCGGCAGCTCAATTACGTCACCAAGAAAGACAGCTATCCTCTGCCACGGATTGACGACACGCTAGACACACTATCAGGAGCCCGATGGTTTTCCACTCTCGACTTGAAGAGTGGCTACTGGCAGGTACAGATCCATCCAGAAGACCGGGAGAAAACCGCCTTCACCGCAGGAAATGGGCTATGGCAATTCACGGTAATGCCATTCGGGCTGTGCAATGCTCCGGCGACTTTCGAGCGATTGATGGAATGTGTCCTGCAAGGGTTAACATGGAAAACCTGTTTGGTATACTTGGATGATGTCATCGTCGTAGGAAAACCGTTTGCGCAACACCGAGACAATCTAAGGCATGTGTTTCAAAGGCTTCGAAGTGCCCACCTTAAGCTCAACCCCAAGAAGTGCGCCCTGTTTAGAGCGGAAGTCAAATACCTGGGACACGTAATTTCAGCGAAAGGAGTGAGAACCGATCCGGAGAAGGTCGAAGCGGTGAAAAACTGGCCAGTCCCCAAAGACAAACACCAACTAAGGAGCTTCCTGGGCCTAGCCACCTACTACAGACGGTTCGTGAAGGATTTTGCCGGGATCGCAAAGAACCTGCACCAGCTGACGGAAAAGGGAAAACAATTCAAATGGTCAATTGAGTGCGAGAAGAGCTTCAAGGCACTTAAACAACGGCTATGCGATGCCCCGATACTGGCTTACCCCACTCCCGGGGAAACGTTCGTTGTGGATGCAGATGCTAGTAATGTCGGGGTAGGAGCCGTACTCTCCCAGGTGCATGAGGGCCAAGAGAAGGTGGTTGCGTACTTCAGTAAGGTGCTCTCTAAGCCAGAAAGGAACTACTGCGTGACAAGGCGGGAACTTCTAGCTACGAAGCATTTTCACAAATACCTCTACGGGAGGAAGTTCGTTCTTCGCACAGACCATGCAGCCTTAAAATGGCTATTACAGTTCAAGAGTCCTGAAGGTCAGGTCGCAAGATGGATCGAAAGGCTGCAAATCTACGACTACGAAATACAGCATCGTAAAGGAAAACTCCACTCTAATGCGGATGCACTGTCCCGGAGACCATGCAGAGCGGATTGTAAACATTGTGCGCGTCAGGAAGAACGGGAGCTGGTTTCCATCCAAAGAATGAGAGCCGAACCTATCGCCGGCTGGTGCGTAGATGAGATCCGGAACGCTCAGAAGGAAGACCCGGATATCGAGCCGATTCTAGCCTGGAAGGAGAACATGGAGAAACCGGATCATCAGGACATCTCTCACAGAAGCCCGACCTTAAAGGCATATTTTGCGCAGTGGGACTCCCTCCATGTCCAAGAAGGTGTTCTGAGAAGAAAATGGGAATCCTCCGACGGAAAGTCGTTTGTAATGCAGCTTGTCGTACCGCGGACGAGGGTCAAGGAGGTGTTACAGGAAATGCATGGCGGGGCGACCGGAGGCCACTTGGGAGTGAATAAGACGCTAGAAAAGGTACGAGAACGTTTTTATTGGTTAAAAGCGAAGGAAGATATCGAAGACTGGTGCAGAAAATGCGACGTGTGTGCAGCTAGCAAGGGTCCGAGAATCAAAACTCGAGGTAAGATGCACCAATACAACGTGGGAGCACCTTTCGAACGAATCGCCATTGACATCGCAGGGCCCTTTCCGGAAACCGACAATGGTAATCGGTATATACTCGTAGTGATGGACTACTTCAGTAAGTGGCCGGAAGCGTTTCCGATCCCTAACCAGGAAGCCAGAACCGTGGCGGAGCAGATCGTCTACAATTGGGTTAGCAGATTCGGTGTGCCCTTGGAATTGCATTCTGACCAAGGGCGGAACTTCGAGTCAAGAATCTTCCAAGAGATGTGTCAACTACTCGGAATCAAAAAGACAAGGACAACCCCGCTTCATCCACAGTCGGACGGTATGGTGGAGCGTTTCAATAGGACTTTGGACGAACATCTCTCGAAGGTCGTAGGTGACTACCAACGGGATTGGGACCGGCAGATTCCCTTGTTTTTGATGGCCTATAGAAGTGCCGTGCATAGCACTCCTCGACATACGCCGTTCGAAATCTTATTTGGTGGAATAGCTCGTTTACCCAGTGAGGTGAAATTTGGATCTCCTACCAATGAGCCCAGAAATGAAGAAGAGTACGTGGCGGACCTTAGGGAAAGGCTTAGGGACATACACCAAAGGACCAGAAGCCAGATTAAGATGACGAGCGACCGCATGAAGACCAGGTACGATGCCAAGGCAACAACGTCAGGATTCCAGGAAGGAGATCTGGTGTGGCTGTAATCCCCATCGCCAAAAGGGGAAATCACCTAAATTACAGCGGAACTGGGAAGGTCCCTACAGAATAGTAACCCGCATCAACGATGTTGTCTACCGCATCCAGCGAGGACCGAGGGCCAAAATGAAAGTGGTTCATGTGGACCGACTGAGTCGATACAATGGCCGAAATGAGGATGCACATGTTCGGGACGAACACGTCTAAGAGGGGGGCAGTGTAGCATAATAATAACTACGCTCCTATGTTTATGCAGCAAATTCTGAAGTGACTTTCCATTCTGGCAGAATTTTGGTTCGAACTGTCCTTTCATTCGAGGTTCATGTCTGGGACGAAGTCTCCACATGTCAACGAAAGAGACGAATAATATCAGGGATAAAAGGGAATTATAACTGCAAGAATTATTTCTCTTGTTCCAGTGGTCGAAGAATTTGCTAGAAGTTTCTGGCTATCAGAAAAAAAAAAGAACACAGTTGGTTTTAGAACCGTGGCGAAGAGATTGGAAAAGTGATAATGGGCGAAGTTGTAATTTGGTGATAAATTGAAAGTTGAGAGTAAACAAGAAAAAGTAATTAGTTTGGATTTGTGAATTAAGTAATTGAAAGGAGATAAAGTGATTTGAGAGGAAAGAGACCTTGTAAGAAAAGAATTTGCGAAGAATAGTGTAGTGTGAACTTGAATTGTTCTATAGACTAGAAAATAAAGAAATAAATCTCACAGAATATCGTTTTATCTACTCGAGCCGTAGCTTGCATATTACAATATATAGATTATTTATTTATTTACTTATTTATTTATATATTTATTTATCTACTTATTTATTTATATATTTACTTATTTATTTATATATACATTTATTTATTTATTTATTTATTTATTTACTTATATATTTATATATTTATTTATTTACTTATTTATTTAATACATTTATTTATTTATTTATTTATATATTGATTTATTTATTTATTTATTTATTTATTTTTTCTTTAAATTGAAGGGTTTTTTTCGCTTTTCCCTTCGGATACTAACTTAACATGTAAATATCTTTAAATTCATACAATTGTATAATAATGTTACAGATGAAAGATAGTAATTATCATATCTCCGAATTGTAAAAGGTGGAGTAACTAGCCTCTGTAAATCTTTTATGCGAAATAAAGATCTATTTATCTATCAGAGCCAAGTGATAAGCCTGTGGCCTCTTCAAGCTCGCGCACTTTCACTCGCCGATCGTACATTATCAAACCATGGATTTTGTCTACCATTTCTGTTGTGGTGACCTCAATTGGGCGACCAGAACGTTCGGCGTCACTTGTGCTTGAACGACCGCACCGAAATTGAGTAAACCAGTGGTGAATGGTTCCAATCGATGGTGAAGAGTCCCCATAATATTTGTCAAGTTTTTGTTTGGTTTGCAAGATAGTTTTTTCTCGCAAAAAATAGTTTTTAATGAGCACTCGAAATTCGCTTTTTTCCATTTTAACGAAAATGGTACTAGGCGTCTATATAAAATGGGTGCGTTATTTTGAAAGGTGATTCTTGACAAAAAAAAAATTAAATTTAAGGTGACGACACAATTTGTGTTAATTTTCAGGGACTTATTGACCCACCCTATACACCGACCGTTAATCATGGGGCTCTGTATGTGTAAACATGAAAACCAATTAAAATTGAGTTATTATTTGCGAATAATCAGCAAAATGAAGGATATGCTGAATTTTGAAATAAGCTTTAGTTTAGTCGGTTTAGGTATACTCGTAATGTCAAACGTGTCTAATGTTACGGTGAAAAGGTTTTAAAAATTAGTTTTCTACAAATATACCCATATAATAAAGGAATTTTAGAAGAAATTTTAAGTGAAAACAACTGCACTCGCATCATGTAGTCCAACTGTTACCTAATATTCCCGGACGTATTGAAAACCGTAGAAAATACTTACTGTACTGTACTAAATCCTCTAGTTAAGAACATATTTGAAGGAACACCAATTTCTGAAGTACTTAAGAATCACAAAACCAAAAATATCTACCGAATTAATAGATTTTTAATAAATGTTAATATCTCTATATACTCGTAACATTGAAAATATCTATCTGTCTGCGTGACCGTTTATAACTCGAGAAACACTTTTTGATGCGGTTTTCTTCATTGCAATGGAATATTGCAAAATTCGAAAGAAATATCTGAGTACCTAACAGACTATATGCCATATTCTGTCCGATACCAACACGCAGGGCCATGAGGCTAAACCGAAGTCGGCTAAAAACCATCAGTGCGGTGTATTAAATGGTGCCGCGAAATAAGGTCAAATTTTAACGTTTGGCTTTATTTCACTTCGGCACCGTATTAAATCCAATATGAGGGTTTAACTTTAAACGGCTGTGAAAACAATATATGAGGGACTTTTAGGGTTCGAAAAGATCTATCCGTGACAGTATATACCTAAAATCATTCAATCCAAAGTGATGACAATAAACATTTGACATGTTTTCAGTGTTCTAACGTTCAATTTGCTTTCGTATCATAAAACGTGAGAACAGCTGAGCCAATTTCAATGTCTGTCTCATAGTTTTCATTCACCTATTGAACACTTTACTGTCCGACATCAGGAAGCTGAGCACTCAAAAAATGTATTTCACAAGTTGGGAGGGAATTATTTGCCTGCCTCATTGGTATGTCGGCTATACTATTAGATAGTATGTTGTCGGCGACACATTTTTAGGACTGAAACTAGTCTAAATAATAATAAGTTTCAGATTAATAGAAAACCCACAATCAACAATATAATGTTTTTAAAAAGATTCACATTTTAGAATAACTCAGCATATTTAAATGAAACTTATTCCAGTTATATTTAACTTATACGGTATTAATTAAATATTATAAACTATGGATGATTACTGCACACAATTTGGGAACTGAGCAGAGGCAATCAATGTTCTTGTTTGACCGTAATGAAGCTAACTCCATTCATAATCAACGTGTGCCACTGCAAGTGCGTTATAATTAAGTTGATAGTCTAACTGCTTGTTATATCTCATGGCTTTGTGCGTTATTTCATTCGTCGTTGCTTAGAATAGGTTTTTACGTTATCAGAGACATTAGCTAAATCATAAAAAAATATTAGGTAAGTGACACATACTTAATAGTGAATAGAAATGGTAAGGTGAGAAATACGCAATTTTTCTCACCTTAACCTTAGGAAGTGGAACAATGTCATGAACTATGAATTTCTAAAACAGGCTATAGTCTCTGTAAATGAAGGCCACGGAAGTGTGCTTGGTGTCTTTTTGGCACGGCCGAAGCCGGGCAGATCTGCTAGTAATTGTATAACACTAAACTATTATAGAGACAGTAGTCTCTGCAGCTAGTCTCGTTATCTTAATATTACCATGTAATTTCAATTAATTGCTAATAAAAATAAATTAAATTTATTAATTAATCTTAAGGCAACCTCCAAATTGTAAAAACATTTTTCTTCTTTGTTAAATATAGCCAATAATTCATTCTAACCAAAGTTTGAACTGATTTTATTTGTAATTCACATACGAGGACAAGGTGAAAAGTTCTCGGCCTGACGCAGAGATAGCGTTTCAATCAGCAAAAATTTATGTTTTCTGCCTGGGTGTACTTCTCATTAGTTCGTATGACAAGTTTCAACTTGTTCTCTCAAGTAGTTTCATTACACGAATTTTTGCAGTAGACGTCTTGCGTGTTTTTCGTTAAAATGGATAAACTTGAATATAGTGCGGTGATAAATTTCTTCGTTTTGGATGGGTTAACCCCTAAGGAAATTGATCCAAAGTTGACAAAAGTTTACGGGGACTCTGCTCCTTCCATATCAACCGTTAAAAAGTGGGCAGCTGAATTTAAACGTGGTCGCACGTCCCTCGAAGATGACCACGTGATGGACGGCCAAAAACCGCAACCACACCCGAAACCATCGAAAAAGTGCATGATATCGTGTTGGATGATAGGCGAGTGAAGGTGAGAGAGATAGCTGAGGTTGTGTGTATATCGGAAGAGAGGGTGGAACACATCTTGCACAAAAAGTTAGGGATGCGAAAGCTCTACGCAAGATGGGTGCCGCATTTGCTGAATGCCGATCAAAAGCAAATGCGCAAACGATTTTCGCGGCAGTCTTTGGACCGATTCAATAGGGATCCGACCAATTTTGTGCGGCGATTTGTCACCATGGATAAGACATGGGTCCACCACTACACGCCAGAAACGAAACAGCAGCCGAAGCAGTGGGTGGAAGCCGGTGGTTCATTTAAGTGCCATATCCTTATATTGACATGCGTCAATTTTGAATGATTTTTTTTTAGCAAGAACTGAGCTTGCGGTCGTTTTGCAAATCACCTTAAATTAGGAATTTCATCGAAATCGTTAAAACCATTTTCGAAGAAATTGTATTTTTTCAAAATTGGCCTTGTGTCGTTAATTTTGAGGTATTGTAATAGAATAACTTAAAATTAAACACTCTTGTCAACACTGCTTTTTACAGTCGGGATTTAATTATTACTTATTTTATTTATTTATTTCATCTACTAGCATAGCTTAGATTACACAACATAAAAATAAAAATAAGAACTTAAATAATGAGATAAACGGATTTATACAGCAATTCATATATGCAAGTACGAATACAAAAAGAAAAGTGAGGAAAACGTTAACAGTTATTAGTTCCATAATAAGGCAAATATGATGTTTTTAAAGATGTCTCTAGAATAGTGAAAATTTGTATGTGTACTTACTTCATTAAAAGACGCAAGAGCTCTTGAGATTGGCTCGTTTCGACCATATACATTTGTTGACGCGGACGACTTTGTATGGCCCCAAGTATTTTGGCCTTAACTTCATGCCGGTGTCAAACTGAGTGCGCTTAATGGCGACTAACTCATTTAGTTTGTACTCCTTCTCTGGCAGCCGCTTCCTATCGAAGTTCTTCTTATTTTCCTGCTGTATCTATTGTATGTTATCGCGTATCCCGTATGTATTCCCGTACAGCGTCGCGCTCTGCATCTAGCTCATGCACTGCATCCTCCGTCAACAGCTCCCGAATATCTGGATACTCTGGAACGAGCACCTCAAGGCTAGTCAGCGCGCGAAACGGGCTGAACTTCGTGCTCCTTGGTGGTGTGTTATTAACCACTTGCTGGACGCGATCAACGTGCTTGTACCAATTTTGCTGACTGCCAATACATGCCTTAGCGAGCATGGGTACGATGATCTTGTGGATTCTTTCCACCTGTCCGTTCCCGCGTGGGACTCCTGTTGCTATAACGAGATGTTGTATCCCCTCTTCCTTGCAGTAGTCGTTGAACGCGGTTGATGTGAACGCCGTTCACCTATCGGTTACAATTTTCTTCGGATTACCGAACGTTGCCGACTGTTTCCTTAACCTCTCGATGACCACTGCTGTTCTTGTACTTTGGTCGGGTACAACCAAACAATCTTGAAGAACGCATCTACTATGACCAGTATATGATAGTATAGTTTATGTGTCGCCTCCATGGGCCCGACGTGATCGATGTGAAAGGTGCTCAAAGGTTTGTCTTCTTCGTAGATTGGGTTGAAGTATCCCTCCTTTCCCCCCACCTTTGCATCCGCAACTATGCATTTCAGACAGTTGAAGGATCTTCCGATTTGAAACTGCCTGGATATAACTTAGTGTCATTATTCATTCCACACCGTGGCCTCGCCAATTACTTCCGTAGTGATATTGCTTACCAAGTTCCACCACAGTATGGCCACTGTTCCAACCAGGAATTTAATTTCAAATGGCTAAAATTCACCGTCCGTAAGCAAATAATCCACTACTGTTTTATTTACAGAAGCCCTAGTGCGGACAGCAACTCAACTTTTGACGAGTTTGATGCGCTGTCCGATTCCATCACTCGAATTGTCTCCTTGTACCCTCATACTGGAATCGTCATTGCGGGCGATTTCAATATACACAATTCGGATTGGCTTCAACATTCTGGCCAGACAACACCCGAAGGAAGGTATGTTGAACTTTTTGCTGAGATGAACAATTTGACTCAGTTTGTAAATGAGCCTACACGTATACCGGACATTGAAAGTCATTCCACCAACACTTTGGACTTGTTTCTTACTTCGTACCCTGATAAATACACTATTGATATTTTAGCGCCCATAGGTCGGTCTGACCATAATATCGTATCAGCTAAATTCTCGTACTCCGACCACGCAGTTAAAGAAAAAAACTCCTAAAAGAAAAGTATGGCAATACGAGAAAGCCAACTGGAGCGGTCTTAATAGTTTCTTTAGGAGTTTTAACTGGTCGCTATGCTTTCTCGATAGCGACATGGATGCCGCAGCTGATATGATCACTAACACTATCCTCTTATGTATGAATGACTTTATTCCTAACAGAATAAAGAGTATTAAACCTAAGGCAAACCGCGTGGTCTGACCAGACCTGTAAAGAGGCTATCAGGTTGAAAGAAGTAAGTTTTCGGTCTTATAAAACCAACAAATCTGAGGAAAACCGAAAGAAGTTTAAACAAGCCAGAAAAGACTGCAATGCCCATAAAAATCCTACAATGTCTCAAAGGTAGTAAACATTTTTGGTCATTCGTCAAAAATATTAAAAATTCTGCCTCGTCTGCCATCCCCACACTCATTTAGAATGACATTCCAGCTGTCAGCTCCTTAGACAAAGCTAATCTGCTTGCTGCTCACTTTGCAGCGAACGCTGCCAGATAATGCTTTGTCTCCACCTGTATTTGGGAGCGTCAAATCTTCAATGGGACAAGTCCACTTTGGACTTTAGCATTTGTCCAACCCGTCCCTAAAAAAGGCGAATCTCATCCCCCCAGAATCTCATAGCCAGTTGCATTCCTCCCCTTCAAAATTTCACCCGCAATACGCGACATGCTTCGAATGCAGCTGCCGTCTTTTCCGCGACATTTGGAATGTGGAATGTCTTTTCTAGTAGGTCTTGGGTCTTCTTGGCTGAAAAGTGCCCTTGCTGATTTGCCACGCCTATTATTTCTCACTCCATTTCTGCAGGTACCACCACTAGCTCCTTGACGGGATCCTTGTGCAGCACTCCGGCTCTCATGTAGAAGTCCTCGTATTCGTCCTTTTCCAAAATCTTGATCACCGCTCTAATCCAGTCATCTTTTATCTACGCCTCTCTGATCCTATGATTCAAAGACTCCTCTACCAGCAGGCACGAGACTCGACTTAGGGCATCCACATGTTTCATTTTGGACCCAGCCTGATGCTCGATCTCGTAATCGAACTCCTGCAGAAACATTGGCCACCGGGACACTCTCAACGGAACGTCCTGCTTTTTCATCGTCATGGAAAACGCGATGCAGTCAACATGCATGCAGGTGACAATCTTGACCCTGGCACCCATCACGTAGATCCTCCATCTCTTCAAGGCCTCTATGATCGCGAGTACTTCCAGTTCATAGGAATGGTACTTCTTCTCCGTTGGGGTGGTCTTACGGCTCATGTACTGTACTGGGTGCCAGAGCTGATCTTCCGAATCTGTCTGCAACAATACTGCTCCACAGCTGAACTTGCTCGCGTCTGCATGAATCTCCGTTGGTGCTTTCGGGTTGAACAGTTTAAGGACTAGAGGTTTGACTAAAACCGCCTTAAGTTGCTGGAAAGCAAGTACCTGTTCTTCTTCCACCCTGAACGCTCTATCCTTACGCAGCAAATCTGACAGTGGTTTGGCTATCACCGCATACCCCTCAATGAACCGTCGGAAATTGATGTAAGGCCAAGGAAACGTTGAAGCGCCTTCTTGTCCTTCGACACCGGAAACGTACTCACCGCTCAGGTCTTCTCCGTAGATGGGCTGGTGGTGTTCTTCTCTATTACATACCCAAGGAACTCTATTTTCCTCCTCAGAAATTGGCATTTTCCCCAATTAATCCGCAACCCATATTCAGCTGCTACCGCTAACACTCTAGCCAGTTTCCTTATGGCCTCCTCTTCATCCTTGGCTGAAATCAGGAGATCGTCCATGTACGCTATCCCCTCCTGTATCAATCCTCTGAAAATCGCCTGGATATATCTGGCGAACACGGCTGGCGAGTTACATATTCCAAAAGGAACATACCGGAACTCAAACTGCTGATCGCTAGTGACAAACGCTGTGTACTTGCGTGAATCTTTGTCCACTGGCACATGGAAGAATCCATTTGTCAGATCCAGTGTCGTGTAAACTTCTTCTCCTTGTAGCTGGTCCAGAATATCGTCGATTAACGCCATGGGGAAGCTGTCTCTTACAATCTTCTCGTTGAGCTTCCTATAATCGCAACATAACCGTTTGGTTCCATCCTTCTTGGCGACAAGGACTATTGGCGACGCATACTCAGACGTACTTGGCTGTATCACTTTTTCCGCTAGCCACTGCTGGGTCAGATCTCTCACTACTCTTTGATCCCCATACGACATGCGCCAAGGTCTCTGGAATACTGGTATGTTGTCCGTCAGTATGATGTTCATCTCCACCGGGGACTCCTTTACTTTTAACGGGGTATAACCATCTATTATCTCCAGCACCTTCCGTTTATGTTCCCTTTCCAGGTGATTGACGTCCACCAATTCCCTCTGGAACTCTCCCTCTCCTGCTGACAGACATATTGTGCTCAAACTTTTTGCCAACTGAAATGATTCCTTTTCATGTTCCGTCCTAACGCCTGTATTGCTGCCTTCTTGACTGGTCGCGTTTAGCCTACCGAGGTCACTACCTCCTGCTTGCATCGCTTTTGATCCCCTGAAGTCACTGCCTCCTGCTTCAATCAAGGTTGCTCCTTCACCAGTACCACCTTGACTGTGGTTACTCTGCTTACGCTTAAAGTTAGCGTCCCCTTCGGAAATGACCATATCGACCTTGTCGAGAACATCGTTTTTTTTTATAATTTGAACGTGTGAAAGGGGTTGTGAATACCCTTATACTAATTTTAGGATACGGGCGTTTTGAGGAAAGGGGAAGAGACAGAGAGAAAGACAGATTGGTGTAGGTGGTTTGAAACTCAGTTGGTATTAAGTTTCAGTGAACTCCAAGGGTGGCTGTCCAAATAACTGGGGAGTTTATTTGTTTTTGCATTTGTCGTTGCTCATGATTCACAGTAATTTTGACCGTGCTCCTGATGTCATCATGACAATCAAGTTGCATTTTAGCCATATGACCGCCCTACTGCCAGTGTTATGCCTTCCCAGGAGATAACTGGGGAGCTTATTTGTTTTTGCATTTGTCGTTGCTCATGATTCACAGTAATTTTGACCGTCCTCCTGATGTCATCATGACGATCAAGTTGCATTTTAGCCATATGACCGCCCTACTGCCAGTGTTATGCCTTCGCAGTAGAGTTAACATAAGCTTTCGCAATTGATCGACTTTTTATTTATTTCATGCGAAATAAATAGATGATTATTGACATCAGGTTTCGAACCGTGAACCTGTAGCGTGACAAGCGATGATGTTACCACTACACCATGGCCACCCTCAATCACTGCAGCGTATTGCATATCACGCTCTTTAACCACGTGGAAAATTACCTGTACCTGTAACCCATCGACTTATATACCTTCCTCCAAGCTACTTATTGTCGTTACTCTGCCCTCCCCAATACCACTTAGACTTCGCTTTATCGCCCTCAGCTCTACACTTTCCATCATCAACAGACAATCGCAACGCAGAAGGCGTAGATCGCTTCCGGTGTCCAATAACGCCGAAAGTGAGTACCCTTTCACACAGATGCTCTTGAAGATGCGGTTGGATCCGACTGCTAAAGAAACTCGAGCCTCTGGTGTAGGACTAACCTCATCATCCGATGACGCGGTGTTAACGTTACTGTTGCCTGGTCTTCCACGCTGTCGTTGACCTTCAGCTCGACCTCTGCATTCGAATGCCCTGTGTCTCTCTTGTCCACAACTGAAACATTTAAAACCTTTCTTGACTGGGCAATTCCCTTTGATGTGTGCTGTGCTTCCACACCCAAAACATTTCTTCTCCTTACCCTCCGACTTAACCTCTTGTGTACTACCTGTTGGGCGTTGGCTACCTGCTGCGTTGGACGACTGCAAGTTTGAACCTTTGACCCTTGGGTATACCTTCAACTAATTCTTCAGTTCGCTCAATGTTTTAGCTTGGTAGAGCATTAGCTTATTCAGTTTGTAATCCGATATGCCGTCAGCAAAATATGTTATTAGGCTTTAACCTGCGCAATCGACTTGCCCATTTCCACTAAGCTGTACAAGTACTCTATTAGCGTTTCTGTTGGCTTCTTACGGCGACTCTGTAACCTTCGATGCACTTCGACGAACGACACTTGACTGCCAAATTCTTCTTCAGCACCTTCCAGCTCTGCACACCCGTTTGGCTAGGGATGAACATCTTGGCGGCTCCCTTCAGTAGTTGTTTGCCGTAAACGAACTTCTGTAGACTGTTCCACTGGATAGTGTCAGCATTCTCCTCGAATTCGTCCACCCATTGTTCCACACTTGGATATCCGATTCCATCGAACGTTAATAGCGAATCCTCAACATCGCGGAGCGTAAATATTCCTCTTCCGCCTACCGCGCCCTCTCCTAACTCTTTGTATAACGAACCGTCATCCGAATTCCTTTTAATAAATCCAACTAGTGAACTAGTTTTAGCGACTTTGAGGAACATAGGTAAATTTTGTGTCAATAATGACACCAAGATCCCTGATTTGACTGACTATTTTCAAACAGGACGTTTCAAGACAATAGGCGTGAGAATAATACGTCTGTGATTTTGAAAAAGAAATAGCCATTCATTTTTGTATGTTTAACTTTAAACAATTTTGTATGCAAAAGTTATTTATATTATTAAGGTCAAACTAAGACTAACTACAATCATCTGCGTGCTTTATCTTCAGGAATAGCTTAAGATCATCTGCATTCAATAAGCATGGACAGAATTGTATAAGGTTTACACGTTGATTTACAACAATTTCTTAATACAATAGACGGAATACCATCTGCTCCAAGTTTAGAATTTGGCTTGATCCTGCAAGCTGCTGGCCAAAATCAATTTTCGATCTTGAGTTAGCGTTAAAACTTATTGGCGCATTACAATCCGAATAACTAAAATAAAAGTTTAACTGTTCTTTAAGCATCATTGGAATAATTTTGTATGTCATTGTTTTGGGACCAGTATTACTCCTTTCATGCTTTATAAATGACCAAAAATAATTAGACCCTGGTCTTGATTTATTTTCTATACTACATACATACATATTTATTGTGTAGAAATTTGCAAGATATTAAACTGATTACGTAGCCTACAAAATAGTTCTTTATCAATTTCGTTTTCTGAAGTTTTAAAAGATTTGTAAGCTTTGATTCTTAAATTTTTTAAGTGTAGAAGACATTCATTATACCATGGAGGTTTCGAAGTGTTTTTCTTCAACATATATGGAACAAACATATAGAATCCAGACTTCAAAATAGAAGTAAAGCGATTGTACATTTCACTAAGCCATAGATTTTCAAATTCACGATCCCAGTTATACGGATTCAAAAACGAGTTCATACCAGCATAATTGCATTTTTAAACATTAAGAGGGCTATCTAAAATCGTGCTCCTCTTATAATATTTCAATACAAATTTGTTCATGATAAATAGAATTACTTAAAAGAGGAAATGGTGCTTCAAATACATTAATTTTAAAGTCATTTATATTAAGAAATACAAAATCTAAAGCTCTATTTTGAGAATTCATTACTGTATTAATTTGACATAAATTAAGCGAAAGCAAACAATCAATAATAGCCAATTCATAATATGTCTGTTCGCGTACCTTCCCAAAATAGTGAATTTTTACGAAAATTTACGATTAAATTACGAAAACCTGTTCGCGTACGGAGAATTCGTAGATTTTCACAGAAGAGAGCGCTCACGAGAGAGTAAGAAATTTTCCCATGCTACAAATTTTAGTGCAAGAAATTTCTTTGGAGTGGTTTGTGAAAACTGTCCAATCCCTTTTTTTTGTTGACATTTGTGATTGAGCATTTTTTTAGAGGTAATATACATTTAACAAAATGGAAAATAAAGTGGAAATAGAATGTTTACCTAATACATTCCGCAGACTGCAGACTGATAAGTAATATTAGAAACCATTGAATTTACAGAAAATAATCACCTCTATCGTGGAATCCGTCGGGGGGAACGATTCACTAATAATGAAAAATTTGCATCGTGCAATCCGCAGACGTGAACCATTCACATGTCGTTAATGTGAATGAGATTGACTACATCGTGGAAAACGTCAGTCGTTCACAGACTTTCAGAGAGTACGGATGTGTTTCGGCTTCTCAGTTAAAATCGTTTTGTTATAAAGTGGAAAGTTAGACAGCGAGTTTTCAAGTGGCGAGTTAGCCTAATAGAAGTGATAGTGAACCGTCAACCCGGGGGCTTGGGTTCAATCCCCAGCCAGGAAAAATTTCAATTTTGACTTTTTTTTTTTTTTTTAAATTAAATACAATAGTGTACACAAAACAAATAACAATCAGGCGATGGAAAGTGAGCGGTGCGCGCTCCCATTAGCGGGACCTGCTGATAACAAGGCATCAGCCGATGAGTCAGCCAAAACAGGCCACCCAGTAACAGTGGCTGCAGATGGTACATCTAAGCGGAGAAGGAAATTGAAACCATCTCCCAATTTGGTAAAGCGCCCCTCCACATCAGCTTCAGCTGTACAGCTGCCAGGTGGAGTGAGGGAAGGGGCGCCGACCACAGCAACAGCAGTAGCAGCAGAGAAGAAGCGGCAGAGGTCGGATGACTCTGTTGAAGTAAAGTATATGTCCGACGGTGGTGAAGGCCGCTACGTAGGCGATGACAACAACAGTTTCGCTGTTCTCGCAGCTTCCGAGTCTGACGATGAAGACGAGGAAGTTGAAAACATATACAGCAGCATCAATAAACTGCAACAGAGGGTGCGTGAAATAAAGGCCAAGCAAATGGCTAGGAGGGAAAGGGAGCGGCAGTTAGAGCTAGAGCGCGCTCAACAAGAACAACAACAACCACAGCAGCAGAGGCCAGAAAGCCAGCGGCAACAACAGCAGCAGAAGCAGCAGCAGCAACAACAGCTGAAGAACAAGCAGCAACAACAACAGCAGCAGAAAACGCTGCAATTAAAAGAACAAAAACCGCAGCAGCAGCAGAAAACGCAGCAACTACAGCAGAAAGAACAGCAGCAGCAGCAACAGCAGCAGCAGAAACAACAGCAAAAACAACCACAGCAGAAGCAACAGCAAAAGATGACCATTACAAAAACGAGGGTGCCGCCAATTAACACATATAAAATTGAGCTGAAGGATACCATCGAACTATGTAAGTCGGCCATAGGCAAAAATTTTAATATTAAAAGATTAAATGAAAATGACATGCTATCCACTGTAATACAGTGGAAGATTATAAAAAAATTAAGCAGTTACTTAGGGACACGACGACGGAGTTCTTCTCCTTCACCCCGAAGGGGGAAAAGCGGCAAACAATGCTGCTGAGGGGGATAGACCCGTCTACTGATCCGGAGACGCTCCTTGCGCTGCTTAAAGAGAAAGAGTGCAACGAGCTCGAATTCGTAGGGGTCAAGCCATTCACCACAGCTAAGGCAAAAAGGGAGAAGCGGAAATTGCCGTTTTTCCTGGTTCAGCTTTCACCCAATAGCAAGCTGGATAGTCTAAGGAGTATTAAAGTCCTAGACTACCAGGTTGTCGCATGGGAAAAATTAAGAAGGAGCGAAAACATTTTACAATGTGTTCGCTGCCAAAGGTTCGGTCACGCCGCGTCGAACTGCGAAATGCAGCCTCGATGTGTTAAGTGTGGAAAGAACCACAAAGCAGAGGAATGCACTCTGGGTAAGGATGGAGTGGCAGATAAGAGCCAGCTCTCGTGTGCTTTATGCAGGAACTCGGGACACACCGCAAACTATCGGGGTTGTCCTAAGTTCCAGTATATTAAGAAAGTAAATCTGGTTCGGCAGGAGAAGGTTGTAGTGAAACGTCCATCTGCTCCAATTCAAACACCATCCGTGACTCCCCAAGTGACCTACGCCCAAATGGCGGCAGGTCGGGGAAACGCGGAACAGAAAAGACCGAAGGTTGCTTCTCAGGCCCCAGCGCCCAGAGCACCGGAGGCTCAATCTGACTTGCTTACCATCTTGCTCTCTATCCAAGGGCAGATGGAGCAGCTTCAACGTCAGGTACAGGAGCAGGCGAAGCGGGTGGACCAGATCTACGCACTTCTGCCGGGCTTAACGCACCTTCAGTCGTAATGGGTACGAACATGGAGGAGCAATCCTTGAAGATCCTTGCGGTGAATGTGAATTCACTGATTAGGATCGAGCGAAGAGCCGTATTGTTTAAGTTGCTTGAAGACCAAACCCCTGATGTGCTTATGGTTAGCGAAACAAAGCTATCCCAGAAGCACAAATTGGGGCACAATAAATACAGTATTGTCAGAAGAGACCGACCCAACTCTACACAAGGAGGAGGTGTTGCGATCTTCATACGCAAACAACTGCAATTTAAAGTAATGTACAGCGGTGAAGTGCGAAGGTTCCAGGAGCTGGAAGCGTGTATCGTGTGCATCCCTCTCCGTAGTGGAAAGAGGATGTACTTGGTCGCACTCTATGCACCTGAAGCTACTCAATCTACTTTATTTATTTCAGAGCTCGAGACACTTTTTCGATTCCTAAGGCTGGAGTCGGAGGAGAATTATTTCATCATGGCCGGAGATCTCAATGCCAAACATAGAGATTGGGGAAACAACACACCTAATCCTAGAGGGAACCTACTATTCAATTGGTGGGGTCGGCACAGTGTCGAGTATAAACTCGATTTGAAAGCAACAGATAGTCCGTCGTTTCCTAGAAGTGGCTCCTATCTGGATCTTATGCTGTTCGACGTACGGTTACAACTGACCGACATGGACCGACAAACCATAAACTGCCTGCACACATTTGTGTATGACAGTGACCATTGCGGACTCAGTGCCGTAATAACGATTCCCAACGAAATTGCGGAGTTGGAGGAGTTTGTTCAAACGTACCCCTACAATTATAGTAGGACGCGTTGGACTCGCTTCTCCAGAACTTTAACAAGAGCACTCTCCTCGAACTCGCTCTACCCACCGTCCAATAGGAATCTGTCAAACGAGGAGATTGACTGGTACCTAAAACAAATGGACGAGACAATTAAACGAACTATGGATAATACGATACCTCGGTATCAACATACTGACAACGCAGACATATTCCGCAATGCAACAATTGACGCACTACACCAACACAAAAGTAGACTGTTGTCGAGACTAAAAACCTTGTACAGACAGTTTACTGACAGACAGAACTCGGAGGTTAGGACACTGAAGTCGTTGATTAAAAACCTCCAGAAGTTAATTAGAGAAAATTACAGACTTTCTGTAAATTTGCATTGGAACAATAAAATTCGGGCTGTAAAATCCAACAACCCGAGTATGTTCCCGCAAATAAATAAACTATTTCGGAGGAATAATCAAAACGACCTTCCGTGTCTTAAGATCCCCCGAACGACGAACAATGGACGAATACTTATAACAGCAGGTATAGATCCAGATAACGCAGTAGAGGATGACAACTTCTTTGTGATCGAAGATCCGCAGGAGAAGGTAGAGGCTATAGGAGCGACTTTCCAGGAAGTGTACAAGGTGAATGATACTATTTGCCCGAACCACGACCTGGAAAATCGCGTCCTTGTGCACAACTTCTACCTTCGAAATGATATAGAGCACTGGCGATCCGAGAACATAGGTTTTACCGAGTTCAATGACGATAACATGGCAAATAATGTCATCGCCGATGAAAGGGTACATCCCCCGTACATATCGAAGGTGGAGCTCCAAGCGATCTTCGACTCATTGAGGAGGAAGAAATCTGTAGGAATCGATGGAGTGTCGAACATTGTGCTTCGACATCTCCCTCTAGAAGCGGTGGACATTTACACAACTCTGTTCAAAAATGCACTGAATAATGCACATTATCCAGCGCATTGGAAAACAGCAGTGATACAACCCATCCCCAAACGGGGTAAGGACACTTCCAATCCGGCAAATCTCCGGTCGATAAGTCTCCTTCCGAACATCAGCAAGGTATTCGAGAAAGTGATCAATAGAGCCCTGCTTAAGTGGACTGAGAACAGTAATATAATTCCGGATAACCAATTCGGTTTTAAGGCGGGGCATGATACAATACATGCCGCGTCTAAACTGGTATCGGATATCCAATGGAACAAAAGCAAGAAACAGTGCACGGGTACTTGCCTGATTGACTTGGAGAAGGCCTTCGACACCGTATGGTTAGAGGGACTCTTCTACAAGCTAAGCAGGCTGGGCATAAGCAAACCACTGCTGTACATACTTCATGACATGCTCACCAGTAGACAGTTCATTGTCAAAAATGGCAATGTGACTTCTGCTGGAACATTTCTAATTAAAAACGGTCTGCAACAAGGTGCGGTTAATTCACCGATCCTTTTCAACATTTACACGAGCGATCTGATAGGATCACTTCACCATGCCATAGCGTACGCAGACGACTTGATCGCGTACAGATCAGGACCAAAAATCGAGGTCATTGCAATTCTCTTGCAACGTGACTTCGATAAGATTCAGCGATATTGCGATGACTGGAAGTTGAAGATCAACTTCCAGAAATCGGAAACCATTCTTTTTAGGACGCCGTTGTCTGGGGCCTCTAGGGATACCAGAAAGAATTGGCGAAAGTTCTCAATCGTGGGACCGCACGGACAGCCACTTGCGAGTCGAAGTGTAGTCAGATACCTGGGGCTCTGGTTAGACCAATATCTATATTTTAACAAACATATAGATGCTGCTCTGGCCAGAGCCAAAGGTGCTTTTGCCCTTACAAAGAGACTTTTTTATAGCAAGCAACTCGATGCAAGGGTAAAGGTAATCTGCTACATGGCCCTCATCCGGCCCATGCTCAAATATGGATGTCCCGTGTGGTTCAACGTGGGAGCAAGCTTGTTGGAAAAGATTCGGGTGTTTGAGAGGGCTTGCCTTCGGGCTTGCCTTCATTTATACAGAACACCGGAGTCCCAGTACATAAAATTCTATCCCAATGAGGTCCTATACAACAGGGCTAATCTAATAAGAGTGGATAATTTCGTTATCAAGCTGATTCGAAGGCACATTGCAAGAGCAATGAGCTCGACGAACAACCTGATCTTCGGGGCTTATTACCCCAATTCCGAGTATCATGAGAGAGTGCGCCTTAACGGCTTTGTTCCCCCAGAGGCGTTCCTCTATTTTGATAAGAAAGGTCTGATCCAGGACAGATTGGCAGTGCCGCTAATCTTCCACGTTGCTCGGACAGCTGTGGATAGGCGACTCAACTACGACAGAGACGTTGCACACGGCAGTGTGGAGCGTCTCCGGTTTAGTAGGGCGGTATCGGGTCGCGATGTTGATGACGTACAACGTCAGTACGGTCATTTCTGGTGGCTGGCCGAAAGAGAGGAAACTCCTTCGTCGTTTCCTCCTAAT
Source organism: Pocota personata (assembly GCA_963082735.1). Taxonomy (NCBI): domain Eukaryota; kingdom Metazoa; phylum Arthropoda; class Insecta; order Diptera; family Syrphidae; genus Pocota; species Pocota personata. The sequence continues at coordinate 96,303,946 of OY720431.1, read as the reverse complement.
CCAGGGTAGCCTGTTGCATATTTGAGGTTGGCTGTTTGTTGTCCATGGCCGACTTACATAGTTTTAAGGTTTAGGTAGTGTTATGTAAATAGGTTGTAAGTAGTATTTTAATAAAAAAAGGAAAAAAAAAAAAAAAAAAAATCCACAGCACTTGGATGCAAAAATACAAAAAAAAACACAAAAAACATAAAAAAAAAAATAAAAAAAAACAGCACTCGATAAAAAAAAAAAATAAAAAATTAACAAAAAACAAAAAAAAAAAAAATAAAAAAAAAAATTAAAAAAAAAACAAAAAAAATTTACGTAGAATAAGATAGGTTAATTTAGAATAAGATAGCTTAAGATTTATTTTAGGGTAGTTTATAAGTTTTATATATACGAACATTAAAAACAAAAAAAGTTCATGTACTAAGTTTTTTCATTTGATTAAACATTTTTCTTAGTAGTAATAGCCAATAGAATAATAAAATAAATAAATAAAGAATCTTAAGTTAGTTACGTCGAAAGACATAGTTTTAAGTATTAGGTTTAACTTAGAGCGCCCGCATAGGGCCAGTAAGTTAGAATAAGAATAGTTAAGTTAGTTAAGCTAGTTTTAAGCGTTTTGTCTAGCATGTAAGTTAATAAATGAATTAATAAAAATGCACTAAAAATGAAATGAATGAATCGTGGAAAACGATCGGATCGAATCTCCCCATACATTTGACATCCGCAGCTATTTCAATGCGGATTTGGTTGTTGTGTGATTAACTGTAATGGAAAAAAGACGCCAGCTGTGCACAATGTAAGTGTAAATAATTTGTTTGCATTTGTTTTCTTATTCCTAACCTAATGTTGTATTTTAAGGAAAAAAACAACAAATAGAGGAGTCAAAGGTACAAGAAATTTCGGAGTACGTACCCAATTAAGTGAGGAATTTCCTTCTCCAAAGCGTAAATCAAAATGAGGAGGTTGATTCTGCTTGAGTCGTTGATCTCGAAATCTTACAGAATATATAAAACATTCTGGCAGTCGAATCTCGCAATCAGATCTTTCCAAACAGGAAAATCTGTATACGGAAGTAGCTAAAGCCTTGGAGAGCCAAAAATTGCGTTCTTCTGTCTGAAGATGATCTTTCATTAAAAAAAAATTGCTACGCTATCCATTTTCACAACAAAAACAATGTGTTTCAAACGAGCTGTCACAATAGAACTTCCTTATTAACATACTCGTCGGTAAGGAAGAGTATCCGACGGATCCCACGATAGCGTTTTCATCCGACATCATAGCGTATCCGACGGATCTCGCGATAGGGGTGAATAGAAAAAAATATTTTGCAGACGAGAACTATAGAGAGGAAATAACGAAGCAGGTGCTGGAGTCACAAGAATCTGAAGGTTGCGAGTATAATTTTATTCCAAATATATTGGTGTCACAGGTTGCGCGGGACACAAGCGTTGCGGAAGATCTCCACCTACTGACCAAATTGAGGAACCAGCGCAGGAAGGAGTTTCGGGTGGCAAAGATGTGTGGTTGGAAGAACCAACTAAATTCTTCCTATCTCATGGAAGAGTCAAAGTAGGCAAAACTTTTTTTTTCCGATGGAAATCGGAAAATAATCGCTACCAAGTAGTGTGGGACTCTTACCGCACTAAAACCACCGGTGAATCAGGACCAATCTATGAAAGATCGACAAAAGATTTTTCTTTCTTAATTTATAAATCGCATTGGGGGAAGCTTAAAGTTATAACACTTTCCCATAGCTTTTAAACCATCAGCTCATGAGGTTTGGTTCTTCTTAATATCCGAACATTGTTTCGTACATTTAAGACGGTCTCCATTTCGGAGTTGGTATGACTTTGCAGTCGCTGATTGTATGATACAGCGTGTTTTTTAACCACTTCTGTAACCATTTCAATTTGAAGGTCACGATGTAGATCGCTATTCCTTATATACCAAGGGGCATTAATTATTCCACGAAGGACTTTGCATTGGAATTTTTGGATGGGTTCAGCATTTGTTTTCTTTATACAGCCCCATAGTTGGATACCATATGTCCAAACGGGTTTCAGTACTTGCTTATATAACATTAATTTGTTCTGGATAGATAGGTCAGAGTTCTTTCCTAGTAACCAGTACATTTTTCTGTACCTCAAGTTAAGTTCTTCTCTTTTCTTTTTGATGTGCTCTTTCCATTTAAGCTTTGCATCGCATATGGGGCACCAGAGACGCAAGAAAAGGTTCTGGAATAGCCGTTATCCAGGTAAACCTTTTGGACCAACTAAAAATGATGAGATCCACATAAGCATTGCCGAGCGAAAACCAAACTATTCTAGTTTCTTTAATAAAATTTTATTATATGATTCCCGGAATCAAAGGCTTTGCTAAAAGCAGTGTATATAGCATCTACCTGGTATTCACTTTCAACAGCATTATATGGAACTCAAATTTCTTCTTAACAATGCTTTCAAAGAGCTTTGGTATAGCAGACTGTTTGCAGATTTTTATATCCATATTTGAAGATAGGAACAAGACATGAAATATCACTCTTCGAGAAATATACCAAAAGAGATAAAGAGAAATTAAAATTTTTTTGAAGAGGTTTACACGTTGATTTACAACAATTTCTTAATACAATAAGACGGAATACCATCTGCTCCAAGTTTAGAATTTGGCTTGATCCTGCAAGCTGCTGGCCAAAATCAATTTTCGATCTTGAGTTAGCGTTAAAACTTATTGGCGCATTACAATCCGAATAACTAAAATAAAAGTTTAACTGTTCTTTAAGCATCATTGGAATAATTTTGTATGTCATTGTTTTGGGACCAGTATTACTCCTTTCATGCTTTATAAATGACCAAAAATAATTAGACCCTGGTCTTGATTTATTTTCTATACTACATACATACATATTTATTGTGTAGAAATTTGCAAGATATTAAACTGATTACGTAGCCTACAAAATAGTTCTTTATCAATTTCGTTTTCTGAAGTTTTAAAAGATTTGTAAGCTTTGATTCTTAAATTTTTTAAGTGTAGAAGACATTCATTATACCATGGAGGTTTCGAAGTGTTTTTCTTCAACATATATGGAACAAACATAGAGAATTCAGACTTCAAAATAGAAGTAAAGCGATTGTACATTTCACTAAGCCATAGATTTTCAAATTCACGATCCCAGTTATACGGATTCAAAAACGAGTTCATACCAGCATAATTGCATTTTTAAACATTAAGAGGGCTATCTAAAATCGTGCTCCTCTTATAATATTTCAATACAAATTTGTTCATGATAAATAGAATTACTTAAAAGAGGAAATGGTGCTTCAAATACATTAATTTTAAAGTCATTTATATTAAGAAATACAAAATCTAAAGCTCTATTTTGAGAATTCATTACTGTATTAATTTGACATAAATTAAGCGAAAGCAAACAATCAATAATAGCCAATTCATAATATGTCTGTTCGCGTACCTTCCCAAAATAGTGAATTTTTACGAAAATTTACGATTAAATTACGAAAACCTGTTCGCGTACGGAGAATTCGTAGATTTTCACAGAAGAGAGCGCTCACGAGAGAGTAAGAAATTTTCCCATGCTACAAATTTTAGTGCAAGAAATTTCTTTGGAGTGGTTTGTGAAAACTGTCCAATCCCTTTTTTTTGTTGACATTTGTGATTGAGCATTTTTTTAGAGGTAATATACATTTAACAAAATGGAAAATAAAGTGGAAATAGAATGTTTACCTAATACATTCCGCAGACTGCAGACTGATAAGTAATATTAGAAACCATTGAATTTACAGAAAATAATCACCTCTATCGTGGAATCCGTCGGGGGGAACGATTCACTAATAATGAAAAATTTGCATCGTGCAATCCGCAGACGTGAACCATTCACATGTCGTTAATGTGAATGAGATTCACTACATAGTGGAAAACGATCGGATCGAATCTCCCCATACATTTGACATCCGCAGCTATTTCATTGCGGATTTGGTTGTTGTGTGATTAACTGTAATGGAAAAAAGACGCCAGCTGTGCACAATGTAAGTGTAAATAATTTGTTTGCATTTGTTTTCTTATTCCTAACCTAATGTTGTATTTTAAGGGAAAAAACAACAAATAGAGGAGTCAAAGGTACAAGAAATTTCGGAGTACCTACCCAATTAAGTGAGGAATTTCCTTCTCCAAAGCGTAAATCAAAATGAGGAGGTTGATTCTGCTTGAGTCGTTGATCTCGAAATCTTACAGAATATATAAAACATTCTGGCAGTCGAATCTCGCAATCAGATCTTTCCAAACAGGAAAATCTGTATACGGAAGTAGCTAAAGCCTTGGAGAGCCAAAAATTGCGTTCTTCTGTCTGAAGATGATCTTTCATTAAAAAAAAATTGCTACGCTATCCATTTTCACAACAAAAACAATGTGTTTCAAACGAGCTGTCACAATAGAACTTCCTTATTAACATACTCGTCGGTAAGGAAGAGTATCCGACGGATCCCACGATAGCGTTTTCATCCGACATCATAGCGTATCCGACGGATCTCGCGATAGGGGTGAATAGAAAAAAATATTTTGCAGACGAGAACTATAGAGAGGAAATAACGAAGCAGGTGCTGGAGTCACAAGAATCTGAAGGTTGCGAGTATAATTTTATTCCAAATATATTGGTGTCACAGGTTGCGCGGGACACAAGCGTTGCGGAAGATCTCCACCTACTGACCAAATTGAGGAACCAGCGCAGGAAGGAGTTTCGGGTGGCAAAGATGTGTGGTTGGAAGAACCAACTAAATTCTTCCTATCTCATGGAAGAGTCAAAGTAGGCAAAACTTTTTTTTTCCGATGGAAATCGGAAAATAATCGCTACCAAGTAGTGTGGGACTCTTACCGCACTAAAACCACCGGTGAATCAGGACCAATCTATGAAAGATCGACAAAAGATTTTTCTTTCTTAATTTATAAATCGCATTGGGGGAAGCTTAAAGTTATAACACTTTCCCATAGCTTTTAAACCATCAGCTCATGAGGTTTGGTTCTTCTTAATATCCGAACATTGTTTCGTACATTTAAGACGGTCTCCATTTCGGAGTTGGTATGACTTTGCAGTCGCTGATTGTATGATACAGCGTGTTTTTTAACCACTTCTGTAACCATTTCAATTTGAAGGTCACGATGTAGATCGCTATTCCTTATATACCAAGGGGCATTAATTATTCCACGAAGGACTTTGCATTGGAATTTTTGGATGGGTTCAGCATTTGTTTTCTTTATACAGCCCCATAGTTGGATACCATATGTCCAAACGGGTTTCAGTACTTGCTTATATAACATTAATTTCTTCTGGATAGATAGGTCAGAGTTCTTTCCTAGTAACCAGTACATTTTTCTGTACCTCAAGTTAAGTTCTTCTCTTTTCTTTTTGATGTGCTCTTTCCATTTAAGCGTTGCATCGCATATGGGGCACCAGAGACGCAAGAAAAGGTTCTGGAATAGCCGTTATCCAGGTAAACCTTTTGGACCAACTAAAAATGATGAGATCCACATAAGCATTGCCGAGCGAAAACCAAACTATTCTAGTTTCTTTAATAAAATTTTATTATATGATTCCCGGAATCAAAGGCTTTGCTAAAAGCAGTGTATATAGCATCTACCTGGTATTCACTTTCAACAGCATTATATGGAACTCAAATTTCTTCTTAACAATGCTTTCAAAAAGCTTTGGTATAGCAGACTGTTTGCAGATTTTTAGATCCATATTTGAAGATAGGAACAAGACATGAAATATCACTCTTCGAGAAATATACCAGAAGAGATAAAGAGAAATTAAAATTTTTTTGAAGAGGTTTACACGTTGATTTACAACAATTTCTTAATACAATAGACGGAATACCATCTGCTCCAAGTTTAGAATTTGGCTTGATCCTGCAAGCTGCTGGCCAAAATCAATTTGCGATCTTGAGTTAGCGTTAAAACTTATTGGCGCATTACAATCCGAATAACTAAAATAAAAGTTTAACTGTTCTTCAAGCATCATTGGAATAATTTTGTATGTCATTGTTTTGGGACCAGTATTACTCCTTTCATGCTTTATAAATGACCAAAAATAATTAGACCCTGGTCTTGATTTATTTTCTATACTACATACATACATATTTATTGTGTAGAAATTTGCAAGATATTAAACTGATTACGTAGCCTACAAAATAGTTCTTTATCAATTTCGTTTTCTGAAGTTTTAAAAGATTTGTAAGCTTTGATTCTTAAATTTTTTAAGTGTAGAAGACATTCATTATACCATGGAGGTTTCGAAGTGTTTTTCTTCAACATATATGGAACAAACATAGAGAATCCAGACTTCAAAATAGAAGTAAAGCAATTGAACATTTCACTAAGCCATAGATTTTCAAATTCACGATCCCAGTTATACGGATTCAAAAACGAGTTCATACCAGCATAATTGCATTTTTAAACATTAAGAGGGCTATCTAAAATCGTGCTCCTCTTATAATATTTCAATACAAATTTGTTCATGATAAATAGAATTACTTAAAAGAGGAAATGGTGCTTCAAATACATTAATTTTAAAGTCATTTATATTAAGAAATACAAAATCTAAAGCTCTATTTTGAGAATTCATTACTGTATTAATTTGACATAAATTAAGCGAAAGCAAACAATCAATAATAGCCAATTCATAATATGTCTGTTCGCGTACCTTCCCAAAATAGTGAATTTTTACGAAAATTTACGATTAAATTACGAAAACCTGTTCGCGTACGGAGAATTCGTAGATTTTCACAGAAGAGAGCGCTCACGAGAGAGTAAGAAATTTTCCCATGCTACAAATTTTAGTGCAAGAAATTTCTTTGGAGTGGTTTGTGAAAACTGTCCAATCCCTTTTTTTTGTTGACATTTGTGATTGAGCATTTTTTTAGAGGTAATATACATTTAACAAAATGGAAAATAAAGTGGAAATAGAATGTTTACCTAATACATTCCGCAGACTGCAGACTGATAAGTAATATTAGAAACCATTGAATTTACAGAAAATAATCACCTCTATCGTGGAATCCGTCGGGGGGAACGATTCACTAATAATGAAAAATTTGCATCGTGCAATCCGCAGACGTGAACCATTCACATGTCGTTAATGTGAATGAGATTCACTACATCGTGGAAAACGATCGGATCGAATCTCCCCATACATTTGACATCCGCAGCTATTTCATTGCGGATTTGGTTGTTGTGTGATTAACTGTAATGGAAAAAAGACGCCAGCTGTGCACAATGTAAGTGTAAATAATTTGTTTGCATTTGTTTTCTTATTCCTAACCTAATGTTGTATTTTAAGGGAAAAAACAACAAATAGAGGAGTCAAAGGTACAAGAAATTTCGGAGTACCTACCCAATTAAGTGAGGAATTTCCTTCTCCAAAGCGTAAATCAAAATGAGGAGGTTGATTCTGCTTGAGTCGTTGATCTCGAAATCTTACAGAATATATAAAACATTCTGGCAGTCGAATCTCGCAATCAGATCTTTCCAAACAGGAAAATCTGTATACGGAAGTAGCTAAAGCCTTGGAGAGCCAAAAATTGCGTTCTTCTGTCTGAAGATGATCTTTCATTAAAAAAAAATTGCTACGCTATCCATTTTCACAACAAAAACAATGTGTTTCAAACGAGCTGTCACAATAGAACTTCCTTATTAACATACTCGTCGGTAAGGAAGAGTATCCGACGGATCCCACGATAGCGTTTTCATCCGACATCATAGCGTATCCGACGGATCTCGCGATAGGGGTGAATAGAAAAAAATATTTTGCAGACGAGAACTATAGAGAGGAAATAACGAAGCAGGTGCTGGAGTCACAAGAATCTGAAGGTTGCGAGTATAATTTTATTCCAAATATATTGGTGTCACAGGTTGCGCGGGACACAAGCGTTGCGGAAGATCTCCACCTACTGACCAAATTGAGGAACCAGCGCAGGAAGGAGTTTCGGGTGGCAAAGATGTGTGGTTGGAAGAACCAACTAAATTCTTCCTATCTCATGGAAGAGTCAAAGTAGGCAAAACTTTTTTTTTTCCGATGGAAATCGGAAAATAATCGCTACCAAGTAGTGTGGGACTCTTACCGCACTAAAACCACCGGTGAATCAGGACCAATCTATGAAAGATCGACAAAAGATTTTTCTTTCTTAATTTATAAATCGCATTGGGGGAAGCTTAAAGTTATAACACTTTCCCATAGCTTTTAAACCATCAGCTCATGAGGTTTGGTTCTTCTTAATATCCGAACATTGTTTCGTACATTTAAGACGGTCTCCATTTCGGAGTTGGTATGACTTTGCAGTCGCTGATTGTATGATACAGCGTGTTTTTTAACCACTTCTGTAACCATTTCAATTTGAAGGTCACGATGTAGATCGCTATTCCTTATATACCAAGGGGCATTAATTATTCCACGAAGGACTTTGCATTGGAATTTTTGGATGGGTTCAGCATTTGTTTTCTTTATACAGCCCCATAGTTGGATACCATATGTCCAAACGGGTTTCAGTACTTGCTTATATAACATTAATTTGTTCTGGATAGATAGGTCAGAGTTCTTTCCTAGTAACCAGTACATTTTTCTGTACCTCAAGTTAAGTTCTTCTCTTTTCTTTTTGGTGTGCTCTTTCCATTTAAGCTTTGCATCCAAGGTCATTCCAAGGTATTTGGCGGTATTGGAGTAAGGAACTGCTGTACTGTTTATAAAAATTGGAACATTATTTATGTTTTTGTTTGTTAAGTTTATATGCGTCGATTTTGTTTCGTTTAATTTGATACGCCATTTTTGCGTCCAATCACTAATTTTATCGACTGCATTTTGCAGTTTTTGAGTAGCCTTCGTAACGGATTTATCTGACACCAATATTGCAGTATCATCAGCAAAGGTGGCCATGATATCGTTGATGTCCACTGGAATATCCCTTGTATATAACAGATACAGGGTTGGTCCTAGGACATTTCCTTGTGGTACACCGGCTTCAATTTTCTTTAGTTCCGAGTAATTTTGGTCGTACCGTACTCTAAAGAGTCGGTTCGTAACGTAGGATTTCAGTATTTCGTAGTACTGCCTGGGGAGGTCCCTATGCAGTTTGTACTCAAGTCCCAAGTGCCAAACCTTGTCAAAGGCTTGAGCAACATCTAAGAATAGAGCCGAGCAAACTTGTTTTTCTTGAAGTGCCTTTTCCACAACATCCGTAATTCGATGCACTTGGTCTATCGTGGAATATTTATTTCTAAATCCAAACTGATGGCTCGGAATTAGTCTTCTTTCTTCTATTATTTTGCTAAGCCTTTTCAGGAGCAGTTTTTCGAAAACTTTTGCAATTATTGGTATAAGCGATATTGGTCTGTAGGATGTTACTTCTGTTGGTGGCTTACCTTGTTTATTTATAACAATGACTTCTGCAATTTTCCATTGATGTGGCACATATCTTAGTTTAATGCATGCGTTTATTATAAATTGGAGATTTTTGAAGGCTATTGAAGGCATTTCTTTCATAACCTGAGCAGTTATTAGATCGTACCCTGGTGATTTTTTGTTAGACAACTTATGTTGACACATGCTTCTTACTTCTTTGAGCGTGACAAAAGGTATTTCACATTCGTCGTTTCTATCAACAAACTGTAAGGGATCTGTAGCCGTGTTTGCTGGGAATGGCTTAAAAACATTCGCGAGATGTTCAGCGAAGAGATCAGCCTTTTGTTTCGGGTTTTCGATCCATTTACCATTTTGAGATTTTATTGGCGGGTTTTGTGTCTGAGGACTTTTTAGGCGCTTTGCTGCTTTCCATAAGGAGTATTCGGCAGAAGCATCCGTCGTCAGACTTTTCAGGAATCTACTAAGTGAATCATTTTGGAACTCACAGATTCTTTTTTTTTTATTTCGTTGTTAAGACGGTTCAAAACTGCCTTATCATCTGGGAATCTCGTAGTTTGCCATTTTCTTCGAGCTCTTCTTTTTTCCAATATCAGCTCCTTTATTTCGACAGGATATTTTATTTCTGTTTCTCTCGAGTTCGAAATAGTAGGAGTACTTTCTTCTACAGCCTGTTGCACGTCAGCAATAAATTGTTCTACTTCATGATCAATTTGTTCAATTGTTTGCATAGGGGATCTTAGGTTTATAAAACTGTCAAGTTTGTCAAGTTTCGTTCCAGTTTGTTCTCTTATTCACGAGCTTAGGATTACTTTGTTCTATTATTTCTGCTTCTCTCAGTGATAAAATTACTGGAGTATGATCTGACGATAAATCGTAATTACCTTCGACAGTTATATGATTTCTTTTAATACCTTTAACTACGAACAAGTCTATAAGGTCTGGTATTTTGTTTGTACCAGATGGCAAATATGTTGGCGAACCAGAAGAATAAAATTCGCAGTTGAATTTGCGGCCTGCTTGGTATAGACGTTTACCTTTTTTAGTTATGAGCCTAGATCCCCAGTGGGTGTGTTTAGCATTGAAGTCGCCACCAACAAGGAAGTTATGTCCTAACAAATTTAGGAGTTCTGCAAAGTCTTCTTCAGTTGGAGAGCGCCTCGGAGGGCAATATATAGCTGCTTTTTTAAATTCTTTCTTTTTTATACCAATACTAATTGTTGTTACTTGCATGTTTTCGTTAGTAAACATTGGTTCTTCATAGTGTTTCAAGGACTTTTTTATAAGAATTGCTGATCCTCCCCTAGCTTTGTCAGCTGGGTGCGGAGCGTGATAACATGTGTAGTTTGGTAGTTTGTTATCAAGACTTTGTTCTATAGCGAGGTGGGTTTCGGACACCAAACAAATGTCGATATGCTCTATGTCTAAAAAGATGTTTAGTTCTGATATATGTTGTAAAAGACCGTTTGCATTCCATGTTGCGATTTTAAGTGTTCTATCCATCAATGTTTTTTAAGAGCGACTTCTTCGCTTAGCTGTTTTATGTATAAATCTTGTTTGTCAATCCTTCTTAGGATAAGTTCCAGCATTTCTTTTATAGATGTTTCCTCGTTCTTCCGCACATTTTTTACAATCTGGGAATAGGATTTATTTTCATCACTTTAGCTTAGTGCAATTACTTTTGCCGCTCGATTTTTAGTTTTGTTTTCGACCGTTACTTTTTTGCTTTCAACTATTGCTTTTGTATTTGTTGAGTTTCTAAGCTTGTTCCCAGTTTTGTTTATTCTTTTTGTGTCTTGGAATTTTTTTTGGCGATTGGACTCCTCTGTAACTTGCAGGATGGTTGCCTTGGCAGTTAACACATTTCGCTTACTGTTCTTTGCCCATGGAACAGTTTTTAGTTGCATGCCTGCCTTCGCATTTAACACAAGCAAACTCGTGATTGCAGTATTTTTGTGTATGCCCAAAGGCTTCACAGCGCTTACTGGAACAAACTTTGACTTTCGCAGTGGTTCAATTTTAACAACTATGCCCATAATTGATTTAATACTGTAAATCTTTTCGAGACTTTCTTTATTTTCGAAAGTGAGCATAAATAAAGGTAGAGATCTCTTTTTTGTCGTTGATATCCCAGTGGAGTCTTTGATTATCTCATTTTTAATAAGATTATTTGCATCGAGAGCTTGAAAGCCTTTTTGTATAAGGTCTTCAACAATTTCTTTGGCATCACATGAAGAGTGAAGGCCTCTTGCTACTACTTTTATCGATCTTGTAGCTTTATTTTCATATGAGTGCCACTGAATTAGCTTTTTGTTCAATTCTTCAGTGACAGCTCTATACGTCTTATTCGTGCATTTTTCAACTATGCTCTTAAGCTCGCCAAACATTGCCAATCTGGAAATCATGATTGGAGGTGGTGCAGTTTGCTTAGTGCCTTTAACATAAGACTTTGGGGTACATCTCCTATTTCTTTATTGGATGTTTTCATTATTGCAGCAGTTTCTGCTTTTGAAGCTGTCTGCTGACTTTTTAGAACAGTTTCTGCTTTTTGTTTCTGTTACCATAAGTTTCAAGAAGGAGCTCTTCCTCATCAGTATGAAACTCAATTGCAGTTTTTTGTGGGCTTTCACTACAAGTGTTTTTGGACTTGACTTGTTGTCATTTAAGGTGTTCTTGTCTAGCAAGCTGACTTTTTCTTCAAGTCTCTTAACTTGTTGCTGAAGACTTTCAACGAGGACTTCAAGTTGTTTTCTGGCTAAAATTTCTTTTTGCCATTCCTCGTAATAATTTTTCAATTTGGTGGATCTCGTTCTTTTCTTTGGAACACTGCTGATCTTTTTTTTCGAACTTTTCATAGTTATTGGTTCCTTTTTCGTTAATGACTTCTATGTCATTTGATTTTTGTGTAGGGGTTGTCGTTGAAATAACCCTTGAGGAGAATACATTTGGTGGATTCTTGGTGTTTTTGAACTCTTTCTATTTCCTATAAGCAATAATTGGTCCTCCCCAGAATCCGCAGGACCGATCTCCGAAGAAAGTGGATTCACCAGTTTAACTGGATTGCCACCCGGGGTATTATATCATTTGTTTTACTCATTGCCATATTTGTTTTTTGTAACTTTTGTTTGTTAACCATAAATAGCTTAGTTACTTCTTCTATTCAAGATTTTTAAATACAGCCGCCCCTATGGAATCAGACGCTAACCAATGAGCCGCACACTATGTGTCAGACGCTCTTGGGTTTCTTGGAGAGCTGGTTCTTTAGAGCGATGGCTTATCTTACATTTTGCTCCTAGTTCCTGAGGAGGTAACTCAGGTGTCACAACTCGTCATTAGTTCACCTAACGGCTATCCAGCGGGCACCACTTGGAGGTGACGATGCGATTTTGCTCCGCCGGCAAGACGTTTGAACTGAAAAATAAGAGCAAAATGTGGCAACGCATACAGCAAAAACTCTAGGAAGCTTGTTATGCTTTTTCCGTAGCCCAGGTGCAGGGAAAATACCGCAGCTTGGAAAGGAAGTAGGAAATAAAACGGGAGGTAATATACAAAATACATTTGTACGTAATCTATGAGAAGAGCTAGTGCAAAATACGACCGAGGAGAATGTATTATCAACTTCAGATTTGAAACATATGACGATCAAGATTTCCTCTTCCTTATCTATTCACTTTTCTAAAACAATTTGAAAAGAAATGAAAGAATGCTGCAGAGAATGGATGAGATGAGGAAAGAAAAAAACGATCTTTATTCAAATGTAGGGATGAAATTGAAAGAAATGCTCTTTCGAAAGATATATTTGAAAAATTAAGTGATCCCAAATAAAGTTAAAGTATGTTAAAATTTTGTTTCCTTCTTATTTATTTGATTTATATACAATATATTTGTACGTATGGGATTAAATTTCTTATATGGTTGAAGTATTTATTTTAGTTTCGCTGCAACTGCTGGCACATTGCTTCTCTAAATGAATTTCCCGTTGCATTTTCTCCATACTGCAAATATTCAGAGCTAGTTTCGGGGATATCCTCCCCTAGCAAGAAATCAAGATCATCTCCACCTGCAATATTATGTAGAACGCAACAAGCTCTTACGAAGTAACATATTGCATCAATACCCTTTAGCTTGCAGTAATATAATTGACGAAATCGCTGCTTCAAAATACCAAAAGAGTGCCTTATGGCCACGAGAGAAGAGCTTAATTTCACGTTGAAATTCTCTTGGGCGCTTGTTAAATGTCCGAAAGAGTGATTAGATTTTTGTCACAGCGATAAGCTGTGACAATAAATAATAATCTGAAAGCAATAGTACGTTTTACCTAAGGATCATAGTGTATTAACTTAAAAGAAGTAGTACCTCCACCAGTGGCATTCAGCTTGTCAGCTATCAATCAAGTGCTGGAATATCCATTTCGGTCGATGTAGTCATCTTTACATGTCTGTAGCGGATCAATGATAATATGTGCCCCATCAATGCAACCTATGTACAGAAAAATAATATAATTAAAAGTATAGTAAGTGGAAAACATGTATCTTATCGAATACCTTGGAAAATCCTGATTTATTTCCAATTATATTATTTTTGGCCACTTTATAATTGTTGGGCCTTGGCTGCTAATGAACATCGTAGCTCTCTCTATTATTGTTGATATTGTGGAGAGCGATAGATCTATCCGAACCGATCAGCAAGATCTCTAAGGTACACGCTTCATGTCCAGCAAACTACAAAAAAAAAAACTGAGATGTCCTTGCTAGTACTACACCTTTTATCTGCGAGCAGTACATTCCAGATGACTCGAACTTTTCTGTGAGGCTTTCGAACAGGGATCTTTTAATACGAAAGTGCATCCTGAATTCTCTTTCCTTATTAAAATAGAATGGCAACAGAATTTCTTTGTTGTCTTTATCGGACTCCATTAAGTCCATTAAGGTTCTAAGAACATCGTCATCGTTATCCGTGAAACAATCGAAGAAAACTTTATATTCTTCCGGACTAATTTATCCATTGTTTTTTCGATAACTTTTTCGTAATTTTAGCTTTCTCTGAGAATTTTACCCCCACTCCTTGAAACTCCTTAGAATGGCAACAGATAGTTTTTGCTCAATTTTGAATAAAATTAAAGCCTTTCTGACATTTTTGACGGGGGAAGGCGATGGTATTGGAGGTTGATTTCGCACTTCACTAAAGAACAGAGGGAGTCTCATCCAGAGTTCTGAACAGCTTCCCCTAGCCGCCTCTGACACACAACACTCAAAGCAGTTCACCATAATTATTCGCCCATACTATTCGATGACTGCTTGAGTTCACATCCATCAGCCCAACTCAATTAGAATACAAATTTCTAAAAACCTTTAACACCAAGGTTGAAGGTCAAACAATCCACGAACTTTACCTATCGACCTTGTATAAGGTTACTAGATGGACAAAGGAACCCAGCTAATCGGAAGCTATACTTTACAGGTGCAAAGAATTAGAAAATATTGTATGTTGGGCTCGCAGTCTTTGTTGGAACCGTCCGTCCGTTCGGTGTTCGATGACAGTCTCAGACAGTCCACCAGTCTCTCGGGTCTCCATCACCTGTTCCAGATGGTTTATCGGTTCTTAGATCCGAGCTACCTGCTTTGTTATCCCAACAGAACATATGTAAAAACGATAGCACTGGATCAGAATAATCGAGGAGCCCTTAACTAATCCGCTGTTCCATGAGGACAACTGATTAAAAGACAAAAAAAAAAATGGAAACGAGAGAAAGGATGACGAGGACCGGGATCTTTATTGTGTAATTTACACGCAACAATGTAAAGATAATGAACTTTTTTGAACCTTGCTGGCGGTTATAAATTGGCCAAAGCCTCTTCTTTTGATTCCATCGGGTCTATCATGGTCAACTGCAGCTGCGTTATTTACTACGGTAAAATAAATTCTTAATTTCTACTATAGTTTAGTATATAATCTTCACTACAGGGCGTAATGAGCCATTCTACAAAATTGGGATATGCTGGAAACACAGTACTTTTCTGATGGACAGTATAGTGAACGTCTTTCGAAAATGGTGACTATTATTGATGACGCTTTC
Source organism: Pocota personata (assembly GCA_963082735.1). Lineage (NCBI taxonomy): Eukaryota > Metazoa > Arthropoda > Insecta > Diptera > Syrphidae > Pocota > Pocota personata. The sequence goes on along the minus strand of OY720431.1, from coordinate 96,288,464 downwards.
GCAGCTGGACAAAAAATTGTCAAAGACTTCAATCAGTCGATGTATGAACTTAAGCAAGACATTTAAGATGTTCAATCACAGAAAACTCTTCCTTCAGAAAATAACATCACAAAATTCGAAAGTGAACATGTGTCAGACATTAATGGCACTGAAAAAAAATTTATAAAGAAAATGCACTTCGGTTAAGTAAAAAACTACATTCAAAAATGATGTCTCAAAACAAATTTGAACTATCTGAGACCGAAGTAAACGAACTTAATATCAAAATTCGTAATACGAAAAACAATTCTAAGAAATTGGAAAACAATTATATAAGACCAAAACTAACACAAAAAAAGGGAAAGAAGGAAAATTTAAGTCTAACGGGAGGAAATCGGGTAGCGCAGTCAGCACTAAGCTACTGGGTTATATTTTTTCCTAAAACAACACAACAAGAAAATGCAAAAAATGATATAACAAAAACAAATTAGTGGGAACGGGAAGCATTACAGTGCATGCGTGGCATGATGGACGAATGTACACACCTCAAAAATTTCTCCGTGCCGTTTCATACTTCTCTAATAATTGTTGTTTTGGCAAAAGACGATGCATACGTATGAGTACCTTTAGAGGAAATTTGGCCAGGTGTTGAGCTAAGATATCTAGATGCCTACGTTTTGCGACTATAACAATACTACTATTATTAATATTCTTTATAACAAATCGAGCATAATTGAAGTCTTTGGAAGAGCTAAAAGGAAAATTGGAGAACGTAACTCTGACGTTTATATAAATGATGATCTTAAACCTACTATAACTTATGAAGAACTGCGCAAATGATATGGAAATTATATGGTCATGTTACTTTAAAGAATTTTTGTTTTGCAGCAATTTTGTATGATGTAAAATTATATGCTGCTGGATAATTTTTTTTTTTAAGTGCGTTTAAATATATATACGTGCTCTGCTTAATTGAATATAATATTTATTAAAATTGAAAAATGACGAAAATTTGATTTAATTTTATTCAGATTCCTTTTTATCGGTATCGACATCCATTTCGCGTTTTACACCTGAAATGCAGTTAAAAAAGAATGTCAATTTCCTAATCGTCAAATACAATATATTGTTAGGTTACCATCTACAGAATTTGAAGCACAGATGGGAGGAGCACCTGTTGCCATTATTGGTGTGGAATTTTGTTGCAATGATGAAGTAATCCCCAATTGTGGAGGAGCATAGCCTCCATGGTGGCCATCATGCGTGCCATGAACTTGTCCTGGAGAAGACGAATGGTCCTGATAATGAAGAGGTGGTCCATGAGGCGGACGAGTATTAATATAGTGCGAAGGAGGAGGGGGTCCATATTGTTGATGGTATGGATATGGCGGATATTGGCCATATGGCTGTGGAGGATGACCACCATACTGTGGTGGATAGTATGGAGACCGAGAAGGACCTCCAGAAGAGGCATAACTACCATATCCAGAATGGGACATAGCAGGGTGTCCTGATATGGCTTGATGAGTCGCCATATGAGGTAGTAAATGATGCGGTGGTGGTGCATGATGGGCTTGAATTCCAGAAGATTGCTGTCCAGTTGCTTGTGGATTGGTAGATGGCTCAGTACTTACTGGAACCGGTGCCAATGGGCCTGCTGCATGTGAATTAGTGGTTGCTTGCGGTACTTGCTGTGATAAAGTTAAACCATGTTGCATAATAGAATTTTGTTGGGACGTTTGACATTGTTGAAGTGTAGTAGAAAGTGGACGCATGTTCAAGTTTGCATTTGAATTTAGATTCGTGGCTCCTACAGCCTGATCAGCATTAGTGTCCTTGGAAGGATGTATTTGTGATGGTGGTGAAAGCTGGGAATCTAATGGCTTTTCCCAACCATCAATTTTCCGCGTATTTCCTCCTTTTTTAAGATTTTCAGAAGTCGATTCTTTATAAGCAGATTGCTTGCATTTTTCCGGTTTTGGTGATGGGACAGATGGTTTCATAGACGGCTCTATTTCCATAGGCTACAAATCAACAATTACAAAGATATGTTTACTTATTATGAAGTAAATTAAAAATAAGTACCTCTGGATCAGTTTTAATACTTTCAGGATTACTTAGTCCTTGTTTAGATGAGATTTGCAATTGCGGAGAAGTGGGAAGTTTATGCTCCTCAGATCGTACTGACTGTTTATTTGTCATCTGGTTAGGCAAATGGTTATTGGATGCTTCATCTACACATTTTTGTCGTTCTTTTCGCATCTCTTCATACATTCTTTGAACCATTTTTTGGAATGTTTCTTCATCAACGGCTGGTTTGCAATGCTACATGAAGTAAAGAAAAAGGAATACACATTAGTTTAGTCGTTATAAATAAAATGTCAAGCGTCCCGGTCAAAAAATTTTCTACAAATATCTCCATAAAACCCAGGAATTTTAGAAGAAATTTAAATTGAATATATTGTAATTTATAAATGATTTCTGAAAATCGAACAGTGTTTGAAGTATTAGAGGCCCCTAACTCAAGCACCACTGAACGGATTTGAGTTCGTTTGTCTGGTGTGTAGATAGCTGTCGAAATCGGTTTCTTAATACCAAAATTATAAAATATATCCCGAATGCGTTGTCCAAATTGTCAGCTGTCTGCTCACACTACCAAGCGATGTAATGGAAACACAAAATGTGAGTCATGTAATCTCCTACCACACACAACAAAGAATTGCACTCGCATCATGTAGGCCAATAACTCACTATAATAACTAACCAAACCTTTTATTAGCACTCAAACTACATAATCAAACCTGTCCTACACGCATTACACCTCAACAAACGTAAACATGACCCAACAATTCATTCAGCCAGTTACTCAAGAACAATAATTACTAGATGGCTCGATAGATTTTCTTCATATCTGGGATCAGTGATGTCACAATTTGAGACGAAATCATAACTTCCATACAAAACAAATTAAAGGTCCTTTACTAAAAGTCGATTTTCTTAAAAACAGCTCAAACGATTTTGATCAAATTCTATATTTGAGTTACGGTGGTCATATGCTATCAGATGGCGCACCACGTGTTTACCAAAAAATACGTATAACGGTACTTTACTTATTAAATGGTTCTTGAAAATTCCCTCTTTCTAGGATATGTCTCGGGCGATTTTGTTCAATGTTTAAACAATATTTGATATATACAAGGTCATGACATACCATGAGTTCGTTTCCGTACGATGGCTTCACGTGCCTGAGTCAATAAATTTGCATAATACGAGTATTGACCATTCATCGTACTCCCCTTTGGCAAGTAATTAATCTGCAAAACATGTTCGCTATCCCAAAAAATAGTCGCCATAAGCATCGAAGCCGACTTTTCCACCTTGAATTTCTTCGGGGGTCTCTCCCCTTTTCCAACCCACAACATAGACTCTTGTTTGAACTCCGGATGGTACTAGTGAACCCAAGTCTTATCTACAGTTACGATTCAGTTGCAAATTTCGTCGAGATTGTTCCCAGCTAACTCCAAAAACATCTTTGCAGCACTCGAGTCGTCGTTGCCTGTCGAACGGCGTGAGCATTTTCGGTACCCAGCCCGCACAAATTTTGTAGATATTTAAATGCTCATGCAAAATGTCTCCTTACTCCTTCGGAATATACCCGAGGTAGGCATGCCTGTTGTAAGAGGCGACTAAAATCCACATAAGCGGAGACGAAAACTTCGCAAAAAACGGCAACAAAATAAAACAAAGGACCCGGTCCTCCTGGCAGGGGGTTTGTGTGTAGAAATTACTGAACCTAGTAAAACTGAACCAGTTATATAAAATATGGCAATGAACAAAACAACAGATATGAATACCCCAGGTGGCAGACCAGGTAAACTGGAAAATCCACACTCCTCGGAGGTCGGGCCCATGGATTCTGGTTGCTTTATCAACAAAACTCCAGAAGGAGTTCACTCACGGCAAGAACTCCACCAAGAAAATAGCGCCAAAAAACCTTACGACCATAGATAGCGCTATAATTGTAATTCCAAAAGCACAAAAAGAAAAATCTGGAACTGAAGCCATTATAGTTTTAAGTGGACATAAATTAGATTCACCAGCGAAATTAAAAACAAACAGTTATTACAAAGAATGACAAGCTGAACTCATAGCAAGGAAAAATCTAGAAGAGATTGTTATAAGCCTGCAAAGACAAATAAAAAACCTAGAGGTAAAAGTTGCCTTGTTGGACTGTACTAATAAATGTCCTGTCCGACCAAGCCAGCAAGATGACAAAAACAGAAGGACATTAGAGACAGAAGGACATCTGAAGAAAAGTAAAAGGCCAACGAAAAAAAGCAAGGCTGAAGAGAGTCCTGAAACATCTGAAAGAAAACATGATAGTATGGCTACTGCAAAACAAGCAAATTCGCAAGCTAAGTCAAAGGATAGAAGGCTTGAAAAGGCAACCATTGCCTTAAAAAGACAGCCATTACCACCAGCAATAATGATCTCCGGAGTAGACAGATTTGGTGAGTTAAAAAGAATAATTGACCAAAAAGCAAAGATGCAAGCTCACATAGCAACAATAATTGGAAAATAAATGTCGATGATAGTGACACTTATAGAGAAATCACTGATGAGCTAACGAAAATGAAGTTGCAATGGCACTCATATGAAAATAAGTCTACTATACCATTGAGAGTAGTAGCCAGAGGTCTTCACTCCTGGTGTGATGAACATGATATTGTTGAAGACTTGACATGTAAAATCTTCAAAATTTTGGAGGCCAAAAACCCAATCAAAAAAGAAAGAATAAAAGATAACGATAGGGAACCAATGACAAGAAATAGAAAATTACCTCTTTTTATACTCTCCTTTCAAAATCAAGAAGATATTGAAAAGGTATACGCTATTAGATCAACAATGGGTATTGTTGTCAAGATTGAGCCACTTCGTAGAAGTTCCAACACAATACCTCAATGCAAAAGATGTCAGGCCTACGGGCATACGCAAAGCTATTGTAAAAGGGATTTTGCATGCGTTAAATATGAAGGAAAACATATAACAGTCGACTGTCCACTAAAGAAGGATGAAAAAACGAAATGTATCAACTGTCATGAAAATCACTCAGCTAATTTCAAGAATACCAAGAAAGGAAGAACAGGGCTACTAGCAAGCACCAACAAAACTCGCTCAAAAATAAAAATGACAAACAAGTAAATATTGTAAACAATAAAGTAGACAAAAGATTAATTGCTTCTAAAGCAAACACGTCAGCCGTAAATAACAAATCTTATTCCGAAATTGTTAAAAATACACGAAAAGAAGAAGAAATATCAATAAAGGAAATGCTCTTTACTATTATTCAAAGATTGGATAACCAAGATAAAATAATTGAGCTACTAACGAAAGAAGGTTCTACAGGAAAAAATCAACAAAGTAATTGATTAAAAATCTGAAAGTCGCAACCTGGAATGCAAACGGTTTACTCGAACACATCTCTGAATTTCAGGCTTTTCTATGCAATGAAGACCTGATTTCTGAAACCCATTTCAAACAGGGAACAAAGATTAGAATCCCAGGGTATCTCTGTTACCACTTTCCCCATCCAGCTGACAGTGCTAGGGCAGGTAGTGCAGTAATTGTAAAAAGTAGTTTGGAACCTTATGAATTGCCAAAAATAGCAAAACAGACCATGCAAGTAGCGATAATAAACATGTTGGCTAAAAGCAATGAATTTAAAATATCTGCCATATACTGCCCACCCAAGTATTCGCCGACAGAGGAAGATCTTAATGACCTCTTCCGAACTCTAGGCAACAGCTTTATCATTGGAGATGATTTCAATGCAAAACACACCTACTGGGTGTCAATGCAAAACACACCTACAACAGGCAGCAGAAGATAGTACACCGACTTATCAACAAAAAAAACCTTCGGTAAAATATCCCACAGAAATTAGGAACTAATATTAGAAAAGAGAAGAGCTCGCAGGAGGTGGCAAATGACAAGATATCCCGGTGATAAAGTTGTGTTTAATAGACTGAATAACAAACTCAAAAAAAGTATCTGTGAATTTAAAAATAGATCCTTAACTAATTACCTTTGTAACTTAACTGCTGACAAAGCCACAGACTACTCCCTCTGTAAGGCTGCCAATCATTTAAAGAGACCTCAAGCGCAGGATCCCCCGTTAAAAACATCTGAAGGGAAATGGATCGGCGACCCAAAAGAAAAGGTTAAACTTTTTTCTGAGCACCTAGCAAATGTGTTTAAACCTTTTCCACCTAGCGTGGCAAATGAACTAGAATTCTCTGATAAAATAGATGAAGACGAAATCTCGTATGTTTCGCTAAGAGAGATTAGCACATGTATTTCTAAACTATCTAGTAGAAAATCACCAGGTTACGACCTTTTAACTGCCCAAATCCTGAAAGAACTACCCTTCGTAGCATTTTTAAAACTCAAGCTTATAATTAATGCCTGTTTTACACAAAGATATGTCCCACCATCACTGGAAAATAGCAGAAATTATTGTTATACCTAAACAAGGTAAACCCAGGAAAAACAAGTTTGTTCTACAATACTCCTAGACGTTGCTCAGGCCTTTGATAAAGCTTGGCATAAGGGCTTGGAATATAAACTACATAGGGATCTACCTAGACAATACTATGAGATACTTAAGTCATATATAGCTAATAGATTCTTTAGAGTTCGCTATGGTACAGCGGATTCTGAACTTAAAGAAATATAAGCAGGTGTTCCACAGGGAAGTTTCTAGGCCCTACGCTATATTTACTATATACTAGTGATATTCCACATGCGAATGATACAATGTTAGCCACATTCGCAGACAACACTGCTCTTCGTGGCCACAGCAACAGAAAAGCTACAAAACTCAGTGAACGAGATATGTGATTGGACGAAACGATGGCGAATGAAACTTAATGAGTCTAAGTCCACCCATATCAACTTTACAAATAAAAAAATAAAGAACGTTCCTGTAGTTATTAGTAATCAAGTAGTCCCTTATTCTAACACAGCTAACTATCTGGGTATGAATCTGGATGCTAAACTGAAATGGAAGGAACATGTGAAAAAGAAAGTAGAGGAGTTAAATATTAAATATATAAAACTCTATTGGTTGTTAGGACATAATTCAGAAGTGTCCATTGAGTACAAAATCTTATTATATAACCAGATATTAAAACCTGTTTGGACATATGGTGTTCAATTATGGGGTTGTACAAAAAAAAAAACGAATGTACAAATAATACAAACTTTTCAAAATAAAGTTCTTCGGGGAATAGTAAATGCCCCATGGTACATTAGAAATATTGACTTGCATCGTGATTTGAAGATTAATCCGGTAACGGAAGAAATTAAAATGAACGCAATTCGTCACAACGTGCGTCTGCAGATGCATATAAATCCTTCAATAGAAGACGTCTTAAATATACGAAATAATATTCGTAGATTAAGAAGAACAAAACCTCATGAACTTATTATCTGACAATTATGAGAGCACGTATTTAAATTATAATACCCTCTCAAACGCAACTAAACGTTGAAAATAAAATCATTTGTCAATCTTTCTAACAAAAAAAATAAAAAAAAAAAATGTCTCCAATCCAATTTGTATTCTTCGGTCGGCCAAAATTGATTTTTTAACTTTTCCGACGTTTTCTTCAGTGACCACTGACACAGGACGCACTGGGCGGCGGTCGTCTTCATAACTCTCTCACCCTTGTTGAAATAAGCGAACCCATTTTTTGACCATTGTATACGAAGGCCCAGAATCCTGAAGAGTCGATGACATGTCAAAAATTTCTTTAGGCGAGTTTCCTTTTTTCACGAGGTATTTATCACGGCGCGGTGCTCAAAATTGCGAGAATTTTCGATTTCGGCTGACATGGTGATGTTTATCCTACCACAGATAATAACAAAATGAGATTATTATTGAAACTAGGTGATATTTATACTACTAAAGAGTGCCGCAGTTAGTGCTATCACTAATGAGAAGATGACACGTAGTTGAGTCCACGACCTTATCAGCCGCCCTCCGCATTATGCTAGAGACTTACCGCAATTTCTTTGGGCGGAACTAGTATACACAGCAGCTTACTTACGAAACCGGTGCCCAACTACACTCAAATCGTAATATAACTCCGGAACAAATTTAGACAGACCGTAAGCCAATAGTTAAGCATTTAAGACGAATGGGATGCAAAGCATTCGCTTTATACCTATAAGAAATTAGGAAAGTCGAAATGGGAACCACGGAGCGAAGAATATGTACATATTGGATATTCAGATGAATCCAAAGCTTACCATTGAAAACCAGGCACTAGAGCTGACAAAAAAAACGTTCGATTTGTTGCGAAAGTCAACTGTATCAATTCATAAGTCAACTGCAAGGACTAATCAGACGAACAATACCAATTTGATAGATTTATTTTCAGAAACCAAAAAGGAAATCAACGAGAACAAGTGGATATAAAAAGGTTTAACGAGAATACCAAAACTGATCATGAAGATCCAGATAAAGGTTGCATTAATGAAATCAAAGGAGACAACGAAAGCGATGATGAAGTATTTTATGACAATGAATTGATTCCAATGTCCAATGACCCTGAGGTAACACCTATAAAGAACAGACTTAGAAAGCATACAGTGAGTAAAAATATTGTTATGGAGAAGGCCAACATGGTTGTTCGTGAAAATGATCCAGCAAATTTGTGCGAAGTTAATAAATAAAAGTTTTGTAAAGAATGACTTAATGCCATGAAAGATGAGTATAATGATCTGATGAAAAATGAGACTTGGATACTATGCAACTTACCACCTGGAAGGAAAGTTATCGAATGTAAATAAGTGTTTAAAGGCTGAATTATAATAGAAAAATGGTTTCGTACGACCACTTCCGAAACAGTGCGAATACAAAGGATTTGTATTGTGAGACCATAATAGCTTTTTGCTTCGATTCGCTCTTTCGTAAGTGTACTTATGAAAATTTGATAAGCGGTCCCCCATCTAAATACTAACCGCGCCCGACGATGCTTGATTTCGGTGATCGGACGAGAACCTTTGCTTCCGAACACATACGTCTATTATGAGCTACTTGAGCAATTGACAATACTGAAGGAAACTTAACGTAGAATTATGCTTTGCTTCCGCTTAGTATAGTTCAGCCATAAAACCAAGTACATACCTGACGAAAAGGTAGACCGAAGGAAGTTCCGATTAGTGGCTGAAGGTTTCGCACAAAAATAAGGCGTTGACTAAACTAACATGTACGCACCCGTTGTTCGGCGAAGTTTTCTGCGCTTAATATATGCTATGTCAGTGGAACGTGATTTGAAATTGCATCAGCTGGATATTTCTACTGGTTTTTTAAACGGTGATCTTAAGGAAGAGATATTTATGTCACAACCTTAAGGTTTTGTTTGCGGCAATGAAAGTAAAGTTTGTTTACTAAAAAAAGCCATCTATGGCTTAAAGCAAGCAAGTAGACAGTGGTACAAGATCTTTAATGATGCTGTGAAATGTTTTAAATTTATGCAGTCAAACTACGACAAATGCGTTTATTATAAAAGAAAAGACTGCGAAATGACAATTATTGCAGTTTATGTCGATGACATTGCAATTGCGTCGAATAATCAGAAAGACGTCGAAAGCCTAAGCAATAAATTGCAAAATTTATTTAAATTACGAAATTTGGGGCAGCCATCAACATGCATAGGATTAGAAATACAACAGGATAGTGGAAATATCGCTATATCCCAACCTTGATATATTAAAAATTTATTACTTAAATAAAAAATGGAAAATTCAAAAAATGTAAAAATAGCGATGCAGGTATACATGAAACTAGAAAAGGAAAAAAGGAGAAAATCTTAAAGTTGATAAACCTAAATACCAATAACTAATTGGAGCTTTATACTCGTAACATATCTCCGTGTTTAGTCGACCGGACATTGCATGCAGCGTTAACATGCTTGTCACTTATTACGTTATCTAAATGAAACAAAAGATATAAAACTTTAGAAAAACCGGTACACCACTATTTTGTTTTGTAGACGTGAGCTGAGCTGAAGACTTGAATATAAACCATATCACAACACCAAACCCCTCTCCCACATCTACAGTCACTCATTATCTCATCAATTCCATTCAATACTACGTAATACCGTTTAAAATTAATGCATGACTACAGCAATTGATAACAACTTAACCACCCAAGATTTTGATTATACCGCCCGGAGGCTGAATCATCCGGATTTCATACGGAATTCTGGTGATACAGCTTTGGAGCGACATAGTCAAAACCTTCACACCCCCAACTTTCCCACCAATGACTTTGCACGATATAACCCATTTGAAAGGAATCTAACATGACACTACAGATAATAAAATATAATTAAGCATCGAGATAAGATTTACAAGCTTCATATTAAAAATGTAAAAAGAAATGAAAAAGGAATAGTAATTTATTTCAATTTGATTTTAGTAAAATTTATATGATTTTAATGGTTTCAGATAAATGATTTCGTATTTATAAATCATCATCTTGTAATTAGAAATTGTTTCTTTGGATGAAAATCAGCAAAAGGAAAATAAAAGGCAGCCATTGAATGCTATAATACATTAATCTTATGTTTGCATACGTAGTCTACAGTGGCATATACAGAGTAGTTATATAAGAAAAAGGGCATAATAAGACTTTTAACTAAACGCAGTTTCATATTCGGGATAAGGAGACTGGAGCATCTCAAGATATGCAAACCAAAGTAGATTCTCCCAATTAATTATTGTTTAACGTAAAGCCAAGATACGGCACTTTGTTCACGAATGTAATAATTTCGCACATCGTCCACATACATTTGTATATTGCAAGAGGCTATAGAATCCGAGAGATCGTTAATATACATTGAAAATAAAAGTGGCCCCAGTACTGAGCTCTGTGGTACTCCCATATTAACAGTAAGTGGTCTGGAACTTCCACTATCTATATTGACTATTTGAAAGTCCCTGAGATAGATTTGTAGCAAACAAATAGTAGTACAAGAAAAATTGAAGCTATTCCTCAATTTTAACATTAAAATCGAGGGATCAATGTAGTCAAAAGTCTTTGAAAAATCTAATAATACCAATAGACCAATTTTGTCCAAATCCAGTCCCACACTCAAGTTTGTAGTGAGTTTAATGACAACTGATTTACAGTTTTGCTTATTTCGAAAGCCAGATTGCAGGATAGAAACCATATTAGTGCTATTCAAGTAAGTTAACATTTAAGTTGAATGATTTTTTTAAAAACTTTTTTTTTAAGCTGGAGAAGTGGGGCTCGCCTTTTTAGGAATATGGATAATTTTAGCTACTTTCCAATGCATCGGACAAATTCTACTGCAAATGCATATATTAATACATAATATGGAGTACGTACCTTAAATAAGCAAACAAAGGTGTCTCAGAAAATCAATTGGTACATGCTGGACAAAGGAAGAGGCGAAGTTTTTATTACCAGCATGAGCCCCTACCAACACGCCACGGAAACATGGTGGTGGACATGTGAAGCTAAAGTAGTGATACGGGAAAAGAAAACGGCTTTCAAGGCTTGGTCAAAGTGCTCTCCTACTAATAATGATGAAAAAGTTCGCCTTGAAGTGATAATAGCAAAAAGTATGGAGATGTATGGCGTCTGGTAGGAACCAGGCTACCCAGGAGCTTCGACAAAACAACTTGAATGAAGGATCAACTATCTTCAAAATAGTCGCACAGAGAAGAAGAAATGCCCAGGAGATTCGTTCCCCAAAATTCATTAACAATGTTCAAGGCCAGCTTCTTGTGAAGGACGACAAAATTCTCCACAGATGGCGACAGTATTGTGAAAGACTTCTGAACGAACAGTTTCCCCGTGTATACTTTCCAAGAGGCGCTCCTAACCATGACGAAGTACCCGACATTACTGTCGAAGAAGTTAGGAATGCGGTCAAATACTCAAAAAAAAAAAAAGAAAAAGAAAAGCCGTTGGGCCAAACGAGATACCCTCTGAGTTCTGGAAAAAGATGGGAGACATAGGGTCCAGATGGCTCATGATTCTTATCTCCAAACTTATGAGCGGTGATCCAATGCCTAATCAGTGGAGGGAAAGTTATTTTCTTCCTCTGCACAGTGCAAAGCAAAACTGCGATAACTACCGTTCTCTGTCAAGCTGATGCCACACACCATGAAGATCGTTGAGCGGGTATTAGATAGCGGAAAATAATGCGGCTATCTGATGACCAGTGCGGGTTTGTCTCGGGTAAATCAACAACAGATGCAATCCAAAGTATAAGGATCATAATGGAAAAACATCGTGATTCCTTAAAGGCCTTGCATATGGTGTTGGTTGATTTTGAAAAAGCCTTTGATAGACAACCAAGAGATCTCTTATGGGAGGCGCTAAGTCAACAAAGAGTTCCAGAAACCTACGTACGCATGAGCATGGATATGTATGAGGGAGCAAGGACAAGAGTAAGATGTCCCGCAGGATTCACCGAAGAGTTCCCAATCAAAGTCGGTGTACATCAGGGAAGCGTTCTCAGTCCTTTGCTATTTATTGTAGTCCTTGATTATCTGATTGAAGGAAAATTGACGGACCCCAAAGTGCATCAGTTATTCTTTGCTGACGATGGAGTTATCATAAGTGAAGATCAAACGTCCCTGCAACGAGCACTTGATGTATGAGTGGATGTTTTGGGGGAAAATATTAATTCAAAAAATTCACACCGGCCTATTCCAGAGATTTACTTGAATGGAAAAGTGCTTCCCAAGTGCGAAAAGTTCAAATATCTGGGATCTATGATCAATAGTGAAGCAACTTGTGATGATGACATCAATCATCGCATAAGAGTAGGGTGGATGAAGTGGCGGGAAATCTCCGCTATCTCCTGTGCTAGAAAAAAGCCTCCTAAGCTGAAGGCTCTACACCGCAGTTGTACGTCCGGCGCTCCCATACAGTTCACAATCCTAGACAATGTACAAAAAGTATGAGAGCAAATTAACGGCAGCTGAGATGAAGATGCTTCGCATGATAGCAGGAGTAACAAAGCTTGCCAGAATAAAAAGTTCAAAGATTCACAAGCAAGTTAGAGCACGACCGGCTCAGTTGGTATTGTCATGTTCAAAGGAGAGATCATTCGAACCCCGTCAAAAAAGCAATATCAATAAATGTTCCTACACAATCGCGCAAAAAAGTCAGACCAAAAAACAACTAGATCACACAAATGCAAACACACCAGCATTTGATTGGCTTCAGTGATGAAGAGGGAAATCTGCCGGTACTTCCTGAGGTCAAACTGGCAACGCCCACAGGCGGACCAGTAGGGAAGCAGTAAAGTGGGAGGCTTGTGATCCTTCTACTCTGGATCATAACCTCGCCGTAAGGAAAAGAAGAAGAAGAACTGCAATCTCATTTATATAGCAGTTCCTCGTACAGTAAAAGTTATCATCACGAAGAAAAATAAATAACTAGTAGGTATTACAGGTACAAGAACAACAACTACAAACACGAACTCAACAAATTACAATCCGAAACAGAAGCCGGAGAACAATTTTATTACGGTTTTACAAAGAATCAACGAAGACTGGCTCTTTAGAGAGACACTGGATAGGGACAATTTCCAGTGAATTTCCTTGACCCAATAACATACCAATGCCTTAAATTTGATCTTAAAATAAGATCAAACTTACACAATATTTTATAAACAATTTATACATTTTGTGAAAAAAATGGTTTGCTACTAAAAACACAAATACAAGAAATATGCATCTAAGGGTTAACATTTTCTCGATTTCCACTATTCCCCGGACATATTTTTTTTTTATATAATTTGCACGTGTTAAAGGGGATATGAATACCCTTATACTAATTTTTAGAACACGTGCGTTTTTATGGAAAGGGGAAGAGACAGAGAGAAAGACAGAGTGGTGTAGTTGGTTTGAAACTCAGCTGGTACCTTACAAACATACATATGAATTTATGCGCACATTTAGTTGTTAATAAAATTGTGGTTTTTGTTTATTAAAGGTTTTACTTATAAACCCCACCATTGACCTTCTACTTCTGGCTTTATAAGTCTTGAGCATGCACAACTGTTGTATCCAACTAATTTAATTCAATTAACTGGTTAAAGCGAAAAAGAATCTTGCTTTGTAACTATTACCTCACAAATCCTAAAGCCTCTGCTTTTTACAAACAGATTTTGGACATTTCCAAGTTATTCATATTCGTACCTTGCCGATGGAAGCAGTTTAATTAGTCTTTAGTAAACTTCAAATATCTGTAAAAAATGCTTATTAATATGTATTATGACTATTCAATGACTAAAACACTGTTTATACATAACTTTATCATTGAAAATTATGTCGATTTAGCCATGTCTCGCCGTCCGTTTGTCGGTATGTCACCAGTTTTTGGGATTTAAATTTTGAGCTATAAGCTTTCTTGAGTCCGAGGCAGTGCAAGTGTAAACATTTTTGAGATATTTTTACTAAAAACTGAACAAAATTTGTAAAACAAAATATGCAGATGCTGATATTCTCTAGCCATACATTGTGTAGTACCACTTCTACTTTTTGAGGGCATTTTCTTTAAAAAAGTTATTGCCTTTTTGAAGCTATTTAGTGTAATAGATAAGCGATAAATATTGAGAGCTTAAATTCTTAATCGTTTCATTAAATTCAATCTTCGAATTTAATTTAAATGATGCAACAATATGTATGTTCCTGATCATATATTTAATGCCGATGAAACCAGTTTGCACTGGAAGTAAATATCCAGAAGCACTAACTAGTCAAAATCTGAGCGATCTGTCGGTGGATTTAAATAAAGCAGCCGAGGAACGTGTTAGTTTACTTTTTTGTAGTAATACATTAGGAGATCGGATTTTAAAACCGTTATTTATTGAAAAATCTTAAATGCGACGTACGGTGAAAAAAATTCACTTGGAAAAACTACCTGTGCATTTGCGGGCTAACAAAAAAGCTTGGATGACTTACACTATATTTGAGGTTTGGCTTCATAATTGTTTCATACCCGAAGTCAGAAGCTATTTGCAAGAAAAAAAATCTGGAGTTCAAAGTTCTCTTATTATTGGATAATTCCCCAAGTCACCCCAATAAACTTACAATATCGAAATGTACAGATTGAATTTTTACTTTCAACACGACTTCGATGATTCAACGTCAAGATCAGGGGATAATTTATACATTTAAGGCCTATTATATTAGACGAATGTGTGCAGATGTTTTAAGTAAATTGGATGAAAAACCTTTACTTAATCCGCCGGAAGTATGGACAAATTTTACAATATTAAATTGTGTTGCACACGTTGCTTCAACCGTCGCCGATATAAAAACTCAACTTTAAACGCATTCTGGAAAACCATCTGCCTAGAAGTAGCAGTCGAAAGGAATATAGTTTCGTCCATGTAAAATGTATGCGCTGAAGAATACAATGATCTTGATATTTCCGATGTTGAAGAGTAGTTTGAGGATAAGGAAATTTCATATGCAGATCTAGTGGACATGATAAATCAGGTGCCCGATGACATTAGGGAAACCAGCTTCGACGACAGCAATAATGCAGCAAAGAAATTTACCACATATATAATTCCTGAACGACCTCGATTGGATAGGGAACTTCAAACGTATTTTTTGAGCAAAGATCTGAAAGATACTGAAAGAGCCTTGAAATTTCAAAGAACAATAAAAATGCGGTTAGTGTGTTTGGCGAAAGAAAAGCCAAAAATTGTCTCAAGTAATATATTGTAATATGCGAGCTACGGCTTGAGTAGATACAACGTTATTCTGTGAGATTATTTCTTTATTTTCTAGTCTATAGAACAATTCAAGTTAACACTATACTGTTCTTCGCAAATTCTTTCCTTACAAGGTCTCTTTCTTCTCAAATCACTTTATCTCATTTCAATTACTTAATTCACAAATCCAAACTAATTACTTCTTCTTGTTTACTCTCAACTTTCAAAATGTATCACAAAATTACAATTTCGCCTATTATCACTTTTCCAATCTCTTCGTGCGGTTCAAAACCCAACTGCCGTGCCTCGATCGCCATCTGTCCTTATATAGTCGCATTTCTGATAGCCAGAAACTTCTAGCAGATTCTTCGACCACTGGAACAAGAAAATTCTGATGTAAAAATTCCAAGATGACAGCTACAGCCAATAATCTCTTGCGGTTATAATTCTCTCTTAATTCCGCGACATCGTCTTAGACATAATCCGTCTCTTACCGTGGAACGAACATCGAATGAAAAGACACTTTGGAATATGTTGCATCTTTTTGGGGCGTAGTTATTATGCTACATTATGTTACAATATGAACAGCTCATTACGTAATATTTCTTATTCTATCATAGATGGTTTATTATCTTTATAAACTTTTTTTTGTATCTCTTATTTAATCTAGTGACATGTTTTTTGTTCCCAATTTGTTTATTTTTTTGGGAATATGGGGGCGTCGTGGCGTAGTGGTTAGTGTGTCGGATCACTACGCAAGAGGTTCCAAGTTCGAATCCCAGAAAACACCAAAAAGTTTTTTCACGATCCCACCTCTCGCGAACGTCTGACAAACATCCGAAAGTATTGTTGTCACGAAAAAGCTTCTCAAAAACAAATTGCACTTCAGATACGGCACTAAAGCTGTAGGTCCCTTCCATTCGTGTGAAAAATATAACGCACATAACACGAGTGGTTGTGAGAAGCTAGGCCCTGGCACTTAAAGAGCTGTTGCACCAAATATTTATTTATTTATTTATTTATTTAACAATCAAATAAAGCATATAGAATACTTACCCGCTTCAATTCCTCTTGAAATGCTTCACTGGACTCAATCATTTTGCGCTTCTTTGTTTCAAATTTGTCTTCCATTTGTTGCAATTCAGCTTCAAGTTTTGTTTGATGCATTGTTAATGAACTTACTTGTTTCTTGAGAACTTGCATCCTATGCGTTGTAACAACAGAGCGAACATCAGGTACAACAGCGTCCGAAAAAATTTCATTTATTAATCGATGATTTCGAAGGAAACGAGCATAAGCCACATGTTTGAAAGAGTATCCATCATCTTGGTCTAAAATTTAATTATTTATAATGCATATAGAAATATTCTGCACCTACCGTCCTCATCTTCAGCTGGTTGTATATCGATTCGTCTTTCCTGTTGCCCTTTTCCACTAGTACGCGATGGTGGCTCGTGAAGGTCAGTATCTGCGTTCACTTTTCATACAAAAAAAAAAACCTTACTACGAGTATAATATGAACAAAAATAAATAAAAAAAAAAAAAAATATAGCATATATTATATTATATAGTATATATGTATACACTTATGCAGTGGAGTAGGGATATTTGATCAGAAAGTAATATGTTAGTATTTTTGCATTATGTAATGTAAATAATAAAGTATGTCATCGCTGCAACTCGTGATCCGACAAGGAATTGTATTAGCTCGAATGATAGAATGAAATATTTGTTGAAGAATTTTACAAAGAAGAGAACATGGAGACCGAACCTGCAATATATTTGATTTTAGCCACAAATCTTCTACCATCTAAGCTATCAGTGCACATCGCCTTCCATGGTCAACTCTTCAACATCTCTATTTTGCTACCATGTGTTTTTCTCTTGCTATTGGTTATAGCTGCTTAAGAACAGTAATTCAAAGGCAGCTTAGTTGATTTCTTTGCTACAAGCAGTGCACATAGCCTGATATTATATGTATGGCGAATTATTGCACACCTAAAAAGATAAGACGACAAATTAAGACGAAGGCGAAAATAGATCTGACCCACTTTTTTGAGTTTGTCTATCACAGTAATGTCAAGTTTGATCAAAAACTCGAGATTGAAAATATAGGTGCAAGTAGAAAAGGGTGAGACCAACCGAATTCAGTTTTATGCCCAACATTTACATACATACATATTACGTGAAGTATTCCTTGCTCATATCTGCCTTCTTGCTGCTCTGCTTGTGAGATTGGCTAAATTTGCGGACCTCAATATCGTTCTGCTCTATTTTGGATCACACCATCCCTGAGACCAAGAATTTACTGTTGTTGTTATCAGAAATCTGAACAGCGACGATTGGTATGTAGATACAACACAAATAACGTCAGAACGTAATGGGTTAAGTAACGTAAGGTCTCCGCCTAGGATAAATTGTTGATTTCCGACAGTACACGCCTCGAAGTATAAACCGTAGGCGATTTGTCGAAGACGGTCAGTTTAAAGGACAGTGTACGAATTTGTTATCTGTTAGCCAAATTATTTTGAAAGGAAATGTTAAGTTTTATGTGAATAGCCCCTCTTCAGCGCGAAATGATTGGAATGATTGGAATAATTGATTGTATAATATCAGCTCAAGTGCTTGCTCCGACAATGAACTGCGAGGATAGAAGGTCATTCAAAGATCTCGAGTGAGCCAAAGTAAAGTATGTATGTACATATATATAATATAAAAAAAAACATTACAAAAATATAAAAAATAATAAAATATAATAAAAAAAAAACGTTCAAGTGCAGTGAAAAGCCATGGCTCCTGTGGAAGCGGAAGATGAACAGGCGATGTCTCCCCAAACGGTGATTAGACTGGTTGATAAAATGAAAAAGGCGAACGAGAGAGAAAAAAAAAAAAAACAAAGACGATGACGACAGGCTCAGCTAAAATCAATAACAACAATGCGGAGAAATGAAAAAGCCTCCACCAATACAAATCTACAAAGAGGACAGCCACAACATAAGTCAAGACGAACAAATTGGTAGTGGTAATTTTATAATCAAAAATATTAGTAGTAATAAACTATCTGTAAAATTTAAAAACAAAAATGCCTGCAGCAAAGTCAAATAGATCCTGAATGAAACTAGTTCTGAATATTTCACTTACACGCATAAAGATGATAAGCTGTAGATATTTTTGTTAAAAAGCTTCAGACCAGAAGAAGTTCTTGACGACTTTCAAACTTTGGAAGTTATAGATTTTAAATTTGAAAAAAAAAAAACATTCAGATAGACAAAGGCGCATTGTAGAAGTCTAAACAGAACCCTATCTATTAGCGGCACAGTTGCCTCCTAATAGTAAGGTCTGAATTTAGGACCGGGAGATTAGGTACATTGAAAGCCATATTGTCTCATTCGAAAAAAATTCTCTAATATCATAAGTGCCAAAGATTTGGTCATGCGGCTTCGAATCTCGCGAGCTTGGTAAGTGTTAGGTGCAAAAATGTACAAAGAAAGAGCAGCTATCATGTGTTCTTTGCAAAAAGTTTGGTCAACCTGCTTCTTTCAGAGGACGTGAAGTCTACAAAACAGCTTGTAAATTAAATACAAGAAAGGACAAAAGTGACAAACAAAGTTCTAAAATACTGTTAAGAAAGGTGTCTCGTATGCCAACATTGCCGGAAACTTTCAAAGCTCACATACTGTTTCGCGCTCTACAAATAAAAATTTGCAGTCAGGTAAACAACCTCGCAAGAGATGTTAAGGATTTGGCGGGTAAACTAGACGCCATTCTCAATATTTTTAACAATGTTTAGAACACGTAATGAACTCAAGATAGTGGCTTTGAATGCCAAATCCATTATTACTAACGCTAGGCGACGTGCTGCGTTTTACGACAGATCACAGACCCGACGCTCAATTTTTAAATGAAACCAAATTAAACAACCGACATTATTGTGAATTCAAGGACTACAATCTCATACGTACTGACAGAAAAAACGCGATTCGAAACGGTAGTACCGCGATTCTTATTCGAAAGCCGCTAAAATTCGAAATAATCGAACATCGTGTTATTAAAAATTGTAATTGCCTAGAGACAAGTATTATCTCGCTGCACTTAAGCGATAATAATTGTCTGTATTTAATATCAGCATATGGGGCGTCATTAACTGTTAGTCAATTTAGGTTCGAATTTGAAAAGTTGTTTGAAATACTAAGGCTAGACAGTTTAAATAACTATTTCGTCTTAGCGGGAGATTTCAACGCGAAACACCCGGCATGGTTGAACGGAACTGATGGAAGAGGCAGATTTCTGAAGCGTTTTGTTGAAGGCAATCAGGTCGAGTATAAACTTAAATTATATACCCCAATACACCCCGTTTCCCTGGAGTTGAGCCTCCCGAAAATATAGACATCACCAACCATCTTCTGAAATTCCTATCGGAAAAAATCTTACGAATGAAGAATGCGATTTCTATACAATGGTCTACCGCAGGGTACAGTTACGGCACCAATACTCTTTAACATTTATGTTTCCGAAATGCTGAGGGATTTTGATATTTCGCTGACGATCATTCTGTACGCTCACGACAAGAACATAGAAGGAATACAAAAATATCTCCAACTTAAATTCAACAGGCTTGAGGTATTTTGCCGAGATTGGAAATTAAAAATAAACACATTTAAATGTGAAACTATACTGTTCGCACCCCACTGAGACGCGGTAATTCAGATTTACGACGCAATTCGAAAAAGTCAAATTGTGAAGTATTCTAGATTTGGATAAGTTCTTATACTTCAATGAGCACGTAAATATAGACATTATTAATGTCTGCTACCAAGCATTTGTGCGTCCAATTCTGACTTATGCGAGTTCGGTATATGAAAAAAAAGAGTTTTCGAACAAAATGTCAGGAGCACATTCCGAAATGCCAAAATATTTATTTTATTTATTTAACCCTGGTTATTTCAGAAATTCATTAGAGAGTGGACATGCAACGCTCGAAGCATTCTTGTGTCTGGATGCGCCTGGGTATTTATCAGACACGAGAAATGTTCCCATTATATATCACGTTGCGAGAAGGGCCACCGACAAGAGAATCTTATATCATTCCGGGAATTCGGCGAACGAATACCTTAATTTGAGATACTGTATAAGCGTAATAATAATATTAATCAAAGAATCATTGTTTGATTGGGCTCAAGCTAATGATTAGATCAAGCTAGTGTGTTTTTTTTTTTTTTTTTGTATTGTTGGTAGTTTTAGTTTAGTATTAACATTCTAAACCTCAAGTCGATATGATCGGACGTGATAAATTCAAGTGTCGTGGGGTGCACACTTTAATTTACTCAAGTCTAAATTTCAACCAGTTATTTGTTTTTATTTTCTTTTTCTTAAAAATGCACTGCCTAGCTCGCAATAAAAAAGTAGAACGCAGCTGCGATTCATGTGGGTACTGTGATGCATAGTTCCACTGCTATGGTCCAGCTGACTCAGACTACATGAGCGCCCACAATGTGCATTACCGCTGAGAAAAGTACAAAGCTCTTCGTCGAAAATCTTTGCAACAGAAGCATGTGGAAAACTTAATAGAGATTACTGGAGTGCCTGGTGTCAAAAATAACAAAGATGAAGAATTTGTGCAAACAAAATTCCATGACCCTTTGGATGTTTCTGTTGCGGCCGCTGATATTCAACAATGTTTTATCAAACGTGTGGGGAAAAAACCTACCATCGGTTCATCTGGCAATAATTTAAGCAAAATCAGGAAATGCAGAGACGTTCTATGTGCACACCTGGGATTACTGTTTCACTAGCTACACCGCTTTATGTAAATGATTGTTTACCAGATTCAAAATATAAAAAAGTTATAAATATCTATGGTTCCAAAACTCGCAAATATTGATGAGAAAAGTAGACAAGGGAAGGGTTGTTACTATTATATCGTTTGATGATTTAGGAGGTTTGGAAGACTAATTGACCTCCTGCTTGTCATAGTTCTTTGTTAATGTTTGATCCAAATAGTACCATCGGTCTTATCTGTAACAACCCAACCATCACTATATGTAGCATAATAGACAACATTTTTAATGAGGGGCAATTATATTTTTTGTTGTGCATCAAAGGAATGAAAATGTAAACAATAACAGAGCAATGGCACATTTCGTGAATCACTGCCGCCACCGAGTGCATGCTACTTGACACTTGCAAACAGTAACTGGGACAATGCATTACGACGAGGTATTGCATAATTGTCTCGTGCTTGCATTGTTACACTACACCCTCACCCTACAAAAAAAGATATTTACATTTCTTAAAATTTGAATAAATATTGTCATTAAATTGCATGTTTTGTTATTATGTTATCTATTTATGTTTTGTATGTTTTATAATTACTTTATCTGCTTATTTCTGGACTTAATTAAATTATGTTATGTATTTCATATTCTTTACTATCTAATTGTATAATACTATTATTTTATACGGCCCTTTAAATGGTCTATCAATTTTTTTTCTTATTCCTTATTCTTAAATATACGTAATCTCCTACTTTAAACTTGGATTTATTTATATTTCCTTGTACGTTATTTCTTTCATGTTTATCTCTTATTAAATTGTTTTTAGCTTGTTGGCGAGAATAACTTAATTTACATTTTAGTTCATTCAAGTAATTATCTATCATAATACTTTTTCTTTATTAGTTAAGATTTCACATAGTAATGCACTTAGTTTTCCAAAAAACTAACTAGCAGTGGCGAGGCGTCCATATAACTGGATTCCTACCGAGTTACCTTTTAAAACTCTACTTTTCAACAATGTATCAATATAACAAGCAACATAAATCTTAATGTGTGCATATATACATAATATTTGTGTGATTCCTACACCTGCACACGCAAGCGACAAATGCTACCAACCCACAAGCCCACAACCTGCTAGTCATCCGCTTTCATATCGTTCTACTGCTCTATACACACACATACACACATCATTGCATGCCTATTCTCCAACATCACATACTCCATAGGCTATGGACCATAGCCCATAAGAAAGACAACCGCAAAGCATAGTAACCCGAAAAATGCCGGGTTATAAAATATCTGGCTGGTTAGAACAAATTGGTTTTCTTTCCTTGTTTTCCCTTTATCGTTCACTGCGTTTGACTCCTCTCTGTTTAATACACGCTTTTTTATGCAAAAATAACCCGCTTTTCTTCGACTTATTTGGTGAATTCTGTATGTATATCTAAGATTACTTCCGTTTGAAAAATTCAGTTATGAAGCAGATTGCGATGCGCAACTTAAAGTAATTTCGAGTGTAATTATTGTTGTGCAATAAAAAATGAATTAAAGAAATTAAAAACAGTGAAAAGTGTGAAAAGTTTAAATTGTGATATTTTCACTTAGACTCAGCTAATTTCAAATAATTATTAGGAGAAAATGGCATTATTAACTGTAAATTGTTGTTTGGTAGATTTGCTTTTGGAGGAAGAAAATGATTTTTGTAAGTTGAATATTCTTAAAAACAAAAGTTATAGAGATAGGACGCTCTACTCCTTCTATGAAAATAGATTATAAGCGCAAGGATGGTTTTGTTTCGCATTTCAATGCATCCATATAACAAACATATACTTGGTTGACTGGTAGTTGTAAACTAAACAAAATGTTTTGTTTTCCTTGTCTTCTTTTTCAAATTCCCCTAGTGTTTGGAGCCGTACGGGCTACGCTGACATAAATAATTTAGTTAATTCGGCAAAAAACATGTCAAAACGGAAAAACATCTTCGTAGCTGTTTATCTTTGCACGAATTCGGCACTAATTGCATTGAAACCTCCTTAGGTAATTCCTTTGTAGCTCACAACAAACAAGTTGATAGAAATCGTAAATTAATGGAACGTTTTATAGATACAGTAGTTCGTTTAGGCAAACAGGAACAAGCATTTCGGTGTCACAATGAAAAGCCAGATTCTAATAATCGTGGCAATTATGTTGAAACAATTTTATACTTATCTAAGTATGACACATTAATAGACTCCCATTTAGAACAGTGTTCAAGTGCACATAATTCAGTTTTTTCGGGTTTTTCAAATGACATACAAAACGATTTGATACATAGTAGCGCTGCAGTGATTAAAGATAAAATTAAAGTAGAAATAAGTGAAACGCGATTTGTGTCCATTATGATCGATGAAACACCAGACGTGAGCCATAGGGAACAACTAAGTGCCGTATTGCGTTACTTATCGGAGGAAGGAATAGAGGAAAGGTTTCTTAGTTTTTTTGACGTGAGTGAGAGTCGAAATGCAGATGAGCTCTCAAAACACATTTTTAATATACTTGATGTATACGGTTGTAAGGAAAAGTTAATTGGGCAATCTTACGATGGTGCCGCGGTTATGTCCGGAGAAGTGGGTGGTGTTAAAAAAAAAGTCATTTGTAAAGTTCCTTATTTTTTTTTTACTTACTATCAATTTTCTTTAAGGCATTACATTTGCATCTGCCAAAAAAGGTTTCTTTCGAAGCCACTTTTATTATACTTTACTTCCATTGTAAATTTAACCTTTAATGACTTGAAGTATAAAAAATTGTCTGGAATTGCTTTACTTATATGCGATTTGCAATACACAATATAATTTCAGAAAGCGTTTGCAGGTGCATATTTTTTCGACTTACCATTTAAAATTTTTCACGCCACGCCACTGCTAACTAGTCATGTTTTTCCAGACATACTTCTGTTTTAGTTTACTGATGCATTTTCTGATACCACAATGTCCTCCCGCTCTAGAGTTATGATGTTCCTCAATTAATCTGTGGTTTTCTTCTTCAGTTGTAACCTGTTTCGGAGGTTCATATAATAAAATGTCTAAACATTCATCAATGTTTCTCTTCTTTTGCAGCTTGTTAAATATTTCTTTAAATAAATATACGTTCACTTTTTTTTAAATATTAAATTATTTTTCGGTAGCGCTAGTTTATTCATACCTGCATTGCTCATAATGAATATTAACTTCTTCAAAATCAATTTTAACTCTGATAGAGAATTATCGCTAAATTCCACAATTACAGTTTTTGCTGCTATTATAACTCTATTTCTTTGGGCCCCTTTTTCTATATTTTTTATTTCTTTAAATTCAATTTTCTTCATCCGCCTTGTATCAGATTGTGATGTACAGTCCCATATGTGGAGGTGATCAATCTCTATATTTCTAGTCTAAGGCTTTTGCACAGTTCTCATCTTTTTACAGTTTTCTTGTCGTTTTTTTCTATGCCTTTCTTCCTCGCTCTTGTAACAGCATCAACATTGTATTTTGGCATCATTTATTTTAATTTATCCGAATCTAATTTTCTATTCTGAGTCACTTCTGTTCTTGGCGGTATAGTTATTTTGTTGAGGTTCTTCATGTCCATATTTATTGCCAATCTCTTCTTCGTCTACATTGATCACCAAAACATATTTTTCAAAGTCTATTTTACAGTTATACAACTTCAAGAAATCACATCCTAGTATTCCATCAGCCGACAAATTCATTGCATTATCCACAACGTAAAATATATATCTTAATATTTTATCTCCTATTAATAGGTTCAATTCAGATACGCCTTTCGAAAATATTGCACTATTAGTTTTGTCATTTATCTGACATGCTGCGAGAGGATTTATTTCTTTGATAGAATTATTCTTGAACACCGAAATATCTGCACCTGTATCTACTAAAAATGTGAGTATACTAGCCACCTTTTTAACTTTTATACGAACGAAATTTGTTAGATTCTCCCTTTCGTTTAGGTTTAATACCTTCTTCTTCCAAAGTTTCCCGATTCTGTACCTGGGTTTCCCGGCCTAGGATTATTATTTTAGTATCCCTGGTACTGGTTGCTGTTTCTGCCATTGTTACTACCTCTATTTGTGTTGAAACTATCAGATGGTCTTCTACACCTAACTAAATCACTTCTTTGTTGGTTGTTATAGCTTGTATTTGTGTTTATACGCAATATATTGCTTTGACCTGGTCTTGCTTCTGTCTAGGTATCTACTTGTATTGCTTCTCTAGGATTAGTTAACCTAGCTGCTAATACAACTTGCCTGCATGTTTCATTTAGACCGTTTTTGAAAGCATTTAATCCAAGGTTGTCATTTAAGGGAACTATTCGTTTTCTGGTACTATCTGCTATAGTATCACCCTGTTCTCCTATTTGACTTTCATTGAGTTGCGCTGTAAGTGCCTGGATCCCTTCTGCAAATGCGTTAACACTCAGGTTTCCCTGGTACGATCTAGCTAGTTCATTATGTGCTGTTAGTGGGTTTTTTTTTACCGGTTTGTATTCTTTAGTTAATATTTTATTCAACTCTTCTAATTTCGTTGGCTTTGTTTCTGTCAGTAAGCTATTCCTCACTTTATCAGCCAATTTGGTTGCTAGTATAAATTCAATCAATTTGGTTTTTTCTACTTCTCTGCTAGTAATCGCTATAACCACAGACAATAAATATACAAATGTCGCCCATATAAAAAAAATGAGGAAATTTTTTCTCTTAGGTGACAAATAGCTTTCGGAAAAGAAAAGCTCACGTAAAGCAAATAAAGCTTTTTTTTGGCTTGCTTCTTTCCCCTTCTTCCGTTCATTAGTGTCGGTTCATTTTTGCCATACATATCTTTGCATTCTGTGTTTGAATGTAAAAGTGACTTCTGTTGGACAAATAAAAAAGTGCTCGATTTAATTGTTGTGTAGTTTATCAAATCGATTGATTGTTTACTGAACGTTATTATATGTTGGGGTATATAGCACATACATATATACATAAAGATGTCCTGGAAAAGAAACAAATGTCTATTCCCTTTGTGGTGCAACATTGAACGATTTTCCAGATAGAATATTATTTGATTTTCCAAAAAAGGGACTGCAATATATAACGAATAGTTAGCTTTAATAGAGGAGCCTCGGGACAAAATAGAAAATTTGAAAAGACCGCGGATATGCAGCAAGCACTTTGAAAATAATAACGTGGGAAAAAATATTTAAAACAAACTGCTAATCCGTCTCTATTTTTGAAACAAACAGAGAATATTTATATTGGTAATGATGACGACGATACGATATATTTTGATTCTAGCAAGGCTTTACTAACCTATACAAATCACAAAGAATCCAGATTAAACTCCATGGCAATAAGTGAAGAGGTTTCAGAAGAAGAATTGAACTTAGCCTCAAAAACGTTATCAAGAACAAGATTCAATGAAAACGCAGAATTTAATTGCGCAAACTGTGAGACTCAGCTTAAAAGGCAGTCTTTTTATTTAAAGAGAATAAACAAACTTAAGAAATCAAATGAAGGTTGAAAAAAAAGATAAAAGAAAGTGAGAAATTGAGAAAAAAACTGTTGAACAAAATTCGTCGCTTAAAAGCAGATAAAAAAAAGGCACAGATGCATGAAAAGCAGCCTATCCAAGAGAAAATTGAATTATTGATTGATGTTAATCAAAATACAAAGACATTTTCAAAGCTCATTCTATCCCAGAGTACAAGAGAATACGCCGAAGAAGAGAAGTGGGTTTCGCAGTGCTTTTTTTCCGTTCGTCTTGTGGCTACAGCTTTCTACGAGATCAACTTGGATTACACTTGCCGCACCCATCTTCTTTACATCGATGGATTAAGATTAAAAGTCTATCTCCAGGATTGAACAGGAATGTATTAGAGGAGATAAAGAAAATAACCGCAACATTTTCACCAAAAGAAAAATAAGTTATTATTATTATTGACGAAATGAGCCTTCAGGCGAATCTAACGTACCATAAATTCAAGGACGAAATTGAAGGTTTTGTTGATTATGGAAGAAATCAAAGGTCAAATATATGCACTAAGTCTGCGTGTGTTTTTATGATTCACAGTTTATGTGGAAATTTTAAGCAAGTTGTATGTCATGTCGCTTTACCAAATAATATACATATGAAACAGCTTGAGATTGAGGTACATTATTTTGTAAATTTTAATAGTGAACAACCATACAATTTAAATGCTTTATGTGATCAATTTGTGTTACACCTAAAGACTGTGGTCGACTCCATGGTAAAAGAAAGAGAATAACGCGGTGTGGTTTAATCGTGAACTCAGAGTGGCTAAATTAACAAAAATAGACCTATATAGGCAAGCAGTACTAAGCAATAACACGATTGCTTGGCGTGTATACCAACAGTATAGAAATCAATACAAAAAGCACATCCGATTCACTAAATCTCAGTCAAAGATCCTAAGGGTCTGAAAAGATCCCAGGTGAGACATCAAACTAAGCGCTAAAGGCGTCCGACTTTGACGTTAAAAGAAGAAAAAGTGTGAATGGAGAAAACAAATGATACGACTACTCCAGGTGGCACTCGCAAAAGCGAAAATCCACCCGTGGTCTCCTGCGGCTAGTCAAGGATTCTGGAGGCCCTACCCATCATACCCTCCCTCGCCAACACTGGCGTGTATATAGGAGTAGCAAGAATTCTGGATTCTGAAGACTCCTGCAGTTCTCTTCCCGACACGTACGGTAAGTTGAGCTGGCAAGGTGGAGAAAGTAAAGAAGAGGTACAACCTGATACGCTTAATCTTCATCATAATGGACAGAAGGCTGATTGTAGCACTGCTGCTGAAGGCTCGCCTCGGGAAACTGAAAAAGTTGAACGAGCTCCAGAAGCGGCACGCTCCGATGGGCTCCCGTCCAAAAGCCAGAAGAAGAGGAAACGAAGAAAACTGGCGGCGGCGCGGCGCAAAGAGACTGCAGATGTTGAAGGCGCAAGTGCTGACAACAGTCCTTTGGCAGAGACGGCAAAAAGAAGCAGGTCGGTGGAAGTTACCCCAACCGAAACCGGCAAGTCACTTGGACCCGACGCTGCCTCCTCTTCTAATAGCTTGAACCGTAGCAAACGAAGGAAGAAGGTTTCAAGCTCTCCTGCCGGTAGGCACATGTGCGCACCTCATGCGCGTGTGTCTTCCGAGAGACCACAAGCCGGTGGCGTTGCATGCGCACAAGGTCTGAAGACGGGCGCTACAGCCAGTAATGGCAGTAGTACCGGTGGACAGAAACTCGATGTCGCAGGGAAGTCCATTGACTTGTATGTCTCTAAAACCCCTCTTATTGGTATCGTTGCCCGCGAACAAATTCCGAATGACACCGATGATACAACCAGTTATATTCCCAGTGGACGGAAGATGGCTGTAGCGGACAAATCTACTGAGAAAGAGAAAAACCCGGTGGTTAGGGAGCGAGAAAAGCAGGTTTCTTACAAAATCTGTTATCTCCTCTTTAACTGTCCGAATTGGGAAGGCTGGCAATGACAACAGCATGACCGACGCGGAGTGCAATACTGCGAAGTTCATCTGTTAGAGCTGACTCAAGCAACGAATGCTTTCATTCAGGTGGAGGGCTGTGAGTTAAAGAGCGGAACCTTTATGGTAAAGTGCTCTTCACAGCAAACCTCTGAATGGATTAGCATATCGGTGCCGAAAATCCCGCTCTCTATTTGGGCTATTTTGTTTTGGCGTCGTATACTTTTGGTTCTATGAAAATGTCTGATTTTGTGCCAAATGATCATCATTTGCGGGAAGTGTTGATTTTCTTCTTTTATTCGAAGAAAACGGCGGCTGAAGCGCATCGAGAGCTCCAAAAGTTTACGGAGATACTGCTCTAAGTGAAGCAAGGTGCCCTGATTGATTCCGTCGCTTCAAAGACGGTGATTTCGATGTTGACGACCATCCGGGTGAAGGAAGGCTCTGAATTGGAGGCATTGCTCGGCATAAGGAGTTACCGTCAAGCCATTTCTAAGCGATTGCATGCGTTTGGAATGATTCAAAAACAAGGAACTTGGGTTCCTTATGATTTGAAGCCAAGGGACGTTGAGCGTCCTTTTTTCGCCCGCGAACAACAGCTCCAGCGCCAAAAAAGGAAGGGTTTTCTTCATTGCATCGTGACGGGTGATGAAAAATGGATTCATTACAGCAACCCAAAGAAAAGAAAGCCATGGGGACCGCCTGGACATGCTTCTACGTCGTCGGCTCGGCCGAATATTCACGCTGCGAAGATTATGCTGTGTATTTGGTGGGACCAGGTCGGTGTCATTTATTATGAACAGTTGAAACCCAAAGAAACCATCACCGGGGAACGGTGTCGACTTCAATTGATGCGATTGAGCCGAGCACTGCGCGAAAAATGGCCACAATACGAGCAGAGGCACGAAAAAGTGATTCTACAGATGGAATAAAGTTGTAGCTAGCAATGGGTAGTAGTTTGAATGATTCATTTGTAACCATTTTTTCACAATAAAGTGGTGAAGAGGTTTCTGGCACGATTCGCACTGGACTTTTGATGACGTTGCGAGACGATTATCCTACACCAATGACACCTGAATTACGGCTGCGGTGCAAATTTGAAGTCAACTTTCCCCATGTTCAGGATTGTCTTTGGCCGGAGTCTGAGTCAGGAAAAGAATGTAGTCGTATTTTCACGGACGGCTCTAAAACTGGACAGGGGTCTGGTGCTGTTGTTTTCGAGGAATGCAACAACATTAGGCTTCACTTCTCATTGGAAAAACACACATCTGTCTTCCAGGCGGAAATATATTGTAGCATAATAATAACTACGCTCCTACGACTATGCAACCCATTCCGAAGTGTCTTCATTCTGGCAGAATTTTGGTCCGAAGTGTCCTTTCATTCGAGGTTCGTGTCTGCGGTTAAGTCTCCACAGTTCATGTCTACGAAAGAGACGGATAATATCACGGATAAGTGGGAATTATAATTGCAAGAAATGATTATCATCTTGGAATTATTACATCAGAATTTTTCTTGTTCCAGTGGTCGAAGAATTTGCTAGAAGTTTCTGGCTATCAGAAACTTCTGCTATATAAGGACAGATGGCGGTCGAGAAGAGGCAGTAGTTTTAAAACCGTGGCGAAGAGATTAGAAAAGTGATAATGGGCGAAGTTGTAATTTTGTGATAAATTGAAAGTTGAGAGTTAACAAGAAGAAGTAATTAGTTTGGATTTGTGAATTAAGTAATTGAAAGGAGATAAAGTGATTTGAGAGGACAGAGACCTTGTAAGAAAAGAATTGCGAAGAATAGTATAGTGTGAACCTGAATTGTTCTATAGACTAGAAAATAAAGAAATTATTTCACAGAATATTGTTTTGTCTTGCACAAGAAAAAAAAAAGAAAAAAAAAAAAAAACGATTTCTGTGTTGAGTTAATTAGTTGCGCAAAATGGGTCGCAAATTGGGAAAACTAACTATAATTGAACTAAAGGCAGAACTCAGTAAGCGGAACCTCGACACAACTGGGGAAAAGATGCCCTACTGATTCGTCTGGAAGAAGCAGTAACGCAGGAAGGTGAAAATCCGCACGACGTAGAGTTTGACGTGGAAGAGGAACCAGCAAGTACAGCAGCCGACCCGGGTATAACAAGTCTGCTCCTGCAACTTAAGTTAGTCATGGACGAACAAAAGAAAGCAATAGAAGACCAAAAGAAGTCTCTGGAACTTAAGCTCGATGACCAAAAGAATTCTATAGAACTTAAGCTAGACGACCAAAAGAAAGCAATGGACAAACAAAAGAAAGCAATGGACGAACAAAAGAATTCTCTATATGCTCTGGAAAGCAAACTTGATGAGCAAAACAAGAACTTGGAATCCAAATTTGAAGCGATCGAAGAGAAAATCGAGAAGGTCGAGACGCAACTCGAAAAAGTCGAAACTAGATTCGACGAAAACTTTGAGAAACATGAAACTCAGTTCGGGAAGATAGAGACTCAGTTCGAAAAAGTAGAAAAGCAAGTCGAAAATCTTACTGAGGAACTCTGCAACGTGAAGAGACAGAAAGCACGGGAATATTCCACTGACGGTCTGAGAAGAAAGAAGATGCAGCCTCCTATCTTCGATGGTCAAACATCATGGCCAATTTATAAGAGGCAATTCGAAGCGGCCGCAATGACCAATAGCTGGGACGATGAAGAGAAGACCATTGCACTCACACTTGCACTGAGGGGTCCAGCTGCGGAGCTCTTGCAGACCATCCCGGAAGATAAACAGCAGAACTACGACTCTCTGGTTCAGGCTATCGAGATGCGGTTTGGGGATAAACACATGCAGCAGGTGTACAGGGTTCAGCTGCGTAGTCGAGTCCAGAAAAGGGGAGAAACGCTCCAACAGTTGCAAGCGGATATAGAGCGACTAGCCCATCTTTCATACCCTAAAGCCGGTGAGGAGCTTATCAACGAAATGGCGGTGGAAGCTTTTATTCAGGCCATAGAGGACAGACAACTGCAAATGGCTGTAAGGATGGCTGAAAAGCGAACACTCCCCGAGGCATTGGCATTCGCTTTGTCAATGAAGGCTGCGGACCAAGCATACCATGGAATGCACCGTGTCAGGGAAATGTCCGTCGTGGAATGCTCATGCCAGAGAACAGCCGTCATGGATGAAGACAGAACTCGCGGAAGTCAAATCCGTTGCTGGAATTGCAACCAAACCGGACACCCACAACGGCAGTGCAGAAGTGCACCTAGAC
Organism: Pocota personata; assembly: GCA_963082735.1. Taxonomy (NCBI): domain Eukaryota; kingdom Metazoa; phylum Arthropoda; class Insecta; order Diptera; family Syrphidae; genus Pocota; species Pocota personata. Next base: position 96,256,191 of record OY720431.1, on the reverse strand, counting down.
GAGGAAATTGTCCACATTGCGGAAGTAGGAGAAGCAGAGAGGAAGCATCTGGCGGTGATAACACCCATCCTGTCAGTCAGACTTCCCAAAACCAGCAGTCGGAAAATGCGTAAGGACCAACTTCGCGGGGCAGAAGTTGGTTACAGGAATCGAGACCCCCAGGACCACCATTCAAGTTTCGCAAACCAAACGGGGTAACAAGAGCCTGACAGTGGAGGCACTAATCAACAAGAAGTGCGTAGCCACCATCGACACAGGCGCCACTGCCTCCATTGTAAGAAGAGATATCGTCAGAAGCGCCTGGCTGCACAACACCAACAGCTACTGCCTGAAGACTGCAACAGGGGAAATGGCGAAGGTGTTTGGAGAAGTTCGTCTTACGATTACTCTGACAGGACTGACGTTCTCCTATGCATTTCTGGTGGCAGATATATGCGACGAGTGCATCATCGGAATAGACTTCATGAAAGCAAATGAAGTAATCTTGGACATCGGGATGCAAGTACTGAGGTATCGAAATGTGGAGATTCCGACGGTGTACGGAAACGAGAATGCCGTAACTCTCAAGACAGTCATCAGCAAAGACGAAGTTTTGCCGCCGTCTTCAGAGACAATCATTTGGACGAAGCTGGAAGGTGATCTTGGGAGCCACCGATTCTACATAGTAGAACCAGACCCAGAGAAGAATTCTTAAGACTACATCGTGGGAAAGACGCTAGTCGAACCAAAGAACACCATGGTTCCAGTGAGAGTTTTGAACGCAAGACCACACACTGTCAAACTAAGGCGAGGGGAGGTGACTCGAAAATGCACGCCGATTACCGCCGTCGCAACAATATCTGAACGTGATGCTCCAAAACCTCTCCCATCACCTTGGACAGCGGAAACGAGAGAGACGATTCTCCAGTCCAGTGAGCTGAATCAGGAGCAGCGAACTATGGCAGAGAATCTTATCAATGAATACGCTGATGTATTTGCCTCACAGGACGGAGAATACGGCCGAACACACCTGGTACAACATCGAATAGACACTGGTGATACTAGACCAATTCGTCAGCCTGCTAGGCGCCTTCCATTGGCAAAGCAGACAGAAGTTGCAGAGATGGTGTCGGCAATGGAGAAAGAAGGTCTGATTGAAAGTTCCAAAAGTCCGTGGGCATCACCGGTTGTACTGGTTAAGAAGAAAGATGGCAGCACGCGGTTCTGCGTGGACTATCGGTAGCTCAATTACGTCACCAAGAAAGACAGCTATCCTCTGCCACGGATTGACGACACGCTGGACACACTATCAGGAGCCCAATGGTTTTCCACTCTCGACTTTAAGAGTGGCTACTGGCAGGTACAGATCCATCCAGAAGATCGGGACAAAACCGCCTTCACCGCAGGAAATGGGCTATGGCAATTCACGGTAATGCCATTCGGGCTGTGCAATGCTCCGGCGACTTTCGAGCGATTGATGGAATGTGTCCTGCAAGGGTTAACATGGAAAACCTGTTTGGTATACTTGGATGATGTCATCGTCGTAGGAAAAACGTTTGTGCAACACCGAGACAATCTAAGGGATGTGTTTCAAAGGCTTCGAAGTGCCCACCTGAAGCTCAACCCCAAGAAGTGCGCCCTGTTTAGAGCGGAAGTCAAGTACCTGGGACACATAATTTCAGCGAAAGGAGTGAGAACCGATCCGGAGAAGGTCGAAGCGGTGAAAAACTGGCCAGCCCCCAAAGACAAACACCAACTAAGGAGCTTCCTGGGCCTAGCCACCTACTACAGACGGTTCGTGAAGGATTTTGCCGGGATCGCAAAGAGCCTGCACCAGTTGACGGAAAAGGGAAAACAATTCAAATGGTCAATTGACTGCGAGAAGAGCTTCAAGGCACTTAAACAACGGCTATGCGATGCCCCGATACTAGCTTACCCCACTCCCGGGGAAACGTTCATTGTGGATACAGATGCTAGTAATGTCGGCGTAGGAGCCGTACTCTCCCAGGTGCATGAGGGCCAAGAGAAGTTGGTTGCGTACTTCAGCAAGGTGCTCTCTAAGCCAGAAAGGAACTACTGCGTGACAAGGCGGGAACTTCTAGCTTTGATCTTGGCTACGAAGCATTTTCACAAATACCTCTATGGGAGGAAGTTCATTCTTCGCACAGACCATGCAGCCTTAAAATGGCTATTACAGTTCAAGAGTCCTGAGGGTCAGGTCGCAAGATGGATCGAAAGGCTGCAAATCTACGACTACGAAATACAGCATCGTAAAGGAAAACTCCACTCTAATGCGGATGCACTGTCCCGGAGACCATGCAGAACGGATTGTAAACATTGTGCTCGTCAGGAAGAACGGGAGCTGGTTTCCATCCAAAGAATGAGAGCCGAACCTATCGCCGGCTGGAGCGTAGATGAGATCCGGAACGCTCAGAAGGAAGACCCGGATATAGAGCCGATTCTGGCCTGGAAGGAGAACATGGAGAAACCGGATCATCAGAACATCTCTCACAGAAGAACGACCTTAAAGGCATATTTTGCGCAGTGGGACTCCCTCCATGTCCAAGAAGGTGTTCTGAGAAGAAAATGGGAATCCTCCGACGGAAAGTCGTTTGTAATGCAGCTTGTCGTACCGCAAACGAGGGTCAAGGAGGTGTTACAGGAAATGCATGGCGGAGCGTCCGGAGGCCACTTGGGAGTGAATAAGACACTAGAAAAGGTACGAGAACGTTTTTATTGGTTAAAAGCGAAGGAAGATATCGAAGACTGGTGCAGAAAATGCGACGTGTGGGCAGCTAGTAAGGGTCCCAGAATCAAAACTCGAGGTAAGATGCACCAATACAACGTGGGAGCACCTTTCGAACGAATCGCCATTGACATCGCAGGGCCCTTTCCGGAAACCGACAATGGTAATCGGTATATACTCGTAGTGATGGACTACTTCAGTAAGTGGCCGGAAGCGTTTCCGATCCCTAACCAGGAAGCCAGAACCGTGGCGGAGCAGATCGTCTACAATTGGGTTAGCAGATTCGGTGTGCCCTTGGAATTGCATTCTGACCAAGGGCGGAACTTCGAGTCAAGAATCTTCCAAGAGATGTGTCAACTACTCGGAATCAAAAAGACAAGGACAACCCCGCTTCATCCACAGTCGGACGGTATGGTGGAGCGTTTCAATAGGACTTTGGACGAACATCTCTCGAAGCTCGTAGGTGACTACCAACGGGAATTGGGACCGGCAGATTCCCTTGTTTTTGATGGCCTATAGAAGTGCCGTGCATAGCACTACTCGACATACGCCGTTCGAAATCGTATTTGGTGGAATAGCTCGTTTACCCAGTGAGGTGAAATTTGGATCTCCTACCAATGAGCCCAGAAATGAAGAAGAGTACGTGGCGGACCTTAGGGAAAGGCTTAGGGACATACACCAAAGGACCAGAAGCCAGATTAAGATGACGAGCGATCGCATGAAGACCAGGTATGATGCCAAGGCAACAACGTCAGGATTCCAGGAAGGATATCTGGTGTGGCTCAACGATGTTGTCTACCGCATCCAGCGAGGACCAAGGGCCAAAATGAAAGTGGTTCATGTGGACCGACTGAGTCGATACAATTGCCGAAATGAGGATGCACTTGTTCGGGACGAACACGTCTATGCAACCCATTCCGAAGTGTCTTCATTCTGGCAGAATTTTGATCCGAAGTGTCCTTTCATTCGAGGTTCGCGTCTGCGGTTAAGTCTCCACAGTTCATGTCTACGAAAGAGACGGATAATATCACGGATAAGTGGGAATTATAACTGCAAGAAATGATTATCATCTTGGAATTATTACATCAGAATTTTTCTTGTTCCAGTGGTCGAAGAATTTGCTAGAAGTTTCTGGCTATCAGAAACTTCTGCTATATAAGGACAGATGGCGGTCGAGAAGAGGCAGTAGTTTTAAAACCGTGGCGAAGAGATTAGAAAAGTGATAATGGGCGAAGTTGAATTTTGTGATAAATTGAAAGTTGAGAGTTAACAAGAAGAAGTAATTAGTTTGGATTTGTGAATTAAGTAATTGAAAGGAGATAAAGTGATTTGAGAGGACAGAGACCTTGTAAGAAAAGAATTGCGAAGAATAGTATAGTGTGAACCTGAATTGTTCTATAGACTAGAAAATAAAGAAATAATTTCACAGAATATTGTTTTATCTACTCGAGCCGTAGCTCGCATATTACAATATGCTATCCTAATGACTGCTGACTATATTGGGAAGAACAGGTGGAAGGGGCGAAGTATCTGCGTCTATAGTGACAGTCAGGCGGCGCTTATGGCCTTGCTCAATCCTTTAACCACTGCCAAAATAGTTCGAGAATGCAAAACATGCTTGAATTTAGTCGGAAGGCTGAACTCACTGAATCTTGTTTGAGTCCCAGGACACAAAGGGATAACAGGAAATGAGATCTCTGGCGAGCTTGCTAGACAAGGCTAAGAAGAGAATTTCTCTGGACCTGAACCCACGTTGGGTTTGCCAGCGTCCTCGGTTAGGGCTTGCATTGACGACTGGGTTTTCAGTGAACACAATCGAAGGTGGCATAACTCTCCAGGATGCAGGCAGACTAAACGAATGGTCCCCGTCGTCTGTAAGAAATCCGCGGTTTTCGTGCTATCTCTTAGCAGAAAAGACTGCATACAACTTACTGGCGCTCTTGCGGGCCACTTCGCCTTTGCCAAGCACCTCCATGTGCTAAGTTTGAGCGCTACCCCTGTCTGCAACTCATGTGGAGAGGGCGATGACACTGCGGAACACTTCCTATGTGATTGTCCTGCCTTTGTTCGGATCAGGTGGCAGATTTTCGGTGCTGATGACCTAAGCTCTTCATCACTGAAGCGTCTACTCGTCTTTTTACAAAAGACGAAAAAAACACATTAAAATAGGGTTGTACAATGGACCTGTTTTTGAGTCTGAGTGCCCCAGTAGGGTGTACCCGCCCCGACAAAAAATAAAAAAAAACTAAATCTCATTTTATAAAAGGCCAAATTGACAATGCAAGTTGTCAAAAAGATATGTGGCAAAAATTAAAGAAATACTTTTTTAAGAAAAAAAAAAAAAGAAATACTATCCGAGGTACAAACGGAAAATGGCGATGTGATAAACGATAGTGCAATTCTATGTGATAAATTTAATAATTTTTTTGTGCAGTCCATAAATGAAATAACCAGATCTGTGATATTCTCTGATTATACAAATTTACTTGAAGAGTGCAATATAGATTTTAAGTTTAGTGCCGTCAATGTGGAAACTATTAAGAGTGCAATAGATATGCTTAACAAAAAGAATGACTTTAATTTTATTAATGTTAAAATGATTAAGGATTCCCTGCGCATTGTTGGTCCAGTGCTTGAAAGAATTATAAATACATCCCTAAGTGCAGGCATTTACCCAAAAGCTTGGAAAGAATCGCTTATAGTGCCGGTAAAAAAAATCTTAAACGCGAAAACCTTTAGTGACTATCGCCCAATAAATATGATGCCTTTATACGAAAAAATCCTAGAAAAAACAGTTGTAATGCAGCTACAAGAACACTTAGAGGGACATAGCCTTCTGGATATCCACCAATCGGGTTTTCGTGCAAACCACTCCTGTGAAACGTGCTTAAACTTTGTCTTAAATGATTGGAGGAATGAAATCGATGAAAAAAATGTAGTAGTTGCGGTTTTCTTGGACTTAAAACGGGCCTTTGAAACGGTAATTCAGGCAATCTTAATAAAAAAGTTAAAGTGTTACGGTATAAAATCGCTCCTAAATGGTTTAAATCCTTCATATCGGGGCGACCACAACGCACTTCCATAAACGGTACGATATCGCCCAAAATTCTCGTCAGTGTAAAAATACCACAAGGCACAATACTGGGAGTGTGGTTAATCCTAATGTTTATTAACGATATGACCAAGGTAGTACAATCTTCCAAACTAATTTTGTTTGCTGATGATGGCCTACTCTACACCTCTGGAAAGGACACTACAGAGTGCCTAAACAAAATAAATCAAGATCTAGACAACATAAATACATGGCTAAAAATGAATAGACTGGTGCTAAATGTTATAAAGACCAAGTGTATGATATTCAGTTGCAATCCCGTAAGCTCGTCAATAAATGTAAATGTATCTATAAACAATGAACAAATTGAACAAGTTAAACAAATAAAATATCGTGGTATTATCTTAGACGAAAAACTTAATTTTACAGAACATGTCAATTATATACGTAAAAAAATAGCAGAACAAAATTGGTGTATTACGTAAAGTAAGGAAGAATATCTCTATAAGTACTGCTATGACTGTATATAATGTTTTGATTAAACCTCATTTAGATTATTGTTTAATGTACATTTAATGTACAGTTTGTTGTACATGTGTCCTCAAAGTCACAAAGATATTAATTTTAAAATGTAGTAGACACACATCGATAAGTTTTATGTTAAATGCGTTAAGATGGTTGAATATTAATCAACGACTTTTTATGTTATGTATAATATTTGTATTTAAAATTAAAAACAATATGTATCCCGGTTACCTGTGCGAAAACGTACATACAAACGCAGTGACGGAATACAACCTAAGAAACTATGGTGACCTTAGAATTCAAAGTTCAAGAACCACAATAGGTCAGAGAACCATCTTTTGTATGGGTTTTCATGGATGCAACAATCTTCCGAGGGACATTAAAAACACTGATAACATAAATTTATTTAAAAGGAAGCTTATTGAATATGTTCAGACTATGTACTAGTTTATAGGATATAAATTTATTTTGTAAAACATTCTAAACTAAATGGCTTTTATAAAGCTAAATAAAGTACATTTATTCATTCATTCATAATTGTCTTGACATATGCGCAGAGATGAAACTGAATGTAAGAGCTATTTGCTGTGATCAAGAACCTACAAATCGTAGTTTATTTAGTGAACTTAATTTTCACGAAAAAAACGTTAGCTTTATTTACAAAGAGAAATCCATATATGGAATGTACGATATTCCTCATCTTATCAAAAGTATTCGGAACAACCTATTGAAATACAATTTGACCACTTCTGATGGAATTGTAAGTTGGAAGGTAATTGAATACCTTTGTAATACCGAGAAAGGTAATACCACCAAAATATGTCCGAAACTGACATCGGCACACATTGACCCTACTGAATTTCAAAAAATTAACGTGAAGTTGGCTGTCCAAGTTTTAAGCAGATTGTTGAATTGAAGCCTTAATAAAACTGAACAAATTTCAATGCCATATACCGAAATCGACAGCTGTATTTATAAAAAAATAAATCGGCTTTTTGATCTTCTCAATGGAAAACCAGTACTCATACGGAATGATCAAAATGTAAGTTTTTTACAAGAAATTAAGTTTTATATACTAAACATTGAACCGGTTTAGCCATAACTATTATAAGTGTTCTAAGAATAAGAGAAACATTATTTATCGATCATAATGATGTATTTTACATTTATGTAAATAAATTTAATCAAGATCCGTTAGAAAACTTATTTGGAAAAATAAGAGCGCGGAATATTAACAAAAGTAATCCAAGCGCTTCCGAATTTGGTTCCCTGCTAGCCAAAGTTATAAAATTTGTATCGAAATATTCCAACTGCGAAGAAGACGATTCGGAATATCTACAGGTGGATTGGAATGCTATTTTGCAAAGTGATACAGAAGAACAAATTTTGCTTACGCAGGAGCAATCAAAAAATAAAGACATTCATGACGTGAGGGAATGTTTTGAAAATGACATGAATATTATCAATGTAGTTCACACACCTGATGAAGATGCGATATCGGTCAAGGTGCCGCAAATCAACGACCTCGCTACTAGATATTTTGTAGGATATTGCGTTTTCAAAACAATAAAGAAAATGAACAAAATCTGCGAAAATTGTGAATTCCTAATAGTGGTTTTGCTCTGGAAAAATTGTAAATGGGTTCTCGACAAAAACCTAAATAAGTATAGAACTCCTAAAAATAAAATAAAAAAAATTGCTAAATGTAATGAACGCGTGACATGTTTTCCTAAATTTGAGAATGAGTATTGGGTGGTTGGGAGGGGGTCGATATCCTGCAACGTCCTCGTTCGTGTCCCCTGGAAACTACTTCAATAAAGGTGATAAAACAGAAATTAAATGTGTTCCTAATATAAGTTAATGATTAATGCCTTAAAGACTGTGATTTCTTTCAGTTAGTTTTTTTAATTTCGAACATTGGTCACCTTCACTTAAGTAGCTAAGAGCAGTGCAGAGTAAGTAATTATAAGGGCGGAAATAAAATAAAATAACATATATATATACATTCATAAATTTCGACACAGTAGAGAAATATTTTCGACAATTTTCTTTTAATTTTTACATATTTAAATTTCATTCGAAACTCACAGCTGGGGCGAAATTCCGATTTTTTAGGAGACGCATTCAAAGTTTTCCGTTTTTATATTCAACCGTGTTTATGACCTGGCCACCCCCTATTGGCACATAAGTTAAGTTTGCATTTGTAAAAGATGGGTGGTAAATGCGCCCACAAAGAAACGTGTGCTGCACATGTGCAACTGACTAAACTTTCTCCTCGTTACCTCCGGTCAAAGTTGCACACTAGAAAACAAATGTACGTATGTATGTATGTACATATGTATGAGTATATACATACATATTTCTCGATGCACATAGAACTATATAATCAAGTGTTTAAAACTTGTGGCCGTTCATTAAAATAACATTCCATAGGATTTCGATGAGCAGTGCATCAAGGTAGAAACCAAATTATAAGTACATATGTACCCAACCATCTTCATACGTATACGATCTATGCACGCAACGTTATCCACCCTAGTCACCGTGCCGGCATCAGCACTTCGCTTCGCAGTCGCTCCTGCAACTGTTCTCTCCTTTTTTTGTTTTGCAGCACAGGTGCTGGTGCACAGCTAAACAAAAACAATGTTGTGTGTGCCATGATCAAGTGAGAAGAGAGTAGAAAAAAAAGGTTTCGGATTTTTTTTTTTTCTGTGTGTGATTTTTAATGTGATTACTGATTTGATGGAATAGAAGAGAGAGAGAAAAAAAACAGATTTTGTTGTTAGTTTTTTAGTTGGAGCTTTTTAAAAAGTTTTTTTTCAGTGGATTTCATTTTCATACACCACTTTTTTGTATGGGAGTGCGACATCTGTATATTTATTGTCTGTGCTATAACCTATAAACTTGACACTTGCAAACAGTAACTGGGGCAATGCATTACGACGAGGTATTGCATAATTGTCTCGTGCTTGCATTGTTTGTCAGAGTAATTCAGCTATCTTTATGTAATTCAGCTGAGTCACATAAACAGGCAAAACCGTTTCATGCTTTTGTGATGCTGTATCATTCAAAACAGTGAAGTCCAATGTAATTAAACCCTGAAAGTAATACAGACATTTTTATAACGCGGCTGATATAATTATTTTACATGGTGTCAGGTGTATAAAAGAAAAAAATATGTATGCATACATATATACAACATAAAAAAAGTGTTGTACAAAATGGCTGAACAAGGTATAAAAGGTCCAAACGAAATGAAAAAAAGTTTGAAAGAGTTTTCTGGTCCCTTTTGGTCATTATCCTGTTGAAAGACCCAAGGCAGCGGCATTTCTTCTTCGGCTTATGGCAGCATTACTGATTCTAGAATGTCTCTGTACTAAAAACGGTCCATTATTCCATTAATTTTATGTACAGGACCGCAACCTGCAACTGACAAAACAGCCCCAAACCATCACGGAGGCTCCAACATACTTGACTGTAGAGCGAACGATTTCTGGCTCAAGACGTGAGCCCTTTTTGCATTTTATCTTATTGTGCATGCACCGTCAAAATATTGTATAATAAGTTAAATTTGCTCTCATCGCTGAAAAGCACAGTTTCCCATTTGTCAACGGACCAATCTATACTTTTTTTTGCAAATTCAACCCTAATAAAAAGCATAATTTAGGTATTTGATCATCTTTCTCAAATGCAATCAATATATACATTACCTTTAAGACGGTGCTTAATAGTAAGGAGTAGCTTTTTTGCTGGTCGAAAAGCAAAACCAACTTCTTTTAAAAGCCTCCGAAAAGTACTTGAATATGAAGACTGGGCTTGATCACTAGTACTTTTGAGGACACAGCATCTTTTAAGACCCTACGCTTTTTGCGCACATACTTGCACCTACGTGCTGTTTATCTGCAAAAACTCAGATTTGAGATTTTCTTTTTTAAATCCGTTAAAAATAAACAAAATTTGTTTGTATATATCAAATATAGTTTAGATATTAATTTTTAACAAAATCGAACGAGCAACAGCCGAGATAACCAATTGTTAAAATACAGTTAATAATTTATTTATTTATTTTATTATTTTATACTCGTACATCTATCCTTTAAATGACACCAAGCAATTGTTTGTACATGCATGTAATAAAATTATTAAGATCATTATAATGACTTTTTTAACTTGGAATTTTAATTATTTTTTTCTTCTTTACATATACATATCTAATTTAAATAATTTAATTCATCATCAATGTAGATCTACGGGTATCCGGGATAAATTAAACACAATTAAAAACAGATTACAACTTCTTCGGGTTCTTGGATCTCTGGGAATCAAAGGCAATGAAGTCGCAGGTACCGCTACTGAAGCTGCAGTAGCAGAATCTCTTATTACCCAGTGGACCTTCAAGAAAAAAGACATAAGAAAATATTTAAATCACTACGGGGAACAAGAGAAAAGAAAAATGGCAGGATTATACACATCATTACAGCACAATCAACCCTGTAGCTCAACCTGTCTCCCACCCTCTCCGAAAAAGATTAAAAACTATATACGAGTTCAATTGGGACACACAAATCTAACACACAGTCACCTCATTAATAAAACGGTCGATCCCCCTTTTTGTCATCTTTGTAATTCGGGCAAATTACTAATCATCAAAAACTTAACCTGGGAGTGCAAGCACTATAAAATTCAGAATAAAAGACTTATTCTGGGGGTGGCCATGGTGCAGTGGTAACATCATCGCTTGCTCTCTATCCAAGGCAGGTGGGTCACCTTCAACGTCAGGTGCAGGAGCAGGCGAAGCGGGTGGACCAGATCTACGCTCTTCTGCCGGGCCTAACGCACCTCCAGTCGTAATGCATACGACCATAGAGGAGCAACCCTTGAAGATCCTTGCGGTGAATGTGAATTCACTGATTAGGATCGAACGAAGAGCCGTATTGTTTAAGTTGCTAGAAGACCATGCCCCTGATGTGCTTATGGTTAGCGAAACAAAGCTATCCCAGAAGCACAAATTGGGGCATAGTAAATACAATATTGTCAGAATAGACCGACGCAATTCTATACAAGGAGGAGGTGTTGCGATCTTCATACGCAAACAACTGCAATTTAAAGTAATGTACAAGGGTGAAGTGCGAAGGTTCCAGGAGCTGAAAGCGTGTATCGTGTGCATCCCTCTGCATAGTGGAAAGAGGAGGTACTTGGTCGCACTCTATGCACCTGAAGCTACTCAATCTACTTTATTTATTTCAGAGCTCGAGACATTTTTTCGATGCCTAAGGCTGCAAGTCGGAGGAGAATTATTTCCTCATGGCCGGAAATCTAAACGCCAAACATAGAGACTTCTACAGACAGGACGATGAAGTCGTTGATTAAAAAAATCCAGAAATTAATCAGACACATAACATATAAACATAACGCAGTAAGGGATAACAATTTCTTTGTGATCAAAGATCCACAGGAGAAGGTAAAGGCTATAGGAGCGACGTTCCACAACTTCTACCTTCGAAATGATATAGAGGACTGGCGAACTGAGAACATATGTACGTTTTACCGAGTGCAATGACGATACTATGTCAAATAATGTCATCGCCGATGAAAGGGTTCATCCCCCGTACTTATCGAAGCGATCATCGACTCATTGAGAAAGAAATCTGTGGAAATCGATGGAATATCGAACATTGTGCTTCGACATCTCCCTCTAGAACCGGTGGACATTTACACCACTCTGTTTAACAATGCGCTGAATAATGCACATTAACCAGCACACTGGAAAACAGCAGTGATACAACTCATCCCTAAGAGGGGTAAGGCCACCTTCAATCCGGCAATTTTCCGGTCGATAAGTCTCCTTCCGATGGAACAAAAGCAAGAATCAATGCACGGGTGCCTGCTTGATTGACTTGGAGATGGCCTTCGACACCGTATGGTTAGAGGGACTCTGTTACGAGACCTTAGAGACAACAAAATGAAAATACACACACAAACAAAAAAATGTTTGTTTGAGGTGACACTAGTCACCAAATGTGACACCAGTCACGAAAGGTGACACTAGACATCAAAGTCCACAACGCAAACATAAAACATAAACAATGAAAAGAGGACCTAGAAGAGAAATTGTGAATATCAACCGCAGATTCACATCCATAGTAGAGACGCGCCGAAAAGCAATCCCTGGCGGCCATAAGTGTAAGGTGTCCAACGGTGCGGACTATAACCACTGAATTGGATCTCTTTTTTTTTTTTTTTTTTTTTTTTGGATTGCGCCAGGGATGTGTAATCTTCATAGATACTAGTAGCCCGAGTGCTACTAGCATGCACGATTCGCAAACCTGAGTACTCGATGCCAGGAATACGCCTACGTACTAAACACACACCCTACACACTTCAACCACTCTCCCCGCGGGACTGCCGTTAGGTATTACTTCGCGGGGCTGGTTAGCAATTCATGCTATGCTTCTTGTATTGCTGCTTCTGATGCTTCTGTTGCTTCTGCTGCTCTTCTTAGCTTTTCTATTCTCCGCAGCTCTTTTTGTAGAGTTGTTACGAAAGACCATATTGCCATCCAATTTTCTTCCAACCGTAACATATGGTCGAGGAGTAATGACGGACTTGGCAGAGTAATTCTCCATGCCGTGAAACGTGTGCAGTAAAACACTGCGTGCTCCGTATCCTCATCTTCACCTGGGCATTCCGGGCAGGATGGTGAGTTGTCGTGTCCGAATCGGTGTAGATATTTGCGGTAGCCACCGTGGCCAGACAGGAACTGCGTTAGATGGTAGTTGCAGTCTCCATGCTTTCGACTTATCCAATCTTGGATTGTCGGTATAAGTTTGTATGTCCATCTGCCTTTTGTTGTATTAGCCCAACGAGCTTGCCACATAGCTGCTGACGCTGCCCTTTCTTCAATTTTTATCACCTTGATACCAGTGGCGTCGTGATGACTCAATGCTCTTCTGTTATATATCCTCAGCATTTCATCTGCGAGAATATCGATGGGGACCATTCCAGCTATGACAAATGCAGCTTCGTCAGAGATGGTTCGAAAGCCGCTGATTGTCCGTAGCGCACAGAGTCTGTATGATGACGATAGTTTCCTTTTGGTCTCCTTCGTCCTCAGTGCCTCCGCCCAGACTGGGGCGGCATATAACAGAACTGAGGTGATAACTCTAGAGAGTAGAATCCTTCTAGCATATCCAGGTCCACCGATGTTAGGCATGATACGCGAGAGAGCTCCCTGCATTTGCGATGCTTTTTTGGTAACAAAATCAACATGCGTTTTAAACCGTAGCCTGTTGTCCAGCATTACTCCAAGGTATTTAATTGCCTCTTTCGACCTGATGGTTTGGTTACCAACCTGAAAGTTGGCAAATTCGACAGTTTTCCGGCTGGTTATAAGAACAGCTTCTGTTTTATGGTCAGCTAGTTCTAGTCCGGCGGATACTAGCCAATCTTTTATCCGGGCAATTGCTTCATTTGTAGCTGATTCTACTGCACGGATCTGTTTAGCTACTGTCACGACTGCAATGTCATCGGCGAATCCAATTATCGTTACTCCCCCAGGTAACGCTAATCGTAGTACTCCGTCGTACATGATGTTCCACAATAGTGGTGAATTGGATCTCTGTCCGACGTAAATCGTGCCGAATTATCGGTGTAGTTCGTCCACGCACTTGCCTCCATATCCTCGACCAAAATCCACAAACTTTATTTTGTCCCCAATTTTTTTTTTTTTTTTTGTCATTCGGCAAGGACATCTCGTCCGAAAAACGTTGAATGCAAATATTATGTCCTGTGGAGGAGTAAACCGACGCGTTATACAAAAAAAAAAAAAAAAACTTGCTTTAATTACGCGACTTTTTTGCAAAATAATTTTGCTGACAAGATTGACTAAACGCGAGGTGAGAAAATGTGTTTTTCCTTGACGTATGCATCCACATTAGCGATCCTGTTCGCACACTTCCAACATTTTGAGAAGAAAACAATTAACGAAAGACCAAATCACAATCGAAGGATTGGATGAGGAGGAAAATGATCTCAAGCGAAAGTGTTATACGTTCCGTTGGTAGTAATTTCTGTAGTATCGTCATTAGTAAATACATTTTGTGTGTAATAGGGTAGGTTAATTACACTAATGTAAGGTATGTCATGTTATTATATTGTGCGAATTTATGTATTTATGTTAAATTATCAAATTGTTATATATAGGTATTTAAGTATTTAGTCAGGTAAGGATACCCATTGTGACTGGGTACCATTTTGGCGAAGGACATTGGCAAAGGGAATTTCCCTTCTCCAATGTTCCGACAGCAATATGGTTGATGACAAAGAACGACCGACATGACAAAGAGGGAGACAGAAAAAAAAAGAGAAAAGATGGACGATGAGATTCAGACAATAAACGAAAACGAAGGAAAACGAAGAGACGAGGATAAAGGAAAAAAAAAAAAAAAAAAAAAAAGACGAAAAAACTAGGCAAAAGAGCATCGACCGTTGATCACTTTTCTGATTAAATCGAAGGTAAACGGTTGATGCCCTTGCACGACAGATAGTGGAAGAGTAAACAAAAAGACAGTGTCACACAGAAACAAAAGCGAAGACATTTTTAGAAGATTTTTTTTTTCGGTAGGTAGAAAGGAATGATTCGGGGGGCAACAGTATCCCTCGAGAAGAGGACATATTGGGAACGAAATAGCAGAGGACTTGGGATCTGCACGACAGATAGTGGAAAAGTAAACAAAAAGACAGTGGCACACAGAAACAAAAGGGAAGACATTTTTAGAAGATTTTTCGGTAGGTAGAAAGTAAAGATTCGGGGGGCAACAGTATCCCTCGAGAAGAGGACATATTGGGAACGAAATAGCAGAGGACTTGGGTTGAACCGCCCCACCCAAGCCTCTGCAAAATTTGTTTGATAGGCCCTGGGTTTTTACCGCAAGCAACGGCTAACGAGGACCGTAAGGTATACCGGCGAGCCTCAATCCAACCTACCGGTATTCTCCCACTGGGTACAAAAGTACATAAGGGAGCAAAGGCCACACAACACTAAAGTGAGGTGCTCCGCCCCAGAGATACAGTAACACCAAATCCGCAGCGGCAACAAAGTGCAACGAGGGAGCAACATTTTTTTGTGGGACCAAAAAAAAAAAAAAAAAAAGAAGAGTGAATCAAAGTTGTGGATGATATAAGGGAATCGTTGGATGATGACAAAGTGACCTTTCTAGTGCTTCTGGATTTTTCGAAGGCCTTTGACACTGTGGATCACAATAATTTGTGCAACAAACTATCAATGTTCTTTAGTTTCTCTAACTCGGCGGTTACCCTTATGTCGTCGTATCTTCAGCATAGAAAACAAGCTGTCTCTGTGAGTCATCGTTTGTCAGATTTTCTCTATAACTGTAAAGGGGTTCCACAGGGCTCGATTCTGGGACCTGCTCTTTTCTCGCTTTATGTGAACGAAATTCCCTCAATAGTATCATCGTCCTCATCTATCCATATGTATGCTGATGACAAATAAAATATTGAATCTCTCCTACTTTCCAGACATTATACTTAATGGCTCCAAAATCGAATATGTCGACACTGCCAGAAATTTAGGAATGGTTTTTAATAGGACATTGACATGGGAAACCCACATTAATGCGGCCGTTGGGAAAGTCTATGGGATGTTACGACAGCTGTGGATGTCACATTATTATTCTCCCCTGAAAACACGTATGTTGCTAGCAAAAACACTTATTACTCCCATCCTTACTTATGGTTGCGAAATTTTTGATAACTGTGACGCTAATAGCAGAAGAAAACTCAATGTCGTATTTAACAATACAATCTAAAATGCTTTGATAGAATTTCCCACTACTCGAAATCACTATTCTGCTATCTAATGTGATTCAAACCAATCACCCTAGTTATCTTTTTAACAAGCTGCGTTTCGGTGCCTCAAACAGATCCCGTCAACTTATAATCCCACGGATTTCTTGTCTAACGTCTAAACGACAGTTTTTCGCAAACTCCATTCGTTTATGGAATTCATTACCGCGGCATGTTCGAAGGTCAGGCGGCACTCAGCGTTTCGAACCGAGCTTAAGTCCTTTTTCCTCAACAATTCCACCTAATTTTTCTTAACAATATTCACTGTTTGTTTAATTTTTTTTTTCTGGACATAAATGGAGATGTATGATTAAGTTTATTCAATATATTAAATGCAATCTTCACCACTTTATAACTATCAAAAATATATTATAGTATCAAATGTAATTTTCACTACTTTATAAGACTATTCTGTCTTAAAGTGTAAGCTTTAAAGGAAAATAAATGAAATGAAATTTTTTTAACAGTAAAAAAAATAAGCTTTTGTTTCAGCGATGACCTCTTCATTCGACCCAAATCTCTTACCTCCGAGCCATTTCTTCATGTTTGGAAACAAGAAATAATCGCAGGGGACTAAATTTTGGGAATATGCTGGATGAGGGAGGAGTTCGTAGCCTAACTCATGCAATTTTGCCATTGCGACTGGGGATTTGTGCGCCGGTGCGTTGTCGTGGTGAAAAATAACTTTTTTCTTCGCCAAATGCGGCCGTTTTTGCTTCAAATAGGCTTGGAATCGATCTAGCAACTCTGCGTAATATGCGCCGGTGATCGTTTTACCCTTTTCAAGGTAATCGATGTGAATAACAACCCGCGCATACCAACAAACTGTCGCCATGACCTTGTTTGCTGACAAACCCGCCTTGGCCTTCTTCGCCTTCGATTCACCAGGAGAAGTCCATTGTTTTGACTGTTCCTTGGTTTCTGGTGTGTTGTGGTGAAACCAGGTTTCATCCACGGTTACGAAACGGCGCAAAAACTCAGCCGAATTTTTCTGGAACATCGCCAAACATACCTTTGAAGTTGTCTGAAAATTTGGGTGCGTTCTTTTGAAAGATGATTCTTGACAAAAAAAAAATTAAATTTAAGGTGACGACACTATTTGTGTTAATTTTCAGGGACTTATTGACCCACCCTCGTACGTATATATAGACAGTTTAGTTTAATTTTTGTTTACCTTTTTAAATAGTGTAAAGCTAAGGTTAGGGTGCGAAGTGGTTCTGCATTTAGCATTGATTTTGTTGCCTGCGGTAATTCAGCTGGGATCACAGCAAACTGGATCTCCTCTTGTGCTGCCGGGAGGACAACGGGAGACAATCAATTTTTTTTGAATATTGTTTTTTCTGAATTTTTATATAGTGTAATGCTAAGAGCAGAATTTGCTTGATTAGTATAGATTAGCTTTAACTAGAATTTAGTTTAATAAATTTTTTTTTATAGAATTTTTGGATATGAATAAATGCAAATGTACGTTAACTAATTTTAGTGGTCATTTGATAATGATGTGCAGATAATTTCTCCTGTGCGATGATGGTGTGCGGGGGAATGGGAAGGCCATCCTTTCGTTGATCAGGTGCGACGATGACTTGGCAGGAGGACTACACTGACGTGACAAAGACTATACGTGACGATCCTACGCACTTTACTTACAGGATATTAGACAGTAGTGGCTGAACTGAGGCATTAGGGGCCATCTCCAAAGAATATTGGCCAAGGAGATGGCGAAGGTTGTGTCATCCAGACTCAAGGGTAGGTTGGCCATGCTAGTGCCATCAACACCTGGCACGTCTCTGGGACGAGACGAACCCACATCCTTGAGAGACTAGGGGATACGGATGCCGTAGTATAGGGCTAGAATAGGATAGTTATGTTAGTTTAGGTATAATTTAGGGCTCATATTAAGTTTTGGAGTAGATTATGTTTAGTTTCTTCTCTTTTCTTGTAGTATCTTTTTAGTAGGTTAGGTTAGGTTGAAGTGGCTGTCAGTAAAAAAGAAGCCAACAAACTTAGACCAATAATGAGTTCATTGTGATACCACATGTGTTTGAGACGCGACCCTAGCCTACTCGTTGAACCATTTAGAGCTTCTAATGAAGCGTAGAATGTACCTAATGTCAATAAAGTAGAAGGCTCCTAAGTGGAGTTTTCTTCTTTGGGAGAAAGATGGTAGGTGCAAAGAAGGTGAAGAATAGTCTATTCCTCCTCCTCGTCCATGCAGCTTCTGCAGAAATCATTAGAGAAAACGCCAAGCCTTGTTGCATGCTTGCCTATTAGACAGTGTCAAGTTATGACACCTATAACAGCACTAATATGCTTCCTATTTTCGAAATCAAATTCCTGGAGTGTTTCAGATCCAGCATAGACCAAATCTGTTTTGTCGCTAAACAAGTTGTACTCCTTTGTCCACCTAGAATTTGTCTTTACGGTAGCATCCAGCTTTAACTTAAATTTGCATGTAGCGATAGGCATACTCAGTAAACTTTTGTCTGGAAGAATGGGTTTGTTATTCCATGTCTGACAAGTTCGTCAGCCTTACAATTCCCCGTAATATCCTTATACCCTGGCACCCAAATTAGGTGAATATCACGTTTTCCTTTAGCCAAGACAAGACTTTTCTTATTGCCATTATCTCCGCCTGGAACACACTACAATGGTTTGGGAGACGAAAAGAGAGGTTTAAATTAAGCCTATCAGAGAAGACACCACCACCCACCCCGTCGTTAGTTTTTGAACCGTCAGTATAAAAATGTACCGACTTATCTTCCGTAAAGACACCTTCTTCCCAGAATGCTCGGAAGGGATGGTAACTTGGAAGTTTTTGTCAAAATTTAACTTGGGGATGGTGTAGTCAATGTATTCAGGGAAGATATTAAACTTATTTAAGATGGAGGCGTGGCCATATACTTGTTTAGACCACTGTGAAGTAGCTTTATGGGGAATAGCAGAGTTAGTTGCCATTTGCCTGTCATAAATGTCAAGGGGTCCATACTGCGGAAGTTATTATCCGCAGTGCACCGACAAGCTGAACGTTGGACTTTGCTTAATAACTTCTGGTTTATTTCCTTATCCGACCGAGATATAGAGCCAGTGAGTTAGTCCGGGTTGTAAGCCCCATTCTTCATCTTTTTAGTAAGCATATGGCACGATTTTTTTTGATTTGAGCAGGTGGTGTGAGAGTGATGGGAGACAAGAACCAGCCCCATCCGACGAGTTAAGCCGTGCAACCGCGAGCGTGCTACCGTCCCCTTCATCCACACTGGAGATGCCTCCGTGGCCTGCCCCTGGCTCATAACAACTCTTCTACAAGCTGAGCAGGCTGGGCATGAGCAAACCATTGCTGTACACATTTTATTACAAGCTCACCAGTAGACAGTTCATTGTTAAAAATGGCAATGTGACTTCTGCTGGAACATTTCAAATCAAAAACGGTCTGCAACAAGGTGCGGTGAATTCACCGATCCTTTTCAACATTTACACGAGCGATTTCATAGGATCGCTGCCACTGGCGTGGGGAGAAATTTCAAGAGAGGGAAGCCGAAAAAATGTTAAGTAAAATGTTTTATTCAAGACTTACCATTTTGATGCTTATTCGAAACACAGACTTAAGATATGCAATCTAAGCCACCTTTGTTATACTTTAAGTCATTGGAGTTTACGTAGACAATGAGCTCATCGCATAAAAAAAGTGGCTTCGAAAGAAGCCGTTCTGGGCAGAATAATCTATATAAGTTATTGATAACTCGGAGCGTTGTTAAATATAAAAAATTTAGCAATTACAATTATGTACTATCTATTTGTACTCTAAAGCTATCCTACGATTCTTTTTTACGAATTCTGCTAAAACTCTTTCATAAAAATTTGAGTTATTTTTAATTTCAAAAGAAGGTGCTTTTCGATAGATAAAAGTGCCAGGTCTGATAGTCTTTCTTCTTTGTGGGAATTTCTTAAGTGTGGACTATTTTTAAAGTCGAAAAAGATCTTTCGACAGAGGCCACAGTCAAAGGCAGGGGTAAAAAGATTTCACACAATGTTAGAGCTTGAGAAAAAGTATCTCTAAGCATTTCCGTATTAAAATGCCTATAAAGTTGAAAAACCTCAAGCTTTTTAAGTGAACGGGTAAAACTTTGAGTTCCTTTTTTTGAAGTAGTAAAATTAAAAATTCAATGAAATAGGGTAATTAAAGAAGATATTTTTTAATCCGGCATTGAATTAGAAAAATATTCATATTTTGATTTGTATAATAAATCAAAGAAAATATATGAACTAAATGAACTATACCTATTCTTAATCTGACTTGTAACATTATCTATAATTGCTACAAAAATTCGGCTATAATTTGTATTTGAATCAATATTAAGTAGACGGCGTTTGCGTGGAGGTTCTGAGCAGTTACTTACGCTCTCATAGATTGAGTCAAATGAGTTTAAAAATTCAGAATTAATCCATGACTAAAAAACCCTTGATCTCTTACTTCGCAAGCTCTATGTCTTCTCTGCAATTGAATAAGACGTTCACTATACCCGAATGATATTGCCATCGAGTCTCTGATACCCCGGAATGCCAGCTCTTGTTTTCCTAGAAGAACTACAGTATCTATGAAACGCTTCATTAAATCGCGATTGCGATCAACTTTTCTATTATGAGCCTCGTAAGAATTCCCTAAAGAAGTCTCTATGCAAATAATCAATTTTCATTGATGGTGTCGAGTGACCTAGTTCTACAACTTTTTTTTTTTTTTTTACAAAAAAGAAAGCTTACTGAATTCGTGGGTTTCTTTTAGAAGAAAATCAGTTAAACAACACTCAAAATTAACTAGAGACATCTTGTCTAAGAATATTAAGAATGTTCAATGGGGCACCTCTTGAGTAGATTTATAATTACTTACTTGGTATATATTGTAGCTAATAACTATTCACTTAGCTCACTCACTATTTTATAATAATTTAAAACACTAACTTAACTACCAATATGTAATTGCTAAATTTTTAAAATTTTCTAATAATTAACAGTCATAGAAATCACAAAAATTTACATCCAAATTTTCAATAAATCAGGCACAATTACACAACAAATTTGCAACTGTCATTTCAAATCTGCAAAAATAAAAAAAATTATACAAAGAAATTATACCCAACAAGTTTAAGAAAAACCTCAAACGCCGTTCGAACCACTACATCACCCAATAAATCGATTTTCGTCAGCTTATTTTGTTGCCTACAATACAAAAAAAACTCCCTCGAACTAAAACCTTTCTCCTCCACCAATGTTCATCCACAAAAGCCGAGAAATCAAGGGTTATTTTCCTCATAAGCGAATGTATGTTAGACAAAGAAATCGCTTAAATAAACTAAAAAAATAAACTTCTACTATATGCCAGAAAGGAATAGAGTTGAAAGTTCGTACTGTGAAGAAATGAATGCATGCCGGAAAATGAACGGCTTCTCAAAAAAATTCATTGCACGCTCTCTCGCTAGAGGAGTTCATACTTGTCTCGCCTATGTGTGTGTTTGTGTATGAGTAAAAATGAATAAACAGCCGAAGTGGTCGCAGCATTTCATCTCCGAGCGTGTATAAAGTTATGAAAAATGGTTTGATGAACAAATAATTGAATGTGATAATTGGCAAGTGGCAAAATAAAATTTTTTGATATTTGAAAAGGGAAGCCGGAAGGAATCGGCTTGTATGGACGCCACGCCACTGATCACTTCACCATGCCATAGCGTACGCAGACGACTTGATCACGTACACATCAGGACCAAAAATCGAGGTCATAGCATTTCTCTTGCAACGTGACTTCGATAAGATTCAGCGATATTGCGATGACTGGAAGTTGAATATCAACTTCCAGATATCGGAAACCATTCATTTTAGGACGCCGTTGTCTGGGGCCTCTAGGGATACCAGAAAGAATTGGGGAAAGTTCTCAATCGTGGGACCGCACGGACAACCACTTGTGTGTCGAAGTGTAGTCAAACACCTAGGGCTCAGGCCATATATTTTAACAAACATATAGATGCTGCTCTGGTCAGAAAGGTGCTTTTGCCCTTACAAAGAAACTTTTTTATAGCAAGCAACTCGATGCAGGGGTAAAGATAATCTGCTACACGGCCCTCATTCGGCCATGCTCGTATTTGGATGTCCCGTGTGGTTTAACGTGGAAGCAAATTGGAAAAGATTCGGGTGTTTGAAAGGGCTTGCCTTCATTTATACAAAACACCAGAGCCCCAGTACATAAAAACTACTAGCCAGAATGAAAAACGGTTTTCTGTTTTTGATTCCTTGAACTTTTCTCTTCCACGTACGGTTATTTACAAATTTCACATACACACATTCCTTTACATTCTGTATGAAGTTTAGCGCGCGGCGCATGTGGTGTGAGTAAGTGAAAAATTATCCTTTTGCATGTGGAAAAAAGTAATAATTTATTTAAAAAAAGTGAGTTAAAAAAATATTTTCATATTCTTTGTGTTTTATTATTATACTTTTATATTTCATAGATAATAGAGAATAATATTGTAGCATAATAATAACTACGCTCCCTTAAAGTATGACGCAACAAATTCCGAAGTGACTTTTCATTCTGGCAGAATTTTGGTTCGAACTGTCCTTTCATTCGAGGTTCGTGTCTGGGATGAAGTCTCCACAGCTCATGTCAACGAAAGAGACGAATAATATCAGGGATAAAAGGAAATTATAACTGCAAGAATTATTTCTCTTGTTCCAGTGGTCGAAGAATTTGCTAGAAGTTTCTGGCTATCAGAAACTTCTGATATATAAGGACAGATGGCGATTGAGAAAGCAGCAGTAGTTTCTAAACTGTGGCGAAGAGATTAGAAAAAGTGATAGTGGGCGAAGTTCTAATTTTGTGATAAATTGAAAGTTGAGATTTAAGAAGAAGAAGTAATTAGTTTGGATTTGTGAATTAAGTAATTGAAAAGAGATAAACTGATTTGAGAGGACAGAGACCGTGTAAGAAAAGAATTGCGAAGAATAGTGTGAACCTGAATTGTTCTATAGACTAGAAAATAAAGAAATAATTTCACAGAATATTGTTTTATCTACTCGAGCCGTAGCTTGCATATTACAATATATTTGTGCAATACTGATTTTTTGTAATGATTCATATATGAATCACCATGCATTAGGACGTTTTTGTTTTCGTACTATTTCATTGTAATAGTAAATAGCTTGGAAATATAACAAATGCTTAACATTTTTGTCAACTTTTGTGGGTGTTCATCCTGAAACCGCATTGCAAAGATTTGATAGAAAACTAAAAAAGCAGATTACTATAAACTGTCCAGCTATCGTCCATCATTATAATCAGCACATAAGAGGTGTTGATTTGTTAGATAGCATGATAGGAAGGTACAGAATGACAATGAAAGGTAAAAAATGGTACATGTGAGTTTTCTATCATTTGCTGGACGTTTCTATTGTAAATGCGTGGGTACTGCACAAAAGAGTGTACAAACAGAAGGGACTCCAAACTATGAAACAGAAATTACGTTATGTTCTCTGGGTGCAGCAACGACACCAAAAAGAGGAAGACCATCGACTTCAGTTCAAAATCAGCACTGCAAGAAGAAAAAGGGACCAACAGAAGCCATACCTCTCACTGAACTCAGGTGTGATGGCATAGAGCATCTTTGGGGCGAAAACAGACTGAGGTGTAAAAAGCCCAACTGTGTCGGTCAGACGTTCGTAATGTGTTCTAAATGCAAAAATGCTCTAAGCCTTAACAAAGATAGGAATTGTTTTATTGAATTTCACACTACGTAATAATTTTGCTTTTGTTTTATCATAATTGGAGTATATTATATGCATGCTTACACGCCTTATTCATATGTATATATGTACATTCATAGTCAGGTTGTACAATATTATCAAGAGATATTAATTTAATTATTTTATTTGAAACACTGAGTTCTGAATCAATTGTTTCTAGTCAAACATTTACTTTACTTTTCACCTTGTACTTATCTTTTTCTCCTATCATATTTATTTTGTATGGATTTTGTTTTTTTTTTTTTAATTATGAATTATTTTATTATTTTTTTTTTTTTGTTTTCTTTTATTTATTTATTTATTTATTTATTATTAAATTTTGTTTCACTTTGTATTTTTCTATGAAAATAAAATAAAATAAACCGCTCATCTAAGATGTTTATTTAAGACAGAGTGGCCTTTATGCATGGTGATGCATATATGAATCACTACGTTTTTTTGTTTTTTTTTTAATACTAAATCACAAATGTGTTAATTTTTCCAGAACAAAATTTGTTTTCTAAGCGATTTCCTTTCTAGAAATATATTTTTTTTGTTTAAAGAAAAAATCATGCATCAGAGGGTTAAGATTTATTTTAAGGAAGTTTACAAGTTTTATATGTATAAGAAACAAACACAAAAAAAAAGATAATTTACTAAGCTTTTTCGTTTAAATGAAATTTTTTTTAGTAATTATTAACAATAAAACAAAATTAAATAAATAAAAATGTAAGTTAGGTTACGTCGAAAGACATAGTTTTAAGTATTAGGTTTAGCTTGGAGCGCCCGCAGGCCCAGTAAGTTAGAATAATATAGATAAGTTAGTTAAGCTAGTTTTAAACGTTTTTTGTCTAGCAAGTTAGTTATAATGAATTAATAATTAATAAAAATGCATTAAAAATGAAAAGGGACCAATAAAATTGAGGAGTTTTCTTGTGGTATTTCATAAGCTGACAATTTAACAGCGTTTCCAATTATAATTATAAGTAATTGGACAGGGAAGAAGTATAGGGAAGGAACTATGTATATGAACCAGCGGGTTTGTGTATGTTAAGACCTTTGATTACTCCGTCAACTGTACGAATGCGAATGTACTTACATATCTCCCATAGAGATGCATACAAACCCCACAATTTAACTTACATACAAACATACGTATGTCGGTATATGATATGCGATTGACTTATAGAACAAGCTGATATTTTGCATATTTATTATTTTTATTTATTATTTAGCTATGGTTATATTGATTTTGTTCGAAATTGACATCTATACAACATTTGATATATTCAAGGTTATGGCATACGTAATTTTGGAAAATTGTAAAAATTTTTTTTTTATTTTAACGGATTTTGAATAAAAAAAATCAATCTGAGCTATTGCAGGTAAACAGCATAGAGGTGCAAGTACGTGCGACAATGTGGTGCACTTTATTTTTACTTGCTCCATACCTGCAGGACATTTTCGATATCGAGATTTTCATCAATCTAGGTATTCCTATAATAGAGTAGTTCAAAAAAGTGGGTCACGCAATTATGTCTGTCTGTATCTCGGACTGCAACCTAGCCGGCTTTTCTTCATACTTCATATCTGGGGTGTGTGGGGTGATGCCCAGAGGCAAAATTCTATTGTCACTCTAGCCGCAAAATTAACGGTACTTTACCTAAGTCCTATTTAAAAAAAAAAAAAAAATGCAATTTTCTGAAAAACGGTTTTTTTTATAAAAGTTCATATCTAGAGTGAAACTGACGCTTAAAATAAGAGTGCAAACTGAACTTCGCGCTAACTTGTGAAAATTGGCTATTTCTCAGTTATGGCTAAAATGATTTTATGCAAAATTTATTGATATCTAAGTTTTTTCTGACACATGCAAGGACATGACACTTAATTTTTGGCATATGTACAAAAGTTGTGTTTAACTTTTTAATGCATTTTACGCATTTTGTTTTTGCAGATTGTTTTTAAATTTTAAATCTGAATAATTTATAAACGAATAGCACATATGGAGCGAGTACGTGCGACCCAGTCGTACCCTTTATTTATTTCACCTAAAATTTTTAAAGATATGACTGTTTTAGTCGGTTTCTCGCATCCACCACAAAGAAATCCCTAGTTTGATGAAGAATGTCGCCGAGCGCACGCAGCAAAGAAAGACGCTTATATAAAGCGATTCTGCATTCTTTCAATTTTTTTTCATAATTTACGCACGCCAGAGGGGATATGAATGCCCTTACATTGTTTTAGAGCACGGGCGTTTGGGAAAGGGGGGAGAGGAACAGGTGAGATGCCTGTGCACATTGAATTTAAATGCTTGAAGGTTGCAGTGATCGGGAAATACAGAGCACCATAGGATGGCGAGAGAAGCTTACGACATCTACAAAAAAGAAAAAAGGATATGAAAAACGCGTGCTCGAGTCAATAGAGAATTGTTCCAGGAATAATGTTTGAAAGTTTTACCAGAAGGTAAAAGGAGCATGCAGAGGCTATAACGATTAAACGGAATCCTGTAGCGATAAAAAGGAAAATCTAGTAGTAGTCAAAAGTCGGGGCTGAAAATTTGGAAAAATCATTTCTTCAGACTGTTAAATGGCAGTGATTATCAAAATTCCGCTTTCAGGTAAATTGCTCCATTCAACTCGGATGAATCAACAATTTCGTCCACCCCCGACCAAATTGAAGACAGCAATATCTACGTTTAAACCCAACAAGGCTGCTGGAGACGACGGACTAACTGCCGGGTTATTTAAAGCAGTTGAGGATGATTTATTAGGCAGCATACATCAACTCATCTGTAAGATATGCTCGGATGAAAGTGTGCCCGACGAATGGAACCTCAGCATCATTTGCACGGTCCTCAAGAGAGGAGACCCTCTGAATTGAATTACCTGCCATATTATAGAACACCTTAAATATTTTGTCAACAATCTGATTAGTTCGTATCAGTGTGGTTTTAGGCCAGGAAAGCCCACCATAGATCAGATATTCACATTGCGGCAGATCTAGGAAAAATCCAGGAACTCCAAATCGATACTCACTACCTGTTCATCGATTTTAAAGTAGCCTATTATTGCTTATATATATTATATACATATATGTATATAAAGCTATAAAGACCCATGTCTAGTTCTGGCATCCCTGTCAAATTTGTCCTTCTGTGCAGGATAACGATGGAAAATAGACGCTGCTCCATCAATGTCATCACCGATGACATTGACATAATTGCAAGAACGCAACAGGCTGTTACTGGCGTTTTTGGGTGCATTGAAACAGTAGCGGTGAAAATGAAATGAGATTGATCAAAATCTCGAGGCCAAATTTGTTCATGACACCAAAACTTGCCCTTATACAAGTAAAAATGATACCAGCGCAGAGATCAAGCAAATAATCACTCTTAACAACCTCTAATTTTTTGGGCTAAGAAGGGAATTAAGAAGCAAAACGCTCTCACGGACAACTAAGATGACTTTATATAAGACCCTCATCATACCAGTCCTGCTACACGGTGCAGAAGCATGAACGTCATCAAAGGCGAATGAAAACACCCTTGGTTATTTTAAAGACAACTTCTTGGAGTGATTTTTGGTCGCATTTTAATCGAGGGGGAAGGGGGGCGAAGATACAGCAACAAATTATACCGATTGTACAGCAACATGGACCTAGTCAGAAGAGTTCGAAACCATCGCCTGAGATCGCTAGGACATGTGGAGAGAATGGGTGTCAACGCTCTGGCCCGAAAAGTCTTCAAATCCATCCCTGAGGGACAACCCTCTGGCTCCTTTTCACTTCTGTGCACCGCCTTTACCGTTGATATCCCTTCGCTCTACATGTCCTAGCCATCTCAGGCGATGGAGTCGGACCATTCTGACCAGGTCGATGCACCTAGTCCTGCCATAAGTTCTGTTACACAATTTCCAGCGCTTATCGTTTCAAAACTTCTTGCGGGAATAGAACCGTTAACTTTTTTTTCAGAACACATGCACCGATCAGTGAAGACTACTAGTCAGTTTGGTTTCAGTTTGCAAACTATTAACATGGAGTGGGGCGTTAAAGAGAATCGAGTCGCGGTAATAGCGTTGCATAAGTGCGGAAAGAGTGCTGTTCAAATTTTCGAGTTGCTAAAACCACTCGGAATATCGAGAATATTCGTTTATCGGGCTATTGCTCGCTTCGGCGAATTGTCTGGAGTAGAGGACAGGCAAAGAAGTGGTCGCCCGCGCGTCGTCTGTACGAGTGCGGTAGTAAAGCCAGTGTGTGAACGAATTCGGAGAAATTCCCTTAGGAAGCAGAAGATCATGTCCAAGGAATTGGATATATCAACCAGGGGTCGAATTACCGCATCAGTTATCGAGCAACACGTGACTGATAAATGTTGATTTGACATAACCGCTTAAGAGATCGAGTATCGAGTATCGAAATTTGGCATTCTGTCATCAGTGATCGTGTATTTATTTATTCGATATGGTTTCTGCTGACGAGCTGAGGTGCATTTGGGAGAAAATATGTGGGAATATCTTTGTTTATTGTTATTTTTGCGTTTATTTAAATTTATTGTTTGAAATTTATTTCAGGTTGAGTCTAAATAAAATTAACCTTCTGCAAAAGGAGATTTTGGTAAATTTTATGAGCTGGGAGAGCGGTTTAGATGCATCCTCCAGAATTTATATTCTCTATTATAAATAAGAGTGCACTCTTATTTGCCCTGACTGTTTTGATAGAACTGCAATCAAAAGTGTATGTTGTGAAAGATATTTTCAGAAAATTATAGTTTTATATACTTACGTAGAGCCTTGTAAAGAGAAGGGATCGCTTTTATCTCTTAAACGTCTTCGTTCAATACACTCATAGCGATCATCCTCTGAATCAGAAGATGAAAAATAAAGTAAGTATACAATTTTTAATTGAAGACGATAAATACAAAACTTTTTCTCACACAAAAATTAATAGTTTTGACATTTGTCAGTCATCTCAATTCAATGTAGTAGAATTGTACTAGTACAATTTTCAGAGTGTACTCGATACGTGACCATTCTTATGTGATCATCCCAATGTAGTTACTCGATCACTCGATAGCGTATGGATTTCATTCATTCGTTAATTGATGTCGTAATCCGACCCCAGATCCTTGTCTAGTCTGATTCGGTATGATCTGCATCTGAAAGCCCATCGTCGGTCCACGAGTCATCTTCTAACTCCTCAACTAAAAAAAAAACTTTTGCAGTCGCACGCGGACAATGGCCATGAAAACATTCTGTTTACGGATGAGAAAATTTTTGCCGTGGAAGAAGTTTCCAACAAACAAAATGATAAAATTGAAGCCACTTTGTCTAAGGAAACGAAAAAAAGTTGTTCCAAGGGTTCAACGTGGCCATCACCCCGCTTCCGTAATGGTTTGGTGTGGGGTCTCTCACCATGGTGTCACATCCCTCCATTTCTGTGAAAAAGGCGTAAAAACTGGTGCAAAGATTTACCAAGAAGATGTGCTAGAAGGTGTTGTGAAGGGTTTGACCAATACCCTTTTCAATGGATACAGATGGATCTTCCAACAGGACTCTGCTCCAGCGCACAAAGGCAAAATCACGCAGAAGTGGCTCAGAGTCAATATACTTGGCCTATATCAGCAGAAGATTGGCCGTCGGGGAGTCCAGATCCGAATCCACTGGATTATGGTTTGTGGTCAGAATTGGAGAACATGGCCTGCAAGACTCCCCACAAAAATTTGGAAAGCCTTAGAACAGCATTAACCAGAGCAGCGTCCACGATCTCCATGGAAACCGTACGTGCCGCTATAGCCCAATGGCCACACCGTTTGGAAGCTTGTGTTAAAGCAAAGGCAGTCATTTCGAGTGAATTAAATTTTTTTTAATAATCAATATTGTGGTAAATGAAACAATTTTGAATACAATATGTTTACTGGTTTTTTCTTATACCGTTTTATATTTGTAACATAACTTTTGGCAAGACTAGCTACATCCGCTTTTGATAACGTCCATGCTTCTACGCCCTATAGCAGAACTGGGATGATGAGGGTCTTATATAAAGTCACCTTAGTTAGTCCAAAGAAACAGGGACTGGCAAGAGTGATTCTTCGCTTGGTCTCTGCACTGGTATCATTGTTTGAATTTATAGCGGAGCCTAGGTAAACAATGTGTTTCACTATCTCTTTAGATGACAGTATATATTTTGTTTTGCCCTCGTTAACTGTTGAATCCATTTTCGCCGCTTCTGTTTTAATACTTACGAAAGCACCACTGACACCCCATTGCGTTCTTCCAATTATGTCAATGTCGTCGGTGTATGCGAGTAGTTGTACATACTTTTGAAAGATCGTAGTCTTGATGTTGGCTTAAAAATTGTGTACACTCTGTTCAAGTAAGCTGTTGTCGTAGTCCTTTTTTGACATCAAAGGCCTCGGTGATGATGTTACTGACCTTGATGGAAACGTTTGGCAGGTATGCCAAAACTAGACATGCGTGATCAAAATCTCTGGTGAGTATCGATTTGGAGTTCCTGGGTTTAAAATGACATTCATACGGACTAATCAGATTGTTGACAACAGGTGTACGGCGTTTACATAATATGGCAGAGAGGATCTTATACGAGATGTTGAGAGGGCTAATCTTTAGTTGGCGCAGTTCACAGGGACAAATGGTGCTGATGTTCCATTCGCCGAATATACTTTCATCCGACTATATTTTGCAGATGAGCTGATGTATGCTCCGTACCAAATCATCTCCAGCTGCTTTAAATACCTCGGCAGTTAAACAGTCGACTCCAGCAGCCTTGTTGGATTTGAGCTTTCCTTGTATAATACCTCTCCATTGACTCGATCTCGCGTTTTTCATATCCTTTTTCTTCTTTCTAAGAAGCTGGTGTTCTTTTCTTCTGCTTGTAGATGTCATAAGCTTCTCTCGTTACCCTATGCAGCGTCGCTGCATACTTCTTGAGAGATTCAGGAACTCGTGATCGGCGAAAGCTCTGGCAGTCTTTTGCGATTGTAGCCATTGGACGTTCAATTTACTCACAGTACTTCTTTGGTGTTTCGGATATCCGCATATATACCTTGGTAGCAACAAGGTAGTGATCCGAGTGAATGTTAGCTGCTTGGAAGATGCGATCATCCAAAATACGGGGGGAGTGCCTTGCATCAATCGACGTGATCAATTTAGTAGATCTGGAGATTGCCGGTGCCCTTATGAATATTGAGGTGCAGGAATCGTGTGCTAGCTAGAGTCCATTTCCGGAGATATTGTCGTGCAGGCTATATTTTTCAACGGCGTTTCCAAAGATGCCCTCCATTTCAATATTTGCGTTAAAATCGCCAAGCACGATTTTAACGTCATAACGTGAACATTTTTCGTAAGTCCTGTCGAGGAGCTTATAATGTCGTCCTGATCCTTTGTGGGGGGCGTAAGCGCATATTACGCTGATGTTTTTCAATTTTGCCTTAGTGTGGATTGTCATCAGGCGTTCGCTCACATGCTTAAAGCTCAAGACTTCTTGCTTAAGTCTACCTCTGATGACAAATCCGCATCCAAATAAACGCTGCATCTACTCTCTGTAGCAACCACTGTAGTAGATGTCACAGTTTTTCATCTTCCTTTTACCCGGCTCATCCCACCGCACTTGTTGGGTGGCCTTGATATATGCTTTATAACAGTCTAGATCCTCCGTTAATTGCTCGGTTGCACGTGGCCTTTCGTTGTCCTTATTTCACTTAAGAAGGTTTGTCAATAGTAAAATCATTCTTATCCGAGGCTTGCTGTTGCTTCATAACTAGAAGCTTTTTCCATGGTAGGATAGTTACCGCGAAGCACAACCCCCAAACCAATACAGTGACAAAGTCTTGAAGATCCTTACTGACCTGAGCTTCCATCGAATGAATTCTTCCGCCGCACATTCTTGTTCTGAGGAACTCTTGTTAAACTTCTGAGACGCTTACAAAAAACTCTTCCACACTGGACACTGTGTGGAGCGAAATAATTCCATTGCAAAATATGCCATGCAGTCGAATCCACTTGCCTAATCCGACAAGAATTAAAGAAGTGGATTTTGGGATCCACCCAAAGCAGTCGGGGAGGGCATGAGTTGGAACGATTATGAATAACTGTAAGAAAAAACCACATACATAATTATCTCGAACGAATATGTTCTTGTTGTCACATACTGTAGTTCGATATGATCGCCAAAGTAGCTGTATGAATATGGTGTAAAGGGCAAAAGCAACAATGATACCGTAATCATGTTTGTGCCTGAAAGTACGTTTTACTTTCATTCGAATAAAGTTCTACCTCAGTATCTCAGTGTACACGTGCAAGAGAGGAAGGGCAAGCTGTGCTATATTAAAAAAATAAAAGAATAATAGTACCAAAGCAATAAATACAGTTTTTTATTTCATGGTCGCTTCGTGTGTCTGAAGAATTCATTAATTAATAGTTTCTAATAGGTCATGGGCCCAGTAAACGCGTAAACGATATTTTATAATTTTTTTTTTCAGAGAATAATTTGATAGTGTGTGTGAGTTTACATTGTCAACTTATATATATATAAGGATAATGCAAAAGGAAAACAAATTAAAAAATATTTCCCCTTTTAACGGTGAAAAATATTCTATATGGAAATTTCGAGTTAAGGCTCTTTTAGCTGAAAGTGATATCTTATACGTTGTTGAAAAAGAAAAACCAAACGATATAGACCAAAATTGGGCTAAGGCAGAGAGGCAAGCAAAAAGTATAATAATTGAGTTTTTAAGTGATTCATTTCTATCATTTGCTGAAAACGATACCTCTGCCAAAGACATTTTTGAAAAGTTGGACTTAATATATGAGCGAAAAAGTTTGGCTTCGCAACTTTCTATGAGAAAACAATTACTGACATTCAAATTAAAGTGTGATACTCCACTAGTAATTCATTTCAATAAATTTGATGAATTAATTAATAAATTAATGGCATCGGGAGCTAAAATCGAGGAGGTGGATAAAGTATCACACTTACTTTTAACTTTACCTTCTTCTTATGATTGTGTTGTTACCGCCATTGAAACTTTGTCCATTGAAAATCTGACCTTGGCATTTGTCAAAAATCGCTTGCTTGATCATGAGATCAAACTAAAGAATTCCAGTAAGGATACAAGCATAAAAGTTTTGCATGCTGTATCTTCGAATGAACAAAAGAAAAATAAAATAAAAGCGTTTCATGGCAAATCTAAATTCAAGTTCAAGCAAATACAAAATTTTAAAGCCAATTTAAAGTGTCATCATTGCGGCAAAAAGGGACACTTTAAAAAGAACTGCTTTAGCTTCAAAAAAAGTATCCAAAACAGTGAGAAAGCTAAGCAAGCCCAAGTAGCCACCGCACAGCCGGACGGGGGTTTTGCATTTATGTTGAGGCAGGGTATGAATTATATAGATGATAGTGAAATATCATTTATATTAGATTCGGGAGCCTCCGATCATATGATAAATAATATAAATTTGTTTGTCGATTATATTACCCTGGAACCACCTATTGAGATTGCAATTGCAAAACGTGAAGAGTACATTTATGCCTCTGCAAAGGGTATAGTAAGACTCAGCAGCAATCTCAGTCACAACATTACCCTGGAGAATGAACTGTTCTGCAAAGATATTCCACATAATTTACTATCTGTGTCTTAGATGCAGGATGTTGGTATGACCATTGAATTTAATTCAAATGGTGTGAAATCTTCTAAGAGCGGACAAGGAATTTTTGAAGGTAAGTGTAAATGTTGTAATAAATTAAATGTTGAGTGTTCCATTCAGTTCTATTGTTATCATTTAACACCTCTATAATGTTAATCTCATAGCACTATCCGTATAACAATTAGAAAGCTTATTACAAATGTCATTTATACTTTTTTGACAAATAAACCTTCTTCTCTTTTGTATCATCAAACGACTTGGACGTCTTTTCATTTATTGGGTAACTAATCTGCGCACTGTTAATTAATCACGACTTTATTTCATCAGGTTATGGGCCCAGATTAACGATTAAATAATTGTTAAGACGTCTTCACACTTATTTCGAGCGATTTTTGGTTTTTTGGTTGCAAATTTTTGGGTAGACGCGGTAGACGTCTTAGAGATAAAATTGCAATGGGTAAACCAAAGAAATTGGAAGGTCGAAAGAACTTTGATGAGTGGAAGGTGGAGGCAAAAGCGTATCTTGCCACAAAGGGTCACTGGAAATGTTTCGATGGAACAGAAAGAGATCCAGATAAAAACTTTCTGGCGATACAGATGCTGAACTTGCTGTTGTCATCGGCTCTTTATACGTACACAGAAAAGTGTACAACAGCAAAGCAAGCATGGGACTCTATTTGTTCTGCATTCGAGGATACAGGCATTGGTCGTAGGGTGGATTTACTTAAGCAGTTGGTCGGACTGCAGCAACTGGACTGTCCTTCTATGGAGGATTATGTCCACAAAATGGTGCTAATGGCTACGAAGGTAAAAAAGGCTGGTTTGGAGATTGGTGATGAAGTGGTGGCAGCGCTTATGCTGGGAGGTTTGCCAGACGAATTTCGTCCAATGGTCATGGCAATCGAAAATTCAACACCGAAGCTGTCAACTGACTTCGTCCAAAACCGCCTTCTTCAAGAAGTTACGTACAACAATACAGAGAATTCAGAGACTGCATTGTACGCCAAGAAACGCCACAACAATCAAAAAACAAAAAAAAAAACTGTCTCACAAGTCTGTGACATGCTACGTGTGTGACAAGGTAGGTCATTTCGCGAACAAGTGCCCACATAAAAGGAACAAAGACGAGAGGTTACTTATATGTTCATTCATGGCTCAATCAAGCTCGTCACAAGACTGGTATATTGATTCCGGGGCATCCGCGCACATGGCAAAGAGGGACGTCAATCTAGTCGATGTGCGTGAACCTATAAAAAATAAAATTGTCGTAGGAAATAACTCCCATCTTGCCGTGGAGCGAGCTGGCGACATAAAAATGTCAATTGGAACAAGTTCTCATCAAAACCACGATGTCACAGTGAAAGATGTATTGCATGTTCCAAATATCTGTGCAAATCTTATGTCTGTGAGTCAGATGGCTAAACATGGCAACCCATAGTGTTGCCATGATAAGGAAAGCTGCCGAATATACGATTCAACGAAATCATTAATTGCAACTGCACCTCTTGTTAATGATCTCTATAAATTAAACTGTTCTACAGATCGATCAACAAATGCGATGATGGCAATCGACAAAAATATATGGCATCGTCGTTTGGGCCATACTTGTGATGCAAACCTAAAGAAAATTCGGGCGGCAGTGATTGGGGTGGACTTTGCGGAGGGTAGTGACAGCAATAAGTGCGAGGTTTGTGTCAAAGGGAAGCAGACACGTGCATCTTTTGAGGCAAGTGACAACCGAGCAACAAGTGTACTAGAGGTAGTGCACAGCGATGTCGCATTCATGCCCACACGCTCCTTTGGAGGGGCAAAATACTTCGTCACATTTATTGATGACTACAGCCGCAAGGTGTTCTTGTACCCGATGAAAAATAAAAATGAGGTTTTTAACATTTTTAAGAATTTTGTTTGGTGCAAAATCAACAAGGTTGCAAAATAAAAACCCTCCGCACTGGCAATGGCACCGAATATTGTAATAAAAAATTCGATGAATTGACGGCAAAGCTTGGTATCCTTCATCAGCAAACGGTTTCACATACACCGGAGCAGAATGGTGTGGCCGAGCGTATGAACCGAATAATACTGGAGAAAGTTCGGTGTATGCTTTTTGATACCAATTTGAGTGACAGTTTTTGGGGCGAGGCGGCGGCAACAGCAGCTTATTTGATCAACCGTATTCCATGTTGAGGTATGACACACGAAACACCAGAGGAGAGGTGGACGAAGCGAAAGCCAGACTTGTCAATGCTAAGGGTATTTGGGTGTAAGGCTATGGTTCACATACCAAAAGTTCAGCGCAGCAAATTGGCACCGAAGGCAGTTGAGTGCATTTTTGTTGGATACAGCGAGCAAAGCAAAGCTTATCGGCTGTATGACAAAAAGGCGAGAAAAGTAATCGTGAGCAGAGATGTTACTTTCATCGAATCGAGTGGAAAACAGGTAACTCAATCAAATCTCAATTCTAATGGTTTTGTTTCTCTCCCAAAGTCACCTACTGAAACTCAAGTAAGCGATTTTTATGAAAGCGATTCAAGTGAGGAGAGTGAATCGGATGGCGAATTGAGTGAGGCTGGTGATGACGACACAAATGAGACCAGGGTAAACAATCAAAAATCGTCAAATGTTTGCATGAACTATGCAGAAGTTGATAATTCAGTCATCGTTATGGATCAACAAGACGAAACAACTGTAGAAATCAGCGATACCATGGAGGAAAATGAATATACAAATAACGAATTCAGTGAGGCGAATAAGATTGAGAATTCGTCATACACTTCCGTCACCGAGACTGATTTCGACGTTGCTGCCAGCTAAGTAAATGTTGTTCCATGCCTTGTAACAACCGATCAGATCGAAAGCCCAAGACAAACTGCGAGAGCTTGTGATGCTCTAAGTTTATATGCGATGATTGCAGCAGCTACGGAAGACTCTTGTGAACCAAAGTCTTATGAGGAGGCTACGCAATGCAGCGAGAAAGGGGAGTGGGAGGTTGCGATGAAGTCAGAATATGGGGCTTTGGTGGCGAATAACACTTGGGAGCTTTGTGAGCTGCCTGCTGGCCAAAAAGCAATTGATAGCAAGTGGGTCTTCAAAGTCAAGCGCGATGCAACTGGTTGTATCGAACGCTACAAAGCTCGGCTTGTAATCAAAGGCTACAGTCAAGTTAAAGGCATAGATTATGATGAGACGTATTCGCCCGTTCCTCGTTACTGCTCAATACGATTTTTGTTGGCCATGGCATCCAAGTACAAAATGATCATTCACCAGATGGATGCGGTGACTGCCTTCCTTCAAGGCGATTTGACGGAGGAGATATATATGCGTCAACCGGAAGGGTTTAGTGATAAAACAGCGAAGGTTTGTCGTCTGAAGCGAGCGTTGTGTGGTTTGAAGCAGTCGAGTCGTGTGTGGAACGACAAATTAAATGAAGTGCTCGTTCGGGTACTTAAATTCAAGCGATCGTCAATAGACCAGTGCATCTATTATAAACATTCAAACCAAAATACCATTGTACTAGCTGTATGGGTAGATGATATCATAATATTTTCGAGCAACGCAACGATGTGTACCAAGTTAAAAAATGAATTGTCAACCCATTTTAAAATGAAAGACCTAGGTGAGGCGAAATCATTGCTTGGGATGAATATTACTCGATACGCGGATGGTTCTCTTTCGATTGATCAGCGTCACTATATATCAACATTCCTTAAGCGCCTCAACATGGAGGAATGTAATCCAGTCAACACACCATTGGACTCCAACCAAAAATTATCTGAGGAGTTGTGCCCGAAAACAGATGCTGAGAAACGAGAAATGGCAAACGTTCCTTATCAAGAGGCGATAGGGTGCATTATGTATGCTGCACAGATTAGTCGGCCAGATGTTTGTTTCGCTGTTAGTGCACTTAGTAGGTACAATAATAATTATGGTCGTGCACACTGGGCAGCGGAGAAGAGGGTTCTACGATACTTGAAGGGCACAATCGACTTCAAATTGTTCTTTGATTCAAAGTTAAATGATGAACTGGTTGGTTACTGCGATGCCGATTGGGCTAGTGATTTGGACAAAAGACGTTCAACAACTGGCTATGTATTTTTATCACAAGGCGCTGCAATTTCTTGGACTTGTCGTCGTCAGCCAACAATAGCTTTATCTTCTACCGAGGCGGAGTTTATGTCGATGGTCGCAGCCATACAAGAGGCACTTTGGTTAAAGCGTTTTGAAACCGAAATTTTTTTGGCGGCATCAAAGATGATTCTTTTGTATTGCGATAACCAAGGGGCAATCAACTTGGCGAAGAATAAAAATTATCATGCGCGCACTAAACATATTGATTCCAGATTTTGGACTGAATTGTAAATAATAATTTTGAATATTCTCATAAAATTTCTTTAATTTTTCTTATACTTCCATATTTACATTGCATTCTTAATTAACTTTTTTTAATGAAACACTAGTGAGGCTGTTGTAATAAATAAAATGTTCATTCAGTTCTATTGTTATCATTTAACACCTCTATAATGTTAATCTCATAATCAAAAAAAAAATAATAATAATAATAAAAAAAATAAAATAAACCAGTGCTAAAAGTGCAGTGGAAAAAAAAGAAAAAAATAAAGAAAATAAATCAGTGCCGGTGCTTTCCATCTTTCACCTCCTCTCACTCGCGGTTGCGCTTCTTTGTTATCGCAATAGGAGTACGTGCTATGTATGTACATACTCCCAGTCGCGATGACTGAGAGTGTAACATTTGATGCATAGCGGGCTGTGAATGTTTATCCGAATAGCGGACCATAGCTGATTGTCGTTTGGGCATAGCACCTGCGACAGTTTGTTTTGGAAAACTATTCATTGGATCTTCACTTCACAGCTTCGCTTAGTTACGTCAGAGTTGTGTATTTTTGTGTTTCTATGTTGTAGTGATGAGAGAATTTAGGGTTGATCTTACCAACATTCGTGGGCTTCGAATGAATTTCTTTGATGTGTACGCCCACGCCTATTCCCATAAACCAGCTGTTTTGGCACTAAGTGAAACACAGGTAGTTGAAGAATCTTCCGATTTGAAACTGCCTGGGTATAACTTAGTGTCATTATTCTTTCCCCACCGTGGCCTCGCCATTTACGTCCGTAGTGATATTGCTTACCAAGTTCCACCACAGTATGGCCACTGTTCAAACCCGGAATTTAATTTCAAATGGCTAAAATTCACCGTCCGTAAGCAAATAATTCACTACTGCTTTATTTATAGAAGCCCTAGTGCGGACAGCAACTCAACTTTTGACGAATTTGATGCGCTGTCTGATTTCATCACTCGAATTGTCTCCTTGTACCCTCATACTGAAATCGTCATTGCGGGCGATTTCAATATACACAATTCGAATTGGCTTCAATATTCTGGCCAGATAACACCCGAAGGAAGGTATTGTAGTATGCGGGCTACGGCTCGAGTAGATAAAACAATTATTCTGAGAAATTATTTCTTTATTTTCTACTCTATAGAACAATTCAAGTTCACACTATACTATTCTTCGCCTTATTCTTTTCTTACAAGGTCTCTTTCCTCTCAAATCACTTTATCTCCTTTCAATTTCTTAATTCACAAATCCAAACTAATTACTTTTTCTTGTTCACTCTCAACTTTCAATTTATCACCAAATTACAACTTCGCCCATTATCACTTTTCTAATCTCTTCGCCACGGTTCTAAACCAACTGTCTTTTTTTTTGATCGCCATCTGTCCTTATATAGCAGAAGTTTCTGATAGCCAGAAGCTTCTAGCAAATTCTTCGACCACTGGAACAAGAGAAATAATTATTGCAGTTATAATTCCCTTTTATCCCTGATATTATTCGTCTCTTTCGTTGACATGAGCTGTGGAGACTTCGTCCCAGACACGAACCTCGAATGAAAGGACAGTTTGAACCAAAATTCTGCCAAAATGGAAAGTCACTTCGGAATTTGCTGCATAGACATAGGCGCGTAGTTATTATTATGCTACACTGCCCCCCTCTTAGACGTGTTCGTCCCGAACAAGTGCATCCTCATTTCGGCCATTGTATCGACTCAGTCGGTCCACATGAACCACTTTCATTTTGGCCCTCGGTCCTCGCTGGATGCGGTAGACAACATCGTTGATGCGGGTTACTATTCTGTAGGGACCTTCCCAGTTCCGCTGTAATTTAGGTGACTTCCCCTTTTGGCGATGGGGATTATACAGCCACACCAGATCTCCTTCCTGGAATCCTGACGTTGTTGCCTTGGCATCATACCTGGTCTTCATGCGGTCGCTCGTCATCTTAATCTGGCTTCTGGTCCTTTGGTGTATGTCCCTAAGCCTTTCCCTAAGGTCCGCCACGTACTCTTCTTCATTTCTGGGCTCATTGGTAGGAGATCCAAATTTCACCTCACTGGGTAAACGAGCTATTCCACCGAATAAGATTTCGAACGGCGTATGTCGAGTAGTGCTATGCACGGCACTTCTATAGGCCATCAAAAACAAGGGAATCTGCCGGTCCCAATCCCGTTGGTAGTCACCTACGACCTTCGAGAGATGTTCGTCCAAAGTCCTATTGAAACGCTCCACCATACCGTCCGACTGTGGATGAAGCGGGGTTGTCCTTGTCTTTTTGATTCCGAGTAGTTGACACATCTCTTGGAAGATTCTTGACTCGAAGTTCCGCCCTTGGTCAGAATGCAATTCCAAGGGCACACCGAATCTGCTAACCCAATTGTAGACGATCTGCTCCGTCACGGTTCTGGCTTCCTGGTTAGGGATCGGAAACGCTTCCGGCCACTTACTGAAGTAGTCCATCACTACGAGTATATACCGATTACCATTGTCGGTTTCCGGAAAGGGCCCTGCGATGTCAATGGCGATTCGTTCGAAAGGTGCTCCCACGTTGTATTGGTGCATCTTACCTCGAGTTTTGATTCTCGGACCCTTGCTAGCTGCACACACGTCGCATTTTCTGCACCAGTCTTCGATATCTTCCTTCGCTTTTAACCAATAAAAACGTTCTCGTACCTTTTCTAGCGTCTTATTCACTCCCAAGTGGCCTCCGGTCGCCCCGCCATGCATTTCCTGTAACACCTCCTTGACCCTCGTCCGCGGTACGACAAGCTGCATTACAAACGACTTTCCGTCGGAGGATTCCCATTTTCTTCTCAGAACACCTTCTTGGACATGGAGGGAGTCCCACTGCGCAAAATATGCCTTTAAGGTCGGGCTTCTGTGAGAGATGTCCTGATGATCCGGTTTCTCCATGTTCTCCTTCCAGGCCAGAATCGGCTCGATATCCGGGTCTTCCTTCTGAGCGTTCCGGATCTCATCTACGCTCCAGCCGGCGATAGGTTCGGCTCTCATTCTTTGGATGGAAACCAGCTCCCGTTCTTCCTGACGCGCACAATGTTTACAATCCGTTCTGCATGGTCTCCGGGACAGTGCATCCGCATTAGAGTGGAGCCTTCCTTTACGATGCTGTATTTCGTAGTCGTAGATTTGCAGCCTTTCGATCCATCTTGCGACCTGACCCTCAGGACTCTTGAACTGTAATAGCCATTTTAAGGCTGCATGGTCTGTGCGAAGAACGAACTTCCTCCCGTAGAGGTATTTGTGAAAATGCTTCGTAGCCAAGATCAGAGCTAGAAGTTCCCGCCTTGTCACGCAGTAGTTCCTTTCTGGCTTAGAGAGCACCTTGCTGAAGTACGCAACCACCTTCTCTTGGCCGTCATGCACCTGGGAGAGTACGGCTCCTACCCCGACATTACTAGCATCTGCATCCACAACGAACGTTTCCCCGGGAGTGGGGTAAGCCAGTATCGGGGCATCGCATAGCCGTTGTTTAAGTGCCTTGAAGCTCTTCTCGCACTCAATTGACCATTTGAATTGTTTTCCCTTTTCCGTCAACTGGTGCAGGTTCTTTGCGATCCCGGCAAAATCCTTCACGAACCGTCTGTAGTAGGTGGCTAGGCCCAGGAAGCTCCTTAGTTGGTGTTTGTCTTTGGGGACTGGCCAGTTTTTCACCGCTTCGACCTTTAACCCTTGCAGGACACATTCCATCAATCGCTCGAAAGTCGCCGGAGCATTGCACAGCCCGAATGGCATTACCGTGAATTGCCATAGCCCATTTCCTGCGGTAAAGGCGGTTTTCTCCCGGTCTTCTGGATGGATCTGTACCTGCCAGTAGCCACTCTTCAAGTCGAGAGTGGAAAACCATCGGGCTCCTGATAGTGTGTCTAGCGTGTCGTCAATCCGTGGCAGAGGAAAGCTATCTTTCTTGGTGACGTAATTGAGCTGCCGATAGTCCACGCAGAACCGCGTGCTGCCATCTTTCTTCTTAACCAGTACAACCGGTGATGCCCACGGACTTTTGGAACTTTCAATCAGACCTTCTTTCTCCATTGCCGACACCATCTCTGCAACTTCTGTCTGCTTTGCCAATGGAAGGCGCCTAGCAGGCTGACGAATTGGTCTAGTATCACCAGTGTCTATTCGATGTTGTACTAGGTGTGTTCGGCCGTATTCTCCGTCCTGTGAGGCGAATACATCAGCGTACTCATTGATAAGATTCTCTGCCATAGTTCGCTGCTCCTGATTCAGCTCACTGGACTGGAGAATAGTCTCTCTCGTTTCCGCTGTCCAAGGTGATGGGAGAGGTTTTGGAGCATCACGTTCAGATATTGTTGCGACGGCGGTAATCGGCGTGCATTTTCCAGTCACCTCCCCTCGCCTTAGTTTGACAGTGTGTGGTCTTGCGTTCAAAACTCTTACTGGAACCATGGTGTTCTTTGGTTCGACTAACGTCTTTCCCACGATGTAGTCTTGAGAATTCTTCTCTGGGTCTGGTTCTACTATGTAGAATCGGTGGCTCCCAAGATCACCTTCCAGTTTCGTCCAAATGATTGTCTCTGAAGACGGCGGCAAAACTTCGTCTTTGCTGATGACTGTCCTGAGAGTTACGGCATTCTCATTTCCGTACACCATCGGAATCTCCACATTTCGATACCTCAGTACTTGCATCCCGATGTCCAAGATTACTTCATTTGCTTTCATGAAGTCTACTCCGATGATGCACTCGTCGCATATATCTGCCACCAGAAACGCATGGGAGAACGTCAGTCCTGCCAGAGTAATCGTAAGACGAACTTCTCCAAATACCTTCGCCATTTCCCCTGTTGCAGTCTTCAGGCAGTAGCTGTTGGTGTTGTGCAGCCAGGAGCTTTTGACGATATCTCTTCTTACAATGGAGGCAGTGGCACCTGTGTCGATGGTGGCTACGCACTTCTTCTCGTTGATTAGTGCCTCCACTGTCAGGCTCTTGTTACCCCGTTTGGTTTGCGAAACTTGAATGGTGGTCCTGGGGGCCTCGATTCCAGTAACCAACTTGTGCCCCGCGAAGTTGGTCCTTACGCATCTCCCGACTGCTGGTTTTGGGAAGTCTGACCGACAGGATGCTTCCTCTCTGCTTCTCCTACTTCCGCAATGTGGACAATTTCCTCGTCTAGGTGCACTTCTGCACTGCCGTTGTAGGTGTCCGGTTTGGTTGCAATTCCAGCAACGGATTTGACTTCCGCGAGCTCTGTCTTCATCCATGATGGCTGTTCTCTGGCATGAGCATTCCACGACGGACATTTCCCTGACACGGTGTATTCCCTGGTATGCTTGGTCCGCAGCCTTCATTGACAAAGCGAATGCCAATGCCTCGGGGAGTGTTCGCTTTTCAGCCATCCTTACAGCCATTTGCAGTTGTCTGTCCTCTATGGCCTGAATAAAAGCTTCCACCGCCATTTCGTTGATAAGCTCCTCACCGGCTTTAGGGTATGAAAGATGGGCTAGTCGCTCTATATCCGCTTGCAACTGTTGGAGCGTTTCCCCCCTTTTCTGGACTCGACTACGCAGCTGAACCCTGTACACCTGCTGCATGTGTTCATCCCCAAACCGCATCTCGATAGCCTGAACCAGAGAGTCGTAGTTCTGCTGTTTATCTTCCGGGATGGTCTGCAAGAGCTCCGCAGCTGGACCCCTCAGTGCAAGCGTGAGTGCAATAGACTTCTCTTCATCGTCCCAGCTATTGGTCATTGCGGCCGCTTCGAATTGCCTCTTATAAATTGGCCATGATGTTTGACCATCGAAGATAGGAGGCTGCATCTCCTTTCTTCTCAGACCGTCAGTGGAATATTCCCGTGCTTTCTGTCTCTTCACGTTGCTGAGCTCCTTAGCAAGATTTTCGACTTGCTTTCCTACTATCTCGAATTGCGTATCCACTTTTTCAAACTGAATCTCTATCTTCCCGAACTGAGTTTCCTGTTTCTCAAAATTTTCATCGAATCTAGTTTCGACTTCTTCGAGTTGCGTCTCGACCTTCTCGATTTTCTCTTCGATCACTTCGAATTTGGATTCCAAGTTCTTGTTTTGCTCATCAAGTTTACTTTCCAGAGCATCTAGAGAATTCTTTTGTTCGTCCATTGCTTTCTTTTGTTCATCCATTGCCTTCTTTTGTTCATCCAACTTAAGTTCTAGAGAATTCTTTTGTTCGTCCAGCTTAAGTTCTAGAGAATTCCTTTGGTCGCCCATTGCTTTCTTTTGTTCGTCCATCGCTTTCTTTTGTTCGTCCATCGCTTTCTTTTGTTCGTCCAGCTTAAGTTCTAGAGAATTCCTTTGATCTTCTATTGCTTTCTTTTGTTCGTCCATGACTAACTTAAGTTGCAGGAGCAGACTTGTTATACCCGGGTCGGCTGCTGTACTTACTGCTTCCTCTTCCACGTCAAACTCTACGTCGTGCGGATTTTCACCTTCCTGCGTTACTGCTTCTTCCAGACGAATCAGTAGGGCATCTTTTCCCCCAGTTGTGTCGAGGTTCCGCTTACTGAGTTCTGCCTTTAGTTGAGTTATAGTTAGTTTTCCCAATT
Organism: Pocota personata; assembly: GCA_963082735.1. Taxonomy (NCBI): domain Eukaryota; kingdom Metazoa; phylum Arthropoda; class Insecta; order Diptera; family Syrphidae; genus Pocota; species Pocota personata. The sequence continues at coordinate 96,211,694 of OY720431.1, read as the reverse complement.
TGCGACCCATTTTGCGCAACTAATTAACTCAACACAGAAATCGTTTTTTTTTGCTTGTGCAATTTCACACCACGGAAATAGTTATTCACAGAATAAGTTTTATCCCGCTTCTGACACCAATGTAGTATGCGGGCTACGGCTCGAGTAGATAAAACAATTATTCTGAGAAATTATTTCTTTATTTTCTACTCTATAGAACAATTCAAGTTCACACTATACTATTCTTCGCCTTATTCTTTTCTTACAAGGTCTCTTTCCTCTCAAATCACTTTATCTCCTTTCAATTTCTTAATTCACAAATCCAAACTAATTACTTTTTCTTGTTCACTCTCAACTTTCAATTTATCACCAAATTACAACTTCGCCCATTATCACTTTTCTAATCTCTTCGCCACGGTTCTAAACCAACTGTCTTTTTTTTTGATCGCCATCTGTCCTTATATAGCAGAAGTTTCTGATAGCCAGAAGCTTCTAGCAAATTCTTCGACCACTGGAACAAGAGAAATAATTATTGCAGTTATAATTCCCTTTTATCCCTGATATTATTCGTCTCTTTCGTTGACATGAGCTGTGGAGACTTCGTCCCAGACACGAACCTCGAATGAAAGGATAGTTTGAACCAAAATTCTGCCAAAATGGAAAGTCACTTCGGAATTTGCTGCATAGACATAGGCGCGTAGTTATTATTATGCTACAGTATGTTGAACTTTTCGCTGAGGTAAACAATTTGACTCAGCTTGTAAATGAGCCTACACGTATACCGGACATTGTAAGCCATTCCGCCAACAATTTGGACTTATTTCTTACTTCGCACCCTGATAAATACACTATTGATGTTTTAGCGCCTCTAGGTCGGTCTGACCATAATATCGTATCAGCTAAATTCTCGTACTCCGACCACTCAGTTAAAGAAAAAACTCCTAAAAGGAAAGTATGGCAATACGAGAAAGCCAACTGGAGCGGCCTCAATAGCTTCTTTAGGAGTTTTAACTGGTCGCTATGCTTCCTCGATAGCGACGTGGATGCCGCTGCTGATATGATCACTAACACTATACTCTTAGGTATGAATGACTTTATTCCTAACAGAATAAAGAGCATTAAACCTAAGGTAAACTCGTGGTTTGACCAGAGCTGTAAAGAGGCTATCAGGTTGAAAGAAGTAAGTTTTCGGTCTTATAAAGCCAACAAATCTGAGGAAAACCGAAAAAAGTTTAAACAAGCCAGAAAAGACTGCAATGCCCATATTCGACGTGTAAAATTCTTACATGACCAAAAATTGAGGCAAAAAATCCTACAATGTCCCAAAGGTAGTAAACATTTTTGGTCATTCGTCAAAAATATTAAAAATTCTGCCTCGTCTGCCATCCTCCATCCATCTCACTCATTTACAATGACATTCCAGCTGTCAGCTCCTTAGACAAAGCTAATCTGCTTGCTACTCATTTTGCAGCGAACTCCACGCTGCCAGATAATGCTTTGTCTCCACCTGTATTTGAGAGCGTCGAATTTTTCATGGGACAAGTCCAGTTTCGCACTTGTACAGTTGCAGGAGTACTTAAAGGTCTTAACATACACAAATCCGCTGGTCCAGATGGTATCCCCCCCCATAGTTCTGAAGAGGTGTTCTTCTACGCTGGCAAAACCTCTGCGTAAGCTTTTTTGTCTATCCTACTTTTCAGGGCTCTTTCCGAGTAGATGGAAAACAGCATTTGTCCAACCCGTCCCCAAAAAAGGCGAATCTTCCTCCCCGTCCAACTACCGACCCATTGCACTTACGTCCCTTCTTTCCAAGGTCATGAAAACGCTGATAAATCGTCAGCTTATGAAATATCTCGATTCACGAAAACTCCTTAATGACCGGCAGTATGGTATTCGTAGCAACAGGTCCACTGGTGATTTGATGGCATATCTCACCAAGAAGTGGGACCAATCTCTCCATCACTTCGGCGAAACCAAGATGGTTGCGCTTGATATTTCAAAAGCATTTGACAGAGTTTGGCATCAGGCTCTTTTGTCGAAAATGCGTGCATATGGCATCGATGAGTCTCTTCTTCAATGGATTAGAAATTACCTTTCGGGGCGTTCAATACAAGTTGTTTTGGACGGCTTCAAGTCTGCAATTCACCAAATAAATGCTGGTGTTCTCCAAGGCTCTGTTTTTTATAAATGATCTCTTGTCTGCAACTTCTAATCCAATCCATTCCTTCGCTGATGACAGTACCCTCAGTTTTTCATATTCGTTTCCTAACTCACGTCCTTGCTCTTCGGCCTTAGAAGGGGAACGGCAACGTATGTTAAACACATTAAATTCCGACCTGGACATCATAATTAAATGGGGTTCAACCAACCGAGTGGAATTTAATGCTTCCAAAACACAATGCTGTCTTCTGTCTCTCAAGCGAAACCAAAACCCTCAACCATTATCCATGGATGGTACTTGCATCATTGAAACCGAAAGACTTGCCATTCTCGGTATGTGTATTAATAACCATCTTCGATGGAATGATCACATATTCGAGGTCGCCAAAAATGCTGCAAAATGTCTAGGATTCCTTAAACGGTGCAAGAAATATTTTACCCCGTCTGATCTGGCCTCAATTTATAAGGCATTCATCCGCCCTAAGCTGGAATATAACGCCCATATCTGGTCTGGTGCACCCAAGACCATTTTGCACATTCTTGATAGGGTACAAAATCGTGCGTTAAAACTTATAGGTGATAGAGACATTGTGAATTCCATTCATTCACTAGAACATCGGAGAAATGTCTCCTGTCTCTCCCTGTTTTATCGTTTCTTCCACAAAAAATGCTCCAGCGAAATAGCCAGTTGCATTCCTCCCCATCAAAATTTCACCCGCAATACGCGACATGCTTCGAATGCACATCAGTTTACCCTGAAGCCAAACTTCGGTCGTACTGTCAAATATAGGGATTCATTTATAAGCCGAACAACACGAATGTGGAACGATCTACCAGGCTCTGTATTTCCCCATCACTACAACCTTCAAACATTCAAAGCCAACGTGCATAGGTACCTCCTCTGTTCCTCTTCCCCTTTTCCCTGACGCCCGTGCTCTGAAACAATTAAAGGGTATTAATACTCCCTTTGGCGCGCGCAGATTATAAAAAAAAAAAAAAAAATTTCCGTATAACAATTAGAAAGCTTATTACAAATGTCATTTATACTTTTTTGACAAATAAACCTTCTTCTCTTTTGTATCATCAAACGACTTGGACGTCTTTTCATTTATTGGGTAACTAATCTGCGCACTGTTAATTAATCACGACTTTATTTCATCAGTAAATCTAATGTACCTATTGTTAAATTAGACCATAAAGTATTTGCAACTGAATCTAAAATAAATAAAAATTATCGATTGTGGCATGAAAGATTGGGACACATTAGAAAAGGAAATTTTTTAGAAATTTTGTGAAATAATATGTTTGAAGATGTAGATATTTTAAAAGATGTGCAACTAGATAATGAATTATGTGAAGCTTGTATAAATGGTAAACAAGCTAGACTCCCATTTCAGAAACTTAAAAATAAAGAACATATCAAGAGGCCTTTATTTATAATTCATTCTGATGTTTGTGGTCCGATAACACCTTCTAGTATTGATGGGAAGAACTATTATGTAGTTTTTATAGATCAGTATACCCATTATTGTGCAACTTATTTGAAATATTGTAAATCTGACGTGTTTTCTACTTTCAAAGATTTTATCGCAAAAAGTGAAGCTCACTTCAACCTAAAGGTTGTAAATCTGTACATTGACAATGGCAGAGAGTATTTGTCTAATGAGATGCGCGATTACTGTGTTGAGAAAGGCATAAGCTACCATTTGACAGTTCCACATACCCCACAATTAAATGGAGTATCCGAAAGAATGATAAGACCTATAACAGAAAAGGCCAAAGCAATGCTTAGTGGAGTTAAGTTGAATAAATGTTTTTGGGGTGAAGCTGTTTTAACAGCAACATTTTTAATTAATAGAACTCCAAGTAAAGCGTTACTAAACAAAAAAAAAACTCCATTTGAAATGTGGCATGACAGAAAGCCTAATTTAAAATATTTAAAAGTATTTGGTTCAACAGTATACGTGCATAATAAAACAAGAAAACGAAAATTCGATAAGAAGTCATTGAAGAGTATACTTGTTGGCTATGAACCAAATGGCTATAAGTTATGGGATTTGGATTCAAGGAAATTCTTGGTAGCAAGAGACGTTATTGTGGATGAGACCAATATGGTAAATTCTAAGATTGTGGTGAATGACTCAAAGTTCCAGTATGGAACAGGTAGAAAATATCCAGAATGATAGTATGGATGGTCTACAATCTTTTTCGAATTTGGATTCGGAAAGAGTTGAGTCGATTTTCCTGAATGAGAGTATGGAAGAAAAATCTGATAGCTTATTATCGGATAAATAGCCTAGTGATACCACGGCTTGCGAGAATACTGATCCAAATGTAATTGTTTGTGGAAAATTGCCTAGTATGCAATTAAACGAAAGGGAAACTGAAGTCAGAAGAAGTGAAAGGTTAAAAGATAGACCACAAACTTCATATAAATTCTTGAACAGGTGCTTAATGAATGCGCACACTTTCTGTAATAATATTTCAAATACATTTGCTGAAATTGAAAATAGAAAAGACAGATCTAACTGGGAAGAAGCTATAAGAGAAGAACTAGATTCTCATTTTTACAATAAAACATGGACTTTGGTACAACAACCCCAAGGTAATAATGTAGTTGATTGTAAGTGGGTTTTTACTATCAAAAATGACGAATTTGGTAACCCAATTAAATATAAAGCGAGGCTAGTTGCTCGGGGATTTACACAAGAATATCTTATTTATATCTGAGACTTTTGCTCCAGTTGCTAGAATATCCAGTTTTCGATTCATTTTATCTATAGCAAACCAATTTAATTTAAAAGTGCACCATATGGATGTAAAAACTGCATTTTTAAATTGTATTTTAAAAGAGGAAATTTATATGAAAATTCCCGAAGGATTATCACATGCAAATGATAAAAGTGTGCAAGTTAAATAAATCAATTTATGGATTGAAGCAATCGGCACGATGTTGGTTTGAAGTATTTGAGAAAGCTTTAAAAGAAATGGGTTTTATGAATTCAGATTTAGATCGAAGCATCTATATTCGTGATCATGGAGATATTCTGAAAAATATTTATGTGCTTTTGTACGTAGATGATTTGATAATAGCAACTGAGAGTATTAATACATTGACTAACCTCAAATCATACCTAATGAGTAAATTTAGGATGACAGACCTCTTTGAAATAAGATATTTCATTGGAATAAAAATAGATAGACATGATGGTCATTTATATCTAAGTCAGTCTGCGTATATTAATAATATTCTAAAAAAAATCAATATGAAAGAATGTAATTCAGTTAGTGCACCACTTCCAAGCAAACTTAATTATGAAGCTTTGAATTCAGAAAAACAATATAATGCGCCATGTCGAAATCTTATTGGCTGTTTAATGTACATAATGTTATGTACTCGTCCAGATTTAAGTACAGCAATTAGTATCTTGAGCAGATATACAAATAAAAATAATCGAGGATTATGGCAGTGTCTTAAAAGAGTATTAAGATATCTAAAGGGAACTGTTGATTTGAAATTAGCCTTTATTAAAAATGAAAATTTTAAGGAGACTATTATTGGGTATGTTGATTCTGATTGGCCTGGAAGTGAATCTGATAGGAAAAGTACTACTGGATATATATTTAAAATGTTTGAGTCATGTCTGATATCTTGGAATACTAAGAAACAAAATTCAGTAGCTGCTTCATCTACTGAAGCAGAATATATGGCTTTATTTGAAGCAGTAAGAGAAGCTTTGTGGTTAAAATCGTTAGTATCTAGTATTAAATTTGAATTGAGCGAGTAAATAAAAATAATGGAGGATAATCAAGGTTGCATTAGTATAGCTAATAATCCCACATACCACAAGAGATCTAAACAAATCAATATTTAATATCATTTTTCCAGAGAGCAAATAAATAAAACAATTGTTGTTGAGTATATTCCTACAGGTAATCAACTGGCTGACATGATGACCAAACCATTACCTGCAGTGAGGTTTCTAAGTCTAAGAAGCCAAATTGGTTTGGTTGATACCAAATAAATATAAAAAAAAAAATATATATTTTGAATTTGTAACTTAATTTTTTTTATAATATCTTTTTATGTACATATTTCTTTATACAATGTAATTTTTGAACTAATTATATCTTTTCTTGAAGCATTACTTAATTTCCTTTGAATTACATTTTTTGTTATACGTATATATATATATTTAAATGCAATGGTCTGATTGGGTTTTTCTGGGTTTTTCCCAATCCTAGCAACAAATGTTGGACCATGGAATTGTAACTCCCCAGAACGCATAAGCTTGCCAACTAAAATTAAAATGTAATTGAAATAATATCGAAATGTATTTGAAATGTAATTGAAATGTTATTGGAATACTTAATTTGTTTGTGTTTAATTTATATTTGAAATTTTTTTAACGTAATCATTGATTCTTTTGAGGAAGCGTGTAAGAAAACCACATACATAATTATCTCGAACGAATATGTTCTTGTTGTCACATACTGTAGTTCGATATGATCGCCAAAGTAGCTGTATGAATATGGTGTAAAGGGCAAAAGCAACAATGATACCGTAATCATGTTTGTGCCTGAAAGTACGTTTTACTTTCATTCGAATAAAGTTCTACCTCAGTACCTCAGTGTACACGTGTAAGAGAGGAAGGGCAAGCTGTGCTATATTAAAAAAATAAAAGAATAATAGTATCAAAGCAATAAATACAGTTTTTTTATTTCATGGTCGTTTCGTGTATCTGAAGAATTCATTAATTAATAATTTCTAATAACAACATCCACATAAACCATATTACACTAAAAGCATAGAGGATGACAACTTCTTTGTGATCGAAGACCCGCAGGAGAAGGTAGAGGCTATAGGAGCGACATTCCAGGAAGTGTACAAGGTGAATGATACCATTTGCAAGAACCACGACCTGGAAAATCGCGTCCTTGTGCACAACTTCTATCTCCGAAATGATACGAGGGTGGATCAATAAGTCCCTGAAAATTAACACAACTTGTGTCGTCACCTTAAATTTAATTTTGTTTTGTCAAGAATCATCTTTTAAAAGTACGCACCTAAATTTTCAGACAGATCCGTCAAATAGTTTTGTTGTGGCATCCACTTTATGTAGACGCCTACTAGCATTTTCGTTAAAATGAAAACAAGTGAAGCGCTCATTAAACACTATTTTTCGCGAGAAAAAACTATCACCAAATAAAAGCTTGACAAATATTATGGGAACTCTTCACCATCGATTGGAACCATTCACCACTGGTTTACTCAATTTCGGTGCGGTCGTTCAAGCACAAGTGACGCCGAACGTTCTGGTCGCCCAATTGAGGTCACCACACCAGAAATGGTCGACAAAATCCATGGTTTGATAATGGACGATCGGCGAGTGAAACTGCGCGAGCTTGAAGAGGCCACAGGCTTATCACATGGCTCAGTGATTTGGATTTTACATAAATATTTGGACATGAAAGATTTCCGCAAGATGGGTGCCGCGTTTGCTCACAATCGACAACAAACACATTCATTTGACAACTTCAAAGGTGTGTTTGGTGATGTTCCAGAAAAATTCGGCTGAGTTTTTGCGCCGTTTCATAACCGTGGATGAAACCTGGATTCACCACAACACACCAGAAACCAAGGAACAGTCAAAACAATGGACTTCTCCTGGTGAATCGAAGCCGAAGAAGGCCAAGGCGGGTTTGTCAGCAAACAAGGTCATGGCGGCAGTTTTTTGGATGCGCGCGGTGTTATTCACATCGATTACCTTGAAAAGGATAAAACGATCACCGGCGCATATTAAGCAGAGCTGCTGGATCGATTCCAAGCCAATTTGAAACAAAAACGGCCGCATTTGGCGAAGAAAAAAGTTCTTTTTCACCACGACAACGCACCGGCGCACAAGTCCGTAGTAGCAATGGCAAAATTGCATGAGTTAGGCTACGAACCCCGCCCTCATCCAGCATATTGCCCAGATTTAGCCCCTTGAGACTATTTCTTGTTTCCAAACATGAAGAAATGGCTCGGAAGTAAGAGATTTGGGTCGAATGAAGAAGTCATCGCTGAAACAAACGCTTATTTTGAGGGGCTCGAGAAATCGTATTATTTGGAGGGCATCAAAAAATTGGAGAAACGTTGGATGAAGTGTATAGTGCTAAAAGGAGACTATGTTGAAAAATAAAATGTTTTTATATCGAAAAGAGTGTTTCCTATTTCATTTTTCAGGGACTGATTGACCCACCTTCGTATAGAGCACTGACGATCCGAGAACATAGGATTTACCGAGTTCAATGACAATATCATGGCTAATAATGTCATCGCCGATGAAAGGATACATTCTCCGCACATATCGAAGGTGGAGCTCCGAACGATTTTCGACTCATTGAGGAGGAAGAAATCTGTGGGACAGATTCGACATCTCCATCTAGAAGCGGTGGACATTTACACCTCACTGTTTCGCAACCAGCAGTGATACAACCCACAGTGATACAGGACACATCCAATCCGGCAAATCTTCGGTCAATAAGTCTCCTTCTGAACATCAGCAAGGTATTCAAAAAGTGATTAATAGAGCCCTGATTAAATGGACTGAGGACAACAAAACAATTTCGGATACCCAATTCGTTTTTAAGGCGGGGCATGATATAATGCATGTCGCGTCTAAACTTGTATCGAATATCACAGTAGACAGTTCATTTTCAAAAATGGCAATGTAACTTCTACTGAAACATTTCAAATTAAAAACGGTCTGCAACAAATCGAGGTCATTACACTTCTCTTGCAACGTGACTTCCATAAATTCTGCTCTAGGCATTAGCCCACAGACCCCAAATATGAGTTTGAAGTAAATCCGTCCATCCGTTTAGCCTGCAGTCCGACATACAGACGGACATAAATTCGAGACCCTCTCTTTCGAGTTTCTTTATTATAGTAATTTTCATGAAAACGGCTCTAATGACTTTGGTCAAATTTGAGTTATGGTGGACAAACATATGCCTACAGATGGCGTACTAGGATTTTGGGCGAAAATTCCCATAACTTTAAATCAACTATTTCTCGGCTGTGGCTCAATCCTTATTGTTCGAAATTAATATCCAAACAATACTGTAACAAATATTTAAGTCGGAATCTTTCAAGGAGGGCAAACAAAATTTTAAACATTTCCGTGTTCCGGGAAATTTGCCAGTGTTAATACAATCTTTTTCTCGATTGTACGTACTATACACTTGTTTGTCGTAAGTTATTTATACCCTATCCAGTGTATATTACCCTCATTTAAAATTTCTACCTAAATCATAATGCAGCGGTAATATTTCTTCGGATCGATTTTTAAAACTGGTTAAACTTGTATTTTCAATGTTTCTCTGGTACTTGATATCAAATTTAAAAAAATGGAATTAAGCAAAAAGCGAAATCCTCATTTTCGGTTTTTCCCTTCTTTAACAGTGACACTTGATTACCCTCATCAGTTTGATTCCAATATTCAAGGTGCAAGGTCTTTTAAAGTTAATAAAATTGTATTCAGTTTTATTGTTTATTAAAATTGTTTGTGTTTTTCTTTGCATTCTAAAGAAGATGTGTCGAGGTGAAAAACTAACTAATTTAGAAATTGGAAACATTTTTGGATTCAAGAAAGAAAATTATTCCAACAATTATTCTTTGGTCGGTCAACAATTTTCTAAATGATCCAGAAAATTATGGGAAAAAAACGAAGAGGCCACACAGCAACAGCGACAACAGAACGAGAACTTAGGTCCATTTCACGCGAAGCTTCAAATCTGCTGCGTCAGCTCTCAAAATAAAGGGGAAAGTTGGAACTTCATCCAGTGTCCGGACAGTTCGTAAGTGATTGAACAGTATCCACATCTCCGACGAGAAAAACTGAAGAAAAAGTCACATTTACATCAGCGCCATAAAGATTGTAGATTGGAATTTTGCCGGGCACTGGAAGGAAGAATGGGAAAATGTAATTTTTTCCGACGAGAAAAAAATCAATTTGGATGAACCTGATGGCTTTCAATATTACTTTCACGATATGAGGAAATCGAAGTTGTTCCTGCCACGTCGTCACACTGCAGTTGGTTGCAACATGGTATGGGCTGCAATTTAATTTTATGGCGTAATAGATCTGGTTGACCTTCTAGGTCGGCAGAACTCAGCGAATTACATCGAGCTTCTTGAAATGCGGACAATCAATTTCCAGAGGACAAGTAAAAATAAAACTTTTAGAAATGGAACCGAAGAAATATTACCATTGCATTATTATTAAGGTCGACATTTTAAATGAGGGTAATCAAAACCTTAAGTTTGATTTAGAAACATGCAATTTGATATATATGCAGAGCAAGTGTAAAAAAATGTTTAATAATTGACCACAGACGCGCCCACTTTATAAAATGTATGTTTTTTTTCCTCTGTAAAGATTTTTAAATTTTTTAAAGGAATTTTATTGCATTTGACGTATCAATGTCATGTGACAACAAGATTTGGCAAATTGGCAAAATAGTTTATTTTTCCCAATTTCAACGTATTAAAAAAACAATATTTTATCGATTTTACTTAAATTTAAAATGAGAGTTTTGCAAATACATTTGAAAATTAAAAAAAAAAAACATTTAAAAAAAGGAAAAAAAAAAATAATTATTAAAACGACAAAACAATACAAAAGCAGGTCTATTCACCTCAAGCAACAATTGTGCACTGATCGCGGAGTGCAGAATTCGCCTAAAATTGCAAAATCAATATTTGCATTAATTGGCGGATTTTCCCAGGAGCGAATCCCAGGGAAAACAAGCAAAAAAAACCTCAGGAAATGTTTCCAATTTCTAATACAGAGTGAGAAATATAAGGGGCCTAATAATTCTGGCCAAGGCTGTAGGTGCAAGTAGTATACCTGCGACAGTCGTATTCTTTATTTAATGTTTAATAGTTTTAAATGTACAAAAAAAAACTTACCAGATTTTGTTTTATTTTTAGCCGCAATGAAAGCTAAATATGCGGGTGAATTATGATATGCTTTTAGAGACTTTTCATATTCTACCTGTAATTGAAACAGAGTAAAATTATTTATTTATTTTTTATTGCTTATTCAAAATATACTATCATAATAAAGAAAACAGTTAAGAAGTAGTAGGGGGAAAATAAATGCATATATGTATGTATGTATATATCATAAACAGTATCGAATGAATAAAGGTCAAGGCATTCTACCTTTGGACTTTTTTTTAGTAAAGCTTGTAGTGTTTTAATTAACTGGCGCCCAACGTGGGGCTGCATTCTGTAACACTGTTAACACAAACTCGAGTGAACTATAGCGATAACCAAGTTTAGGAACAGTGAAAGTGTTGTGAATGAAAATAGTGGACAACCAAGCCACTATATAGTGAATGAAAATAGTGGACAACCAAGCCACCAAACAGTGAAATAAATAAAAATAGTGGACAACCAAGCCACCAAACAGTGAAACAAACAAAAAATAGTGGACAACCAAGCCACGAAATAGCGAAATAAATAAAGAAAAAGTGGATAACCAGACCACTAAGTCGACAGTGTAGTGATAGGGAAAAACAAAGGCCCCCGAGTAGTTCTACTAACCAAAGGAACAAAAAGGAGTCAGGAAACTCCTCTGACAGCCGCCCTAACCAGCAGACGCAGCCAGAATTCACCTTCAAAACTAAAACGTTAAGAAGAAATGCTACAAGAAATAATTATTATACTACTGTAAGTCAATAGTAACCAACTTAAGTAACAATAAAAATACATTTTTTATAATATTTGCATGAAAACCATAAACCACATTCTATCTATCTGAACAAAAGAAAAATACTTGCACTACCTTAACAATTGTGAAAATACTAAATAGTGAATTTATATTCTAAATTATAGATTTAATCAATTTTTGTTTGCTAAATTATTGCTCTGAAGCAAATACGTTAACTAAAACATCCATTACCTTTACTTGAACGAGTGATATAATTGATTCCATCATCTAACAAAACAAATATATTTTGAAAGATGGTAAACCCTAATAATTTAATACGACCAGCTCGTCTAGAATTGTCCGCAGATAACGTTGCAGCTCCTCAACCTCCTGCTCCCGTTCCTCCCCCTGCTCCTAACGCAATTAACGACGACATGATTAGGCTGATTTCACAACTAGTGACCGAAACCCTTCAAATAAAGGGACGGCAACTTTTTAACTCCATCATGAACTCCGCGTCCGATATTAACAACTACGTAGACCAGCCAATAGACTTGGTTAACGATAGGAACTTTTCCGACATGGACAAAATACCTGATGTGGTGAAAAGCCTCAGAGAATTCTCTGGACAGCCACACGAATTCAACTCATGGAAAAAGAGTGTTGATAGGATACTCAAAATCTATGAGCATTTGAAAAGTACCCCCAAGTATTATGGAATCCTATCGGTTATCAGAATTAAAATTACGGGCTACGCAGACGTCGCCCTAGAATCATACAACACCCCATTAAATTGGGAGAAAATGTCAAAATGTTTCACCTTACATTATGCAGACAAGAGGGATTTAGGAACCCTCGAGTACCAAATGACAACATTAGTACAAGGTAGTAGTACGATCCCTGAATTCTATCAGGCCGTCTACCACCACTTGTCGCTTATCCTAAATAATTTAGGATCAATGAATATGAGTCAAGAATCCATGAATAACATGACCCAATGTATGAATAACATGAACCCTTGATACCTTCGTCAGAGGGTTGAAAGGCGAACTGCCTATGCTACTCAGCATCCGAGAGCCCGCTGTCTTACCGCAAGCTTTGCACCTTTGCTTAAAACTGCAAAATGTCGATTTCCGGGCTCAGCATGCAAACAATTCACAATCAAGCACCCGGAGAACGTTCTACCAAAAACCGCCTCCAGTTCCACCTAGAAGGAACAATTCTTCACATTTAGGACCAGCACCAATTCCATCACCGAGGCGGGAATTTCATCCTGAGTTACTCCATAACCCTCGAAATGCTCAGCCACCCCAGTTTTACAGGGAACCACAGTACCAGACGAAATACCAATACTCACCGCAACGACCACCGGCAAATCAACGCCTGCTTCCTCCCAAGCCAATGGACATCGACTATTCCATCAAATCCCAGAAGGTTAATTACCAGAACAGACCTCGTAACCAACAGTTTGTTCCACAGAAGCGCCAACATTCACAACAGGTCCACCAGCCACACAAAGTGCAGAGACTTTACCACACCGAAGGGCCCAATCCAGATGAGCAGACACCGGAAGAATACGAAAGTGAGATAGAACGAGAAGACCAAAATTATGACCAGACGTTAACGAATTACACTGACTCACAAGATGACCCTGAACTTGGTGAACCGGAGCAACTCGAAGACATCTATTTTTTAGACTAAGGTCCTCTTCGCTTCCTTACTTCGAACATATCGCAAGAAGCGGAGAGACATTAAAATTCTTAATAGACACAGGATCGAATAAAGATTACATCCAACCCCGGCATATCAGGAATCCTCTCCCGAATGAAAGACATTTCTACGTTAAAACAGTCGTACACACCATTCATTTGTCCAATTATTTGGGCATAATACAGATAAAATAAAATTTTTCATTCTCCCCACTCTTATCTCATTCGACGATATAATAGGCAATGATACTCTGAGAAAACTAAACGCGGTTATTCATACAAAAGATAGTTATATGACTATTTACCCAAACAAGGAACAAGGAACAGTCGGACAAACTCAAGGGTATAACTAACGACTGTCCTAATCTCTTCTCTGATCCTGACAAGAAATTTACTTACACCACCACCGTAAAAGGGGAAATTCGAACGACAACCAACGAGCCCATTTATTCGAGATCATACCCATACCCGATGGCACTCAAGGGAGAAGTCGAAAAACAAATAAATGACCTACTAAAAGGTGGTATCATTAGGCCATCTAAATCGCCTTACAAATCTACAGTTTGGGTCGTCCCCAAAAAAATGGACGCCTCTGGGGAAAGAAAATATCGCATGGTGATTGACTACCGCAAGCTAAACGCTGTTACCGTCGCTGACAGGTACCCGATCCCAGAGATTAATGAAGTTCTTGCCAACCTTGGCAAAAATAAATGGTTTACTATAGTTGATCTCAAAAGTGGCTTCCATCAGATCCCACTTAAAGAATCTGATATCGAAAAGAAAGTGCTGTTATGTTTATATCGATGACATCGTCATCTTCGGGAAAAACGAGATTGAACATCTTAAGAACCTGGAAATAGTGTTCAAGACGTTACAGGCCGCCAACATGAAAATACAGTTGGACAAGTGTGAATTCTTTTAGGAAGAAATAGAATTCTTAGGTTTTGTCATCGGTAGAGATGGGATTAAAACTAATCCCAAGAAAGTCCAAGCGATTGTTGAGCTACTTGGTATGTCAGGATATTATCACCGCTTCATTAAAGATTACGCAAAACTTGCGAAGCCCCTGACATCAAATTAAAACTACGTTCGAAAACTACACAAGACACATTTTTATCAAACCAGAGTACACGGAAGCAGACTTAGTAAACGCATTCAAGAGATACTTGAAACCTAATACTATAAATGGACTCTTGACAAACGAAGAAACTATGGGTAAGATACAAGAACTACCGTATTAAATTTACCCAAAAGATTGTTTAAAGATAAACCGACGCGCTCATCGCAACGCCGAAGAAAACCGAATTCAGTTGCTAGAAAATTTCTACTTCCCTAAAATGTTTTCAAAAATTAAAGCCTTAGTAAACCGTTGCGCAACCTGTAAAAAAAATAAATACGACAGGCATCCTAATAAACCACACCTGAAACCTACACCCATCCCTAATCCTGGACACACTATTCATATCGATATCTTTTCTACAGAAAAACAACTTGTCTTAACGGCCGTCGATAAATTCACAAAATTCGCCCAAGCTAAAATTATCTCATCACGCTCAATCGAAGACATTAGACGACCATTACGAGATATCATATTCTTCTTCTGCGTACCTGAAGTGTTTGAAATAGATAATGAGAAGGCACTAAATTCAGCCTCAATAACCTCAATGTTAGAAGATGATCTTCAAATCGAAATTTTTAAAACCCCTCCATATAAAAGTGAGGTGAACGGTCAAGTGGAACGCTTCCACTCCACGTTGTCCGAAATCATGAGATGTCTTAAATCCGTTGGACCTCCACGGTCTTTTGAAGAACTCCTAGACGAGCCGTGAATGAATACAACTTCACTGTCCACTCAACCACCGGTAAGAAACCGATAGAACTCTTTTAACTCTTTTCGAATACCCAGACTAAATCCCGATCAATTTGAAAAGACACGGTTGACTAACATCGAAAGACTTAGAAGTAAACAAGAGAAGGACATTAAGTACCATAACAAGAAAAGGAACCAAATTAGGACAAGTTATTTTTGTTAAAAATAATAAACGGATAGGTTCGAAATTAACTGGCAGATACCGACAAGAAATAGTTAAGGAAAATAAGAATTCTACAGTAATAACTGAATCCGGCAAAGTAGTGCACAAAAGTAATATTAGAAATTAACATTTATCTTTTCAGATGTGCCTTTTGCACCTGTCAGGCAACGATTCAAATATAGGACTTCTCAAACGCAGAAATAGTGACTTTTCACGTGGAACAGACGAAGATACAGGAAGAAAATTTCAAACTAATACATGTCATTGACTTGGACCAATACGACAAATTCACATCAGCGATAACCTCAATCCTTAACCTCGAATCTACCCAAAACTATACCATATCTCCCTTACTATCACATGAGCTGCAACAAATTAAAAATCTCCTGCATAACTTGAGACCGTGAATAACAAAACGTTCTCTGAATTTTATCGGCAGCGCATGGAAATGGATTGCTGGCAATCCAGACCATGACGACTTTGTCACCATTAAAGAAAAAATCACGGACGTCCTAACAAATAATAACAAGCAGGTCGTCATAATAAATATCACTAAAGTTCAAAATGAAATACAGAAATTGTTAAAAGAAGACAATAAATTAAGTTTCGATGTAATAACAAATGTTCAATACAAAATTAAACTTGTAAAAGAAGAAATAGAAAATATTGACTAACATCGAAAGACTTAGAACTGAACAAGAGAAGGACAATAAATACCATAACAAGAAAAGAAAGCCAATTAAAGTCTACCAAATAGGACAAGTTATTTTTGTTAAAAATAATAAACGGATAGGTTCGAAATTAACTGGTAGATACCGACAAGTAATAGTTAAAGAAAATAAGAATTCTACAGTAATAACCGAATCCGGTAAAGTAGTGCACAAAAGTAATATTAGAAACAAACTAACTAACCCCAATCCTTAACCTCGAATCTACCCAAAACCATACCATATCTCCCTTACTATCACATGAGCTGCAACAAATTAAAAATCTACATAACTTGAAACCGCGAATAACAAAACGTTCTCTAAATTTTATCGGCAGCGCATGGAAATGGATTGCTGGCAATCCAGACCATGACGACTTTGTCACCATTAAAGAAAAAATCACGGACGTTCTAACAAATAATAACAAGCAGGTCGTCATAAATCAATTATACAATGAGAGAATGAATAATATCACTAAAGTTCAAAATGAAATACAGAAATTGTTAAAAGAAGACAATAAATTAAGTAATTAAGTAATAAGTCGAGGTAATAACAAATGTTCAATACAAAATTAAACTTGTAAAAGAAGAAATAGAAAATATTAACTATGCCATCCACTGGACTAAATTAGGTATGATCAATTCACTTATTTTATCAAAAAGGGAAATATAACTTGCTACAAATATTTTAAATAAGCAACAGTTGCCCTATAACACAATAGAAGAAGCTTTAGATTTCTCAGAAGTAATAATCATAAGCAATAGCTCAATAATGCTCTATATTGTAAACATTCCCTTAACAACAAATGAAATTTATGAAAGTCTTGTGATTAAACCAGTAAAAAGGAATAATATTGTAACAGAAATTTTATTTGATGTAATTCTTAAAAATAATGAAGAAATGTATGGAACAGTAAGAAAATGTAAAAGTCATAACTCTCTATCCATTTGTAATTCCAAAGATATTGTTAACATTAGAAACGATACATGTATTCCTAACTTGCTCAACAGCCTCTCAGCTATCTGCAACACCGTCAATAGTTAGCTAAATCAATTTACCGGAACCCTACAAGCCGAAAATACTACCCACAGCCTCAATGGAACGTTCCTAATAAAATTCAACCACTGTAAACATCAATGGAAGAGCATTTATTTCCAGAGATGCATCAATGATGAAAGTATTACCGGCAACACTCCAACCCAACCCAAAAGAAAAAAAGTACAGGGAATTATTATCCTTGGAAATGATGAAGGACCTCCACATCAACAACACAAATGAAATCCGATTAGTACAAACAGAGAACAACGCACATCAAGTAACCACCTACTCGCTCATCTCCTGTCTTGGAATACTCGCCATAATAACCACGATCCGCAAGCTTTTACCTAAACGAAACAATACCAAGGTCACCATCCAAATTCCAGAAGAAAAGATCCACGAGAACCATCACGAACCAAGAACGATCGTATCACCTAACACACTCCAACATCTTGAGATGCCAAAGCAAAGGTTCAACAACCTTCCATATTTTTAGCGATTGTGGACAATCGCACTTAAGAGGGGAAGACTTAACACCAGCAGACGATGCAAACAACACCTGCACGCGCGAACCCCGATGAACGGAAATGCTGACCAAGCGTCTGGTGCAATTGATGCACACCGACTCATTCCCACGATAGCAAACAACAGCAGAAGCTGAGTTAGGGAAAATTACGTGATAAATATAAGCAATTCAATGTTCGTTGGTTTAGTTTTAATTTTCTTTCGAATGAATAAAGGTCAAGGCATTCTGCCTTTGGATTTTGTTTAGTAAAGCTTGTAGTGTTTTAATTAACTTGTCACGAAAAACAAGAAACACAATATCAAGTCGAAATTAAAAGTGAAAAATAAGCAGAACAGAAAACAGATATTTATACAGTCAGAGGTTTTTCTTCTCTTGGTCAGCTGGCAAGTTTACATCTCTTCAGCATATGTTGGTAGTGGGGATTTACGTTGGCTATGTTAGTTTTTCTGTTCATCGGGTTGTGCGTGTTGATTATGTGGAGAGTTTCAATAATCTTAATGATAATTTTTATAGAAATAAAAATCCTATCCTAAATCTGAAAATTTTGAGTTTTTATTCATTCCTGACTTTATTCATTATTATTATTATTATTATTTATTAACATATAAATTAAAAACAGAAATTCACATGTTAACAGTAGTGAGGCGACCACTAGCTGCAACGGCTTACGGCTCTAAGGTGTTAGACTATCTAAATTGAAATGTTTGAATTCAGGAGTAGTTTGTTAATATTTTTGATGTTTTCTAAGTTGATGTCGTTTAGAAATTCATATATTGTTTGGTTACTGGTAGGAATGGGATTCAGGGAGAAGGAAATTGGACAAAGCTTTTGGCCGAGGATGTGGAGGATGTCGATGACACAATTGCATTCCGTGCAGATCGGGGGTGGTTCTTTCCGTATGAGGTGTACATGTGTCAGGGCAGGGTGCCCTAATCGTAAACGTGTATAGTTTATGCACAGTTGTTTATTGCAGGTGGTTGGGTACATTGCAGGTGATCGGTCCTTGTTGATGTTGGCGTAGTGGTGTTTGTAGTTTTGCCAGTTGCGGAGGCGGTTCCTTTTGGTGAGGGTGTTGATTAGGCGTTGGAGGTCTATTTTAGTGTATGTATTGAAGAGGAAGACTGGCGCACGTATACATTCCTTTGCTACAGTATCAGCAAGTTCAGTTTAATTTTTGGTTGGTGTTTAATAACCAAGTCTTTTATTCGGTTTGCTAATAAGTGGTTTTGATTTGGATTAGCGACTGCTTGTATTGTCGATAGACTATCCGAGCATATGACGTATTTACCACGTAATTGGGTTATGGTTTTGGCTGCCTCAAATACCGCTACGGCTTCGGCTGTAAAGTTGGATGCGCAGTCTGGTAAAAGTCCATGTTTTATGGTCTCCCCATGCTCATAAACAATCGAAAAAGATGTTGCTTGATGTGTTTTACAGCCATCCATAAAAATGAGTTTCCAGCCTTGAGATTTCAAATTGCTTGCAATTTCATTATAGGGTGCTCGAAATATAATTCCTGGTGTTTGCGTATTGTTGTCTCTGGTGAGTGTCGTGACGAGGGAGGAGGATTGAATTTTCCATGGAGGGGAAGTAAGGAGAGGATCTTTTATTCTTTTGGTTATATAAATTTCTAGCTCCTGGGCCTTGGTTAGTGTAGTTGAAATTGCTGAAGGTATCCTCTTCTTCTTTTTAGCTCGTATGGTGTTATCTATAGTTTCATCAATAATGGAGTTTGTTGAGAAGACCAGTTTGGGGAGCAGTTTCAAAGAATGCTCATAAGCCATTTCTTCAAGGGTGGGAAATCCAGCCTCAGCTAGTATGTTGAGTATAGGTGTGGTTCGGAAGGCTCCTATGCTTCTTCTTGCTGCTTGGTGATAGTACGGTTTTAGTACATTTAGTGTACTTTTCGGGCAATTTCCATAAATTTCTAGGCCGTATGTTAATTTGCTTATAACTATGGCTTTTGTTATTCTGCACAATGTATTAATATGAACATTTAGTTTCTTACTGGCTAGATAACTTATTATGTTAGTAGTTGCAGCTAGGCCTTTTCTTAAGTTGTTACAGTGTTGGTTCCATTTATACTTATTGCTAAAAATTAGTCCTAGGATTTTAAGTTCAATTACATTCTCAATTGATATATTGTTGATTTTAACGTTAATTTGTGGACAAAGCTGTTTTCTGCAGATATGAAGAACTTTACATTTTTCCAAAGAGAGCTTCGCTCCTGAGATTGTTGACCAAGACAAAATGTTTTCAATGACATTGCGGAAGATATCTTGCACTTTGTTGGTGTCGTTTTGTTTGCACATAATGTGCACATCGTCCGCATATATGCAATGGTCTAAGGATTTATGTTTGGAGATTATTTGGCTGAGCTCTTCGAAGGCAATGATGAATAGAACCACAGAAAGAGGTGAACCTTGGGGGATCCCGTTACTTAACGGAAACGTGGGGGAAAACTGGTTGTTAACCCGCACGCAGAATTTTCTGTTTGACAGAAAAGATTTCACAAAATTAAAGATTTTGGGTCCTATTCGCCATTCTTTAAGTTTGTTGAGTATAAGATGGATTCCTATTCTATCGAAGGTCTTCTCGAAGTCGAGTGAAAGGATGGTAATGTGGTTTCTCGCTGACAATGCATTAGAGATATAGGTGTCTAGGTATAGCAGACTGTCAATTGTTCCTCTTTTTGTCTTGAAAGCAACTTGCTTGGCGCTTACTAGTTTTTGGGATTCGATAAACCAAAAAATTCGTTTAGCTACTATTTTTTCTAAAATTTTAGAATAGCAGGGGATGAGAGAAATAGGTCGAAAACCCTCTACGTAATTTTTTTCCATCTTTGGTTTGGGAATAGGGATTATCATTGCTGTTTTCCAATATTGGGGAACTACTCCTGTGTGAAGAATATTATTGTAAAGGTTAATTAATCTGATCTTAAATTCTTTATTTTATAATTGGCTAAGATATGCGGTCTCTACCTGGGGTTTTACCTTTTAGTTTGTTGAGGCAACAGTCGAATTCCAATTTTGATATGGGTCCTTCGATATGTTTGGCGGCGTTGCAGGTGTTGTTTGCATTAATTGTTATTAGAAGGCTGCTCATCTTTTTTGCGTAAAACTCACTGGAGAACATTTCGTCTTTGGATTGTTTTGACCACGTATGAGCAAAGTAGCAAGCGATGTCAGATGAGGCGGATATTACACCGTCTGGTGTTTCTATGCGATTTATGTGACTAAGTGGAGGGTCACTAGTAAGGCAACGGATGTTGTGCCAAATTTTTCCTGAGGGAGAGTTTGTGTTTATTGCCGAGGTAAAGTCGTGAAGGCATTTGACTTTACTTGTTTTCATTGTCCTACGGAAAATGCTATTGCTTTTTTTGAAAGCGATTAGATTAGATTGTGTTGGTTTTTTTTAAATACCCGCCAAGCTTTGACTTTCAAGTCCCTTAAAAGTTTCAATTCAGAACTCCACCAGGGCACGTTACGTTTAGTGATGAAAGGTGACGTCGAGGGGATACATATGTTGGCAGCATCTCGAGAAACTTTTAATAAGGTTGCGGCTTCTTTGTTTATATTGGAAGACGGCGCTCTTTTTGTTAGTTTGTTAGAGGCACAAGATTGAAATTTTTCCCAGTTTGTGTAATCTATTTTGAATTTGATGGTGGAGGGGGTGGTGGAGGTTGTTGGACTCTTCTTAATGGAGGTGATGATGGGAAAGTGATCGCTGTTGTGTAGGTCTTCTAATATGTGCCAAGATGTTTTGGTATATAGGGCATTTGAGCAGCATGACAGGTCAACATGTGTCAAAGTATTGTGGGTCGAGAAATGAGTGGGGGAGCCGTTGTTTAATACGAAGAGATTGTGTTTGAGTATAAAGTCCTCCCATGTGACGCCATTTCGGTTGCTGACAGCAGAGCCCCATAGCGTACTCCAGGCATTTATGTCACCAACGATTAAGACAGGTGTTGGAATTTGTGTAAGAATGTTTTCTAGGTCAGATAAAGTGTAAGATTGATTGGGGGCGATGTATAAACAGATGATCGAAAGTTTGAAGCAGGTATTTATTTGAATAGGCAAAGTTAAGATGTTAGAGATTACATTGAGTTTAATGTGAGGGATATTTTTTTTTAATTAGGATGCCAATGCCTTGCTTAGACATTGTGAACTGTGGATGGTTGTGAAAATAACCTTGGGTGTGATCGGTTTTGATCCAGAACTGTAGTGGGTTTCTTGGAGTGCGACTACGTCTGGTAAAAATTGTTTAATTAATAAATTTAACTCGTCATAGTTGTTTACATACCCTTTAATATTCCATTGAAGAGTTTGAAACTGATTATTTCCCGGGGATGACTTATTGGCAATATACGCAGAGGTATATTGAGAAAAGACATTTGTACTTGAGCCGTAATTGTTATTTGTTTTAGAAACACGTTTGTTAACTTGGTTTGGTTTTGGTTGCTGATTGTTGAGTTGACAAGGTTGTCTTAGTTGATTAGGAGGGCCCTGTTGGTCAGACTCCGGGCCATGCCGGTTTGACAAACCGGAACAGCTCAAAGTCTGAGCAACAGGGCCGTTTGCATTTACATCTATGTTTTTATTGCATGGCATCATCGTCGTTTTGGGTTTGGTTTAAGTAGTATTTGTTTTTGTTGATGAGTTCAAGAGTAAATCTTGATATGGGTGAGTTAGTGAGATCTTGAGTATTGTCTACGGGGGAGGGTGGAGAGTTTTCGCTTCGAGAGAGATAATTTTGTAAGGAGTTTATTGTGCTGTCTGCTTGTGATTTATGTGAGTCAATGGCTGTGGGCTTAGGGTTTGATGAAATATTTGAAAGGTCGTTATTGTTATTGTTGGAGCTGATGAGAGGTTTATTTGTGAGTGTTTTTGGTGTACTTGTAGCTTGGGCTGTATATTTTTGGTTTAGAGTGGGTAGAATAGATGAAGGATCGTGATCGTTAGTATTTCGAGATTTCGCCTTATTTGTAGTATCTTTATGTGTTGTTGTGGCTGGAGGAATTTGGTTTAGAGGTGTGGAATTAGAAGAGATTTCCGATGATGTTTGCTGTGTATTGTTTTTGACTGCATTAGCATAATTTGCGGTGTTGATGGTGAAGGGATTTTGAATTTTGTACATTTTTCGCGCTTCTGTCATGCTGCATTTATGTGTGGTTTTAATTTTAAGGATTTCTTTGGCCTGTAGGTATCGTGAGCAGGTTTTGGAAAGGGGAAGTGTGTTCTTCTGTGCAATTTGCACATGATGTGCGCGTGCATTTTTCAGGGGCATGAGGGGGTAGATTACATGATTCACATGATGGAGGATTTTGACACCGTTTTGTCCTGTGACCCAAGCGTTGACAGTTACGACACCGCATTGGATTGGGGAAATACTCCGAAACTTTCACATTATACCACACAATGTTGAGTGAGTTGGGGGGTTGGAAAAGATCGAAGGTAAATAGCATGAGGCCGGTTGTTCTTTTTAAATTTATAGACGTCAATTACGCCTTGTCATCTCATTTCCTTAATGATTTCTTCCTCAGGAACGTTTATTAGATAAGGTGCGTAGACCATGCCTTTAAATGAATTAAGGTAAGGGTGTAATTTCACAGTGATTGGACAGAGATTTGAGAGGGTTTTTTTTGACAAGAAAAGATCCGCTACTTTTGGGGATTTAACAAGGATAAGTAAGTTACCATCACGTAGCTGGGAGATTTGTTCGTAGGAAGAGCTAATATTGTCTATTGCTTTTTTAACCAAGAATATGTTGAGTGAAGATAGAGGTTTGTCTTGGTTTGTGGAAGAGATTAATATAAATTTAGGGTTGTTGGATGTGTTAGCAGTAGGGAAGACAATATTTTCACTAGAAATTCGTGGGGGACTTTTCTTTCTTTTTTTCTTTTTTGATATCCGGTGGTTCGGGGTCTAAAGACTTAAACATGTTGCCCAAAGGCGCACGTGGCCCAGTGGCCATGACAAGATTATGTGATTTTGTCACACTCACTCACACGCACTTTTCGAATAAAACAGAAGAGGAGAGAAAGAGAAAACAACAATAAATTAAATTTAGGAGAGAGATCGAAAATATCACAAGCGAGAGCACAAACTGGTAAGAGGTCTTTACCGTTTCAAGATCAGCCGATGACTGTGACTTTATTCAAATTATATAGTTTGTTCGGAAATCGTAAAAAGAAAATATAGAAATCAAATAATTAAAGAAACTTTTGCTGAAACAGAAAACTTTACTTTCTTTTTGTTGTTTATACATATTGTAACATAATGTAGCATAATGCAACAAATTCCGAAGTGTCTTTTCATTCTGGCAGAATTTTGGTCCGAAGTGTCTTTTCATTCGAGGTTCGTGTCTGCAATTAGTCTCCACAGTTCGGATAATATCACGGATAAGAGAGAACAAGAGATTATTGGCTGCAGCTGTCATCCTGGAATTATTACATCAGAATTTTTATTTTGAGTTCCAGTGGTCGAAGAATTTGCTAGAAGTTTCTGGCTATTAGAAATGCGGCTATTTAAGGACAGATGGCGATCGAGACCAAGCAGTTGGTTTAGAACCGTGGCGAAGAGATTGGAAAAGTGATAATGGGCGAAGTTGTAATTTTGTGATAAAATGAAAATTGAGAGTTAACAAGAAGTAATTAGTTTGGATTTGTGAATTAAGTAATTGAAAGGAGATAAAGTGATTTGAGAGGAAAGAGACCTTGTAAGAAAAGAATTTGCTAAGAATAGTATAGTGTGAACTTGAATTGCTCTATGGACTAGAAAATAAAGAAATAAATTTCACAGAATATCGTTTTATCTACTCGAGCCGTAGCTCGCATATTACATTGGTGTCAGAAGTGGGATAAAACTTATTCTGTGAATAACTATTTCCGTGGTGTGAAATTGCACAAAAAAAAAAAACATTTCTGTGTTGAGTTAATTAGTTGCGCAAAATGGGTCGCAAATTGGGGAAACTAACTATAATTCAACTAAAGGCAGAACTCAGTAAGCGGAATATCGACACAACTGGGAGAAAAGATGCCCTACTGATTCGTCTGGAAGAAGCAATAAAGCAGGAAGGAGAAAATCCACATGACGTAGAGTTTGACGTGGGAGAGGAACCAGCAAGTACAGTAGCCGACCCGGATATAACAAGTCTGCTCCTGCAACTTAAGTCAGTCATGGACGAACAAAGGAAAACAATGGAAGACCAAAAGAAGTCTCTGGAACTTAAGATCGATGACCAAAAGAAAGCAATAGACGACCAAAAGAACTCTCTAGAACTTAAGCTGGACGAACAAAAGAAAGCAATGGACGAACAAAAGAAAGCAATGGACGACCAGAGGAATTCTCTAGAACTTAAGCTGTACGAACAAAAGAAAGCAATGGACGAACAAAATAATTCTCTAGAACTTAAGATGGACGTACAAAAGAATTCTCTAGATGCTCTGGAAAGCAAACTTGATGAGCAAAATAGGAACTTGGAATCTAAATTCGAAGCGATCGAAAAGAAAATCGAGAAGGTCGAGACGCAACTCGAAAAAGTCGAAACTAGATTCGATGAAAACTTTGAGAAACATGAAACTCAGTTCGGGAAGATAGAGACTCAGTTTGAAAAAGTGGATACGCAATTCGAGAGAATAGGAAAGCAAGTTGAAAATCTTGCTAAGGAACTCAGCAACGTGAAGAGACAGAAAGCACGGGAATATTCCACTGACGGTCTGAGAAGAAAGGAGATGCAGCCTAATATCTTCGATGATCAAACATCATAGCCAATTTATAAGAGGCAATTCGAAGCGGCCGCAATGACCACTAGCTGGGATGATGAAGAGAAGTCTATTGCACTCACACTTGCACTGAGGGGTCCAGCTGCGGAGCTCTTGCAGACTATCCCGGAAGATAAACAGCAGAACTACGACTCTCTGGTTCAGGCTATCGAGATGCGGTTTGGGGATGAACACATGCAGCAGGTGTACAGGGTTCAGCTGCATAGTCGAGTCCAGAAAAGGGGAGAAACGCTCCAACAGTTTCATACCCTAAAGCCGGTGAGGAGCTTATCAACGAAATGGCGGTGGAAGCTTTTATTCAGGCCATAGAGGACAGACAACTGCAAATGGCTGTAAGGATGGCTGAAAAGCGAACATGCCTCCCTGAGGCATTGGCATTCGCTTTGTCAATGAAGGCTGCGGACCAAGCATACCAGGGAATACACCGTGTCAGAGAAATGTCCGTCGTGGAATGCTCATGCCAGAGAACAGCCGTCATGGATGAAGACAAAGCTCGCGGAATTGGAATTGCAACCAAACCGGACACCTACAACGGCAGTGCAGAAGTGCACCTAGACGAGGAAATTGTCCACATTGCGGAAGTAGGAGAAGCAGAGAGGAAGCATCTGGCGGTGATAACATCCATCCTGTCAGTCAGACTTCCGAAAACCAGCAGTCGGGAAATGCGTAAGGACCAGCTTCGCGGGGCAGAAGTTGGTTACTGGAATCGAGGCCCCCAGGACCACCATTCAAGTTTCGCAAACCAAACGGGGTAACAAGAGCCTGACAGTGGAGGCACTAATCAACAAGAAGAAGTGCGTAGCCACCATCGACACAGGTGCCACTGCCTCCATTGTAAGAAGAGATATCGTCAGAAGCTCCTGGCTGCACAACACCAACAGCTACTGCCTGAAGACTGCAACAGGGGAAATGGCGAAGGTGTTTGGAGAAGTTCGTCTTACGATTACTCTGGCGGGACTGACGTTCTCCCATGCGTTTCTGGTGGCAGATATATGCGACGAGTGCATCATCGGAATAGACTTCATGAAAGCAAATGAAGTAATCTTGGACATCGGGATGCAAGTACTGAGGTATCGAAATGTGGAGATTCCGATGGTGTACGGAAACGAGAATGCCGTAACTCTCAAGACAGTCATCAGCAAAAACGAAGTTTTGCGCCGTCTTCAGAGACAATCATTTGGACGAAGCTGGAAGGTGATCTTGAGAGCCACCGATTCTACATAGTAGAACCAGACCCAGAGAAGAATTCTCAAGACTACA
The DNA here is from genome assembly GCA_963082735.1 of Pocota personata. NCBI lineage: Eukaryota > Metazoa > Arthropoda > Insecta > Diptera > Syrphidae > Pocota > Pocota personata. Next base: position 96,184,798 of record OY720431.1, on the reverse strand, counting down.
TCGTGGGAAAGACGTTAGTCGAACCAAAGAACACCATGGTTCCAGTGAGAGTTTCGAACGCAAGACCACACACTGTCAAACTAAGGCGAGGGGAGGTGACTGGAAAATGCACGCCGATTACCGCCGTCACAACAATATCTGAACGTGATGCTGGAAAACCTCTCCCATCACCTTGGACAGCGGAAACGAGAGAGACTATTCTCCAGTCCAGTGAGCTGAATCAGGAGCAGCGAACTATGGCAGAGAAACTTATCAATGAGTACGCTGATGTATTCGCCTCACAGGACGGAGAATACGGCCGAACACACCTAGTACAACATCGAATAGACACTGGTGATACTAGACCAATTCGTCAGCCTGCTAAGCGCCTTCCATTGGCAAAGCAGACAGAAGTTGCAGAGATGGTGTCGGCAATGGAGAAAGAAGGTCTGATTGAAAGTTCCAAAAGTCCGTGGGCATCACCGGTTGTACTGGTTAAGAAGAAAGATGGCAGCACGCGGTTCTGCGTGGACTATCGGCAGCTCAATTAGATCACCAAGAAAGACAGCTATCCTCTGCCACGGATTGATGACACGCTAGCCACACTATCAGGAGCCCGATGGTTTTCCACTCTCGACTTGAAGAGTGGCTACTGGCAGGTACAGATCCATCCAGAAGACCGGGAGAAAACCGCCTTCACCGCAGGAAATGGGCTATGGCAATTCACGGTAATGCCATTCGGGCTGTGCAACGCTCCGGCGACTTTCGAGCGATTGATGGAATGTGTCCTGCAAGGGTTAACATGGAAAACCTGTTTGGTATACTTGGATGATGTCATCGTCGTAGGAAAAACGTTTGCGCAACACCGAGACAATCTAAGGGATGTGTTTCAAAGGCTTCGAAGTGCCCACCTGAAGCTCAACCCCAAGAAGTGCGCCCTGTTTAGAGCGGGAGTCAAGTACTTGGGGCACATAATTTCAGCGAAAGGAGTGAGAACCGATCCAGAGAAGGTCGAAGCGGTGAAAAACTGGCCAGTCCCCAATGATAAACACCAACTAAGGAGCTTCCTGGGCCTAGCCACCTACTACAGACGGTTCGTTCATGCCTGCACCAGTTGACGGAAAAGGAATTGCAGATACAGATGCTAGTAATGTCGGGGTAGGAGCCGTACTCTCCCAGGTACATGATGGCCAAGAGAAGCCAGAAAGGAACTACTGCGTGACAAGGCGGGAACTTCTAGCTTTGATCTTGGCTACGAAGCATTTTCACAAATACCTTTATGGGAGAAAGTTCGTTCTTCGCACAGACCATGCAGCCTTATATTGGCTATTACAGTTCAAGAGTCATGAGGGTCAGGTCGCAAGATGGATCGGAAGGCTGCAAATATACGACTACGAAATACAGCATCGTAAAGGAAAGCTCCACTCTAATGCGGATGCACTGTCCCGGAGACCATGCAGAACGGATTGTAAACATTGTGCGCGTCAGGAAGAACGGGAGCTGGTTTCCATCCCAGAATGAGAACCGAACCTATCGCCGGCTGGAGCGTAGATGAGATCCGAAACGCTCAGAAGGAAGACCCGGATATCGAACCGATTCTGGCCTGGAAGGAGAACATGGAGAAACCGGATCACCAGGACATCTCTCACAGAAGCCCGACCTTAAAGGCGTATTTTGCGCAGTGGGACTCCCTCCATGTCCAAGAAGGTGTTCTGAGAAGAAAATAGGAATCCTCCGACGGAAAGTCATTTGCAATGCAGCTTGTCGTGCCGCGGACGAGGGTCAAGGAGGCGTTACAGGAAATGCATGGCGGGGCGTCCGGAGGCCACTTGGGAGTGAATAAGACGCTAGAAAAGGTACGAGAACGTTTTTATTGGTTAAAAGCAAAGGAAGATGTCGAAGACTGGTGCAGAAAATGCGACGTGTGTGCAGCTAGCAAGGGTCCGAGAATCAAAACTCGAGGTAAGATGCACCAATACAACGTGGGAGCACCTTTTGAACGAATCGCCATTGACATCGCAGGGTCCTTTCCGGAAACCGACAATGGTAATCGGTATATACTCGTAGTAATAGACTATAAGTGGCCGGAAGCGTTTCCGATTCCTAACCAGGAAGCCAGAACCGTGGCGGAGCAGATCGTCTACAATTGTGATTCGGTTGTGATTGTTTCTAGACGTGATTTTATTTTGCTCTCTTATGATGTCAGTGGTTTGTTATAATTGCAACAATTCCCTATCCGGTGAATGTACTATTTGTTGTGACGTTTGTTGCATTAAAGTCCATTCATCCTGTGCTAATATCAGTGATAACGCTGTGAAGTTAATAAACTCGAACGTTAACCTGTGTTGGAGGTGTAATGCGTGTAAAAATGGCCCATTGACGGTTTGTTTAGATAAAATCAGTAACTTGTCTACCGCTTTGAGTGACCTAAAATCTGAATTGGAACTATTAATAAATTCTTTGGGTGTAGTGAAAATGAATGATAATTCCAATTTAAATATTGATGCTAGTAAAAATTAACGACAAATCATTACTCGATCAAAACAGAAACTTAAAGTCAATGAACCTTCATTTGTATCATTACCCAAGAACAGAACTAACGTTAACTCTCCTTCGATCGGGCGAACAATTGCAAAAAAAAACTAGTACTAACATGCATTTAGCCTCTCAACGAAAAGTGCAGACCGCAAAGCTAAGCACCAGTACCGCTACCGCTACAAAAGCAAATGAAAAGAGTGCAGCCGCTCTCAGTTATATGGCAATACTTAATATAAATCGCTGTGACGTGGGTCTTGGAGGTGTGTCGATTGCGTCTGCTACTGCTGATCTTCTCGCTAATCAGATTGCCCCTGCAATCTCTGGTAATGCTACTGCTTCTAGTGATCTAAATGATGTTGCTGCTGCTCCTATTGCTAATTGTAACAGTCTACCTCATTCTGACGTTGAGCCGGAAAATTCTGTTGCTGTTTCTGCGGATGCTGTTACTGCTGTTTCTATAACTTTAGATGCGAATGAAGGCGAATGTAATATGGACAAATTCCATTCTAAAAAACCTCGATCTCCGGTTGCTTCATTTGCTGATGTTGTTACTTATTCTCTCGCCTCTGAAAAATCTGTCGATACCAATGTTCAAACTATTGCTGATGTTGTCGCTCATATCCATGATGCTTCCGCTGGTATTTCAGGTGATGAAGAGCGTGGTAACTTAAACATATTAAGGACCAATAAGCCAACAACTATTATTGGAACTAACTGCGACCATGCTGATATCGGCGTAATACATAGACTTAAATGGTTCCATTTGGGAAGTTTTCGCCCATCCACCACTACGGACACCATTCGCAGCTACGTTGCCTCTAAACTTTGTGTTAGCCCAACATTGATCTCATGCTATAAACTTACCAAGAGGGATAGGGACGAGACAATTCTAAAATTCGTCAATTTTAAAATTGGTGTTCCAGCTGAATTGAAGGATGCAATTTATGAGGCGAATATCTGGCCTGTTGGTGTGAAGCTGCGTTCTTTCCTGCAACGTTCAAAAAACGAAGAAGGTCGGATGGAGCCCATCAAAACATAAAGAGCGCCCTAACACTGTCAGACACTGCCATTAATCAGTCATCGAAAAAACTCAATTCTGTTAATCTTTTTTATCACAACGCCAGTGGAATGAGGTCTAAGGTTTATGACCTGTTTGTCTCATCTTCCCAGCTTATGTATGATGTCATTGTAATAACTGGGACCTGGCTTTATGGTGGTATACTTTCGTCAGAAATATTTGATAGTAGACTTTACACCGTATTCCGATTTGATCGATGCAAGACTGCCATGGACCGTGGAGGTGGAATTTTAATTTCTATTCGATCCACTCTATCTTGTAAGCAAATATCATTGCCAATAACTGAAGTAGAACAATTATGTATTTTAATTAATGTAAATCCAAATTCCCAACTAATAATCATTGCTAGTTATGTTCCGTCAAATGGTATTGCAAGTACTTATTTTAAACACATAGATAATATTGAGCATATATCTAAAATTTATAATAAGACATCTCACTACTTATGCGTGTTAGGGGACTTTAATTTTCCCGATGTTACGTGGACGTGGTCAGATGAAGATAATATGCTAATCCCTACGAATTGTGATATAGAGTATGAACTTAATTGAATAGACTTTTTATATTCCTTGAACCTCTCGCAAGTTAACACTGTCCACAATTCATTAAACAGATTATTAGATCTTTTATTTGTTTGTGTAAAGGAATTAAAAGTAAAATCAAATTCTGCTTCTTGTGAATTACTTAATAACTCGATCTATCACAAGCAAACTGAGTTCGAATTTGAATTTTATTCTATTCTGGATCCGGTTAATATTAACAGTAATTGTAGTTATTTTAATTTCTTTAAAGCAAATTTTACTGGTCTAAACAATTGGATTAATTCCTTCGATTGGAAGGAGGAATTTTATAACCTTAGTCTTAATGAGATGTATGCTCGTTTTATAGCTACTATTAACTCTGGGTTTGAAATGTATGTGCCATTAACTTTCAAGAAGAAACTCTCTAAACCCCCTTGGTATAATCGTCGGTTAATGAATTTAAAGAACCTTAAAACTAAAGCACTTAAACGGTACAAAAAGTCGCAAAACTTGGTTGATTATGCTGGCTTTTGTACCTTGAGAAAACAAGTCTTGCTTACTTAGCAGGTTTCTCCACAGAAATTATATTATGGATATCGAGAGCAAGCTAGTAACTGATGCCAAAAGCTTTTGGAGTTTTATAAAGCATAAGCGTAATACGTATGGTATTCCGGAGATTATGTCGTATTAAAACGTAGAATCCAATAATATTGGAACTTCTTGCGAATTGTTTGCTCGATTTTTCGAATCTGTATACGTAAATAACACTTCGATCCACTTAGCTCCAGCCAACGTAATCGATCAAAGAGTGGATATTGGTTGCATTTATCTCGATTTTCATGACATCGTTCTAGCTCTTAGCAATCTAAAACCATCGGCAAGTGCAGGAGTGGATGGTATTCCAGCATTGGTTTTAAGAAGCTGTAAGGACAGTATCTGTTACCCCCTTCTATTTATCTTTAACTTATCACTTAAACTTGGCATTTTTTTAGATGAGTGGAAGGTCTCATTTCTAGTTCTAATATTTAAATCTGGCTCTAGAAATGACGTCAAGAACTACAGAGGAATCTGTAAATTATCAGCCATCCCTAAGCTCTTTGAGAGTATAGTCAAAGATAAATTGGAATTTTATGTCAAAGAATATATTTCGGAATCTCAACATGGTTTCGTTTCAGGGAGATCCACAGCCTCCAATCTCGTATATTTCACATCGTCTGTATTAAATTCATTTGAAAGGGGTTAACAGGTGGATACGGTCTATACCGACTTTAGTAAGGCATTTGACTCTGTGAATCATAGTGTCTTAATACGCAAACTGTATTGCTTCGGTTTTCACTCATCTATTTTGAGATGGATTTCATCTTTTTTAATGAATAGAGTGCAGATTGCAAAAATTGAATCTTTTCTTTCAGAACCATTCAATTGCAGCTCAGGTGTACCTCAAGGCAGTCACCTGGGCCCTTTACTTTTCATTATATTTATTAATGATATAACAACTGTGCTAAGCTACAGTCAATGCCTACTATATGCAGATGATCTAAAGCTGTTACTAAGAATTTCAAGTTTAAATGATTGTATAAAGCTCCAAAGTGATATTAATGATCTTTCTATATGGTGCAAAGATAACTACCTTCTCCTTAACATAAAGAAATGCAACGTAACAACTTTTTGCAGATGTTTCAACCCAATTATTCACCGATACTCCATTAATTCAGTAGAGTTAACTCGGGTAAATGTTATTAAGGACCTTGGTATCGTTTTTGATCAGGCGTTAACTTTTTGCGATAATGTAGACTATATACCGTCAAAAGCTAACTCCATGGTTGGCTTCATTAAAACAAATGCAGTAGAATTTTCTAATCCCCACTCGCTGATAACCCTTTTTATAGCCCTTGCTCGATCTCTTCTGGAATATTGTGACATCGTTTGGTGTCCTTATTACCAGGTGCATATTAATCGGGTGGAAAGCATTCAAAGAAGATTTTCCAAATTTGTTTTTTTTTTTTAAATGCGTTGGAATTTCTCACCGGAATATGATGCTAGATGCCAACTGCTGGGTTTAGCTAAGCTTCTAAATCGAAGAAAGATCCATGATGTAATGTTTGTGAGAGACCTCCTTTGTTATCATTTAAAAAGCCCTTGCTTGTTAGCTTTAATCACCATTTACGCTCCTGAAAGGCTATTGAGACAAAGAGAGTTTCTTTTTCGTACAATACATAGGACAAACTACGGGTTGAATGAGCCTATGTCTCGAGTTATTTTAAATTTCAACTCGGTTTGGTCTGTTGTAGATCTAAGTTTATCCAGAACTATGTTCAAAAACATTTTATTTAGTTTTATTGGTTAATTGTGTATGTAAATTCAAATTCTCATATTTATTTTATCTATATTTAATTACTTTTGTAATCTATTATATATATACATATATATCACAATCTGTTAAGTTATATACTTGTAGATGAAATGAAATAAATAAATAAATAAATAAATAAATAAATTGGGTTAGCAGATTCGGTGTGCCCTTGGAATTGCATTCTGACCAAGGGCGGAACTTCGAATCAAGGATCTTCCAAGAGATGTGTCAACTACTCGGAATCAAAAAGACACGGACAACCCCGCTTCATCCACAGTCGGACGGTATGGTGGAGCGTTTCAATAGGACTTTGGACGAACATCTCTCGAAGGTCGTAAGTGACTACCAACGGGATTGGGACCGGCAGATTCCCTTGTTTTTGATGGCCTATAGAAGTGCCGTGCATAGCACTACTCGACATACGCCGTTCGAAATCTTGTTTGGTGGAATAGCTCGGTTACCCAGTGAGGTGAAATTTGGATCCCCTACCAATGAGCCCAGAAATGAAGAAGAGTACGTGGCGGACCTTAGGGAAAGGCTTAGGGACATACACCAAAGAACCAGAAGCCAGATTAAGATGACGAGCGACCGCATGAAGACCAGGTATGATGCCAAGGCAACAACGTCAGGATTCCAGGAAGGAGATCTAGTGTGGCTGTATAATCCCCATCGCCAAAAGGGGAAATCACCTAAGTTGCAGCAGAACTGGGAGGGTCCCTACAGAATAATAACCCGCATCAACGATGTTGTCTACCGCATCCAGCGAGGACCAAGGGCCAAAATGAAAGTGGTTCATGTGGACCGACTGAGTCGATACAATGGCCGAAGTGAGGACGTTACACTAAGAGGGGGGCAGTGTAACATAATGTAGCATAATGCAACGAATTCCGAAGTGTCTTTTCATTCTGGCATAATTTTGTTCCGAAGTGTCTTTTCATTCGAGGTTCGTGTCTGCAATTAGTCCCCACAGTTCGGATAATATCACGGAGGATAAGAGAGAACAAGAGATTATTGGCTGCAGCTGTCATCCTGGAATTATTACGTCAGAATTTTCTTATTCCAGTGGTCGAAGAATTTGCTAGAAGTTTCTGGCTATTAGAAATGCGGCTATTTAAGGACAGATGGCGATCGAGACCAAGCAGTTGGTTTAGAACCGTGGCGAAGAGATTGGAAAAGTGATAATGGGCGAAGTTGTAATTTTGTGATAAAATGAAAGTTGAGAGTTAACAAGAAGAAGTAATTAGTTTGGATTTGTGAATTAAGTAATTGAAAGGAGCTAAAGTGATTTGAGAGGAAAGAGACCTTGTAAGAAAAGAATTTGCGAAGAATAGTATAGTGTGAACTTGAATTGTTCTATAGACTAGAAAATAAAGAAATAAATTTCACAGAATATCGTTTTATCTACTCGAGCCGTAGCTCGCATATTACAATATGTACATATTAGCATCACTGAACTACGATAGTACTCAAGCATTTTACATTGACAAATAACTAGCTTCTAGTTAACCGGTTATTTTTTCGCAAATTTATATTTACTATATTCCTCACAATTGCAAAAAAATAAAAAAAAACTACACATTAAATTACAACGGTCAATGAACTATATAACATGTGACAATACTTGCTCCTATAGGGCAAGTATTGTCTTCGTGAAAATGTTCGATCTCGAGAATTTAATCAACGTTTGTGTTACTATAGAGGAACTCGAAAAAGTAGGTCTCGCAATTCTGTTTGACCACCTGTTTTACCTTGGACTGCAAGCTAAACGGCTGGATGGATTTTCTTCAAACTTCATTTTAGCCTCAAAATTAACGGTACTTGTTTAGAGGTCAATCTTGAAAAAGTCCAATTTCCTCTAAATCGGCTCTAACGGCTCAGTTTTTCACTAATAAATTGAATAACGGTACTTTACTTATTATTAGCTGGGACAATTTTATTCACAACTGATATCTACGTCATTTTCGACATATGTATGTAATAACATGCCATTCAAATTTTGGACACATGAGCAAACAATTATTTTAGCCTTTTTTTAAGGCATTTTTCGAAAACTAAAATTTGGTCGCCTCTTTTCAATTTTTCATAAATTTAAAATCTTAACAATATACGAACGGGCTGCACTTATGGAGCAACTACGCGCAACCTAGTCATGCCCTTTATTCAATTTAATTGGGAACAAAGTCAAATAAATTGATACTAGTGTGTACAGGTAATTACACACTTCTTACTTGCACCTATAAGAACAAGTATTGGTTTCGTGAAAAAATTCAACCCCGAGATTTTGTTCAATCTTGATATTAATGGAGAATCTGAAAAAAGTGGGTCTCGCAATTCTGTCCGTCTGTCTGTACACACGACTCCAGCCTAAACGGCTGGACCGATTTTCTTCAACTGCATTTTATAATGACCGATTTTGTAAAAAATCGATTTTCTCGAATATGGCTTTAACGATTTTGTTCAATTTTAATAGTCGAGATACAGTGGACCTATGCCAATAGTACCAGGTTTTTGCTTACAACTAATTAGATGTTTTTTTTTTAAATTTGCTATATCTCAGCTATGACTCAACCAATTTTGTTTACAATTAATATTTAAACAATATTTGGCATATACAAGAAAAAAAAAAAAAAATTAAAGATTTTGTTTGAATTTTAAATCTGAGTGATTTGCAGATAAACAAACATATAGATGAAAGTAAATGCGACCCAGTCATGTACTTTATTTTTGTAAAATTAAGATAAGAAAAAAGATTTAATATGCACAACTTAGACATGAATCGTAGAGGGAGTTGTAGAGAATAAAAGATTAGATAGAAAGACTGAGGTGACGGTACGCGTTAATTCTAAATTTTAAGCAGGTTGTAGCTTTCAGAAAATATAGGCAAGTTATTCCATTCAACAAATCACAACGCAATGGAAGTAGAATACTGCAAGCAACACCGATACACAAAAAACGAATCTAAGTAGATATCAACAACTACGAACGGACCATGTTGCTGAGTTAGTTACTTTTTATCACATTTCAGTTTCTTTACATAAGTTCCATTTGCTTCAATACATTTTTGAAGTTGGTAGGGCTATCTTTCAAAATATTTCTCAAGATCGTGTTTTTGGAGCTTCTCAACTTCGACATTGTGTATTTTTTTTCTAAACCTAGATAGTCTGTGGCTGCCAGAAACGTAAAATTGTATGTGCAAAACAAATATAACAACCGGCTGGCTAAAACTCTTACCTTTCTTCCCAGCCGAATCCAACTGACTAGAAATTGTTATACTCTTCACAGATAGGTGGCCTGATTGGAATTCACAGACGTTGGCACGTTTGTGGAATTCCCGGTTGTGTAGGCACTTGTTCGTGAAGTGAAACCATTTTTCATGAATATCGTGCAATGGCTTTGATTGGCCGAAAAATATAATGTTGTTAATTATTATACTATTATAATATTACGCGTAAGTACTTTTATTTCTTATAATAATTTTTTCACTTTGTATGTATCTTAAGAATGCAAAAAATTAGGTTGAAAGATGTTTGAGAAAACGGAATTCTGTTTGGATAAATTTTTAATTGAAGATCTAGTACGTCATCTGATAGGATATATCTAACCTAATGGATTTTAAGTTTCAAAAAAATCGATCGAACTATTTTTGATAAACCGAAAAAAATACAAAATAAATACATAAAAAATAAAAACAAAAATCATTTTCTGAACTTGTTTTGAAATACTTTACACATTAAATAACATATTGTAGCATAATAATAACTACGCTCCTACGACTATGCAACCCATTCCGAAGTGTCTTTTCATTCTGGCAGAATTTTGGTCCGAAGTGTCCTTTCATTAGAGGTTCGTGTCTGTTAAGTCTCCACAATTCATGTCTACGAAAGAGACGGATAATATCACGGATAAGAGGGAATTATAACTGCAAGAAATGACTATCATCTTGAAATTATTACATCAGAATTTTTCTTATTCCAGTGGTCGAAGAATTTGCTAGAAGTTTCTGGCTATCAGAAACTTCTGCTATATAAGGACAGATGGCGATCGAGAAGAGACAGTAGTTTTAAAACCGTGGCGAAGAGATTAGAAAAGTGATAATGGGCGAAGTTGTAATTTTGTGATAAATTGAAAGTTGAGAGTTACATTGGTGTCAGAAGTGGGATAAAACTTATTCTGTGAATAACTATTTCCGTGGTGTGAAATTGCACAAGAAAAAAAAAAGAAAAAAAAAAAAAACATTTCGGTGTTGAGTTAATTAGTTGCGCAAAATGGGTCGCAAATTGGGAAAACTAACTATAACTCAACTAAAGGCAGAACTCAGTAAGCGGAACCTCGACACAACTGGCGGAAAAGATGTTCTACTGATTCGTCTGGAAGAAGCAGTAACGCAGAAGGTGAGAATACGCACGACGTAGAGTTTGACGTGGAAGAGGAACCCGCAAGTACAGCAGCCGACCCGGGTATAACAAGTCTGCTCCTGCAACTTAAGTTAGTCATGGACGAACAAAAGAAAGCGATAGAAGATCAAAGGAATTCTCTAGTACTTAAGATGGGCGAACAAAAGAAAGCAATAAAGCAATGGACGAACAAAAGAATTCTTTAGATGCTCTGGAAAGCAAACTTGATGAGCAAAACAGGAACTTGGAATCTAAATTCGAAGCGATCGAAGAGAAAATCGAGAAAGTCGAAACTAGATTCGATGAAAACTTTGAGAAACATGAAACTCAGTTCGGGAAGATAGAGACTCAGTTTGAAAAAGTGGATACGCAATTCGAGAGAGTAGGAAAGCATGTCGAAAATCTTGCTAAGGAACTCAGCAACATGAAGAGACAGAAAGTACGGGAATATTCCACTGACGGTCTGAGAAGAAAGGAGATGCAGCCCCCTATCTTCGATGGTCAAACATCATGGCCAATTTATAAGAGGCAATTCGAAGCGGCCGCAATGACCAATACCTGGGACGATGAAGAGAAGTCTATTGCACTCACGCTTGCACTGAGGGGTCCAGCCGCGGAGCTCTTGCAGACCATCCCGGAAGATAAACAGCAGAACTACGACTCTCTGGTTCAGGCTATCGAGATGCGGTTTGGCGATGAACACATGCAGCAGGTGTACAGGGTTCAGCTGCGTAGTCGAGTCCAGAAAAGGGGGGAAACGATCCAACAGTTGCAAGCGGATATAGAGCGACTAGTCCATCTTTCATACCCTAAAGCCGGTGAGGAGCTTATCAACGAAATGGCGGTGGAAGCTTTTATTCAGGCCATAGAGGACAGACAACTGCAAATGGCTGTAAGGATGGCTGAAAAGCGAACACTCCCCGAGGGAATACACGGTGTCAGGGAAATGTCTGTCGTGGAATGCTCATGCCAGAGAACAGCCGTCATGGATGAAGACAAAGCTCGCGGAAGTCAAATCCGTTGCTGGAATTGCAACCAAAGCGGGCACCTACAACGGCAGTGCAGAAGTGCACCTAGACGAGGAAATTGTCCACATTGCGGAAGTAGGAGAAGCAGAGAGGAAGCATCTGGCGGTGATAACATCCATCCTGTCAGTCAGACTTCCCAAAACCAGCAGTCGGGAAATGCTTAAGGACCAACTTCGCGGGGCAGAAGTTGGTTATTGGAATCGAGGCCCCCAGGACCACCATTCAAGTTTCGCAAACCAAACGGGGTAACAAGAGCCTAACAGTGGATACACTAATCAACAAGAAGAAGTGCGTAGCCACCATCGACACAGGTGCCACCGCCTCTATTGTAAGAAGAGATATCGTCAGAAGCTCCTGGCTGCACAACACCAACAGCTACTGCCTGAAGACTGCAACAGGGGAAATGGCGAAGGTGTTTGGAGAAGTTCGTCTTACGATTACTCTGGCGGGACTGACGTTCTCCCATGCGTTTCTGGTGGCAGATATATGCGACGAGTGCATCATCGGAATAGACTTCATGAAAGCAAATGAAGTAATCTTGGACATCGGGATGCAAGTACTGAGGTATCGAAATGTGGAGATTCCGATGGTGTACGGAAACGAGAATGCCGTAACTCTCAAGACAGTCATCAGCAAAGACGAAGTTTTGCGCCGTCTTCAGAGACAATCATTTGGACGAAGCTGGAAGGTGATCTTGGGAGCCACCGATTCTACATAGTAAAACCAGACCCAGAGAAGAATTCTCAAGACTACATCGTGGGAAAGACGTTAGTCGAACCAAAGAACACCATGGTTCCAGTGAGAGTTTTGAACGCAAGACCACACACTGTCAAACTAAGGCGAGGGGAGGTGACTCGAAAATGCACGCCGATTACCGCCGTCGCAACAATATCTGAACGTGATGCTGGAAAACCTCTCCCATCACCTTGGACAGCGGAAACGAGAGAGACTATTCTCCAGTCCAGTGAGCTGAATCAGGAGCAGCGAACTATGGCAGAGAATCTTATCAATGAGTACGCTGATGTATTCGCCTCACAGGACGGAGAATACGGCCGAACACACCTAGTACAACATCGAATAGACACTGGTGATACTAGACCAATTCGTCAGCCTGCTAGGCGCCTTCCATTGGCAAAGCAGACAGAAGTTGCAGAGATGGTGTCGGCAATGGAGAAAGAAGGTCTGATTGAAAGTTCCAAAAGTCCGTGGGCATCACCGGTTGTACTGGTTAAGAAGAAAGATGGCAGCACGCGGTTCTGCGTGGACTATCGGCAGCTCAATTAGATCACCAAGAAAGACAGCTATCCTCTGCCACGGATTGATGACACGCTAGCCACACTATCAGGAGCCCGATGGTTTTCCACTCTCGACTTGAAGAGTGGCTACTGGCAGGTACAGATCCATCCAGAAGACCGGGAGAAAACCGCCTTCACCGCAGGAAATGGGCTATGGCAATTCACGGTAATGCCATTCGGGCTGTGCAACGCTCCGGCGACTTTCGAGCGATTGATGGAATGTGTCCTGCAAGGGTTAACATGGAAAACCTGTTTGGTATACTTGGATGATGTCATCGTCGTAGGAAAAACGTTTGCGCAACACCGAGACAATCTAAGGGATGTGTTTCAAAGGCTTCGAAGTGCCCACCTGAAGCTCAACCCCAAGAAGTGCGCCCTGTTTAGAGCGGAAGTCAAGTACCTGGGACACATAATTTCAGCGAAAGGAGTGAGAACCGATCTAGAGAAGGTCGAAGCGGTGAAAAACTGGCCAGTCCCCAAAGACAAACACCAACTAAGGAGCTTCCTGGGCCTAGCCACCTACTACAGACGGTTCGTGAAGGATTTTGCCGGGATCGCAAAGAGCCTGCACCAGTTGACGGAAAAGGGAAAACAATTCAAATGGTCAATTGAGTGTGAGAAGACCTTCAAGGCACTTAAACAACGGCTATGCGATGCCCCGATACTAGCTTACGCCACTCCCGGGGAAACGTTCATTGTGGATACAGATGCTAGTAATGTCGGGGTAGGAGCCGTACTCTCCCAGGTGCATGAGGGCCAAGAGAAGTTGGTTGCGTACTTCAGCAAGGTGCTCTCTAAGCCAGAAAGGAACTACTGCGTGACAAGGCGGGAACTTCTAGCTTTGATCTTGGCTACGAAGCATTTTCACAAATACCTCTATGGGAGGAAGTTCGTTCTTCGCACAGACCATGCAGCCTTAAAATGGCTATTACAGTTCAAGAGTCCTGAGGGTCAGGTCGCAAGATGGATCGAAAGGCTGCAAATCTACGACTACGAAATACAGCATCGTAAAGGAAAACTCCACTCTAATGCGGATGCACTGTCCCGGAGACCATGCAGAACGGATTGTAAACATTGTGCGCGTCAGGAAGAACGGGAGCTGGTTTCCATCCAAAGAATGAGAGCCGAACCTATCGCCGGCTGGAGCGTAGATGAGATCCGGAACGCTCAGACAGAAGACCCGGATATCGAGCCGATTCTGGCCTGGAAGGAGAACATGGAGAAACCGGATCATCAGGACATCTCTCACAGAAACCCGACCTTAAAGGCATATTTTGCGCAGTGGGACGCCCTCCATGTCCAAGAAGGTGTTCTGAGAAGAAAATGGGAATCCTCCGACGGAAAGACGTTTGTAATGCAGCTTGTCGTACCGCGGACGAGGGTCAAGGAGGTGTTACAGGAGATGCATGGCGGGGCGTCCGGAGGCCACTTGGGAGTGAATAAGACGCTAGAAAAGGTACGAGAACGTTTTTATTGGTTAAAAGCGAAGGAAGATATCGAAGACTGGTGCAGAAATTGCGACGTGTGTGCAGCTAGTAAGGGTCCGGGAATCAAAACTCGAGGTAAGATGCACCAATACAACGTGGGAGAACCTTTCGAACGAATCGCCATTGACATCGCAGGGCCCTTTCCGGAAACCGACAATGGTAATCGGTATATACTCGTAGTGATGGACTACTTCAGTAAGTGGCCGGAAGCGTTTCCGATCCCTAACCAGGAAGCCAAAACCGTGGCGGAGCAGATCGTCTACAATTGGGTTAGCAGATTCGGTGTGCCCTTGGAATTGCATTCTGACCAAGGGCGGAACTTCGAGTCAAGAATCTTCCAAGAGATGTGTCAACTACTCGGAATCAAAAAGACAAGGACAACCCCGCTTCATCCACAGTCGGACGGTATGGTGGAGCGTTTCAATAGGACTTTGGACGAACATCTCTCGAAGGTCGTAGGTGACTACCAACGGGATTGGGACCGGCAGATTCCCTTGTTTTTGATGACCTATAGAAGTGCCGTGCATAGCACTACTCGACATACGCCGTTCGAAATCTTATTTGGTGGAATAGCTCGTTTACCCAGTGAGGTGAAATTTGGATCTCCTACCAATGAGCCCAGAAATGAAGAAGAGTACGTGGCGGACCTTAGGGAAAGGCTTAGGGACATACACCAAAGGACCAGAAGCCAGATTAAGATGACGAGCGACCGCATGAAGACCAGGTATGATGCCAAGGCAACAACGTCAGGATTCCAGGAAGGAGATCTAGTGTGGCTGTATAATCCCCATCGCCAAAAGGGGAAATCACCTAAATTGCAGCGGAACTGGGAGGGTCCCTACAGAATAGTAACCCGCATCAACGATGTTGTCTACCGCATCCAGCGAGGACCAAGGGCCAAAATGAAAGTGGTTCATGTGGACCGACTGAGTCGATACAATGGCCGAAATGAGGATGCACTTGTTCGGGACGAACACGTCTAAGAGGGGGGCAGTGTAGCATAATAATAACTACGCTCCTACGACTATGCAACCCATTCCGAAGTGTCTTTTCATTCTGGCAGAATTTTGGTCCGAAGTGTCCTTTCATTCGAGGTTCGTGTCTGTTAAGTCTCCACAATTCATGTCTACGAAAGAGACGGATAATATCACGGATAAGAGGGAATTATAACTGCAAGAAATGACTATCATCTTGGAATTATTACATCAGAATTTTTCTTATTCCAGTGGTCGAAGAATTTGCTAGAAGTTTCTGGCTATCAGAAACTTCTGCTATATAAGGACAGATGACGATCGAGAAGAGACAGTAGTTTTAAAACCGTGGCGAAGAGATTAGAAAAGTGATAATGGGCGAAGTTGTAATTTTGTGATAAATTGAAAGTTGAGAGTTAACAAGAAGAAGTAATTAGTTTGGATTTGTGAATTAAGTAATTGAAAGGAGATAAAGTGATTTGAGAGGTCAGAGACCTTGTAAGAAAAGAATTGTGAAGAATAGTATAGTGTGAACTTGAATTGTTCTATAGACAAGAAAATAAAGAAATAATTTCACAGAATATCGTTTTATCTACTCGAGCCGTAGCTCGCATATTACAGTATTTTATTCTTTTTTATCAATTTTAAAGTATTCAAATGAAAACAAAAAGTCACTGTTTGATGTGGGGTTTGGCCTGGAGGCGTGATTATTCTTCTACGAAATTTCTCGTGGTGCTGCTGTAAAAGTTAATGGTGAACGTTAGCACTAACTACCAGGACTTTCGGCTCATTCTTAGTCTTATGTACGCTTTTATATTCGGAGGTGGAATATTTTTTGGATACAGAGCTTTTTTCCATTAGGGTTGAAGCTTTTATGGTGGTATTCGGACCAATTTGATTTTCTTTTGCTTTTTCAGTCCATGAGCAGGTATTTTTGTAGGTTCGTTTTATTGAAGACGTAAAACGTATGTAAGGGATCTTATGTTGCTCCTTTTGCTGCATTGTCCGCATGCTTGTTGCCTTTGACACCACTATGTCCTGGAACCCACAGTAACTTAATATTGTAGAATTCTTATTTAGGATCAGTTTATCACGGATAGATACTATGATATCTATCTTATTGTTGATGTTTTCTATAGCGGTGATCGAGGATATGCTATCCGTAATAATGACTGTTGTAATGTGGCATAAGCATCAGCGGTAAAAATAGATGCAAAACTCGGAAAAAGATTTTTGGAAATTTTGCCAGTTTTGTCGACAACTGCAAAAGATGTCCCATCATCAGGTTTAAAGGCGTCGGTAAAGAGTACCACCCCAGCCTCTTGTGTTAATTGATCTCTACGAATCCTTTTCGGTAGGTATCATTTCCCGTCGAATTTTTGGGGTTATTGCTTAGGTTCGTGCAAATAGTGTGGGTTTGTGACATTTTTTAACAGTTGTTTTTTTGTATAATAAGAGAGGTAAGATGGCTAATGCTTTCGTTTATATGCGGCAAATCAGAGTCGATAAATAGGTTGATGGTTGTCTGATATGGTGCGGATATAAGTTGAACCGATTATTTGAAATATTTGCCGTAGCAATCTACCATAAGTCAATTTTCGAAAGAACCAAATTTTCGAAAGAACCAAATTTTCGAAAGAATGATATATCTCATTACATTAATAATAGTGTTAACATTACTACAGCTATTTTTTGACGGTAGGTGTCTAACAACATTTATTCTAGAAATAAGGTTTTTTCTTAGAAACATGCAATGACTTTTAAAGTATCCGAGTATCTTAGCAAATTTAACATTGGTGATGCATATATTGATTTATTATATATTTTTTACATATGTGCATTTGTGGAGTATCTCAGATTTTGGTATAGAAATTGTAGATCCTGGAAATTTATCCATTCAATAATAATAACCGAAAAAATGTTCATTTACATTTTGTTTAAAAAAAAAGATCGTCTGCAATTACATTAAACGCAATTAGGAAGAGTGTATTTTTAATAAGAATAATTACCGTATATTTTGATACGGAAACTTCAATTTTTCTTCTAGAACTTTTACCTTTTACTGAGTTAAGGCAGCTATTAAGCTTCGCCATATTTATGGGACATTCAATTATAATATATATGCGTAACGGTGTAGGAGGTGAGTTAAATCCTATTTGTATTTCAGTTTAAATCATTGGCAAGGTTCGACCAAGTGTATGCGAAATGCTCTGCGATCTGTTTAGGCGAGCTGATGACAATTTCTTCGTCTTTAATGGCCTTTATGGAGCGGGGATACATATTTACCTGTAAGCGTTTTAATCCACAATTTCTGTAGTGTTTGGATTGATATTTGCTGTGAATCTCTCGAAACTGGCAATTTTTTCCGTCTTTTATTGCTTTCCGGAACTTAGCATTTGACTTGCGATACTGAAGGAGGTTGGTGTCGGAAGGGGATATTTTAATTGTCGACAAGCGTTTTGTTTGTCTTGGCGTAAGCTAGTGAGTTTTTGACTCCACCAGGTTATTTCTGTTATTTTGCCTTTCGATTGAGGGATGAAAATGTTTGATGCGGACCATATGGATCTTACAAGACTTGCAGCTTCTATGTTGACATTCGGAGAGCTTTGCCTTTGTAGCAGTTCATTTGAAATTACCGATTGAAATAGGTACCAATTAGATTTATCTAATAGTAATCTTGTTTTGCGGTTTTACGGGGTTAGCGCTCCCAAGGAATATTAAGGTGACGATTGGGAAATGATCGCTATCGTGAAGATCATCTGTGACGCACCAGGTGCATTTTGAAAGGAGTGATGGGGATATTAGGGTCAAGTCAATATGGAAAAAAACTTTTGTGCGTAGAAGTGGTTAGGATGGTCGTCTTTAGGAATTGCTGAACCTGAGTTGGAAATAAAACGTTCCACTATTTTACCGCGAGCATTGTAAGATGCCGATCCCCAGGAGGACTGCTATTGCTGATATGTTAGAGCTAATACTATAAAATGTATGTCGTATAGATTTGTGGACAAGAAGACCGGAAGTTGTAAAAATAGAAGTATTGTTTTGGGCACGTAGGTTAGATGTAGTTTGTAATATGAGTTTCTTATAAAGAAACAATTGAAGGTTTGCGATCGTTACAAGTATTTGAAACTCATGGTAATTGTTGTTGAACCCATTAATTCCATTGCAGAACCTTAAGTAGAGACTTTTGTACTATATAATTCGTGTTATAATGAGAAAAATCATGGATTGGCAAATTTGGGGTGTTTAGAGCTTGACTCTGTTGTTCAGATGTTGAACCGCTTGAAAGATTCAATTCCTGAGCAGCAGAGCCGGTATTGTGGGCGTTAAAAATGTTATTATTATGTGCTGACATCATTATCGTCTGCTGGAGTGTGAATGTATTAATTGTTGGTATTAATAAGGGCTTCGTAGCTTTGGATAATTGTGAGAGGTTTGAGTAACTTGTGCTAGATTGAGTAGAAAACAAATTAGGGTTGAATGAAGTGAAGTGAGAGTTGGATTCATTTTTTTCTTGGTGGTTTATTGTATTAGTGGGTGAAGTAGGTGTTGGTGTTGTTGTTTTGTTTTAGTGTTCATTGGAAGTATGTGTGGTTGAGTTTGGAATTTAATACAGAAGCGACTGATTGTGTTGAAATTTGTAAGAGGTTTGATGAGGATGGTAATGGTGGCAAGAGGTGGGAGAGAGATGAAGGCTGATTCGTAATATTGTTAAGTGTGGAGCATGGGTTGTTTACGTACTACTTAGATTGTCCGTTTAAATTGCTAAATCCTCGATGAGTTTATTTTTTGTTATAATTTCGACCATGGAGGGTTTAACAAAAGGGTATTTTCTTGGAACAGGTAGTTGGTTTGGATTATCATTAAATATTTGCCAGACTTCGCGGACGGTGCAGCAATGGTCCACCTTGATTTTATTTACTGCCTTGTGAGGAGTGTGGTTATATGTATTGCAGTTAATGCAACAGTCTTTACAGATTGCTGCATTAATGCACCGGTTTTTTGTGTGGCCCAACTTTTGACATAAAATGCACCTCATTGGGTTGGGGATAGACTCATAAATTTTACAGTTGACCTTCGAACGACGAATTTGGTTGAATGTTCAAATTGCCGCACATGTAGAAACCAGGTTGTTTTTTTTTAAAGATTTTTCTTACCCCGATCGCTTTATATTTTTTGTTAGCTTATTTAACAGTTCGTCCTCAGGTATATTAATAATATGCCTGGATAAAATTCTTTCACTGAATTATAGCAAATGGTAGATGTAATCTTTACAGGGAAGGATTCATTTAACTTAGCTTTTATGATTTTTTCTGACGTATTGAGGTTAGACACATAAGGGTTCGTTCCCCCATCATTTTGCGTTAATTAAAACGAGTATATTAAGAGTTATATTAATCGTTTTGATAATGTTTAGTAAAAAAAAAAATTTAAATATACATAATTGAATTATAAAGACAATGGCTAAGCTATCTAGCAGATAGACACTATATATTGATCACTATACTATGCACATTTTATTCTGTTATTATTGTTTTTAATTTTCTCAAGTTACAGAAATTCACTCATTATAAGACCTCGGTATCTAAGCGCTGCTTCGCAGTACCCATACATCTCCCGGTTCTGCCCATTAAGTATAACTATCACCTCATCCAGCGTCAGTGTTGCTTTACTAAAGTATTCCAATCTACATTGCCTCAGGATGGGACAGATGCCAATAAAATGGAATGTATCTTCTTTAGCGCATAGGTTACATACATAAGCTACAGTATTTGTTTTCTGCATTACTAAAAGGTGTGCCGTTGAGATTTAGCAATTCTCCTCTCGCTCTGAATAGTAGAGATATTTTTCTGCAACTCTTACTATCGTTGAAATAATTAAGTTATTTTAAGTTGTATTCTAAATTGGGATAAATTAGTCGATTTTCCGAATTTATGACTTTCTGAATGTAACCGTTTTCTGCGAGCTTTATCTGTTTCCCTCAATATTGAGTAGAGTTGTTCTTTTAGTGTTTCATGATAGATCACATTCTTTTGCTATTTGTCTCCATTTCTGCGCAAAGATTAGTTTCTTCCGTATTGCATACGTGCCCAGAATTTTGCGCGCGTATCCCTCTTCCAGAGTCTACCAACCATAACGTTTGATTTATCCAAGTTAACGGTAAGATTCCAAAAACGACAATAATCATACAGTTCATTAATCATCAACTGCAAACTCTCAGGTGATTCGGCCAAAATTATTATATCATCTGCATATAGGAGAGCTTTAATTTGAGTGTTCGCGATGTTTAATCCAGCTGGTAGAAACGTTGGCATGTCATCTATGAATAATGAAAATAGGATTGCACTCAGAAGACCAAATTTGACACATATTCACCATCCCATACAGTTCAACGCGGTCCCTTATACATTGCTTTTATCACACATAGCATCTTCGTTGGCAAGCCCAGTTGGCTTAGTTTGTAATATAGCGAGTTTTTGTCAATTGAGTCGAATGCTGCTTTAAAGTATACGAAGAAGAAATACGGCTTACGTTTTCTACGCATGCAGTCCTGGGCAATTGCAGTTAGATTAAAAACATTGTCTGTAGTAGAATATCCAGAGCGGAAACCAGATTGAAATTCGTTTAGAGTATGTTTATCATTGACCCATTTAGTTATACGGTTGAGTAGAACTGCGGTAAATATCTGGGCTATAGCATTTACGAAAGATATTCCTCTATAATTAGCCGATATGTTTGGATCTCCTTTTTTATATATAGGGAATATTATAGCTTCCTTGAAACTGTTTGGGACTTTTGCACTATTAAAAATGGAATTGAAACAATCGCACATTTTTTTCAGAAATTCCTTTGAGACGTTTTTATAGAACTCCGCTGATATCCGATCTGGCCCTGGGGCTTCCCCATCCTTTGAACGACGAATTACGGCAAGAATTTCATCTAATTCTATGCGATCATCTAGGCTTGGTTCTACAATAAAGGGTTCTGCATACTGAATTGTCTTTGTTGCCGGGTCCATGATTTAGCAGAGTACTGAAGTGACTTTTTAATAAATCTGCGTTTAAATTATCTCTGCAGGTGTGATTATGTCCTCTTAAAGCTTTAATTTTCTCCAATACTCTTTTATGTTACTTTCAGAAGCAAACTCCAAAGCAACTTGTTGTAATAGCTTCGTTTCGACATATCTCTTTAAATTTAATGTTTGCCAAATTATATTGAGATAATAGACTATTTATTATTTAGACATTCACCTCATCAGCTTTTCTTATTTTATTGAGCAGAGTAAAGGATAAACTTATTTGCTTTATCACAGTCTTTGTCGAACCATTTTTGTTTCCCTGTTTTTCTGCGATAACTAGATGTGGATGCGTAGGATTGTATTATACAATTAACAAGTTGCTCTGTTATATCTTGATCTAAGTTACATTCAACGTTTTATTTCTTTATAGCAATTTCATGGTTCTATCGAAAATGACACGATTATTGGCATATGGTCAGATAATATTTTTGGGATCACGTGTAATGATTGTATCAGTTCTACCCATTTACCAGAAATTGCACAATAGTCAATTACAGATTTACCTCAACTGCCGATAAAAATATATTTACCATCCAGGTCACCTTCAATACAGCCATTTAAAACTAAGACATTTTTATACTGACAAAGTTCAATAAATGCCTTACCTACCATTGGTATTGCATATGTTATCTTTCGAAGTCCTCTGCTGTTTTATTTTCCATATTGGTAGAGGGTTGTTGTTTGAACATATTTGAAGTTCTCCTGTACGTGCATTTGTGTCTCCTGTTGGCGATTAAAAACATTGTAGAACAGAGTGACGACACCAATTTACAGATCTTCGATATCAAGAAAATTATTATAAAACAAACAAAACTAAATTCTATATTTTTGTAACTAGTACAATCAATACATTTGTAAATTAATACATATTTACACAAATCTGCTAAATATGTACATAAACAAATATATTGGCATATTGTAATTTCGCGTGAAAACCTAAAATACATAATAAACCTAAAGTACTCGAATAAAACCTTTTTTAACGATTAGTTCGGTGCGTTTTCTTTTACATATATTTCTTTGTTCGCAGTCATTCGAAGTAAAGTCCACTGAGTTCTTTCATCAAACTCATTATAAATCCGTGGTAAACCACTCCTATTATCATTAGATTTTCTTTTCCACTTGTTAGTACAAATTTTGCAGTTTTATTGAAGTCTGCTGTTCAGTGAATGTAGTTTATGTAAACTCGGAGAATGTGTGCTATTTTCTTATTAAATTTTATTTCTAATAATACCACTTCGTTAGCATTTACGAAATCCCCTACTATTTTATCTGGTCTGTATCCGTACAAGCAACCTCCGCTTGCTCTTCCTTTCTTGTTTGTTTTTATAGCTGGAATCCAGTGTAATTTATATTTGTTAAAATATGTGTTAAATTTTTCGTAGTTTTCCACTGTTACAAATGTTTCGTATAGAAAAAATACTTCATATTCCTGAATAAATTTAAAAAAATTAATTTTCATTAACTCATTATTCAATTCTGCACATTGTAGGCTAGTATATTAATATGCTTTTCAACTCAACTACTACTACAGTCGAAACTCGATTAACCGGGATTCTTTTATCCGCGATAACCGGAATTTTTTTGAGTTAGTAATTACCCATTTAAAAATCTATTAATCGGCATTCACTCTATTATCCGTAATAGAAACAAAGTCGTTAATACATTATGTATCTTTGAATTTCCAGGAAATTTCAAATCATTTTTATAGAAACTATATTATCCGGTACTACCCCTACTATCCGTGAACACCGACGATGCAGAAACAAGATTGAAACTGATGAGATTTTTGTATCTCTTGACTTGGATTTTACATGCACGCACAAAAATGTAACGGGATTTTTCATCCGTCGGTTTGCATTTTGCATTGTTTGTTATTGATTTTGATCAGATTATTCTAAAAGTTCGTAGTGTTTTGTTGTAGTGAACAATGGCATCTTCATCGATTGGTGTAATTAAAAGATCACGTAAGGTGTTATCTTCTTCTTCTTCTTACGGCGAAGTTATGATCCGGAGTAGAAGGATCACAGTCTTCCCACTTTACTACATCCCTACTGGTCCGCTTGTGGGGTTTGCCGGTTTGACCTCAGAAAGTACCGGCAGGCTTCCCGGTTTCGGATCACTTCGTCACTGAGGCCAATCAAATGCTGGTGTTTTTGCATTTGTGTGAGGAGTGTGGTTATATGTATTGCAGTTAATGCAACAGTCTTTACAGATTGCTGCATTAATGCACCGGTTTTTTGTGTGGCCCAACTTTTGACATAAAATGCACCTCATTGGGTTGGGGATAGACTCATAAATTTTACAGTTGACCTTCGAACGACGAATTTGGTTGAATGTTCAAATTGCCGCACATGTAGAAACCAGGTTGTTTTTTTTTAAAGATTTTTCTTACCCCGATCGCTTTATATTTTTTGTTAGCTTATTTAACAGTTCGTCCTCAGGTATATTAATAATATGCCTGGGTAAAATTCTTTCACTGAATTATAGCAAATGGTAGATGTAATCTTTACAGGGAAGGATTCATTTAACTTAGCTTTTATGATTTTTTCTGACGTATTGAGGTTAGGCACATAAGGGTTCGTTCCCCCATCATTTTGCGTTAATTAAAACGAGTATATTAAGAGTTATATTAATCGTTTTGATAATGTTTAGTAAAAAAAAAAATTTAAATATACATAATTGAATGAATTATAAAGACAATGGCTAAGCTATCTAGCAGATAGACACTATATATTGATCACTATACTATGCACATTTTATTCTGTTATTATTGTTTTTAATTTTCTCAAGTTACAGAAATTCACTCATTATAAGACCTCGGTATCTAAGCGCTGCTTCGCAGTACCCATACATCTCCCGGTTCTGCCCATTAAGTATAACTATCACCTCATCCAGCGTCAGTGTTGCTTTACTAAAGTATTCCAATCTACATTGCCTCAGGATGGGACAGATGCCAATAAAATGGAATGTATCTTCTTTAGCGCATAGGTTACATACATAAGCTACATAGGTTACATATATAGTTTTCCACTGCTACAAATGTTTCGTATAGAAAAAATACTTCATATTCCTGAATAAATTTAAAAAAATTAATTTTCATTAACTCATTATT
The DNA here is from genome assembly GCA_963082735.1 of Pocota personata. Lineage (NCBI taxonomy): Eukaryota > Metazoa > Arthropoda > Insecta > Diptera > Syrphidae > Pocota > Pocota personata. Next base: position 96,159,960 of record OY720431.1, on the reverse strand, counting down.
CAATTCTGCACATTGTAGGCTAGTATATTAATATGCTTTTCAACTCAACTACTACTACAGTCGAAACTCGATTAACCGGGATTCTTTTTACCGCGATAACCGGAATTTTTTTGAGTTAGTAATTACCCATTTAAAAATCTATTAATCGGCATTCACTCTATTATCCGTAATAGAAACAAAGTCGTTAATACATTATGTATCTTTGAATTCCCAGGAAATTTTAAATCATTTTTATAGAAACTATATTATCCGGTACTACCTCTACTATCCGTGAACACCGACGATGCAGAAACAAGATTGAAACTGATGAGATTTTTGTATCTCTTGACTTGGATTTTACATGCACGCACAAAAATGTAACGGAATTTTTCATCCGTCGATTTGCATTTTGCATTGTTTGTTATTGATTTTGATCAGATTATTCTAAAAGTTCGTAGTGTTTTGTTGTAATGAACAATGGCATCTTCATCGATTGGTGCAATTAAAAGATCACGTAAGGTGTTATCTTCTTCTTCTTCTTACGGCGAAGTTATGATCCGGAGTAGAAGGATCACAATCTTCCCACTTTACTACATCCCTACTGGTCCGCTTGTGGGGTTTGCCGGTTTGACCTCAGAAAGTACCGGCAGGCTTCCCGGTTTCGGATCACTTCGTCACTGAGGCCAATCAAATGCTGGTGTTTTTGCATTTGTGTGATCCAGTTGTTTTTTGGTCTGCCTTTTTTGCGCGATTGCGTAGGAACGTTGATTGATATTGCCTTTTTGACGGAGTTCGAAGGATCTCTCCTTTGAACATGACAATACCAACTGAAGTGTGTCGTGCTCTATCTTTTCATGAAGGCTTCCTCGAATCTTTGACCTTTTTATCAATCTTCGTTACTCCTGCTGTCATGCGAAGCATCTTCATCTCAGCTGCCGTTAATTTGTCCTCATACTTTTTGTACATTGTCCAGCATTGTGAACCGTATGTGAGCGCCGGACGTACAACTGCGGTGTAGAGTCTTCCTTTAAGCTTAGGGGGCACTTTTCGATCACAGAAGATAGCGGAGTTTTCCCGCCACTTCATCCACCCTACGCCTACGAGATGATTGATGTCATCATCGCATCACGTAAGGTGTTATCAATAAAAGAAAAGGTGAACTTAATAATTGATCATTGTAAAAAGGGTTCACCAGTTCAAATCTTGGTGCAAAAATATAAAATCGGTGTACAAACGCATTTTAAAATATTTTGCAGAGAGCTACTCGATAAAAGGTTTAGAGAAAAGAAAAACCCTTACGCAAGCAGAAAATAATAATAATGGCACAGCAACGTACGAATGGTTTCGTCAGCAAAGGCTTAGAGGTGTTTCCGTATCAGGTAAAATGATCACGAAAAAAACAACATTTTTCCACGCAAAACTAATTTTAATTTTGGTGGGGGCGAAAGCCCCCATTTATTTGGCTTATTACAAGCTACAACTAAAACTTAAACCTAAAACTTAAAACTAAAACTTAAAACTTAGACTTAAAGCTAAGGAGAATGGTGAAGGAGTTCGGTTTTGAGGCAGGGAGTGCTGAGGTTAAAATCAAACTGGGTGAGATTTGAGTTCACTTTTCGCAGCATACGGGAAATTGGTTTATTAGGTCCATATGAAGTGCGGTGGGACGGTAGATAGAAAAGACGGGGCATCGTAAATTTCGTGGGTTGGTATTGAAAAAAATTGAATTATAAGGAGATGCGCAATCGACAGAGCCTGAAAGAAGTCGATGAATGAAAAGAATATCTGCAACATCTCTGCGTTTCTCTAGAGTACTCAAGTTGATGAGGTTGAGGCGGTCTTGATAGGGAAGCAAGATAAATGGATCGTTCCAAGGAAGACCTCGAAGGGCAAATCGAAGAAATCGACGTTGAACATTTTCGATTCTGGTCACATGAACTTGCTGAAATGGTGACCACGCTTGACTGGCGTATTTAAGGAGGGGGCGCACAAAGGTAATGTAGAGGGATCTGGTCACGTAAGGGTTGGAGAATTCTTTGGACCATCGTTTGACAAAGCCAAGTGATGAGTTAACCGATCTATGAAGAGACATTCCTTGGTGGAGTTGACATTTGAAGCGATGAAAAAGGATTCATCATCGGAAGGACTCCACTGCAGCAGAGGTAGATTAAAGTCGCCAAAAATGAGGATGTCATCGAGGGAATCAGATAGGTCGATTATTTGATCAATCGCGTCTATAGCAAGTTGGTAAGATTCAATAGATTGATTTGGTAGAATGCAACAACACATAACGTACAGGGATCGGTGTGGAAAAGTTATTTTTATTGTAATAAAGTCGACCTTAGAAGAGGAAGAAATGGCAATGAGAGAAGAGTCAAGGTCATTATGAATGGCCAGTGGCACTCCTCGAGAGGGAAAGTCAACCAAGGGTTGGGTAGGGTCGTCGTCTCGAAAAACATTAAAAGTAGGGGGGAATAATTCTTGACTCTTTATGTCGGGGATCAGATTGGTTTCAGTCAGAGCATAGATATCGAAAGGGAGAGCATGGGATTGGCGCAAAACAGCTTGGGTTTTCGAGCGTAGGCCTCTTACGTTCTGGTAGTAAAATGTAAGAGGTAGATTGTTGTGTAGAGACGGAGGGGAAGGTAGTTGAAGTGCTGATGATAGTGGCAGTTTATGGACGAAAAAAGTTGTTGTGGTCACTTCGGCGCCGTTGGAGATGTTGCGTTCTTTTAGAGAGTACGTACATAGTTGCCAAAAGCAGCAAGGTTATCTGCTACTTTTTGAGGAGACAAATTAAAAATCTCGTGGAACTTGATATAGATTTTCTTGAGACTGTCTATTTCAATAGGGAGGAATTCCTGCTGAATGGAAACCATGACACTTGTTTTGGTTTTACCCTCATAGCAAACTGAGTCAGATTTGTCATGAAGATACGCGAGAAAGAGACGTATATTCTCGTAAACACTTTTTTCTCTTAGCCTGGAGAGTGCGTAGCGACATTCTGTGGTGTCGATGGTTTGCTGTGTTAGTTTAACTAGAGGCGGTAAAACCGGATCAAGACAGGGAGCAGTGGAGGAAGAGATTGAAGAGAAAGGTGTATTATATGAGACATTAGCTGTGGGGTTCAGAATATGAGAGCTGATAAAGTTAGGGTATTTGGCTCCAATTGTGAGATTGAAATTAGGGAAAGAATTGGTGGTGAGGGGAGGTGGCGCGGAGTGTTGTAGCGGGTGAGAGGTGCCAGTGCGAGAAGTTGGGTTTAATTTAAACGAAACTCGCTTGTGTGCGGGCTTCGGTGGCGCGACGACATTAAGTGCATTTAAAGAAGAAGAAGAAGACGTTTGTTTAGGTATGGTAGGGGGGGTAAATTTGGGGAATAATTTAGTTTTTAGGAACCAGTTAGTGTCAGATTTGGGTCGGGATTTGGAAACAGGTTTTGGATGCTTATTCTTATACTAATCTTAGATTTATTTACAGTCTTATCATTAATGCAGAGTTTATCGGTCGATTTGCTGATGCGCATCTTACCAAGCTTGAAGTCAGTACCAGTAGAGCTTTGAAATATCCATTCGTATCGAGACGGTAAGTCGAATTTGAAATTTCGATTACTCTTGTGGCTGGATGGCAGGAGCATAATGCATTGATTGATGGTAATACCAAATCTCTTTTTGAAAAATTGTGTAATCCATGGGACATCCGCGTAGTGAGGGGCGCCTTTGATGAGGAAGGTAGTGAGCATCTGGTTCTCCAACCTTAGCTTGTCCAATCTGCGCTGCCACTCAGAAGGTGTCCATATAGTGCCGAACTGTTTGATGAGTTTACGTGGGGCGGCAGCGGGAGGAGACAACGTCACCGTGACTTCAGATTCGTAAGTTGTAACGCTTGCGTTGGAGTTATCCTTTTGAACCATCCGTTGGAGATAGGAAGGTGGGGATGAGGGCGGATCCACTTCAGTATCTAATAGTTCAGCCAAAATTGACGTGTTGTACTGAACAATTGGGTGATGCTGAGTATGGTTTGATACTTGATCAATTTTGCTGCATATTGTTCCAATGCTATCCTCAATATCAGAAAAAGTCGACCGTACCACGGTTAATTCGTCGCCGACATCACTAATTTTATCGAAAAGGAGGTTGGGTGATATTTCTTTAATGAAAACCGTGTTTCTTTTGTTAAGTCCGACACAAATGGCATGGGAAGATTTGCCACAGATGCCATTACAAGCAATCCAATTGGCATTGCTATCATCGATTAGGCAATTCGACATTCCACAAGACATGGCAGAAAATAAGTCGTTGCGTAAGGTCACGAAAAAGTAGGACAACAAATTAAAGGGCGCGTCAGCGAACAGTTATACAATCGCGAAGTGGGTCAAAAAATAAGCGGGAAATTGCTTATGCGGCGAAAAATGACAAATTAACAATGAATTAATTTACGGGGCAAAAAGAAAAATGCGACTGAATATGGCGGCGGTTGAATAACAACTCGACATAACTACTAACTACACATAACTTCTCCGTGTGTCTATTCTCATGGTTAGTTGGGCAAATTTAAAGACCGACATGGGATTAATGGAATTAAAACGACAGGAGAAAAATCTGCGAATTATGAAGGTGCCACGCTGTTTGTAGACGATCTATCCGAACTCATTGAAAAGGAAAATTTAACCACTGAGCAAATTTATAATGGCGATGAAACAAGTCTTTTTTGGAGATGTTTGCCTCAAAACACTCTAGCAAGTAGTGACGAACGTTCGGTTGGGGGATACAAGGAATCGAAGGAACGACTTACGGTTCTAGTTTTCTCCAATGCTGCTGGGACACATAAATGCAAGTTGATAGTGATAGGCAAAAGTGTTCATACACGAGCCTTAAAAAATGTCGGAGGGCTTCCATTAATATATAAAGCCAACAAGAGGGCATGGGTAACCCAACAACTGTTTTTAGAATGGTTCAACAAACACTATGTCCTAGAGGTAAAAGGGTACGTGGAAAAAATAACCTTCCCAAAACTCCAAAGTTTTGTTGCTTTTGGATAACTGTCCGGCTCATCCAGACGTAGATGATTTTAAAGCTCCTAATATCACTAAATTGCGCATCGCAGATGTTTCCTGTGAAAAAATTCGAAAAAGTGACATTCTTCAATGTCATAGGTGCCAACGATTTGGCCATGCTGCCTTCGAACTGCAACATGATATTTAGGTGTGTTAAATGCGCGGAAACTCACGAACCTGGTATGTGCCAGGTAACAAAGGACGCAAAGAAAGAGCAGCTATTTTGTGTCCTTTGCAAAAAGTCTGGTCATCCCGCTTCTTTCAGAGGGTGTGAGGTCTACAAAAGACTTATCGACGAGATGCAATAGCGGAAAAAGCGGCGAAAGAAAGATCAAGACAAAAAATAGTCAGTGTTGAGAACATTGTTAAGAAAGGTGTTTCGTATGCCAACATTGCTGGAAACACTCAAAGCTCACATACTCTTTCGCGCTCTACAAATGAAAATTTGCAGAGTCAGGTAAACAACCTCGCAAGAGATGTTAAGGATCTGGCGGCAAAACTAGACGCCATTATCAATATTTTTAACAATGTCTAGAACACGCAAGGAACTTAAGATAGTGCCTCTGAATGCCAATTTCATAATTACTAATGCTAGGCGAGGCGACGTGCTGCGCTTTGCGACAGATCACAGACCCGACGTACTATTTGTAAGCGAAAAAAAATTAAATGATCGACATTACTACAAACTAATACGTACTGACAGACAAAACTCGATTCGAAATAATCGAACACCGTGATATTAAAGACTTTAATTGCCTGGAGACAACCAATATCTCACTGCCTTTAAGGGATAATGGTTGTCTGTATTTAATATCGGCGTATGGGGCCTCATCAACCGTTAGTCAATTTAACTTCGAATTGGAAAAATTGTTTGAAATATTAACGCTGGATAGTTTAAATAATTATTACGTCTTAGCGGGAGATTTGAACGCGAGACATCCTGCTTGGTTGAACTCAACTGCTAATGGAAGAGGCATATTCTTGAAGCGTTTTGTTGAAGACAACCAAATTGGATATAAACTTAAGTTATATACCCCAGTTACACCTAGTTTTCCTTCCGGAAATTCATATATTGATTTATGCATCGCGGACGCGCGATTGCAAATTGAAACGGTCCGCGACAATAAAATCCCGCTATTGCCGTTCGATAGCGACTACAACGCCATTGTAATGGTGGTAACATCCTTTTCTGACGACAACATTCCTTAGCGTCGTAAGGTGTAAGTTTGCGCGGTGCGCCGTCCAAAAATATTTTGATCACCAACCATCTTCTGAAGTTCCTAATGGAAGGAATCTCACGAACGAGGAGTGCGATCTTTATATTGGAAACCTCAATATGGTGGTATCGGAGGCAGTGGAGTCGTCAGTACCGAGGATAAAAAGCAGAAACAGCATGGACTGTTATCTAAACCGAGACATACGAACGCTACAAACTCAGCTTTCTGCTTACCCAGATAAATTGGATACGTCGTCAGTTTCAGGACGAATTGAACAATCTGGAGCTGATAAGATTAAAATCCCTTCTGAGAAATTTAAGGTCGCTCATAAGACAGCAGTTTCGGAATTCCGTTAATGATTATTGGAGGCAACGCGCCGAAAATATTACGAAGTCCGATTCGAGGAACATGTTTCCTCAAATAAATCAGATCTTCAAACCTCGTAGCATTATCAAAATTCCGAAACTGAAACTACCACTGCATTCTGAGCCGCTCCTTCCTCAGGCAGGGATTAATAGCCAACACGAGAACGAATAAGCTTAATCTTATTGGATCTCACTTCGAGGCAGTCCATGCAACAGATCATCCAAGTTACAAAGCTGACATAGTAGATGGGGAATTATCGAGCTTTCTTAGCCGCTATGGTGACTCAGACACCCAACTCCGCTTTTCTGGGGAAGTAAAAGCGAACGAACTGACAACAGAACAGACAAACAACTATTACACAACGCTCGACGAACTGACAGACATATTCAGGAGACTGAATAATAAAAAGACTTCCGGATTGGATGACATCCCAAACATCGTACTGAAACATATGCCTAATCGAAAATACTGCACAATTTTTAATAACTTGCTGAATAACTGCTACTTTCCAAGTTGTTGGAAAATATCGCAGGTTTTTCCAATAATTAAGAAAAAGAAAGATCCTTCTAATCCTTCTAATTATAGACCAATCAGTCTCCTGCCTAACATTGGGAAGGTTTTTGAGGTAGTTATTAGCAAGTCAAAGGAGATAATTCCGCGGAACCAATTTGGGTTCAAAAGAAACCACTCGTCAATGCATGCTATTACAAAATTGATTTCAGATGTTAACTGGAATCTTAACGCCAAGAGATGTACAGCTGCTTGCCTAGTGGATATCGAAAAAGCCCTCGACACGGTTTGGATCGACGGGTTAATCTACAAACTTATCAGATATGAATTTTCGCTCACCTCATAAAGGTGATCATCTCGATGGTGCGAGAGAAGAAATTTGTTGTAACAGATAGACAATGCACGACAACTAGAGTATTTGATATCACTAATGGTCTGCCGCAGAGCACAGTCACGACACCAATACTCTTTAACATTTACGTTTCGGAAATGCTGAGGGATATGGATAATTAGCTGGCATTCGCTGACGATGTCATTCTGTATGCCCACGACACGAAAATCAAAGGAATACAAAGTGAACTTCAACGTAAGTTCAACACGCTAGAGGCACTTTGCCGAGACTGGAAACTAAAAATAAATACGTCCAAATGTGAAACCATACTGTTCCGCACCCCACTGAAACGCGGTAACTCAGATTTGTGACGCAATTGGTAAAACTTCCAAATAAGAGGCTCTGATGGGCTTCGCATCGAATCAAAGACTGTTGTGAAGTATCTAGGTGTTCATTTGGATAAGTTCTTATACCCAATGATCACGTAAATGCACAGTTGAAGAAAGCAAGAGCGGCATTCATGTCACTTAAAAGCCTTTTCTACTCCAACTATCTAAGATCCGATGTTAAGATCGTCTGCTACCAGGCATTTGTGCGTTCGATTCTGACTTATGCGAGTCCAGTATGGTCCATCGTATATGGAAAAACTTTGAGTTTTTGAAAAAAAAATGTCTTCGAGCATGCATGCAGATGTACAGAAGCGCACATTCCGACTTTCGACATTACGTCTCAAATAAAGACTACTGGATGCTTCCGGCGTATCCAGAATTGACAATGTCGTACTGGACCTTGTGAGGAATCATTTTGCGCGGTCAGCGAATGTCACTGAGAACGATCTAATTTCGGGCTTGTTTTATCCTAACCCTGGGTATTCTAGAAATTCATTAGAAAGTGGACATATACCACCCGAGGCATTCCTGTATCTGGATGCACATGGCTACTTATATACTTTTTTTTTTATAATTTGCACGTGTTAAAGGGGATATTTTTAGAACACGTGCGTTTTGTGGAAAGGGGAAGAGATAGAGAGAAAGACAGAGTGGTGTAGTTTTAAACTCAGATGGTATTAAGTTTCTGTAAACTCCAAGGGTAGCTGTCCAGATAACAGGGGAGTATTTTGTTTCTTTTCGCTATTATTGTCGTTGCTTATGATTCACAGTATTTTTTTCCGTCCTCCTGATGTCATCATCATGATCAAGTAGCATTTTAGCCATTTGACCACCCTACTGCCAGTGTTATGCCTTCACAGTAGAGTTGACTTAGCTTTCGCAAGTGATCGACTTTTTTATTTATTTCATGCGAAATAAAAAGATGATTCTTGAAATCAGGATTCGAACCGTGAATCAACAGCGTGACAAGCGATGATGTTACCACGGCCACCCTCAAATCATGTTGCAAGAAGGGCCGCAGACAAGAGAATCCTCTATGTTCCTGGGCACTCGGCGAATGGATATGCTGATTTGAGATACTGCACTAGCGTACCCGAAAGAGATCATAATAATGATCAGAGACTTAATCGGGAAAAATATTGGTGGCTTGATTGGGTTTAAGCTGACGCTTAGGTTAAGTTAGTTTAAGTTTTTATTATTGTAGGCAGTTTTAGTTAATTTTACAAAAAAAAATATTGTGTTTTTCAAACACCATTTTCTTTACAATATATTAAAATTACAATCGAAGGATTTCAGCCAAATGTAGTTATATATAACGTGTAAAGTAGAATTATATTAAGTTATTTCTAGTAATTAGAACCATGCTATTGGTCATTTACTCATCATTATAATTTATCAATTAAGTATTTCTCTTATTTTTACTTAAAAATGTAAATTTATATACTAAAGTGGAAATAAAATAAGACTAAAAAACGGAAAAAACGGCTAATGAATCAGGGTGTAGTGCCATTACCACAAAGAAATAAATTGTAAGCTAGTAACCTGCGAAAACCGACATAATTTCCACAAATCACTAAACATCAAGACTGCTTTATGAGCTATTTCTATGTCCCGGAATTTTGTAACGAACAATGTTTTGAAAAATGTTTGACACATCTTACTTTACCCAGAAAATGAAAAAGATAAGCTACATCAGAATTCAGTAGTTTTGTTTTACTTCACCGACATTTTTCTTAATTTTTATAGATCACGAGACCAGTAATGACTTCTTAGCAATTACGGATTTTGCAGAAGATTTTGATGCAAATGAAATCAGAAATTGAGTGGACTCAGACGCGAATGCTCCAACACTTGGTGTTTTAGCAAAGGACGAAATTATTGAAATGATCAATAATCCCATTGAATTTGAAAATGAGGATGCAGTACTTTCTGATGAGTCAGAAGATGTGGAAATTCAAAAATCCCAATTGATGAGACAATCAATTCGAGTGCAACTCTTTTGGTTTTTTTTAGAAGACTCCAATTGCATTGGAATAACGTCACAGGATATAATGCAAATTCACCGCATTAATGAACATTATTAAAAGAGAAAAAAAAGAGTAAAAGCACTTAGACAGACAACCATGAAAGAATATTTTAAAATCTTTTCAATTTTGTTTATCTTTTCAAGCTTCCTATTTACTACTTTTTCGTCTTAATTTTTTTTTTTTTGCTTTAAACTTCCTTTACAGTTTCTTTCAGTGTGGAATGGATTATAATTGAATTGAATTTTATGTTTTGTTTTATTAGGTAAGGTAAGATAAAGAGGTGTCAAGTTAAAAGCGTTTTTTATATATGTATGTACAATATATACAGAAAACTCTGTTAACCGGAATTTTCGATTATCCGTGATGAGCTCGGTCCCAGTCATCCCCATTAATCGAGTTTCGACTGTATTTCTATTTCTACTACTAATTTCTATGTTTTGGCAGACGGCAACATTATTAAAAACTACTTTTATTTTTTTTAGTTTCAAAATATTTTTCTGCAAGTTCATTATATCATCATCAATTATAATCAAAATTAATTTCTTTAGTCTTTTTTGTACATATTTTTGATTTCCGCTACCCCATCCTTGTCTTCGAACATTGGATTTCGAGCACGTCCATAAAATACAGCCTTACCAGTTTATCTCCTTGCAAACTGCGATTTATATACTGTAATATGTGAGCTACGGCTCGAGTAGATAAAACGATATTCTGTGAAATTTATTTCTTTATTTTCTAGTCTATAGAACAATTCAAGTTCACACTATACTATTCTTCGCAAATTCTTTTCTTACAAGGTCTCTTTCCTCTCAAATCACTTTATCTCCTCTCAATTACTTAATTCACAAATCCAAACTAATTACTTCTTCTTGTTAACTCTCAACTTTCATTTTACCACAAAATTACAACTTCGCCCATTATCACTTTTCCAATCTCTTCGCCACGGTTCTAAACCAATTGCCTGCTCTCGATCGCCATCTGTCCTTATATAGCAGAAGTTTCTGACAGCCAGAAACTTATAGCAAGCAAATTCTTCGACCACTGGAACTCAAAATAAAAATTCTGATGTAATAATTCCAAGACGATAATCATTTCTTGCAGTTATAATTCTCTCTTATCCGTGATATTATCCGTCTCTTTCGTAGACATGAACTGTGGAGACTAACCGCAGACACGAACCCCGAATGAAAAGACACTTTGGAATGGGCTGTAGGAGCGTTATTATTATGTTACACTGCCCCCCTCTTAGACGTGTTCGTTCCGAACAAGTGCGTCCTCATTTCGGCCATTGTATCGACTCAGTAGGTCCACATGAACCACTTTCATTTTGGCCCTTGGTCCTCGCTGGATGCGGTAGACAACATCGTTGATGTGGGTTATTATTCTGTAGGGACCCTCCCAGTTCTGCTGCAACTTAGGTGATTTCCCCTTTTGGCGATGGGGATTATACAGCCACACTAGATCTCCCTCCTGGAATCCTGACGTTGTTGCCTTGACATCATACCTGGTCTTCATGCGGTCGCTCGTTATCTTAATCTGGCTTCTGGTCCTTTGGTGTATGTCCCTAAGCCTTTCCCTAAGGTCCTTGTCTTTTTGATTCCGAGTAGTGACTCGAAGTCCCGCCCTTGGTCAGAATGCAATTCCGAGGGCACACCGAATCTGCTTACCCAATTGTAGACGATCTGCTCCGCCACGGTTCTGGCTTCCTGGTTAGGGATCGGAAACGCTTCCGGCCACTTACTGAAGTAGTCTATTACTACGAGTATATACCGATTACCATTGTCGGTTTCCGGAAAGGGCCCTGCGATGTCAATGGCGATTCGTTCAAAAGGTGCCCCCACGTTGTATTGGTGCATCTTACCTCGAGTTTTGATTCTCTGACCCTTGCTAGCTGCACACACGTCGCATTTTCTGCACCAGTCTTCAACATCTTCCTTCGCTTTTAACCAATAAAAACGTTCTCGTACCTTTTCTAGCATCTTATTCACTCCCAAGTGGCCTCCGGACGCCCCGCCATGCATCTCCTGTAACACCTCCTTGACCCTCGTCCGCGGTACGACAAGCTGAATTACAAACGTCTTTCCGTCGGAGGATTCCCATTTTCTTCTCAGAACACCTTCTTGGACATGGAGGGCGCCCCACTGCGCAAAATATGCCTTTAAGGTCGGGCTTCTGTGAGAGATGTCCTGATGATCCGGTTTCTCCATGTTCTCCTTCCAGGCCAGAATCGGCTCGATATCCGGGTCTTCTTTCTGAGCGTTCCGGATCTCATCTACGCTCCAGCCGGCGATAGGTTCGGCTCTCATTCTTTGGATGGAAACCAGCTCCCGTTCTTCCTGACGCGCACAATGTTTACAATCCGTTCTGCATGGTCTCCGGGACAGTGCATCCGCATTAGAGTGGAGTTTTCCTTTACGATGCTGTATTTCGTAGTCGTAGATTTGCAGCCTTTCGATCCATCTTGCGACCTGACCCTCAGGACTCTTGAACTGTAATAGCCATTTTAAGGCTGCATGGTCTGTGCGAAGAACGAACTTCCTCCCATAGAGGTATTTGTGAAAATGCTTCGTAGCCAAGATCAAAGCTAGAAGTTCCCGCCTTGTCACGCAGTAGTTCCTTTCTGGCTTAGAGAGCACCTTGCTGAAGTACGCAACCAACTTCTCTTGGCCCTCATGCACCTGGGAGAGTACGGCTCCTACCCCGACATTACTAGCATCTGTATCCACAATGAACGTTTCCCCGGGAGTGGGGTAAGCTAGTATCGGGGCATCGCATAGCCGTTGTTTAAGTGCCTTGAAGCTCTTCTCACACTCAATTGACCATTTGAATTGTTTTCCCTTTTCCGTCAACTGGTGAAGGCTCTTTGCGATCCCGGCAAAATCCTTCACGAACCGTCTGTAGTAGGTGGCTAGGCCCAGGAAGCTCCTTAGTTGGTGTTTGTCTTTGGGGACTGGCCAGTTTTTCACCGCTTCGACCTTCTCTAGATCGGTTCTCACTCCTTTCGCTGAAATTATGTGTCCCAGGTACTTGACTTCCGCTCTAAACAGGGCGCACTTCTTGGGGTTGAGCTTCAGGTGGGCACTTCGAAGCCTTTGAAACACATCCCTTAGATTGTCTCGGTGTTGCGCAAACGTTTTTCCTACGACGATGACATCATCCAAGTATACCAAACAGGTTTTCCATGTTAACCCTTGCAGGACACATTCCATCAATCGCTCGAAAGTCGCCGGAGCATTGCACAGCCCGAATGGCATTACCGTGAATTGCCATAGCCCATTTCCTGAGGTAAAGGCGGTTTTCTCCCGGTCTTCTGGATGGATCTGTACCTGCCAGTAGCCACTCTTCAAGTCGAGAGTGGAAAACCATCGGGCTCCTGATAGTGTGTCTAGCGTGTCGTCAATCCGTGGCAGAGGAAAGCTATCTTTCTTGGTGACGTAATTGAGCTGCCGATAGTCCACGCAGAACCGCGTGCTGCCATCTTTCTTCTTAACCAGTACAACCGGTGATGCCCACGGACTTTTGGAACTTTCAATCAGACCTTCTTTCTCCATTGCCGACACCATCTCTGCAACTTCTGTCTGCTTTGCCAATGGAAGGCGCCTAGCAGGCTGACGAATTGGTCTAGTATCACCAGTGTCTATTCGATGTTGTACCAGGTGTGTTCGGCCGTATTCTCCATCCTGTGAGGCAAATACATCAGCGTACTCATTGATAAGATTCTCTGCCATAGTTCGCTGCTCCTGATTCAGCTCACTGGACTGGAGAATCGTCTCTCTCGTTTCCGCTGTCCAAGGTGATGGGAGAGGTTTTCCAGCATCACGTTCAGATATTGTTGCGACAGCGGTAATCGGCGTGCATTTTCGAGTCACCTCCCCTCGCCTTAGTTTGACAGTGTGTGGTCTTGCGTTCAAAACTCTCACTGGAACCATGGTGTTCTTTGGTTCGACTAACGTCTTTCCCACGATGTAGTCTTGAGAAAGGTCCTTAAGCCCCGCGAAGTTGGTCCTTAAGCATTTCCCGACTGCTGGTTCTGGGAAGTGTGACCGACAGGATGCTTCCTCTCTGTTTCTCCTACTTCCGCAATGTGGACAATTTCCTCGTCTAGGTGCACTTCTGCACTGCCGTTGTAGGTGTCCGGTTTGGTTGCAATTCCAGCAACGAATCTGACTTCCGCGAGCTTTGTCTTCATCCATGACGGCTGTTCTCTGGCATGAGCATTCCACGACAGACATTTCCCTGACACGGTGTATTCCCTCGGGGAGTGTTCGCTTTTCAGCCATCCTTACAGCCATTTGCAGTTGTCTGTCCTCAATGGCCTGAATAAAAGCTTCCACCGCCATTCCGTTGATAAGCTCCTCACGCTAGGGTATGAAAGATGGACTAGTCGCTCTATATCCGCTTGCAACTGTTGGAGCGTTTCCCCGTTTTCTGGACTCGACTACGCAGCTGAACAATGTACACCTGCTGCATGTGTTCATCCCCAAACCGCATCTCGATAGCCTGAACCAGAGAGTCGTAGTTCTGCTGTTTATCTTCCGGGATGGTCTGCAAGAGCTCCGCGGCTGGACCCCTCAGTGCAAGCGTGAGTGCAATAGACTTCTCTTCATCGTCCCAGCTATTGGTCATTGCGGCCGCTTCGAATTGCCTCTTATAAATTGGCCATGATGTTTGACCATCGAAGATAGGGGGCTGCATCTCCTTTCTTCTCAAACCGTCAGTGGAATATTCCCGTGCTTTCTGTCTCTTCATGTTGCTGAGTTCCTTAGCAAGATTTTCGACATGCTTTCCTACTCTCTCGAATTGCGTATCCACTTTTTCACACTGAGTCTCTATCTTCCCGAACTGAGTTTCATGTTTCTCAAAGTTTTCATCGAATCTAGTTTCGACTTTTTCGAGTTGCGTCTCGACCTTCTCGATTTTTTCTTCGATCGCTTCGAATTTAGATTTCAAGTTCCTATTTTGCTCATCAAGTTTGCTTTCCAGAGCATCTAGAGAATTCTTTTGTTCGTCCATCTTAAGTTCTAGAGAATTCTTTTGTTCGTCCATTGCTTTCTTTTGTTCGTCCAGCTTAAGTTCTAGAGAATTCCTCTGGTCGTCCATTGCTTTCTTTTGTTCGTCCAGCTTAAGTTCTAGAGAGTTCTTTTGGTCGTCTATTGCTTTCTTTTGGTCATCGAGCTTAAGTTCCAGAGACTTCTTTTGGTCTTCCATTGTTTTCCTTTGTTCGTCCATGACTGACTTAAGTTGCAGGAGCAGACTTGTTATATCCGGGTCGGCTACTGTACTTGCTGGTTCCTCTCCCACGTCAAATTCTACGTCATGCGGATTTTCTCCTTCCTGCTTTATTGCTTCTTCCAGGCGAATCAGTAGGGCATCTTTTCCCCCAGTTGTGTCGATATTCCGCTTACTGAGTTCTGCCTTCAGTTGAATTATAATTAGTTTTCCCAATTTGCGACCCATTTTGCGCAACTAATTAACTCAACACAGAAATGTTTTTTTTTTGTGCAATTTCACACCACGGAAATAGTTATTCACAGAATAAGTTTTATCCCACTTCTGACACCAATGTAATATGCGAGCTACGGCTCGAGTAGATAAAACGATATTCTGTGAAATTTATTTCTTTATTTTCTAGTCCATAGAGCAATTCAAGTTCACACTATACTATTCTTAGCAAATTCTTTTCTTACAAGGTCTCTTTCCTCTCAAATCACTTTATCTCATTTCAATTACTTAATTCACAAATCCAAACTAATTACTTCTTGTTAACTCTCAATTTTCATTTTATCACAAAATTACAACTTCGCCCATTATCACTTTTCCAATCTCTTCGCCGCGGTTCTAAACCAACTGCTTGGTCTCGATCGCCATCTGTCCTTAAATAGCCGCATTTCTAATAGCCAGAAACTTCTACCAAATTCTTCGACCACTGGAACTCAAAATAAAAATTCTGATGTAATAATTCCAGGATGACAGCTGCAGCCAATAATCTCTTGTTCTCTCTTATCCGTGATATTATCCGAACTGTGGAGACTAATTGCAGACACGAACCTCGAATGAAAAGACACTTCGGACTTCGGTTCTAGAGAATTCCTCTGGTCGTCCATTGCTTTCTTTTGTTCGTCCAGCTTAAGTTCTAGAGAGTTCTTTTGGTCGTCTATTGCTTTCTTTTGGTTATCGAGCTTAAGTTCCAGAGACTTCTTTTGGTCTTCCATTGTTTTCATTTGTTCTTCCATGACTGACTTAAGTTGCAGGAGCAGACTTGTTATATCCGGGTCGGCTACTGTACTTGCTGGTTCCTCTCCCACGTCAAACTCTACGTCATGCGGATTTTCTCCTTCCTGCTTTACTGCTTCTTCCAGACGAATCAGTAGGGCATCTTTCCCCCAGTTGTGTCGAGGTTCCGCTTACTGAGTTCTGCCTTTAGTTGAATTATAGTTAGTTTTCCAAATTTGCGACCCATTTTGCGGAACTAATTAACTCAACACAGAAATCGTTTTTTTTTTTTTTTTTAGTGTGCAATTTCACACCACGGAAATAGTTATTCACAGAATAAGTTTTATCCCGCTTCTGACACCAATGTAATATGCGAGCTACGGCTCGAATAGATAAAACGTTATTCTGTGAGATTATTTCTTTATTTTCTAGTCTATAGAACAATTCAAGTTAACACTATTCTATTCTTCGCAAATTCCTTCCTTACAAGGTCTCTTTCTTCTCAAATCACTTTATCTCCTTTCAATTACTTAATTCACAAATCCAAACTAATTACTTCTTCTTGTTAACTCTCAACTTTCATTTTATCACAAAATTACAACTTCGCCCATTATCACTTTTCCAATCTCTTCGCCACGGTTCTAAACCAACTGCCTGCTCTCGATCGCCATCTGTCCTTATATAGCAGAAGTTTCTGATAGCCAGAAACTTATAGCAAATTCTTCGACCACTGGAACTCAAAATAAAAATTCTGATGTAATAATTCCAAGACGACAATCATTTCTTGCAGTTATAATTCTCTCTTATCCGTGATATTATCCGTCTCTTTCGTAGACATGAACTGTGGAGACTAACCGCAGACACGAACCCCGAATGAAAAGACACTTTGGAATGGGCTGTAGGAGCGTAGTTATTATTATGTTACAATACTTTCAAAATTTCTGACTTAAGGTACATCATCTCCGAAAGTCGTTTCTTTCCTTCTTCAGTCAGGTCCCTCTGAATTGAGATATTGGTTTCTCTAAGGAGTTTAGCAACTTTGAGGTTATTTTAACGTCCCTTATAGGTACATCTTCCTGTATTTGGAGCTTTTGCATAAAAAGTTTCCGCATTTCTACAGCGGCATCTTTATTAAACGGGTAGACCCCTAATTAATAAATTATATTTCTTAGATGCTGATTCCATTTGTTGAATACTCTTTCTAATTTCTAGTCTCTCCTTCTTCAGCTTTTCCACTTCGATTTTAAGTTCCGCGTTTTCCGCTTTTAATAATATTTCCTGTTCTTTGGTGAGTTTAATATCTTCCCTAATTTCGTTCATTGAATGTTTTATTAGTCCATCAAAAGCTTGTAGTAAAACGTCCATCGCTAGATTTCCCACTGGTTTGTTCAGATTTTATCTGGAGCTAATTCATTTCGATTTCGGTTATCCATGAACGTTTAAGAGCTACTTGCTTCCGAATTTTTGACTGGTGTACGTTGCATATTTTGTAATGGCATTGAATAATATTTATATGTGGCAATTCTAAGCAGAACTCCTATGAGTATGCAAATTATTTTATTACAATACAACTAAATCTAGCACTTACAGCTGGTCTATCTTAGACATTAATCGATGCGGTACTTTTTTGTATAGAGCAAAGTTCGGGTTTTTGTTTGCCTATTTTGCACTTTGTCAATGCGGAGCACACAATTTCCACTTTCATTTGCGGCTGAAACACTACACACTTTGGTTGCACTCCGGATACTGATATTTTTGCTTGCTTGCACTCTCCAAAGACGACAGTTAATATAATTTTCTTTAACTTAAACCACTTTAATTCCTTATTTAATCTTCACTCTTGTCACTTGGATTGCACTTCTTTCACTCAACTAATGTTTAGTACAAAGAAATTGGGAGTTGTTTTACAGAGGCCACGTGAGTGAAATCAAACATAGAAAGAGACAGGACGGTCTAACACTCGTCTGCACACAGCGCTGGTTCGAGAGGATCTGTAACAGCTGTTTTCTATGTGTCCTACGGCAATTGTGACAGATAAATAAAAATGTCTATTTGACGCTAGTAAAACTGTAAAACCTTGTACACTGTTTATGCGAAACGAAAATTTTAGTCGATTAAGACTTTTATTTATCATAATATCAAATATTTCTCTGAAGTACTGCACCACTCACATATATAGCCGCTTCGTGTGGCGAATACTTTGATAGTTGACATCGAATGTCATGACAATAAGCAGAAGTTCCAATCTTTAAATATGAAAAAATATAAAAATTCGGCTGGCTGGGAATCGTTTTTATGAACCACTGGCTACCTAGTTTTAAAAAAAGGCCAATTGACTTGACTGCATTAATTATCTCCTCATTAGAATTTTTTACCTACACCTCTAATGGCAAGTATTGGTTTCCTGAAAATGTCCGATCTTGAGATGTAATCAAAATTGATATTACATACATTCTATAATAGAGAATCTCAAAAAGTTGGTCTCCCAATCCAATCTGTCAGTATATTTGTCTGTATGTATGGCCAACTGCAGCCTAAACGGCTGGACGGATTTCCTATCTAAGAATTTTCATTCTAGCATCAAAATGAACGGTATTTTACTATTGGCCAATTTTAGTAAATCGACATCATAACTTTTGTTACTGATTTTTGTTGTCTTGCCTTTAACTGGGTGACTTGCACTTTCTGGGCTGCATACCATGTCAGTGACAAAGTGATCCGAAACTGGGAAGTATGTCGGTACTTCCTGAGGTGAAACCGACAAACCCTACAGGCGGACCAGTAGGGATGCAGTAAAGTGAGAGGTTGTGATCCTTCTACTCCAGATCATAACGCCGTAAGGAAAAGAAGAAGATCGGAAAAAACAGCACGTGACTTTTATGCTTGTTATTTTAAATTCGTGTAAATGTGTTAAACGAGCTGATTTTTTAAGTATTTCAGGTGATGATTTACTATTCGTAACGCAGCCATGACATTCAAGCCCAGTTCTTCACTTATCATTTCTAATGTCATTCTTGGATTTTGTACATTTTAACCTTCATCAGGGCCACATCTGTAAAGTCGGGCGCATTTGGGGGACCTTCAAGAGGTTCGTCCTCTACAAATAAACTTTGAAACCACTTACAAATAGTCACAAAGGATGGTGCATTCACTTATATCGTTAATTTTAGGTTTTCTCGTCTCCATTCTTACCAATTTTTCTGAAATTTAAAGTTGCGGCTTTTTAACTTGAATTCCAAAAAATGGGTGGGCCAACTTGTGACAGTACAGAAATCAAAACCTGTAGGGCCCTTCCCGTGAACATAGAACCTTGAAATAGAGGTAGGGGGGCGGGCTATATGTTAATCACCGAGGCATATCATCATGCATGCGGTATTCGAGAACCGTTTATTTTTATTTGAATTAGACTCATAGTTGAAGTTATTATTTAAAAATAAAGTCTTTTGTAATGCAGATAGGTTGGCAGCAAAAACGACTCAAGAACCTGAAGTTTCACTTTACGATTTGCTTATCGATGGTTTGTTTTCCTTACTAATTTATTACATTACGAGGGGCGGCTGATATGTTCGCGGCCTCAGATAATCAATAATTAAAATAATAAAATAATTGCGGCACTCTTTATTTTGTTATTATATTATCTGTGGTAGGATAAACATCACCATGTCAGCCGAAATCTGAAATTCTCGCAATTTCGATCACCGCCCCATGATATGTACCTCGTGAAAAAAGGAAAATCACCTAAAGAAATTTTCGCAGACATGTCATCGACTCTTCAGGATTCTGGACCTTCTCTAATTTCAACAAGGGCGAGAGAGCTGTGAAGTCGACCTCCGCCAAGGGCGTTTTTTAGAGTTAGTCGGGGACAATCTCGACGAAATTTGCAACCGAATCGTAACTGTAGATGAGAATTGTAGCGGCTTTTTCTCCAATTTGAAACAGGAGTTACGAGGCCGGAGATTTGAAGATGAGAACGAGATCAGAGAATACCAATTCGGTGGATATAAGAAATGCATTTCACTTGAGGGAGATTATACTGAGAAATACAATTTTTTGATCGGATCTCTTTTTTCACTTCTTGTCTTAGGCCACGAACTTATCAGCCGCCCCTAGTACATAAATATGCAGGTATATGCTCATGCCTAATCTTTGCAAAGATGTCTCGAAATGAACCAAGAAATGTACATTTATTTTGTCGATTATGAAAAAGCCTTTGATAAAGTTCCCCATCAGAAAATGTAAGAAATACTAAGAATAATGGGAATTGATCCAAAGACTACAACATCATCGAATCTAATATCGAAATCAGAAAGTGTGCATATGCAGACGACTCGATAATCATTGCGAAAAACGGTATGCGATATGCAGACGACTCGATAATCATTGCGAAAAACGAAACGGAATTTAACTTAATGATGAATAAAATAAACCAGACAAGTTTGAAGTATGGTCTAAGAATTAACACCTCCAAAACCAAGGCTATCATTATAACGCGGCAGAATACAAGCACGGTTACGCTTGATATCGATAGTGTCAAGTGTTGTTGGGTCAGCACGTACTGTGATTAGTCTCTGTCTAGTTTTTTTTAATAAATCGAAGTTTTTACTACTGTCAATAAGTATGCCGTGTATATGCATATTTAAAGTGGAACGAAATCAGCCCAAGATAAAATGTGCGGGTTGCAACGATTTCTTTCACTGTAGCTGCGTTAATATTCAACCAGCTGATATTGAATTTCTTCAGAAATCAAACAAGGAGTTTCGCTGTAAGTCTTGCTCTGTTAAGAGAAGGAGTTCCCTCCACTCTCCGCCACTTGCCAGTTCAACAAATAAACAGCAAGAGCAGTTGAATCACAATTCAGCAAATAGTGGTGGTTCGTGTCTCTCTTCATCTGAGCCTCCAACATCATCTCTTACGCAGAGTAATGAAGAACGAAATCAGCAGTCTCACCAACAAAAAACACACGATCTACAGCAGCAAAAACAACAGCAACACACGCAGCACCAACAAAAAAAATACGATATACAGCAGCATAAACAACAACAACACACACAGCAAGCATCAAATCAAGATAAACACCACCAAGCGATAACATTAGAGGCTGTGTACAACGAACTAGTTGCAATGAGAGCTGAAAATGCCATTGCTCTCTCTACGATTCACTCTCTTCAAGAGGAAAATATTAAATTATTTCAAACTGTTAATGATCTTCGTAAAGAGATTAATGTTTTGCATCAAGAGAAGAGAGAAAAATGTGTAGAGATAGTGGGTGTTCCTAATGTAAGTAATAGCAATGCTCTTGAGTATGCGCTGCAAATTTTTCCAAAGGGTGTATGCGCAGATGTTTCTTTAACAGACATTGATAAGTGTTATGTAAAGAGTGTTAAAAAGAGAGAATTTTCAGATGATAGTGCATCTAAGGTTCTAGTTGTCAAATTTGTTTCCGCTTTAAAAAAAAAGGTGTTATGTAGAGTAAACAATCTTATAAAGACAATTTAACAACAAAAATATTTGGCTGTAAACATAGCACAAAAATTTTCATAAAGGAATCACTAAATGCTTCAACGAGAAAACTTCTAAATGCTGCACAAAAATCTAAGAAGGAAAAATCTTATAAATACGTGCGGGTTAGAGGTGGGAAAATATTTATGCGAAAGACGGAAAATGATGTTATTACTATTAACTCGGAGGCGGACCTCCTTTCTTTGAATTAATATGCAAAACCTGAGAGATAATTTTCTCAATATTCCCTCCGTCTATTGCATAGATATCAACTCATTTGATCTCGCCTTAAACCGGAAATATGTAAACAATTTTCTCGTTATCCATCAAAATATAAGGAGTATCCGTAGAAATTTTGATAATCTGCTTGTGCATCTTGATTC
Organism: Pocota personata; assembly: GCA_963082735.1. NCBI lineage: Eukaryota > Metazoa > Arthropoda > Insecta > Diptera > Syrphidae > Pocota > Pocota personata. The sequence continues at coordinate 96,137,990 of OY720431.1, read as the reverse complement.
GTTTGTGAATAAGCCAGATTTTATATTCTTAACGGAAATATGGATTTATGAGGAAGAAAAATCTTTTTATGGTATTGAAGGGTATGAATTTATTTCTTGTTGTAATAATGAATATGCTTCTGGGGGTGTGGCCGTGCTTGTTAAAAAGGAGTTATATGTTTTAAATGTTGTCATTAACTATGAAAATTTGCAGAGCTGTGATGTGTTAAAAGTGAAAATTAGTGATATGATGTTGTCAATGTTCTGTGTTTATAGATTTAGTGAGCCTTCTGACTCAAATAATGTGTTTCTTGAGGACTTAGAAAATCTGTTATCGAAGGATTCGTCAAATGACATAATTTTATTGGGCGATATGAATATAGACATCTTAAGTGATTCTGCACCGGTAGACAACTATTTATTTTTATTAGCTTCGTACGGCCTAGATTCATGTATAAATAGACCTACTCGCATTTCTTCAGGCACTTGCATTGACCACATCATGGTGCGTTTTTCCAACTCTGAAACCTGAACACAGTGAAGATACGGAAATTGGAATACCTTGGGCACATCATGAGAAATGAAAAATATCATCTTCTACTAATTATTCTTCAGGGAAGAATCGAAGGCGGGAGAACTTTTGGCAGACAACGAACAACGTGGATGAAGAATCTCATTGAATGGTACAATATGCCGATAATTGAACTGTTTAGGAACGTCCAATCAAGGGAAACAACATAAAGGATGATAACCAACCTCCCGAGGAGAGGCAACATATTTTGCAAAAAATATATCTCACCAAAAACACTACCTTAAAAAGGGGCCAAGTTCTCTAGTTCAAAAATCCTGAAACAATTCAATCAAGAAAAAGAGTGAGATATAAAAGTGTGCCGAGTTTAACTTGCCTTTCCAAATAAAGTTTGATACTTGGCAGAAGTCTGTTTATGTGCGTAAATAGACTTATACATGTGGTAAATTTTATTTGGGAAGGCAATGGAACATGTTGAATTTGACACTTTTATGAGTCACTACTTTCCGTGACTGAATTATTACAGGATTTTTGTCCTAGAGAACTTGACCGGTTTTTAGAAGTTTTTGGTGATATAGGATATCACACTATCCATTACACAAGGATTCTAAATTGTCTGTATGTTTTTGGTACAAGTTGGTGCAATTAAGACACACAAACCTTGTTTAAATATTTTTTTTTATAAATCACGTATTGAACAAGGCTGCGTAAAACCTGCTAAAATGCTTAAATGATCCCGCAGCAAACAAAATAAAGTGCACGACTGGGTCAGACGTACTTGTACCTATATTCTGCCCATTTGTCACATAATTCGATTTGAAATTTAAAGCGTATTTCCTTAAAACAAAATAATACTTCAAAATCTTCCAAGTTCTTAGAGTGCCTAGAATGTAATCAAATAAATTAAATATTACCTTTTCAGTTTCATATTCATCAATAAACTCCTGTTTCTCAGATTCAATTGCATTTTTCCACATTACCCCAATTTTTTTTCCAAGTTCCCATAGTTTAAGATCGGGATTTGATGATTTCACAGTGTCCCAGACTTTCTTCGAAAACCGCATATATGGTAGTATTGGTTTCTCTGGCGGTTTTGGAGGTTTCGGAGCACGAGATTCATTTTGAGTTTTCTTTAAAGATAAATAGAAACAATTTTAATATAAAAGCTTAAAATTAAAAGATATTGTTTTAATTAAAACATCATTTGGTAATGCTGAGGACCAATACATTTTCCGAAAGAACTATGCTATGACCTGACCTAGTTTAATGCAAACCTTGATAAACACAACTTCTCGATAATCGCAACACGTATATTCTTACCTTTGTTGACTCAGTAAGTGAAACTCTAAAAAAAATACAGTATTTTTTGTTTTAAAATTTCCTATTTTGCTTTCTTATCGTATCTCAGATCACTTTTTATATATCAAAACCCATACAAGGTATACTAATTTTGATGCATAGATTGTAACATAGAAAAATAATAACGATAGATGCTCAAAAGTATAATATACTCGTATATAGCACATATAGGGCGTTTTTTTTATGTTCCAGGTTGATGTCGTTTGGCCGCCATTTTGGTTTCGTTGGCATATATCAGTTCATATTTGACGGTACATTTGTTTGAAGGCGCAAGAGTAAATGCTGTAACAATTACTGGTGATCGCTGTCGTAACAAGTTGCAAAACTTCTTGGTGCCGAATTTGATCGACTGGGCCTACAACACGTGTGGCTCCAAAAGGACGGTGCCACATTACACACAGCCAACGATACGATGGATATTTTGCGAAAAATTGTTCACGGTCGCAAAATGTCAAACAGAGGTGATATCGATTAGCACCCTTGATCTCCCGACTTCTTCTTTTGGGGGTACTTGAAAGGAAAGGTCTACGGCAACAAGCCATCCACAATTCAAGAAATTGCTGAAATAATACCCGAAGTGTGCCAAAATGTAATGCAAAATATGGTTGAAAGAGCACGCATCTACACCACGGTCAAAGGAGGCCATTGGCCGATATAACAATTCATACATAACTGTTATACCTAAATAAATAGTCAATAAAAAAAATTCAGAAATTGTATTTCATTTCATAGTTATGTCGATCTAGCATTGTCCACCCGTCTGTCTACATACATCCCACCTTTTTTTGGGATGTACATTTTGAGCTAGGAATGGGAAATTTTGTATATATGTAAAGCTTTCTGGAATCTGGCCCACTTTTCAAAAATCGTAGTTTTTTTTCAATATTTTACTAGGAACTGAAAAATATTGCCTCAAGAAAATATGTCTATTAAAGGCGATGATCTTATTGTGAATATTTCATCAAAATATGTATACTCTTGTTGCAAATGGTGACAGCCAAACCTATATTCTCCTACGAAAAACGATTTTTTTTTTTTAAAAATCTCTTATATGTAAGTCGCTGAATTATCCTCTGCGTGGAATATCACAAGCCCTCTTTATAATGGAAGGGGTGGAAGGTGAGGAATAAGGTATCATACTATCCGTTCCAGACAGATTGTAACTTTTCCGTATATTTTCTTGAGGCAATATTTTTTCAGCTTCTAGTAAAAATATAAAAATATTAAAAGAAAAAAAAAAAAAAAAAAACTATAATACATTTTTTGGAAAATGAGTGTGTTTGTGAGCGTATTTTAAAAATGTTTACGCTTGTACTGTTTAGGATTTCAGAAAGCATATGTACAACATTTCGATCGTCCTTCTTGTAGTGGTGGTCGGGCTTAAGTATTCTTCAATGAACTTGAACTGTAGAGCGACGCCGGAGAAAATATGTCTGGTTATCTGGGGTCATTTTCACAGGTTTCCATAATATAGGAAGAAAACAAAAAGGAGTTCACCCAAGGTAAGTATCGACGCGACGAGACCTGCATGACTGAGGAGGAGTTCAGTTGCAAACGGAAACTCTGGATACCTGGGACTTCCAGTTTTATACCTAAATCCTCTGATCAGCGTGAGTGCAGATGAGTATTTCTTCCCCGATACTCATGGGAACTAAACATGAACAAAATCCAACATGAACAAATAAAACAGAAGCGACGGGTGTGCACTCTGCCAATCTAGAAGTCTCATATGCCGAAAGCTGCGGAACGATTGATACTGGCATCAAGAAATTATATCCCGATGACAGCAACAGTTATTCCGCTGCTAGCTCGGCAGCCTCGGGATTGTCAGCATCCTCAAGACGAATGGGGTTCGTTAACTGTAAGTTGACAATTAGAAGACTAGGGAAGTAAAACTGGAACAAATTAAATGATAAGAACAAGAAACGACATCATAACGCACGTGTTTATTTACTGGAACTGTTTGAGCCGACGAACAACCTGGCTGCTTGTACATTGAAGAGTGCAGTACCAATGGTAGACACGAGAGAGTAGGGGTTAATGGCACCAGCTCGGGTTGGTCAGATTAACTACGCCATAAACGACACGAACAGGAACGACGGAACAACTTCAAGAACCTACCTAGGAACAGCGAAAATTCTCGCCCAGACGTTGCACCAAGTCGACAATATGTACCAATTTTTGTCAAATTGTTGGGCTATTTTTATTGGGTTAGATATTGTTTTGGATTCACCTACAATACATATTTTTTTAATAACATATGGGGTATAATTACCGGTAAGAGAATTTATATCAGCTCATATTATTCTTTATATTTGAATTTGAGCGAATATTGGAAGTGAATTTTTCGAAACTTTCTTTCTTTTCTTTGACTCCTTGACTCTTTTGCGAAATATAGCATTGGCTTTGCGGTATTTAATCAGTTTCTGTCGGCGGGATGTTTTTTAAGTATTTTCCACAAATCTTGTTTATTTTTGCGCAGGGAACTGATTTCCGAGTTCCACCAAGGAACAATAGATTTGAGCGGGACATTATTAATAGAAGAGACTTCTTTGTTAACGTTTGTCGACATGTCGGTTTTTAAAAGGAACTCCTCTACTCTATTACGAAAAACTCCCCAGTCCGCTCTATCTGATTGAAATTTTGGTATTGGTTTTTTAATACATATATGATGCTATTCTTAAGGCGGGTGCTAGTTATTATCGGGAAGTAATCACTACCATGTAAGTTATCAAGTGTTGACCAAGAGTTGTATGGAGTCAATTGAGGAGATATCATAGAGAGGTCCACATGTGTGAATGTTTTATGGGTGGAAAAATGTGCGGGACGACCATCGTTCAATACGGTGAGGTTGGATAGTGTTAAATAATTTTCTATTATTTTGCCCCTGGTGTTAGTGAGTGGAAATTGTTGTTATGCTTTGAAGAGTTGATATAGCGGGTACCGCTTGGTTTGCGTGTGGAGGATTATTGGAGTTCGCGGGAGGAGGGTGTATTTCTGTAATAGTGGGTTCGGAGTGTGTTACGCTTTTAACAATTGTTGCGAAAGATGATGCTTGGCTTCAGCCATGCTGCATTTCCTGATTGTTTTAATTTTCAGTACTTCTTTTGCTTGGATGAATCTCTTACAATTTTTAGTAGAAGATGGGTGGTTTTCTAGGCAATATGTACATGACACACGCACGAATTTTTCAGAGCATGAGGGGGTAGGTTGCAATTTTCGCAGGAAGTGTTACCTTTGCATCGTTTTGCGGTGTGGCCAAGAAGTTGGCAGTTACGACAGCACATTGGGTTGGAATAATACTCCCCCACTTTGATGTTATACCATCCTACGTTAACCGTAAGTGGAGGGCGAAAACGGTTGAAGGTGAAAACAATGAGGCCAGTGGGACGTTGGTTGCTTTCAACTGACTTGTTGAATTTAAAGACCTTCGTCGTTACACCTTGTATTTTCATTTTCCCAATTATCTCTTGCTCAGGGACGTTGATGAGGGAAGGGGAATAACATGTGCCTTTACACGAGTTGAATTGTTCGTGTAGAGTAATTGGGCACAAATTGGACAGCGTTTTTTTTTTTTTGACAAAAATAATAAATAAAAAATAAACCTTTAGGGATTTCGTAAGAATCAACAGATTACCATCTTGTAATTGGGTAATGTTTTCATAAGCAGTGCTTATTATGCCGATTGTTTTTTTAGCAAAAAGACACTATAAGCAGATAATGGTTTTTCAGAGTCAACGGAAGAAATCAATATAAATTTGGGGTCATTTTGGTGTGGTATATTATTTAATTCAAGGGGAATTACACTGTTTTTTTTTTAGTTATGGGTTCGGCTAGCGGATCTAATGTTAGTCCGCTAAACCGATTGCCCTCAACTGCACATGGACTAGCGGCCATATACGAAAGGATTCCAAAAGAAAAAGGACAGAAAGCAATATATATACCGGGAAAGCACCAACGAGAGAAGTGAGACGGAAAGGCGATGTTGTCGGCTCGAGAGATCCAATCCAATTATATGTTGTCTTTAATAGAGAGGGCAGAAGTATTCTGTACAGTTTTTGTGGCTACGGATACAGTTTTTGTGATATGGTACTTTTATAATGTATTTTTGAAGCAAGCTTAGTACAGTCTCGTTGTCTTTGACTATTTCTTTATGGAGAAATTTATAGCGAATAGTACTCATCGATTTTAATACAGCAGTAATATTTCCAATTTTTAAGAAAGTAAACAGATTTAATGTGGAAAACTGCAGAGTTATCTCATTTCTTAATACCACAAGGAATATTTTTCGAAGCTTAACTTATGCTACTTTATAATATAAATTGTCAACTCTGGGAATTTTCTCTAAACAGCTGAAAACCTTGAAAGCATTATACAGTAATGTACAAAATAAAATATTGTCGGCAAATTGCACAAAGAAGCAAACATTTGATCCAAGGGCAGAAAACGATTCTGCATATCTATCGTTTTAGCCACAAATGCTCTACCAACTGAGCTACCCATGGATATTTTCTCTTCTAATCAATTCATCGGCGTTGAATTATAGAAGAGGCATTTTTAGCGCCATTAGCCCTTGTTTTACCAATAAATATAGACTCATTTTAATTCATTTCAAAAATAAAAGATTGTAATTCTGGCAAACGGATTTAGCCTAGGGTTTCTCAAACGTGATCCTGGGTTCCCGGGATGCAGTGCATTTTAATAACTACTTTCCTTTTCTTTAAACTGTGCTTCATAGAGCAAAATTGACCGGATTTTGTAAATCAGCATAAAGAAGTCATTAAGGTCAATTTTTCAAAATTTAAATGAAAAACAAATACAAAAACCGGCTGACTACAACTCTTGCTTTTCTCCCAATCAAATGTGGAGTATTTTTCTTTTGCTCTTATTGTCGTTGCTTATGATTCACAGTATTTTTTTCCGTCCTCCTGATGTCATCATTACGATCAAGCTGCATTTTACCCATATGACCACCCTACTGCCAGTGTTATGCCTTCGTCCAGTCGTTCACAGACTTTGACAGTGTGCAAACGTGTTTCGGCTTCTCCTTTAAATCCGTAGTGCTTTGAAGTAGAATATTAAACAGTGGTTTTTCAAGTGGCGAGTTAACCTATAGATAGTGGTGGTATTCTACCAAACCAGTGACCGTGGTTCAATTCCGGACTGGGGAATATTAATATATGGACTTTATTTTTTATTTATTCAAAATAAGTGAAAACCAAATAAACAAAAACAGATATCAGGCGATGGAGAGTGAGCGGTCCGCGCTCCCATTAGCGGGACCAGCTACTCGGCAAGTAAGGGGAAAAGGAGAAGGAAGTTGAAACCTTCTCCCAATCTTGTAAAGCGCCTCTCCACATCAGCTTCAGCTATACAGCTGCCAGGTGGAGTGAGTGAAGGGGCGCCGAGCAAAAAAACAACAGTAGCACCAGAAAAAAAGCGAAAGAGGTCCGCTGACTCTGTCGAGTTAGCGTACATCTCCGACGGTGGGGAAAGCCACTACGTTGGAGATGAGAACAATAGCTTCGGAGTTCTGGCGTCCTCCGAATCGGATGATGAAGAAGAAGAAGTCGAGAGTCTGACTAGCAGCATCAGGCACCTCGAACAAAGGGTGATTGCCATAAAGGCCAAACAAGTGGCCAGAAGAGAGTGGGAGCGGCAGCTACAGCTCCAGCGCGCTCAACAACAACTACAGCAGCAACCGCCAGAAAGCCAGCGGCAACAGCCAATACAGCCGCAAATACTGCAGCAGAAGCAACAGCACAACAACAGCTGAAAAAACAGCAGCAACTACTACAGCAGCAGAAAACGCAGCAAGAATCTCAACAACAACCGCCGCCGCAGCAGCAGCAGCAGCAGCAGAAACAGCAGCAGCAGTAGAAAAAACAACAACAACAACCGCAGCAGAACCAAGAGCAACCGAAGGCGACGACAAAAGCGAGGGTACCGCTAATAAATACGTACGGGATTGAGCTTATGGACACCATTAAACTATGTTAGTCGGCCATAGGCAACAATTTTTCTATTAAACGATTAAATGAAGACAGGCACGCTATCCACTACAATACAGTGGAACAGTATAAAAAAAATAAAGATTTGTTAAAGGACACGACGACGGAGTTCTTCTCCTTCACCCCGAAGGGGGAAAAGCGGCAAACAATGCTGCTGAGGGGGATAGATCCGTCTACTGATCCGGAGACGCTCCTTGCGCTGCTTAAAGAGAAAGAGTGCAACGAGCTCGAATTTGTAGGCGTCAAGCCATTCACCACAGCAAGGCAAAAAGGGAGAAGCGGAAACTGCCGTTCTTCTTAGTTCAGCTTTCACCCAATAGCAAACAGGATGGTCTAAGGAGTATTAAAGTCCTAGACTACCAGGTTGTCGCCAGGGAAAAATTAAGAAGGAGCGAAAACATTTTACAATGTGTTCGCTGCCAAAGGTTCGGGCACGCCGCGTCGAACTGCGAAATGCAGCCTCGATTTGTCAAGTGTGTAAAGAACCACAAAGCAGAGGAATGCACTCTGGGTAAGGATGGAGTGGCAAATAAGAGCCAGCTCTCGAGTGCTTTATGTAGGAACTCGGGACACACCGCAAACTATCGGGGTGGTCCTAAGTTCCAGTACATTAAGAAAGTAAATCTGGTTCGTCAGGAGAAGGTCGTAATGAAACGTCCACCTGCTCCAATTCAAACACAATCCGTCACTCCCCAAGTGACCTACGCACAAATGGCGGCAGGTCGGGGAAACGCGGAACAGAAAAGACCGAAGGTTGCTTCTCAATCCCCAGCGCCTAGAGCACCGGAGACTCAAACTGACTTGCTGGTCATCTTGCTCTCTATCCAAGGGCAGATGGAGCAGCTTCAACGTCAGGTTCAGGAGCAGGCGAAGTGGGTGGACCAGATCTCTGCACTTCTTCCGGGCCTAACACACCTCCAGTCGTAATGGGTACGAACATGGAGGAGCAACCCTTGAAGATCCTTGCGATGAATTCACTGATTAGGATCGAGCGAAGAGCCGTATTGTTTAAGTTGCTAGAAGACCATACCCCTCATGTGCTTATGGTTAGCGAAACAAAGATTTCCCAGAAGCACAAATTGGGGCACAATAAATACAATATTGTCAGAAGAGACCGACCCAACTCCACACAAGGAGGAGGTGTTGCGATCTTCATACGCAAACAACTGCAATTTAAAGTTATGTACAGCGGTGAAGTGCAAAGGTTCCAGGAGCTATAAGCGTGTATCGTGTGCATCCCTCTCCGTAGTGGAAAGAGTATGTACTTGGTCGTACTCTATGCACCTGAAACTACTCAATCTACTTTATTTATTTCAGAGCTCGAGACACTTTTACGATGCCTAAGGCTGGATTCGGAGGAGAATTACTTCCTCATGGCCGGAGATCTAAACGCCAAACATAGAGATTGGGGAAATAACACACCTAAAGTTTGTCCAAACGTACTCCTACAATTATAGTAGGACACGTTGGACTCGCTTCTCCAGAGTTTTGACAAGAGCACTCTCCTCGAACTCGCTCTACCCACCGTCCAATAGGAATCCGTCAAACGAGAAGATTGACTGGTACCCAAAACAAATGGACGAGACAATTAAACGAATTATGGACAATACGATACCTCGGTATCAACATACTGACAACGCAGACATATTCCGCAACGCAACTGACGCACTACACCAACACAAAAGTATTCTGCTGTCGAGACTAAAAACATTGTACAGATAGTTTACTAACAGACAAAACTCGGAGGTTAGGACGCTGAAGTCGTTGATTAAAAACCTCCAGAAATTAATCAAGGAAAACTACAAACTTTCTGTAAATCTGTATTGGAACAGATAAATAAAATATTTCGGATGAAGATTCAAAACGCCCTTCCGTGTCTTAAGATCCCCCGAACGACGAACAATGGACGAATGCTTATATAGATCCAGAATGCAGGTATAGATCCAGATAACGCAGTAGAAGATGACAACTTCTTTGTGATCGAGAATCCGCAGGAGAAGTTAGAGGTTATAGGAGCGACTTTCCAGGAAGTGTACAAGGTGAATGATACCATTTGCCCGAACCAAGACTTGGAAAATCGCGTTCTTGTGCACAACTTCTACCTTCCAAATGATATAGAGCACTGGCGATCCGAGAACATAGGTTTTATCGTGTTCAATGATGATAACATGGCAAATAATGTCATCGCCGATGAAAGGGTACATCCCCCGTACATATCGAAAGTGGAGCTCCAAGCGATATTCGACTCATTGAGGAGGAAGAAATCTGCGGGAATCGATGGAGTATCGAACATTGTGCTTCGACATCTCCCTCTAGAAGCGGTGGAGATTTACACCACTCTGTTTAACAATGCACTGAATAATGCACATTATCCAGCGCATTGCAAAAAAGCAGTGATACAACTCATCCCCAAAAGGGGTAAAGACACTTCCAATCCGGCAAATCTCCGGTCGATAAGTCTCCTTCCGCACTTCAGCAAGGTATTCGAGAAAGTGATCAATAGAGCCCTGCTGAAGTGGACTGAGAACAGTAATATAATTCCGGATAACCAATTCGGTTTTAAGGCGGGGCATGATACAATACATGCCGCGTCTAAACTGGTATCGGATATACAATGTAACAAATGCAAGAACCAATGCACGGGTGCCTGCCTGATTGACTTGGAGAAGGCCTTCGACACCGTATGGCTAGAGGGACTCTTCTACAAGCTGAGCAGGCTGGGCATAAGCAAACCACTGCTGTACATACTTCATAACATGCTCACCAGTAGACAGTTCATTGTCAAAAATGGCAATGTGACTTCTGCTGGAACATTTCTAATTAAAAACAGTCTGCAACAAGGTGCGGTTAATTCACCAATCTTTTTCAACATTTACACGATTGATTTCATTCACTTCACCATGCCATTGCGTACGCAGACGACTTGATCGCGTGCAGATCAGGAACAAAAATCGAGGTCATTGCAATTTTCTTGCAACGTGACTTCGATAAGATTCAGCGATATTGCGATGACTGGAAGTTGAAGATCAACTTCCAGAAATCGGACGCCGTTGTCTGGTGCCTCTAGGGATCAGAAAGAATTGGCGAAAGTTCTCAATAGTTGGACCGCACGGACAGCCACTTGCGTGTCGAAGTGTAGTCAGATACCTGGGGCTTTGGTTAGACCAATATCTATATTTTAACAAACATACAGATACTGTTCTGGCCAGAGCCAAAGGTGCTTTTGCCCTTACAAAGAGACTTTTTTATAGCAAGCAACTCGATTCAAGGTTAAAGGTAATCTGCTACATGGCCCTCATTAGGCCCATGCTCGTATATGGATGCCCCGTGTGGTTCAACGTGGGAGCAAGCTTGTTGGAAAAGATTCGGGTGTTTGAGAGGGCTTGCCTTCATTTGTACAGAACACCAGAGTCCCAGTACATAAAATTCTATCCCAATGAGGTCCTATACAACAGGGCTAACCTAATAAGAGTGGATAATTTCGTTATCAAGCTGATTCGAAGGCACATTGCAAGAGCAATGAGCTCGACGAACAACCTGATCTCTGGGGCTTATTACACCAATTACGAGTATCACGAGAGAGTGCGCCCCAACGGCTTTGTTCCCCCAGAGGCGTTCCTCTATTTTAATAAGAAGGGTCTGATCCAGGAGAGATTGGCGGTGCCGCTAATCTTCCACGTTGCTCGGACAGCTGTGGAAAAGCGACTCCACTACGACAGAGACGTTGCACACGGCAGTGTGGAGCGTCTCCGGTTTAGTAGGGCGGTATCGGGTCGTGATGTTGAGGACGTACAACGTCAGTACTGTCATTTCTGGTGACTAGCCGAAAGAGAGGAAACTCCTTCGTCGTTTCCTCCTTTGAGGTTTAAAGTTGACTGTTCTTGCCCATGGCAGACTTACATAGTTTAGGTTTAGGTAGTTCAGCTTGTAGGTAATAATTAAAAAAAAAAAATATCCACAGCACTTGGATGAAAAAATTAAAAAAAAAAGCACAAAAAAAACCAAAAAAAAATTAAAAGAAAATTTACGTAGAAAAATACGTAAGGTGGAATAAGATAGGATAATTTAGAATAAGGTAGTTTAAGATTTATTTTAAGGTAGATTTTTAAGTTTTTTACATAAGAAAAATCAAAAATAAGTTCATATACTAAGTTTTTTCAATTGACTAAACATTTTTCCTAGTAGTAATAGCTAATAGAATCATATAATAAATAAATAAAGAATCTAAAGTTAGTTACATCGAAAGACATAGTTTTAAGTATTAGGTTTAGCTTAGAGCGCCCGCATAGGGCCAGTAAGTTAGAATAAGAATAGTTAAGTTAGTTAAGTTAGTTTTTTGTCTAGCTATAAGTTTAATGAAGTAATAATAAAAATGCATTAAAAATGAAAAAAAATTAAATAAAAATGTTATGCCTTCGCAATTGATCGACTTTTTTTTATTTATTTCATGTGAAATAAATATTATTATTATTATTACAACTTTATTAACTTATAATGAATTATAAGATTAATACAAAGATTACAGCACTAGTTAGCAGGGCTTACAGCTAATTTTTAAAATTTTATGAACGAATACAAATTATTTATATGCTATTTTGTATATTAAATATAGAAAGTAGTTTATAGATGTTTCTGATGGTATTCTAAGTAAATCAGCTAAGGTACGGTTTGGAAATAAGAGAGATGATTTAGTTTGGATAGTGTTGCACTCATATTTTAGGTGTTTGATGGAAAGTCTTTCATTGGAGGTACAAAGGTGGCAGTATGGTGGGTCCTTCCCAGTGAAGAGGTGACTATGCGTGAGCGTTGTGTGTCCTAGACGAAGACGAATGAAGGTCTTAATCATACTTTTTGAACAGTCAGTGGGATATATGAATGTTTGGGCATCAGAGTTTATCGTCTTTTAATGATGGGAGTACTCAAGCCAGTTTAACATTAACTTGTGCCAGAAGCATTGAATGCACTTTTTAACATCATTGATGTTGTATGTCCAGAAGGTAATGAGGGGTTCCCTAACGGCCTCCTTGGCTGCCTTATCCGCCTGTACATTACCTTTTATTCCCACATGGCCTGGTACCCATAAGAGTTTTAATTTGTTCTTATTAACTATTAATTTATTCTGGATGGAATTTAGTTATTGTAAATATTTCTAATTGTCATAATAACTGATAGGCTGTCGGTACAGATAATGATTTTTGAATTGCTTACTAGTTTAGCAGCTTGGAGGATTGCGATCGCCTCAGCTGAAAATACAGAAACGGAAGGAGCTAGGAGCCCTTTGGATAAGATATAGCCATTTTCATCTACTACAGCACATGCTGTACCAAATTCAGATTTAGATCCATCAGTATACACAAGGTGACAATTCAACCTTTTTCGGTTTCTGACAATCCAATAAATCTTTGTTTGTATGATTGGTATTGCAATACTTTTGGCAAAGCTGATAGTTTTGTAAATTGTGGAGTCTGTTTTGGGGAATTTTTTCCGGGAAGTGATTTTTTTGGCATCGTAAGTGGCTTGTGTTTTTTGTACTATGTTTAGTTTCAACAGGACAATCGAAGTGATGTAATCAACTCGGTGCTGGATGGATGGTAGGCCGGATTCTGTGAGGAGATTTCTAATAGGCGTCGATCGAAATGCCTTTAAGCTGGATCTTATAGCCAAGTGGTATAGCGGCTCAATGAACTTGAAGGATGAGCCATATATACTCAATCCGTAGTCAATCTTAGCTAAGATGGTGGATCTGATGAGGTTGAGTAGGGTGTTAACATGGCAAAAGTTATTTTTAGAACTTAAATATCTAAAAATATTAACCCTGGTAGTTAATTTTTTCTTTAGACTAATACAATGATCCTTAAAATTTAATTTGTTGTCAAAGATGACACCAAGAACACATAGATTATTAACATGTTTTATATCTACATTGTTACAAATAAGTGATATATATTTAGAGCATTTAGTTTTTTTTACATATATGCAAAATATTATTTTTATCTACGGAGATCTTGGAGCCTGAGAGCTTACACCAGGAGTTAAGATCCGTTAGGATATTTGAAAATTTTAACGATAACTCCGTGAGATCTTTGCACTTTCAAAACAGAATCAAATCATCTGCGTAAAGTGAATGACCAATCGTTTTGTATGAGCTAAGGATCTCACTCAGGTCATTGAACGCAACAATGAATAGTATAACCGAGAGGGGGGATCTCTGTGGTATACCGTTATGAAGACTTTGGATTGAGGAGTAAGTGCTGTTTATTTTGACTCAGAATTTTCTGTTTGTTAAGAAAGATTTTAAACATTTGAACATACGTGCTGCTTTGAACTGCGTTAGTTTGTTCAATATTACATGAACCCCATTTCTATCAGAAGCCTTAACAAAATCAATTGACAGAATTGAGACATGGTTTTTACCGGATAGTGCAGGTGCAATGTATTGATCAATGCGCAAAAGTTCATCTATGGTACAGCGTCCATGTCTGAAAGCAAACTGATTGGTGTGAATAAGGTTATTGTTCTCGAGGAACCAAAGAAGTCTGAAGGAGATAAACCTTTCTAAGATTTTGCCTGAACATGGGAGTAGGGAAATGGGACGAAAATCGTTGACTTCGGAATGATTCTTATTAGGTTTTGGGATTGGTAATATGCTCGCTGTTTTCCAGGTTTGGGGAATTATTCCTTGTGCGAAAACGTTTATAGGGAACTCAATGAATATGGTAGAAGAATCGGTATTCCAGTTTAACGGGTCGAGTCTTTCTGCTGACAATTTTAATTGGAGGAAGTCAGAAGAGAAATTGGTGCAAGCAGAGTATTCAGACCAGGTCTTGGCGAAGTGTTGCGAAATTTCAAGGGGGGTAGATAGGGCTTGCGAGTTGGTATTCACGATGTTAATCGAGTGACGTATGTAGTTACCTGTAAGTGATTTAACATCTGCCCACAGTTTTTTTGTTGTAGTTTTGAGGCTTATGTTAGAGGTGAATTTTTGGAAGCTCGCTTGTTTGGCTAATTTGGCAGCTTTTCGGAAGAGAGCGTTGGCTTTTTTGTAAGAGATCAGATTTGAATCATTCGGATATTTTTTAAATTTCTTCCAAGAATCTTGTTTGGATTAACGCAGGTGTTGGATCTCATTGCTCCACCATGGAACCATATATTTTTTAAGGAGCTATTTGTTTGGGGGATTGCTAAGTTAGCTGCATAACGCAAAGATTTTTGGATGGTTGCTGCTTCTTTGTTTATATTCGGTGTTTGTTCCCTCTGTTCTAAGAAATGTGCAATGTTTGACTGGAAACAATTCCAGTTGGCTCTACCTGTTTGAAATTTTGGGAGCAGTTTAATATTTTGTGGGGAGCTCCCTGATGTAATTGTGGTTAAGGTTGGGAAATGGTCACTCCCATGTAAATCAGGGAGTACTGTCCATGTTGTATTCGTAAATAGTTGAGGAGAGATAAAAGAGATATCGAGATGGGTAAATGTTCTGTGGGTTGAGAAATGTGTAGGCCTGCCATCATTGAGAACAATTAAATTGGATTTTTCTAGGAATTCTTCAATTTGTTTGCCCCGGGAATTGGTACAAAGGGAACCGCATAGTGGGCTCCACGCATTAAAATCGGCGGTCAACAGTATTGGGGTATGAAAGGAGCATACAATATCGTGGATACCTTTGGGGGACAAATTTTGATCAGGAGGAATATATAAAGATATTATTGTAAGGGTTATTTTGGTTTGAATTTCTACAGCTATTGCTGAAATGTGGGAGTTAATGTTGATGAATTTGTGGAAGATGAATTTGTGCACCAGTAGGCCCGTGCCCTCTTTCGTTGAATTATTGGATTGTAAGTTGTGGAAGATTGCTGCGTATTGCTTAGGGGTCGTTTTGTGTTATTCATATGTATGTGTTTTATGCAGGCAGATAACTGAGGGGTTAATTTGGCGTATTAAGAGTTGAAGTTCGTGGAGGTTGTTGAGATAGCCATTCATGTTCCATTGTAAAACCTGGAGCATCATTCTAATGTGTTGGGTCTTTGAAACAATATAATTTAATATATTGAGTGAAATCCGTCTCCACCGGCGACGAGCATAGATGCTGCGATACCCGGGGTGTTGTCGAATAATGACAACACACGCATGTGCATGTAGCTCCAGTACTCTCCACGTCGCCGACGGAGACACCGAGTTAGTGACTGTATTTGTTTTTTACTATGTATCAGAGTCATTGTCTGATGTTTGCATGTAGTAGCTGTTCTTTGTGATTAGTGTATTGCAATAGATGTGAGAGGGGAAGTGATAGTAGTTGCATTCGTATTACTTAATGTAGTTGTTATTGTATTTGAATTGTTTATTTTTTGACTTTTAGGAGGATGGATTATAATCAACGAGATTTTTGTGTTTGGGTTGCCTAACAGGGCTATGGTTGACTTCTCTTTGGGCCGTTAAATTTGGGTGCGTTCTTTTGAAAGATGATTCTTGACAAAAAAAAATTAAATTTAAGGTGACGACACAATTTGTGTTAATTTTTAGGGACTTATTGAGGAAAACGCTGAAGATAATTTAAATTTAGTGTTTAGTACATATTTAAAAAAATACAAAACGTAAACGTTCAAGTCGAATTAGAAACACTTCTTCATCATTACTCATCATTAGCACAATCGTCGAGCGGTATGGTTAACCAAAGAAATAGTGCATTTCGCACGTAACCAAAACCACGCGATCTGTGCCAACATGATGCGTACCAAAGCATTCGACCAAACATGTAATTTGTACAAAATTGAAATTGATCTGCACTCCATTTTTTTAAGAAGAAGGGGAGAATTTCAAAAGATACTGATGATCCGAGTAATCAACATGACCAACTTTTTCCGACTAAACCCACCTCCCACATAAGTGCGATCTTGTTCCTTGGAGTAATAAGCAATTTTTTCCTGACATCTTAGTCTTTGAATGAGTTTCACCCCCTGGTGACTCTTTGTTGCGATTGGGCTATATGTATGTACACGTACACTGCACTCTCAATTTTTGTAACTAATGCAAACACGGCCCTGTTGAGAAAATCGAACAGAAAATTAAAACACTTTAAAAGGTTTACAAAATATACTCTGTGTTGTAAAAATAAAATTACATAGGCACATTTAAGAATTTTATTATTATTAAAATTAAAAAAAATTATATAAACAAAACTCAAATGCAGACAAATAAATAAGTATTTATATACAGGCTACAGGCATATCGACCATTTTCTGGAGTTGCATAATTTCTGCAATGGTGAGGTAATTTTGTTCTGCCCACTACAAGTATGTGGTAAAGAATTTTATTGCGTCTTCTACACAAACTTCTTCTTTTTCTCCGGTTTCCAAGTTTTGTAGATTCTCGGAAATTCATTCACAGACGTCATCGCTGCTAAAGTTTTCATCTGGAAACATCTGGTTAAGCAATGTTGTGACGTCAGATCTTTCTGACAAAATTTGATTCCGAATTAAAAGCAACGGAACGCAGTCTTTTTCCTAATAATGATCAGGAGCTCTGATTACTTTTGTCCAACATTTAGCTTTGGTATTAGCTTATAGCTCTTACTAAGTTTTTGCCAAGCAACAGATGGCATGTTTTAATTTAGGCTTTTCAGTGCTTCTTGATAATTGCAGGATGAAACCAGATGACTCAACGAACTTTTTTTGTAATAGAGCTTTAGCTTTGTCAACCTTATATTTAGATCCATACTTTGCAGTATGGCTGTGCAATTCGGAGAAAAACACATTATTGTATTGCTGAGACCTTCAATTTTAATTAGCGAGTTTGATGACAAGGAGCATTATCGATAAAAAGTACAACTTTTTTGGCTTAGTTTTTATGTTGAACATGTTGAACTGCAAAATACAAAACAAAAATTTATGGAAAATTTGTTTTGTCTATTATTTTTTTATCTATGTATTATAAAGGGTGGTTAAGTTTTAAGGGCCGATGTTGATTTTGAATAAAACACAAATTATTTAGGAAATTACTGTCTTTTCTTTTTATTATGATAATATTGGTATGGTTCAATTATGTATGGAACAAAATATCGGCCAAATGGCCGCCGCGACCTCGGCGGCACACCTCCATCCGATGGTCCAAATTTTCGATGACGCTGAGGCATAATTGAGGTTCTATGCCGTTAATGTGCCGAATTATCTCATCCTTTAGCTCTTGAATTGTTGCTGGCTTATCGACGTACACCTTTTCTTTCAAATAACCCCAAAGAAAGAAGTCAACGGTGTCAAATCACATGATCTCGGCCAATTGACATCGCCACCACGTGAGATAACACGGCCATTGAATTTGTCGCGCAAAAGAGCCATTGTTTCGTTAGTTGTGTGGCAAGTGGCACCATCCTGTTGAAACCACATATCGTCCACATCCATATCTTCCAATTCGGGCCATAAAAAGTTCGTTATCATCTCACGATAGCGAACACCATTCACAGTAACTGCCTGACCGGCCTCATTTTGGAAAAAATACGGCCCGATGATGCCGCCAGCCCATAAACCGCACCAAACAGTCACTCTTTGTGGGTGCATTGGTTTCACTGAATATGATTTTCTTCGAAAATTGATCATCCACTGTTGCCATTTCTTGCCACCATTGTGACCATTGACGACGCTTGAAATGGTCAAGAGGCTTTAGTTCTTGAGTCAATTGTACCTTCTAAGCGCGTAAATGCAAGTCTTAATGCATAATGTTCATCAACGACGAGCGTGAGGTGCAATTGTTGGGCACTGCGACGAGTTGAGGTGGACGGTTCTTCAGCCACACTATCGCGAACAGCACAATATTTTCTGCAGTACGAGCTGTACGAGCATGCACTGGTGTTTTCACATCTCCTACAGACCCGGTTTGCACAAATTTTTGCACGATTTTTCCGATTATACGCACATTTGGACGATTAAATTGACCGAAAGAATCACGAAATGCACGATATGCATTTTGATTTGAACGCCCATTTTCATAATAAGCCTGAATAACTTTAACGCGTTGCTCGATTGTGTATCTTTCCATGGTTCAAATTGAGTTAGTCTGAAATTGAGAAATGTCAAATGAAATGCAGAAAAAAACTTGACCTTTAGGTGTGGTTCACATTCAACATCGGCCCTTAAAATTTAACCACCCTTTATAAAGTTTGCCATTACTTACCTTTGGGGCAAAATTGATTTTTAACCATTCTCCAAATAACACTGAAGTCATCCAAGCATTTCTGTTGGGTGCCGTTATATAAGGCCAAGCAACATAAGCCAAAATTTACTTCGCTTTCGCAAAGCGACATAAGGCCATATTAAAAAACGTCCCACCCAAGCTCTGTTAAGGCATTGGCGCCTGCGAATGCAAAATTACTCATGTAATAGAAAGTGACATAATGCCAAATTGGCCTTATGTCACTTTAACAAAGTGTAGTAATGCCATATGGTACCTTTTTGTTGGCCTTATAGATTTCTAGCATATTGGTGGATTTTTTATAAGTTCTTGTTTTTTTCGCTTTTCCGATCAGAAATGACTTCAGTTTAAGTTCACCCGTTATTGTACATGCCATGAATGCTATATTTTGCTTAAATGCCTTCCTCACAGTTGCAGACATTTCCTTAAAATGGACTAATGTTTTGTATGGAAGGAATTTCCATAACAATCCAATTTCATCTACATTATACATTTGCTCCCGACAAACATCTATTTCAGCAATTTTTTTCTCAAACTACATTAAAAAGCGCCTTCCGAACCCAGAGGCATTGAAAACTTTCACTCCGTCATTTTTTTAGAATCGTACCCAATGACGGTTCTTGAATTTCGAAAGCCAACCACTGCTTTCTTGAAATTCTTCTGGTCTTTCTTGTATGCTGTTCTGCAATTCTTTTGCACTAAATATCCCCGGATACGGGACGGTGATTTCTCCAATTTCGGAAATTCAACAGCTTTTATGTTTTTTCGATTGCCAGGTCCACAACCCGATTGTCTAACAATTTTTTTTAAAACTTCCTCTTTTTGCTTGATTCGGTATGCCTTAGATTTGATTACATTTTTTTTTATACTTTGCACGTGTGAAAGGGGATATGAATACCCTTATACTAATTTTAGGACTTGGGTGTTTTGTGGAGAGGGAATGAGACAGAGAGAACACAGATTGGTGTAGTTGGTTTGAAACTCAGGTATTATTAAGTTTCAGTGAACTCCATGGGTGGCGTCCAGATAACTGGAGAGTATTTTTGTATTGTCGTTGCTTATGATTCACAGTATTTTTTTCCGTCCTCCTGATATCATCACGATCAAGTTGCATTTTAGCCATATGACCACCCTACTGCCAGTGTTATGCCTTCGCAATAGAGTTGATTAAGCTTTCGCAATTGATCGACTTTTTTTTTATTTCATGCGAAAGAAATAGATGATTCTTGACATCAGGATTCGAACCGTGAACCTGCAGCGTGACAAGCGATGATGTTACCACTACACCATGGCCACCCCAAGTTTATATATTAAGTATTCACAAAATAAGACTCAGTCCAGTTTTCTAGTTCTCCTGTAAAATTACTGGAAATAGAGTTTTTTGATTAAGTCATCAATATGTACTCGTACATATATATGCATATATATATATATATATATATGCATATATTTGTGGCATTTTATGCAAGAACTAGGTAGGTTCAATAGCGTTTTTAACGCCACAAACAAAAGATTTTCGAATCCATACTACAAACTATTTAAATATATCTAAAATATTTATAAATCGTTTTAAACACTATTGTACTCACAGATGAAGATTTTCCAGTTTTTTGTGGAGTAAATGCCGGATTTCCATGATTGCTGTGTGTAAATATAGGAGTCGTATCTTTGCTCCTTTCAGAGCTATTTCCACCACCAGATGCGCGCAGCCTCTCTGTGTTAATGTAAAAAAAATAACAAACTGAATTCACATTTTGTTGTAAAGACCAAAATAAAAACATTTTAATATTCAAAAACATTAACATGAAATGTATATGTAAGTAGAAAGAAAGGTTTTCAAAGCTAGATGAAAACTGATTCATGTATGCGTGTATGTTGAAATACATATATCTAAATGCATAAACTATCTACATTCTATCTTTGCAGTTAGAAAGGATTTAAAAAAAAAATCGATTATTACCTTTAAGAATGTTGAACGATGCAGGAACGGTAGACGACTGCATATCTGTTTTTATCGATTTTATATTTTGTGAAAAAGAAATTTTGAAACGCATTATTAAAAAATCGTATCTCTAAAATATCACTAAATCCAATTAATAAAAAAATTTGGAAACAATGCAAATTTGATTTTATAATAAATGTTAAATTTTTAACTGAATTTAAAAATGTTGTCGCCCGTCTTTTTCCTCTTGATCATAGCATTATTAATTTGTACAATAATTATATAACGTTCAAGCAAGTACAAACAGAAAAGCTAGAAAGGGCAGACAGTTTTTTTGAACCTTATACAGTGAAAGCTCTCCTTGCGGACAGTTTCAGTAAGTGAATATCTTTCTTACACGAACAAATTTTCTGTAACTTTCCCCCCTATATTTTCGTATTAAAATATATTCCCTTAAGTGAATGCTTCCATAAACGGTTGCGAACACATTTTTCACTTTCTGGAAAAAAAAAATCCGTTGAAAAGACGCGAAGTCCTAATAAGCGGACGATAATTGCCTCATATGTCCAGAACATTTCTTTTAGAAAGAACATGTTCTCTTTTTTTGGTCGCGATCATTTTATACTCTCGTTTTTCTCTTCTCTATTTTTTTTGAGTTCTCTTCTCCTTTTAACCAGATTATGGGAACTTTTAGTGTACCGACAATAAAATTTGATATGATAGTATTAATAAAGTGTGGAATGAATTTTAGAGGTCGTAGTCTATATTTTCTATATTTTACCAATTTCATTAATTTTCAAAGCTTAATATTTCAGAAATTTAAAACAAAAAATTTTCGACCACATCATTTTCGGAAGAAAACATGGCAACCATTTTACCCCTTTAAGCAAAATGGCAAACATTTTTCAAGAATTTTTGATACAAAACAAAAACTTTTTTTTTAAATCTGGTCAACCACATTGCAGATAAAAACATAATGCTTTGATATGCCGCAAAAATTGTCCCAATCGGTTCGCTACTAGCTTCAAAAGTTAGGCAACCGTTTTCACAACTTTTGCTCAATTTCTGGGAATGAACTAATAATGAAGGCTAACAAAAGTTCGCTAAGTTAGCGTTGATTTATTCGATTTTATAC
The DNA here is from genome assembly GCA_963082735.1 of Pocota personata. Lineage (NCBI taxonomy): Eukaryota > Metazoa > Arthropoda > Insecta > Diptera > Syrphidae > Pocota > Pocota personata. The sequence continues at coordinate 96,115,857 of OY720431.1, read as the reverse complement.
TTAGATTTATTTATTTTAATGTACATATAATATATTAAAACGACATATCTGAAGCTATGTAAAAATGGAATGTGAGAAGCCTGTAAAGCTGGTAAATTCGAAAACGTTTAAAAAGAAATGAGAAGAATGAATATTGACATCATAGGAATATGTGATGTGCACTGGAAAGGTAACGGAGAAGTTACAAAAGAAAATTATATAATACCTTATATTACTCAGACTCAGAAGGCCGCCATCATAGATACAGCGCAGGGATTAGGGATTCTCAATAATAGAAAAATCAGCTCACAAGTGTAGTCATTAATGTCATCAGAAACACAAAAGAAAGGAAAGCGGTCGGCCCTGATGAAATCCCTAATGAGTTAATCAAACTGATGGAGGAAAACAATGCAACAGTTATCACAGACCATTTAACAGTCTATCGAAACGGATAAATTCCGAGACAGTGGCGAATTTAATTACTCTCCCCAAAAAAAGAGCAATGGAAGCAAATGTGAAGACTATCAGCCTGAGTCACATGTTAAAGCTTTTCTATACTAAAAATATTACAGAATTTTTTTTACAAAAAACTAGAAGTGGACTTGTGGTTACACTCAATTGGCTTTGGGGAAGGTTTTGGTACACGGGAAGCCCTCTTTTCGTTAAATACTCTAACACAAAGATGCCTTGAAGTTAAATAAGATATATACATATGTTTTATTGACTACGGGAAAACATTTGACAAAATTCCTCACCAGAAACTGTTAGAAATTCTTAGAAGAATTGGAGTTGACAGCAGAGACTATAAAATAATAGAACCATTATATCAAAGTTAGTGAACCAATATTAAGATAGATAGAAGTGAATCGGAGGAATTGGAAATCTTGAAAGGAGTGCGACAAATGTGAGTTCAAGATCGGCAGTATAAACATCGAACGGGTCAGAGACTATAAAATAATAGAACCATTATATCAAAGTTAGTGAACCAATATTAAGATAGATAGAAGTGAATCGGAGGAATTGGAAATCTTGAAAGGAGTGCGACAAATGTGAGTTCAAGATCGGCAGTATAAACATCGAACGGGTCTACAAGATAAAATATTTGCACACACAATTTGATTACAGGGCAGATAGCTCCCAAGAAATCAAATACTGAATTGAACAGGTTCGTGCAGCTTTCAACAAGTTGAAGAAGGTGGTATGCGGCAGGGATCTACAGTTGGACTTGAAAATAAGTATTATAAATAATTATATTTGACCTACGCTATTATATGGAGCGGAAGCCTGGACCCTACATAAAACATCGCAAAAACGACTTGAAGCATTTGAAATGTGGCTGTTCCGAAGAATATTCCGAATCCGATGGCCAGACAGAGTATCCAACGCGAAAGTCCTGAGAACGACAAGAACAAAACGATAGATTTTGAACACCATCAAAATCCGAAAATTGCGATATCTGGGTCATATCATCAGGAACGAAATATATCGGCTTCTGCATGTCATGTTAAAAGGACAAATTGAAGGAGGAAGAGCATTTGGTAGACAACGAATAATGTGAATACGAAACCTGTGTGAATGGCGCAATATGACCACCTTTGAAAGTTTCAGGACAGTAACTTTTCGGCAAAACACAAAAAGGATGATAACTAACTTCCCAATAGGAGAGACATCATAAGAAGAAGAAGGTTAAGTACGTTGAATTTTCAAAACGAACAAAAAAAATCCATTAAGTAAAACACAATCGTTGCGTTATTGCAATGGGCGATAACATTGTTTTGACAGAGTATAATTGCTCTGATGCGTTCAACCATCGGCGATTTCCACTCGTGCCAAGTTGAAAACATAAGTAGTGCACAGCAATGTTATTTTGACACGGAGCAACAGCTGTGATGGGTTCAACCAACTTCCGCGCTTGCCAAATACTGGGGCATAAAGTGCCTCACCCCTTGGGAAAAGTTCATTTTATTTTTCTTATTTCATTTTATTCATTTTATTTACTTCCAAACTTAAAGCACAGATAATAAACAACCCAGATGTCTCATTCATATGGGAAGAAGTGATATATGAAAACGAAATTCACTAAAAAAAAAGCTTTTTTAAAAAGCTTAAACTTCATACAAAAAAAAAAAAAATCAGATCACAGAACATTTGTTTTTTCTGCTCACTTTTTAGTCCATCGTGTCATTCACACATACCCTTGTTTACCTTCACTGCAAAAAAGAAACAAAAAAAATATTTTGTGCGACTGCGGTCACGGAGTTCTGATGCCGACACGTTTGTATGTACCTTATTTTCAGCACTTGATTAAATAAATAAAAACTCTGTAAACAAATCATTAACTTAAATAAGGTTAGTATTAAATTGCAGTTAAATCACCTTAATCATAACATACATTGAACCAATTCGGAAAATGTATATTTGTTGCCTTTACGAGTATACATCCGTTGATTATATTTTCTTTTAAGTTAGATGCAATAGGTAGTTTTCGAAAGTATTCGGAAAATATTTGTACATGAAGACGGCATACTTGAAAATCTTTTTCCGACGGCCATAAGAGAACCTTATTTTCTTTTGAATTTTCATATTCTTTTAATTTTATCAATACTTCCGTTAGATCGATATTCTGTTTGTCCTTTGACATTTCTTCAGCACAATTTTCACAGATTTTGTTCATTTTTTTATTGTTTTAAAGATGCAGTATCCGGCAAAGGATCTTGTAGCAAGGTCGTTGACCTGCGGTACCTTGAGTGATATTGCGTCTTCATCTGGTGGATTAACTATATTGTTCGTATTCCGAATCATCTTCGTCGCAGTTGGAACATTTCGATTTGAATAAAAATTTGATCGATATAACTTTGGCTAGCAGGGAATTAAATTCGTAAACACTTGGATTACTTTTATTAATATTCCGCGCTCTTATTTTACCAAATAAGTTCTCTAACCGTTCTTGATTAAATTTATTTACATAAATGTAATATAAATCATTATGATCCATGAATAAGTGTCTCTTATTCTTAAAACGCTTTCTATAGTTAAGGCCAAGCCTTTGAAACAAAATGATCTATTTTTGCGTTTGTGGGTTCGATGTTTAATATATAATCCTTCGTTTCTTAAAGTTCAAGTTTTTTTTCATTTAGATTAAGTTTACTATATAAACTACAATTTGTGGGTCCTTGATCACAGCAAATAGCTCTAACGGTTAGTTTCAGTTCCGCGCATATATCAAGACAATTATATACATCAATCTCAAGTTGTTGCATAGGTATATTGCTTGGACAAACATGATATAAAACTTGCTTAAAATTTCCGCATACACTCCGAATCATAAAAACGCACACAGACTTAGCATATATTAAATCTTTCATTCCTTCCGTTATCAACAAAACCATCAATTACAACTCTGAATTTATTGTAGGTTAGATTCGTCTGAAGGCCCATCTCATCAAATATAATCACGACTTCTTTTTCTTTTGGTGATAATGTCGAAGTTATTTTCTTTATTTCCTCTAGAACATTTCTATTTATTCTAGGTGACAGACTTTTAATCTTAATCCACCTATGAATGAATCCACTTCTCCTCTTCGGTGTATTTTTTTGTACTCTCAGATAGAATGAGCTTCGATAATGTGTTAGTATTTTGATCAATACCAAGCAATAAATCAATTTTCTCTTGGATACTCTGCTTTTCACACACTTGCAGCCTTTTTTTGTCTTCTTTTAAACGATGAATTCTCTGCAGCAAATTTATTTTTGATTTGCGATTTCCTTTTATTGTTATCCTTAAGGTATTGTTCAATTTCTTAAGCCTCTCAATTCTTTTAATACAAATAGATTGCCTTTTTATGAGTCTCACAGTGGGCGCAAGTAAATTCAACGTTATCATTGAATCTTTTTCTTGATAACCTTTTTGAAAACAAGTTTAGTTCTTCTACTGTAACATCATTCGAATCCAGTACTAATTAATTGCAGTTTTCATATGTAACCTTAGCTCTCGTTGGATCAAAACAAATGAACTCGTCATCAGATATAGCAACACTTAGTTTTAACAAGAGAGAAGGGTAAGCATTTTTTCTTTTAAATATGAGTATTTCTTTCCAATAAAGGCATTCTTAAAATGTTTGCTGCATATATAGGGCGTTTTAAGGCTTTTTATGTGTTCCCGAGACTCCTCTGCTAAAGCTAGCCATTCATCGTATTTAACTGTTCCTTTTTTAGGAAATTTAAATAATTTTCCATCAGGCAATTCATTTTTGGTTATAGAACAGTGTGCAATTGCGAACTTCGTTCTTTTCCACGATATTTTTTCCTTGGAGACAATTTTCTTATGCCTTGTAATTTTTTAGTATATGTATGTAATATATATGTATGTACATATGTTAGTAATTAACCTGAAAATCTAAATGATTGATATTCGAGCAAAATCTCTCAAACCTTCTCTTCATATACAACGCATACACGTTTGCAAAACTTCCATTCATGAAAATTTATTCTTTTTCTGCAATGGTATGGAAATCACACCGTCATGCATCTTTATGCCCCTTCCCGCATACCCCTTTACACTTCCTCACCTAGTTCGTTTGCATGTTACAACACACGATGAGAAAAGGAACTTTTCCCACACGAGCGAACGGAGTGGGGAAAAAGAAAAAGCTTTATTTGTTGTACTTATTCTGAAAGCTCTTTGTCTGCTACCACGTTGTCTGCCAGGAAAAAAATATGCTTCACTTTTTTATATGGGCGTGCGACATCTGGGTAGTTTATTTTCTGTGCTTAAAGCTAATTAACAAGATTTGCTTAGTAATCTCTGTAACTTAAATTAACATCTGATGTGGGGTGACAATCAGTTTTACATTAAGATTAAACTTCAGAGGTGATACGAGTAATTGTTTCAAAAATTCAAAATAATAAAGGAAAGGCATTTTAAAAGGATAAAGATAACAATTCAAATAATAAGATATATACAACTTTAATAATTGATATTGATTTGTGCTGATGATTAAGATATACTTCTCAAGAAAGATTCAATATTAGCATAGTTAATCGTGAATAACCAATCTTTAACTTTTCTTAAAAAAGAATGAAAAGTGAAGGTTGTCTGGACAAAAAATGGTAGCTTATTGAAAATTGTAGGTGCTGTAACGGTGTAGAAAAAAATGGGAAAAATGGGTTTTGTACGCGATTGGTACGTTGGCAAGATGCATGTTATTAATACGTGGACTGTAAAGCTGGGAGTTCCTACTAGGGATATTACCACTTTGCTTAAAGAATTATCTCAGTACTTTAAACACGTATAGGTGTCTCATTGGTAAGATACACAGGTCTCTAAATAGAGGCCAGCTCTGAGTAAACAGATTTTTATTACAAATAATCTGAATTAAATGTTTTTGAGCTATCAACAAAGGTCTAGAAGAGTTAGTATACGAACCACCCCAACTTGTGATACCATATTGTAATTTAGAGTGAGCAAGACCGAAATAAATTGTCTTCAAAACTTTTTGGAGCAATATTGTTTAATAAGATACATTTTTCGAATCACCAACAACATATGGGATTTAATGGTTTGGATGTGATCTTTCCATTTTAAGTTGTAGTCGATTAAAACTCCAAGGTATCTATAGTGTTTAACTGACTCAATTTTAAAACGGTTAGTAGAACAATGCAAGCTGTATACAAAATTACTTTTTCCACAACTATGAACGGGTAAGCAAAACTTTTTACAATCATGTGCGTGGAATTGATGGAGATTAAAATCATGCAAGACGTTACTTCTTATTTTAAATGATATGAGTTTTGTTTTTTTGTAACCCTGTGGTACTCCATTTTAAAAAAAAAACCAGAGTTACTGAAATTTCCATTTATATTAACTTTCTGTTCTCTGCATTTTAGGTAAGAAGTGAACCACTTGTGTATTAGTCCCCTAAAACCAGCATTATATAATTTCTTCAGTAGCAATTCATGGTCAACCATGTCAAATGCTTTTGTCATATCAACAAAGAGAGCCATTATAGATTTGTTACAGTTAATACTCTCGTACAACTAACTACACAGTCTAAGAATAGCATCTGACAATCCCGTTCTGATTCCAAATTGATTAATACTAAAAAAGTTATTTTTATCTAAAAATTACACAATGCGTGACTTGGCAGCAAGAAAATAGGTCTGTAATTTGATAAACTTTTTAAAAAGTGGTATAATTTCAGCGCATTTAAGGTGCCGACGAAAGCAGCCACTTTGAACACTAAGATTAAACAAATAACTTAAAACGTCAACCACATATAAACAAATTTCTTTCAATAACACTTGATATACCATCATTTGTATTTTTTAAAGACAATATAGCTCTATAGATTTCACCTGGAAATAAGAGGATATGGAGCAGTTGCAGCTAGATAAGTTTTCTTTTAAATCTGAAAGAATAATGAGGATTTTTTTTTGTTATTCTTACATGTATATGTATGTAAGTCTAGAGCAGAATAAGTAACTTAAAGCTATATACAATTCAGTTACATTCATATTCTTAAAAAAAAAAAAATAGTTTTGATTATTCTTATATAAAAATCTAGAGCTTAATGAGTAACTTAAAGTCAGATACAATTTAATTACATTTTAAAATATACATACATATGTGTGTTCATGTTTTTTTTTTTTTATCTCTTTTACAGTATATTTATAATCCTTATACCTGTGACAGACCAAAATTGATCGCGATTAACTTCCAACCTACCCTTAATCCCACAATTTCACCCTGACACGCCGGAACAAGATGAGCCTGAAACTTAAGCAAACTGCAAATAACTTTTTAATGGGCAAATAAATAAAAAAAAACATTTTAATATATGATTAAAAAAAAGGATGTTGGTGTTCTGATTTTAATAATCTTGATTTGTCTTAAATAAGCAGAACGGATGAAACTTCTTGAAACACAGTAATGTCACATTCGAGACATTAGGGTGACCGTGGTGTAGAGGTAACATCAACGCTTGTCACGCTCTTGGTTCACGGTTCAAATCCTGATCTCAACAATCATCTATTTATTTCGTCTAAAATAAATAAAAAAGTCGATCAATTTCGAAAGCTTAGTCAACTCTACTGCGAAGGCATAACACTGGCAGTAGAGTGGTCATATGGCTTAAATGCAAATTGATCGTGATGATGACATCAGGTGGAGGGAAAAAAATACTGTGAATCATGAGCAACGACAAAAAGCAAAACAAACAAGCTCCCCAGTTATCTGGACGCCACCCTTGGAGTTTACTGAAAACTTAATATCACCTAAGTTTCAAACCCACTACACCAATCTTTCTTTCTCTCTCTCTCTCAATTTCTTCAAATGCCCGTGCCCTGAAATAATTTAATGGTATTCATGGTATTCATATCCCATATCGCGCGCAAATTAAAAAAAAAAAAAAAAAAATTCGAGAGAATTTCAATTCATGCAGCATAATTTGAAGCCAAGCAAATAATTTCGGCGATATCACAACCCAAAGCTACAATTTTTGTTTTAACTTTTGTCCGATTAGCAGGTGTATTATTTTGATGTCCAATGCTTCAGCCAAGTTACTATTATTTTTGTTATTTGTACTTTATTCTTAAACTGCTGACTTTCTTTGAATTTTCACCGCTGCCGCTGGCAAAATTAAATTGCTTCTACAGAAAAACACAATTTATTTCCACATCCGATTGTAATGTGCCAAGATAGATTCCTTTTTTTTCTTTTCATAAAATAGAAACATAATATCTGATTTGTAATATGAAGTCTATGAGCTTTTTCACGCTTTGATGATGAGTTCAAGTATTAATTTGTCTTTTAGGGAAATTATTAATTATTATTTTAATTTATTATTTTGAACTATTCCTGTTGAAGCCCAGTAGGCATGTAGCAGTTTATGCCCCAACTAAAATCTCCTCAAACATTTCCCAGTATTTTATGAATATTTATTATTATTATTTATTTTTTTAATATGTACATAAAAATATATGTATGTAGATAAGACAAGCCTACACAAATTAGTATTGACTGAAATTGGTTTAAATTGTTCATTTAGTCTGGAGCTTAGCAACAAATTTTATTGAATAGTAAAAGAACTAAAATATTTACTATGACTTAAAATGATTTTCCCCAGTACAATAAATAAAATCTACTTGGATTTTTCCGAATCTGCTCCGGTCCCGTTTTTCAAAAGTGGTATCTCTGCTGTTAAAACGAGCTGAGCTCGCTCTGTGTGTCCGTTTAAGCTATATCCAGTTCCACAACGCGCTTATCTCGTTTGGAGCTAAGTCACAGGTGTGGAGGAAGGAATAGATTCGAAAAAGAAGGTAGATCCAAAGGAAACCGAGTAAAGAACTAAAGGAAAATCATTACTAGGGGCCTATACCACAAAACTACAATTTAACAATTGTACATGCACTTGTTAACAAATGCAGGTTTAACAAGTTAATTTTTGTATCATTGAAAAAACCGCTACAATTGTTAAATATATAAATTTGCCTTTTTTGAACAAGTCAGTTGTAATAAGTTCATCACTTTCATCTGAATCGAAAAAAAAAAAAAAAAAAAAATTCTTTTGAAATAGTTTTTTTTTATAATTTGCACGTGTGAAAGGGGCTATGAATACCATTACACTAATTTTAGGACACGGGCGATTTGAGGAAAGGGGAAAAGACAGAGAGAAAGACAGATTGGTGTAGTTGGTTTGTAACTCAGCTGGTATTAAGTTTCAGTGAACTCCGAGGGTGGCTGTTCAGATAACTGGGGAGCTTGTTTGTTTTTGCTTTTGTCATTGCTCATGATTCACAGTATTTTTTTCCGTCCTCCTGATGTCATTATCATGATCAAGTTGCATTTTAACCATATGACCGCCCTACTGCCAGTGTTATGCCTTCGCAGTAGAGTTGACATAAGCTTTTGCAATTGATCGACTTTTTATTTATATCATGCGAAATAAATAGATGATTATTGACATCAGGATTCGAACCGTGAACCTGTAACGTGACAAGCGATGAAGTTACCACTACACCACGGTCACCCTCAAATTGCAAGTTACACATATACTCGCAAGCATATATTGCACTCGGCGCACACAAATCTGTATATCAGTAAACTGTACTTACAAATGTTAAAACAAATTGTTGACAGTACTAAACCGTACATATGTATGTACATCTGTCTCTCTCGCTTGGATTTGCAAGTGAAAATTAAGGTTTATTGTCAAAATTGGTAATTTACGTACTGACATATAATCGTAAAAACAAAAAATTCTAATTTATATTTGAAACCACTTAAAATGTGACTTGTAACGACTTAACAATTTTCAATTCGGACGTTAAGTTTTCTCAGCCATATAACAATGGTTTGTTGAATTTTGTCTACACTTGTAGCTTTGTGGTGCAGAATGTGGAGAAATTGCAATTTTCCAATTATTAAAGTTAGCATGTATAATTGTAAAAGTTTGCTTGTATGTATAATTGTTAAGTGTCAAGTTTACTCGTACATAGCTAGATTTATGGTATACAAACCTTTGCTATTTGTTAAAGCTTATTGTTGTACAAGACTTGTAGTTTTCTGGTGCAGGCCACATAGCTAGGTTTCAATCTAAGGCGGGAGAAAAAACACACATGAAATAAAACAAACCCAAAAACGAGCGAGCAGATTTTCAATAAAGCCCTCCAAGAGCGTCTTAGTCTTGAATAAAAAATCGACTGTAATCAATGAAATATGGCTAAGTCCCTTAGAATCATTCATCACAGAAAAATTAGATGTTAGATATGCAAAACATATTTTACTAACCAATCATATATTAAGCTAAATTCATTCAATACACCCAAGTAATTGCGCGAGAGGAGGTAGTGCTACTATTATTAGAAAAACATAGACCACTATGAAAAAGAAAAAAAACAAGTACTCTCATGTTTGAAACTATAACTGTTACAGTAAAATCTGAAAATCAACTTTTTTCAATAACAGCTAGTCATCCCAAGCATAAGATTCCTTTAATGAATACAAACAGCTAATCGAAATGTCCATTCAATTCAACGCGAAATACACTTACTGTGAATTATTACAGCCTTAAGCCTCCGCAGCTAGTGCTCAACTTTATTAGCAATTTGATTTGTAATTATTGTGTTAATAAATATTAATAATAATAAGAATACAGCGAGAGGTCGTGCAGCAGAACATAAACCAGGATACGAATTTATATTTACTGACAAGCCTACAAACAGGCTGTCACCTGTCAGTAAACCAAACCGGATTAACTTCTTTAGAATCAACAAATTATCCGCTAATTTTATCCAATTACAAGAGGGGTTGGATCTGAATTCGAATCGTTTTTTCCCAATATTCTTAACACTCAGTGATTCCATTGTTAAACTCGCAATTCAAAAACATTGCAAATGCCAATAGAGTTCATTGTCACTTCAACCTCGGGGTTTATTTGGATTAAAATAATGTTTTTCTTATGATGCACTTTTTTTGTTTTTCATTCTCACATTCGTTTAATATTTGAGCATAATATGTACATATACGAGGGCTGTTCGATAAGTCAGTGACTTTGATGCAAGATGGCGTTCGGATCGCATAGAGGATTTTTTGTTTTTCTGTATCTTTGTTTGTTTCTAGGGATAGACAAAAGAATCAAATAGATCTGTCAAACACTTAGCTTTTTACAGTGATCGAAAGAACTTTGGTTTGTGAGATTTGGCCAAAATGGAAAAAAGTGAGTTTCGTGTTTTAATAACGCACTAATTTTTTGCACGGCAAAACCATTAAAGAGACTGAAGACAGACTTAAAAAATATTATAGAGACTCTGCTCCCTCGCATGGAATGGAACACAACTGGTTCACCGAATTTCGTTACACAAAAAACGCTGAGCGCCCAGGACGTTCAAATGACGTCACAACGGAAGAAATGGTCCACAAAATCCACGATATTATGTTGGACGATTTGCGGGTCAAGGTTCGTGAGAGGAGATTGTAGCAATTTCAAATGATACCGCCATTCGAATCATGCATGACCATTTGGGCATGAAAAAATTATCGGCAAGATGGGTGCCGCGTTTGCTGACGGTGGACCAAAATCGGATTCGGGTGAGGATTTCAAAACAGAATTTGGAATTCTTCAAGCGCAATTCAAATGAATATTTACGACGATTCGTAACAGATGATGAATCTTGGATACACCACTACACGCCAGAAATGAAAGAACAATCAAAACAGTGGACTTCTGCAAGCGAACGTGCTCCAAAAAAGCAAAAACGGTTCCGTCGGCCGGAAAAGTTATGGCAACGGTTTTCTGGGATTCCCACGGCGTAATCTCCATTGACTATTTGGAAAAGGGGAAAACGATCACCGCACAGTACTATGCCAATTTATTAGATAAATTTAATGCAGAATTGATGGAAAAACGGCCCCATTTGAAGAAGAAAAAAGTGCTGCTTCATCACGATAATGCACCGGCGCATTCGTCAGCAGTAGCAAAAGTAAAATTAGCCGAATTGCGATATGAACTGCTTCCTCATCCACCCTATTCTCCAGATTTGGCTCTGTGCGATTATTTCCTTTTCGGCGGAAAAAGATTTTCATCGAATGAAGAAATTATCGATGCAACAACTAAGAGAAATCATATTTTTTGGTTAAAAAAGTTTAAATATTCTTGGGAAAAGTGTATCGCGCTGAAAGGAGACTACATTGAAAAATTATTATTATTATTAAGATACATATATTAATACATAGCAAGAGCACTAGCTGCAGAGGCTCTAATGTATCTTAGTTAGAACTACATTAATATATTAGTATAAGTTATTGTATAAAGTCATACTTAAATTTGCAAATTAGATCTATTTATAAAGTTATTAATTTTAATAGAAAAAAAATTTCGAGCCAATGTGCCGTGTTTTAAGTTTATTTAACACCAAATGGATGCCTATCTCACCAAAAGCCTTATTTTTCTACTAGATGTATTAGGATTGAGTGTTGAAGTGAAGTCGCTAAGACACTTAGCTTTACTGGTTTTAACTTCTCTGTGAAATTTAGCGTTGGATTTTTTTAATAGGATTGTTGTTTTTTTTATAATTTGCGCGAGTCAAAGAGGATATGAATACTCTTATACTATTACAGGACACGGGCGTTGTGAAGAAGAGAGAGAGAACGAAAGATTTAGTGTAGTGGTTTGACACTCAGATGGTATTAAGTTTCTGTAAACTCCAAGGGTAGCGTCCAGATAACTGGGGAGTTTGTTTGTTTTGCTTTTGTCGTTGCTCATGATTCACAGTATTTTGTTCCGTCCTCCTGGTGTCATCATCACGATCAAGTTGCATTTTCAGCCATATGACCACTCTACTGCCAGTGTTATGCCTTCGCAGTAGAGTTGACTTATCTTTCGCAATTGATGGACTTTTTTATTTATTTCATACGAAATAAATAGATGATTCTTGATTTGAACCGTGAACCAACAGCATGACAAGCGATGATGTTACCACTACACCACGGCGACGGCCACCCTAAGGATGAGAAGACTGCCGTCACGTAGTTGTGTGATTTGCTCATAAGCTGTGCTTATTCCATCAATTGTTTTTTTGCAGGAAAACACTGAAAGATGATAGGGACCAATCCACTACCACTTCTGTCATTGGATGGTTGTACCTATTGGTTCCCGACCCTTTCTCTGGTAAAGAAGTTCGTTAGAGATACGGTTAGGCCAGAAAACCGGAAAGATAATTCGTTGGCACTTATTAACGATTTTTTTTGCGATAGTAGCGGTCACCTTCCAAGTGTTGCACCCATACAACAGCATCTCTTTTGCACAGATCCAAAATTTGAACGGAACAGTCGTAGCTTGGTGTTTAAGCTGATTACATTGCTTCGCCATATCATGGACATCATTCCAAACGCAGACTTTGCTTTGCTGATTCGGTTGACAATATCCTGTTCGGTTCCTCCTTCTGTAGAGACAATACTCCGAAGATATTGGAAACTCTCTACTCTCTCTACTGGTTGTCGAGCAATGCTAACTTGAGTTAATGAGTTAGAACCGAGGTTGATGATTTTGGTTTTGGCAGTGTTAAGCTTCAACTCCACGACATTTGCCTTCCTCTCCACACTTGCTGTCATTTGGTGCAGATCCATAATCCTGTGAGAGTAAACAAACGTCGTCAGCACAGCAAAGATATTTGAGTTGAGATGTAACAGTCCAACGAATTCCTCCGTTTCCAGTAGATAAAGCTGCACGAAGCACATCGCTAATCACCAATAAAAAAAAGTTTCGGCGATAGAATGTAACCTTGTCAGAACCCACTTTGGATCTCGAATTCCTCTGACAGCTTTCCTCTATGTAGAACATACCCATCATAGGTTGCTTTGATAATAGCTAATAGTTTATCGGGTATAAATGTCCTGCGCAAGACAAGCCAGATAAACTGTCTGTTGACACTGTCGAACGCCTTCCCAAAATCAATGAAGTGGTCGACACAGGAGGATCCAGAGCGTAAACCTGCTTCTTCGGCATCGAGTGTATCTTCCAGATGTTCCTTTATTCGCCCAAGAACTGCTTTGGCTATTACCTTAGCAACTGCGGGAAGAACGGAAATCTCCAGTTTTCGCACTCCATTAGACTAACTTTTTTAGGGAACTTAACAATCATTCCCTTCTTCCAATTGCCGGGCAAACTTTCTGCCTCCCAAGCTCTGTCAACAAGAGGATATACAAGCTCTGCTGATGTTGTTGGAGCAGCTCGCAAAAGCTCTGCGGGAATACCATCTAGTCCTATTTACTTACTCTAGTATAGTCGATACAAGAATCGAGTTACATATACACTGCCGTCCATAAGTTTCTTTGTCTTTGTCGTTTTCATTTTAATAATCAAAATTTATTGTAAATAGCTTCATCAATATTATATTTATCTAGTCAAATGAACTAATTAATTGAACCTAATAAATATGATTGGGTAATAAAATAGAGTCAGACCTCTTTTTCGTCCAAAAATCCACCTCGTGCTTGCACCACTTAGGTCGTCAACCTAGGCATTCCACCGATCGCTTTTTAATAGTTTTCAATATTATTTATCTCCCCGCTACTTTGATCTCCCAAAGTTTGTCTTTCGATGTTAGACACTATCTCGAACCTCTCTGTCAAGTTCGGTTCAAAACAGTGTTGAGGTCGTGTGATTGGCCATTTCATACTTTTCAGTGTTCTTTCTTGTTCTTCTTGGTCCACTTATCCTCAGCAAAGCTTGGAAAAATGTTTCGGATCATTATTTTGTATTAATATGAATCCAGGGTAAAGTGTGTTTTTTTCTAATATTTGTCTGTACTTCTCCTTATTCATGATTCAATCGACACGGATGAGGTCTCTAACACTGACGGAAGAGAAACAGAGGTGTAAGGAGTCGATCCCTTTTGCTTATTAATTTTATAGTTTAGTCCTCCTGTGTTGATGTTAATTTGGGCCTTCCGCTTCCCTTCCGGGCCTTAAGAGTCGATAATTCTTAAAAGTGTGGTATGGTGCACTGTCGACTTCGACATTTTAAGCTTATCTGCAGTAGCATGCACTCTATGCCATTCGTTATGCAAGGTTATATACCAAAAACGTACAACTTAGCTTTTTTCATTGTTTCTTCCCATTTAATGTTTTATTTTTGACTCTTTATCGGTTAACTCTAAATATTGAAGTTTCAAGCCTAAGTGGTACCGGAAACATAACTGCTTTTATACTTAGAAAACAAACATACGAGGATGGGTCAAAGGTCCCTGAAAATTAACACAAATTGTGTCGTCACCTTAAATTTAATTTTTTTTTTTGTCAAAAATCATCTTTCAAAAGAACGCACCCAAATTTTCAGACAGATCAGTCAAATAGTTTTGTTGTGGCAGCCATTTTATATAGACGTCTACTACCACTTTCTTTAAAATGGAAAAAAGTTCCGAGTGCTTATTAAACACAATTTTTTGCGAGAAAAAACTATCACGCAAACCAGACAAAAGCTTGGCAAATATTATGGGGACTCTTCACCATCGATTGGAACCATTCACCACTGGTTTACTCAATTTCGGTACGGTCGTTCAATCACAAGTCACGCCGAACGTTCTGGTCTCCCAATTGAGGTCACCACATCAGAAATGATCGACAAAATCTATGGTTTGATAATGGATGATCGGCGAGTGAAAGTGCGCGAGCTTGAAGAGGCCACAGGCTTATCACATGGCTCAGTGATTTCGATTTTACATAAATATTTGGACATGAAAAAGCTTTCCGCAAGATGGGTGCCGCGTTTGCTCACAATCGACAACAAACGCATTCGTTTGACAACTTCAAAGGTGTGTTTGCCGATGTTCCAGAAAAATTCGGCTTAGTTTTTGCGCCGTTTCGCAACCGTGGATGAAACCTGTATTCTCCATAATACACCAGAAACCAAGGAACAGTCAAAACAATGGACTTCTCCTGGTGAATCGAAGCCGAAGAAGACCAAGGCGGGTTTGTCAGCAAACAAGGTCATGGCGACAGTTTTTTGGGATGCGCGCGGTGTTATTCACGTTGATTACCTTGAAAAGGGTAAAATGATCACCGGCGCATATTACGCAGAGCTGCTTTCCAAGCCGCACAAGTCCGCAGTCGCAATGTCAAAATTGCATGCGTTAGGCTACGAACTCCGCCCTCATCCAGCATATTCCCCAGATTTAGCCCCCTGTGACTATTTCTTGTTTCCAAATATGAAGAAATGGCTCGGAGGTAAGAGATTTGGGTCGAATGAAGAGGTCATCGCTAAAACAAACGCTTATTTTGAGGTGCTCGAGAAATCGTATTAATTGGAGGGCATCAAAAAATTGGAGAAACGTTGGATGAAGTGTATAGAGCTAAAAAGAAAAATAAAATGTTTTTATACCGAAAAGAGTGTTCCTTATTTCATTTTTCAGGGACTTATTGACCCACCCTCGTACCTAGTTTGTTCCAGGCAAAAAAATTCCTGTATTGCAGTTTTTTGGGAAAATTGTGTACAAAAAAACAAATTATTTTCTTTTATAATAAGTTCCGCTCCTTTTTCTTAAAATCCTTTACCTGTTTTTAGATGTTATAATGTCTACTATCAACCTTAACAGGATTTGAGTCCTGCACAGATATGTAGATAAATGTATAACTGTGGAAAAAAAGGTTTGCCTGGAACTTATACGGAACGACAAGGGATAACCGACGGTTTCTAAAACTTTGTTTCTCACGGATATAAACTCGCAATCGCTATACTAACATGTAAGGGCGTATACTAGCATACTGACTTCGTGATAAGTGAGATGAAATATAGCACATTACATTTCTCTTAAAAAATTCACCATTTTTTTAACTCCGCATATTACTCGTATTTCGTATTTGCTGCCAAACTGAAATTTGAATAAAACTACCTGAATTGAGAAAGGTGCTCGTACGAATTGAAAACACAAAAACCTTACATACACGGTTTCGGCTGTCAGAAGAAGAAAATTGTTGAAATTTGTTCTTTGTTTTATTCTATTTTATCGCTTCTAATTGCTGAAGAATAAAAATGGAACGTGAAAGAATTGCATACCAGTGCAGAACAATGTCATAGAACCCGACATTAATTAAGCATGCAAATTTAAAAATTAAGGTGACAAAAATACTCATTTTCACGTTCAAGCTTTAGTTTTGATCTTACCTTTAAAAACTATGTGATTGGAGCTTATTCTCTCCAATAAAACTTATGTCGTTTTCCATTGGGCAAAAAGACAATTTTATGTAGATCACTTTTCGTTTTCCATTGAGGGAAAAATCAATCATTTCTTTATTTAAATAATTTTTTGCAGATCTCGATTTTTTTTTAGAGATTTACCTCTATTTTCACTGACACAAATATATTTCACAGTTGTTTTACGACATTAGGAAGTTTGCACTAAATAAAAAGAAAAAAATATGCGCTGTTCGTTTGTAAATTGTTCAGATTTCAAATTTAGGAGAAATCGGCAAGCGAAAAAAATAGATTTTTCGTAAAATGCGCGTTAATTTAATGCCTATTCTTACATGTCAAAAATTACTTAGATATTCGTTTTGAATAAAATTGGGCAAGCCCCTAATAATAATCATAGATTTAAATGGATGGATAATTATAATCTTCTTATACTTGTATCGACAGCAATGTTAACCCTTAACCGCATACTGAGTTATACTTCCTGCAAACCATTTAAGCACGTTTTATTTAAATTAACTTAGAAATCCTTTTTTAGAAATTATTATTTGGAGAAAAGTATGAATCGGTATCATGTCCCAGTGAGGACTAAAAGCCTAATTAAGTAAATCAGTTTTAAGGGTTTCTCCAAATTTTATTGGACGAAAAATGAACATTACTAGTACCTACATACATACATATGTATCTACTCGTAATGCAAAGTAAAGTTAAAAAAAACCTTACGAAGACAACAAAAAAGTTGGTCCGTAAGAGTTAATTTGCTTAAATCAATTTCTGCATTCATGATAAACTTAAAATAAATTCAAAAGTTACATTCCAACAGAAAACAAAAGAATTCGCATAGCTGATACAGCTGTTAAATACGGCACGAAGATGAGACTAAGAACAAAATCTGAAGTGCCCAATGGAAAACGACATTACATTTCATACCTTGAGATTTCCGCAATAAAATGTCATCGAAATCAAAACGTCAAAATCCTTGCGTTTTCACTTCTTCGGCACACCCTTCAATTAGTGCGAAATTGGAAAAATACAGAATTCATCAGACCGAAAATTGTAAATCGGTACGATTTCATATTCGAACGAAATACAGCACAGGGGTTTGTATCCAAAAAAACTGTACTTTTCGTCGAAAAAAAAAAAAAATTCTCTATGATGAAAAAAAAAAAAAAAAAAAAAAACGATGGGATTGCAAAGAAGTCCTCTGTTTTCTCGTAGGAGATCTCGTCATAGGAACGGGGACGTTCAGTACTCTATGCACATAAATTTTAGTCATGTCCTAACATACTGAACGCAAGGTTGACTAAGGTTCTAGTCAATTTATAAAACCAAAACTAAAGTTTTTTTATCCTTTCCATATTATCCCAATATTCGTTTTTACTAACATTTTTTACAACCTTTTCCCAGGCGAACCTATAACACGGACAGCGCTCCGCAGTGCCTACTCGTATAATATCGGTCTATCTGTCAAGCTCCGAAGTGCGTGTCACCACCTGTTTTGGTAAAGTGGTTGGAGAACATTTGATTTTATTCGTTTTCATTTTTATGGTCGGGTGACTGTGGGTCACTGTTCCCTAATGGGACTCGAACCTGCACCGTTCGGATCGCAAGCAAACACATTACCCAGTACACCGTGGCCACCCATAAAAATAATTATTAACGAATTGTACTGATTTCAAAATTGGAATTAAAGCAAGTTGGACTGTTCCCGGTCTTAAGTTATATGGCGTAGAACATCTAATTATGCACAAATTTTGTATTATTTTGGGGAGTCCGACTTTTTGTTATCAGTTTTCAAATCAGCACAATAACACGCAATCTATGGCATCAAACAAAATTCGACTGGGAGATAAACTGTATTCGTGACGGGAAATGATTTTCACTCGTCCACAGATAGTCCACGCAAATTAGACCAAAAAAAGCTAAATAGAAGAATAAATTAATAAAAGGTTAATATTTGGGGTATATGTTTTGGATAGAAGCAGTAATAAATATCAGAAAAATCCCCATCTGTCAGGTGGGTGATTCATCCTTTTTGAAGTAAAAATCTACCCTTAGTATTCACCGGTGCTGGTTTTCCGCCCCTATCTTTATCTTATGATAAAATTGTGAGGAGAAAATACTGCCTATTCATTTTCCCACAACAAATTTCTGAGGCATTGGGCACATTCAGTACTCTAGAGACGAACTAATCATGCAGGCCAAATCGCATCACCTTCACGCGGTTTCTGCAGGATAGCTATCTAATAGTGAACTACATACGTATGTAGCTTAACACTCGGGACTTCCGCAAGCACAGCTAACTTCAACGCACATACACCAAACTGGACGAGGCATCTCTTGTTGACCTGATTGGCTGGTATCTGCGTCTAAGAAGTGTAACACGCACGACTTTCTGAGAATCTCTTCCATGGAAAAATATGCTGGTTACGAAGCAGCCTAGGATAAGGGTGAATTTACTAATGACGAAAGCTGTAGACAAAATAAGGATGACCTTCGGATTTGCACGTGGAATGTTCGGACCGTTAACAGTAGCAGCAGCAGCTCCCTGGTAGTGAAAATCAAAAACATCAGCCTAATATGTGCTCACGCCTCCAGAGGATAAGAACGACGTGACCAAAGACTGCTTTTATGAGCTCCTCGACAGGACTTACGAACAATGTCAACTTTATGACATCAAATTCGTCCTTGGCGATTTTATCGCACAAATTGCGGCAGAGCGAAACATTAATGTGGCTAGCACACGATTTCCACACTTCAATATTCTGAGCAGCTAACATTACCTCGAATCACTACCTACATAGTTGCTGCCAAGATACGAATGCGGATAACCCAAACACAACATCAAAGAAGTACTGTAAGAAAATTCAACATCCGACGGCTACAATCGCAAGAGACTGCCAGAGCCGACTTGAACAGAACGCATAATAGACAGTTACGATTTTGAGGCAGTTAAGCAGTTTTTTGCTTTTTTATAATTTGCGCGCGCCGAAGAGGATATGAAAACCCTTAAACAGTTTCAGTGCACGGGCGTTAGAAAAAGGGGGAAGAGGAACAGAGGAGGAGCCTGTGCACGTTGGCTTTAAATGTTTGAAGGTTGTAGTGATGGGGAAAAACAGACCCTGATAGATCATTCCACATTCGTGTCGTTCGGCTTATAAACGAATCCATATATTTAACCGTACGACCGAAGTTGGCCTTAAGGGTGAACTGATGTGCATTCGAAGCACGTCGCGTATTGCGGGTGAAATTTTGAAAGGGAGGAATACAACTGGCTATTTCGCTAGAACATTTTTTATAAAAACAAAGCTATGAAATAGGGAGAGACACGAGACATTTTTCCGATGTTCAAGTGAATGTATGGAATTCACAATGTCTCTATCACCCCTACGTTTTAACGCGCGATTCTGAACCCTGTCAAGAATGTGCAGAACGGTCCTGGGTGCACCAGACTAGATATGGGCGTTATATTGCAGCTTAGGGCGGATGAATGCCTTATAAATTGAGGCCAGATCAGACGAGGTAGAATATTTCTTGCACCGTTTAAGGAATCCTAGACATTTTGCAGCATTTTTGCGACCTCTAATATGTGATTGTTCCATCGAAGATGGTTATTATACATACCAAGAATGGCAAGTCGTTCGGTTTCAATGATGCAAGTACCATCTATGGATAATGGTTGAAGGTTTTGATTTCGCTTGAGAGATAGAAGACAGCATTCAACTCTGTTGGTTGGACCCCTTTGATTATGCTGTCCAGGTTAGAATTTAATGCGTTTAACATACGTTGCCGTTCTTCTTCAGTGGTCGAAGAGCAAGGACGTGAGTTAGGGAACGAATATGAAAAACTGAGGGTACAGTCATCAGCGAAGAAATGGATTGGATTAGAAGAGAGTCGGAGACAAAACAGAGCCTTGGGGAACACCAGCATTTATTTGGTGAATTGCAGACTTGAAGCCGTCCAAGACAACTTGTATTGAACGCCCCGAAAGGTAATGTCTAATCCATTGAAAAAGAGACTCATCGACGCCATAAGCCCACATTTTCGACAAAAGAGCCTGATGCCAAACTCTGTCAAATGCCTTTGAAATATCAAGCGCAACCATCTTGGTTTCACCGAAGTGATGGAGAGATTGGTTCCACTTCTCGATGAGATATGCCATCAAATCACCAGTGGACCTGTTGCTACGAAAACCATGCTGCCGGTCATTAAGAAGTTTTCGTGAATCGAGATATTTCATAAGTTGACGATTTACCAGCGTTTCCATGACCTTGGAAAGAAGAGACCAAGTGTAATGGGTCGGTAGTTGGACGGGGGGGAAGATTCGCCTTTTTAGGGACTGGTTGGACAAATGCTATTTTCCATCTACTCGGAAAGAGCCCTGAAAAGTAGGATAGACAGAAAAGCTTACGCAGAGGTTTTGCCAGCGTAGAAGAACACCTCTTCAAAACTTTGGGGGGATACCATCTGAGCCAGCGGATTTGTGTATGATAAGACCTTTGAGTACTCCCGCAACTGTACGAGTGCGAAAGTGGACTTGTTCCATGGAAGATTTGACGCTCCCAAATACAGGTGGAGACAAAGCATTATCTGGCAGCGTTCGCTGCAAAGTGAGCAGCAAGCAGATTAGCTTTGTCTAAGGAGCTGACAGCTGGAATGTCATTCTAAATGAGAGTGGGGATGGCAGACGAGGCAGAATTTTTAATATTTTTGACGAATGACCAAAAATGTTTACTACCTTTGAGACATTGTAGGATTTTTTCCCTCAATTTTTGGTCATGGAAGAATTTTACACGTCGAATATGGGCATTGCAGTCTTTTCTGGCTTGATTAAACTTCTTTCGGTTTTCCTCAGATTTGTTGGTTTTATAAGACCGAAAACTTACTTCTTTCAACCTGATAGCCTCTTTACAGGTCTGGTCAAACCACGAGTTTGCCTTAGGTTTAATACTCTTTATTCTGTTAGGAATAAAGTCATTCATACATAAGAGATTGGTTCCACTTCCCGGTGAGATATGCCATCAAATTGCCAGTGGACCTGTTGCTACGAAAACAAATATTTCTGGTCATTAAGGAATTTTTTTTTTTTGTATCGAGATATTTCAGAAGCTGACCATTTATCAGCGTTTCCATAATCTTGGAAAGTAGGGACGTAAGTCAAATAGGTCGGTAATTGGACAGGGAAGAAGATTCGCCTTTTTAGGGACGGGCTAGACAAATGCTGTTTTTCATCTACTTGGAAAGAGCCTTGAAGAGTAGGATAGACAGAAAAGCTTACGCAGAGGTTTCACCAGCGTAGAAGAACACCTCTTCAAAACTATAGGGGGGATACCATCTGGACCAGTGGACTTGTGTATGTTAAGACCTTTGAGTACTCCTGCAACTGTACGAGTGCGAAAGTGGACTTGTCCCATGGAAAATTTGATGCATTATCTGGCAACGTGGAATTCACTGCAAAGTGAGCAGCAAACAGATTGGCTTTGTCTAAGGAGCTGCTGGAATGTCATTGTAAATGAGCACGGAGATGGCAGACGAGGCAGATTTTTTAATATTTTTGAAGAATGACCATACATTTTTACTACCTTTGGGACATTGTAGGATTTTTTGCCTCAATTTTTGGTCATATACGAATTTTACACGTCGAATATGGGCATTGTAGTCTTTTTTGGCTTGTTTAAACTTCTTTCGGTTTTCCACAGATTTGTTGGCTTTATAAGACTGAAAACTTACTTCTTTCAACCTTAGTTTCCCTTAGCTTTAATGCACTTTATTCTGTTAGGAATAAAGTCATTCATACCTAGGAGGATTGTGCCCGTGATCATATCAGCAGCGGCATCCACGTCACTATCGAGGAATCATAGTGACCAGTTAAAACTCCTAAAGAAACTATTAAGGCCGCTCCAGTTGGCTTTCTCGTATTGCCATACTTTTTTTTTAATGAGTTTTTCCTTTAACTGTGCGGTCGGAGTACGAGAATTTAACTGATACGATATTATGGTCAGACCCAACCTAGAGGCGCTAGAACATCAGTGGTGTAATTATTATGGTGCGAAGTAAGAAACAAGTCCAAAGTGTTGGTGGAATGACTTTCAATGTCCGGTGTACCTGTTGACTCATTTACAAGTTAAGTTGCTTATCTCAGCGAAATGTTCAACATACCTTTCTTCGGGTGTTGTCTGGCCAAAATGTTGAAGCCAATTCGAACTGTCGAGTGATGGAATCGGACAGCGCATCAAATTCATCAAAAGTTGAGTTGTTGTCCGCACTAGGGTTTCTATAAATAAAGCAGTAATGAATTATTTGCATACGGACGGTGAATTTTAGCCATTTGAAATTAAATTCCGGGTTGGAACAGTGGCCATACTGTGGTGGAACTTGGTAAGCAATATCACTACGGACGTAAATGGCGAGGCCACGGTGGGGAAAGAATAATGACACTAAGTTATACCCAGGCAGTTTCAAATCGGAAGATTCTTCAACTACCTGTGTTCCACATAGTGCCAAAACAGCTGGTTTATGGGAATAGGCGTGGGCGTACACATCCCACACACCCCAACTTGTGATACCATATTGTAATTTAGAGTGAGCAAGACCGAAATAAATTGTCTTCAAAACTTTTTGGAGCAATATTGTTTAATAAGATACATTTTTCGAATCACCAACAACATATGGGATTTAATGGTTTGGATGTGATCTTTCCATTTTAAGTTGTAGTCGATTAAAACTCCAAGGTATCTATAGTGTTTAACTGACTCAATTTTAAAACGGTTAGTAGAACAATGCAAGCTGTATACAAAATTACTTTTTCCACAACTATGAACGGGTAAGCAAAACTTTTTACAATCATGTGCGTGGAATTGATGGAGATTAAAATCATGCAAGACGTTACTTCTTATTTTAAATGATATGAGTTTTGTTTTTTTGTAACCCTGTGGTACTCCATTTTAAAAAAAAAACCAGAGTTACTGAAATTTCCATTTATATTAACTTTCTGTTCTCTGCATTTTAGGTAAGAAGTGAACCACTTGTGTATTAGTCCCCTAAAACCAGCATTATATAATTTCTTCAGTAGCAATTCATGGTCAACCATGTCAAATGCTTTTGTCATATCAACAAAGAGAGCCATTATAGATTTGTTACAGTTAATACTCTCGTACAACTAACTACACAGTCTAAGAATAGCATCTGACAATCCCGTTCTGATTCCAAATTGATTAATACTAAAAAAGTTATTTTTATCTAAAAATTACACAATGCGTGACTTGGCAGCAAGAAAATAGGTCTGTAATTTGATAAACTTTTTAAAAAGTGGTATAATTTCAGCGCATTTAAGGTGCCGACGAAAGCAGCCACTTTGAACACTAAGATTAAACAAATAACTTAAAACGTCAACCACATATAAACAAATTTCTTTCAATAACACTTGATATACCATCATTTGTATTTTTTAAAGACAATATAGCTCTATAGATTTCACCTGGAAATAAGAGGATATGGAGCAGTTGCAGCTAGATAAGTTTTCTTTTAAATCTGAAAGAATAATGAGGATTTTTTTTTGTTATTCTTACATGTATATGTATGTAAGTCTAGAGCAGAATAAGTAACTTAAAGCTATATACAATTCAGTTACATTCATATTCTTAAAAAAAAAAAAAAATAGTTTTGATTATTCTTATATAAAAATCTAGAGCTTAATGAGTAACTTAAAGTCAGATACAATTTAATTACATTTTAAAATATACATACATATGTGTGTTCATGTTTTTTTTTTTTATCTCTTTTACAGTATATTTATAATCCTTATACCTGTGACAGACCAAAATTGATCGCGATTAACTTCCAACCTACCCTTAATCCCACAATTTCACCCTGACACGCCGGAACAAGATGAGCCTGAAACTTAAGCAAACTGCAAATAACTTTTTAATGGGCAAATAAATAAAAAAAAACATTTTAATATATGATTAAAAAAAAGGATGTTGGTGTTCTGATTTTAATAATCTTGATTTGTCTTAAATAAGCAGAACGGATGAAACTTCTTGAAACACAGTAATGCCACATTCGAGACATTAGGGTGACCGTGGTGTAGAGGTAACATCAACGCTTGTCACGCTCTTGGTTCACGGTTCAAATCCTGATCTCAACAATCATCTATTTATTTCGTCTAAAATAAATAAAAAAGTCGATCAATTTCGAAAGCTTAGTCAACTCTACTGCGAAGGCATAACACTGGCAGTAGAGTGGTCATATGGCTTAAATGCAAATTGATCGTGATGATGACATCAGGTGGAGGGAAAAAAATACTGTGAATCATGAGCAACGACAAAAAGCAAAACAAACAAGCTCCCCAGTTATCTGGACGCCACCCTTGGAGTTTACTGAAAACTTAATATCACCTAAGTTTCAAACCCACTACACCAATCTTTCTTTCTCTCTCTCTCTCAATTTCTTCAAATGCCCGTGCCCTGAAATAATTTAATGGTATTCATGGTATTCATATCCCATATCGCGCGCAAATTAAAAAAAAAAAAAAAAAAATTCGAGAGAATTTCAATTCATGCAGCATAATTTGAAGCCAAGCAAATAATTTCGGCGATATCACAACCCAAAGCTACAATTTTTGTTTTAACTTTTGTCCGATTAGCAGGTGTATTATTTTGATGTCCAATGCTTCAGCCAAGTTACTATTATTTTTGTTATTTGTACTTTATTCTTAAACTGCTGACTTTCTTTGAATTTTCACCGCTGCCGCTGGCAAAATTAAATTGCTTCTACAGAAAAACACAATTTATTTCCACATCCGATTGTAATGTGCCAAGATAGATTCCTTTTTTTTCTTTTCATAAAATAGAAACATAATATCTGATTTGTAATATGAAGTCTATGAGCTTTTTCACGCTTTGATGATGAGTTCAAGTATTAATTTGTCTTTTAGGGAAATTATTAATTATTATTTTAATTTATTATTTTGAACTATTCCTGTTGAAGCCCAGTAGGCATGTAGCAGTTTATGCCCCAACTAAAATCTCCTCAAACATTTCCCAGTATTTTATGAATATTTATTATTATTATTTATTTTTTTAATATGTACATAAAAATATATGTATGTAGATAAGACAAGCCTACACAAATTAGTATTGACTGAAATTGGTTTAAATTGTTCATTTAGTCTGGAGCTTAGCAACAAATTTTATTGAATAGTAAAAGAACTAAAATATTTACTATGACTTAAAATGATTTTCCCCAGTACAATAAATAAAATCTACTTGGATTTTTCCGAATCTGCTCCGGTCCCGTTTTTCAAAAGTGGTATCTCTGCTGTTAAAACGAGCTGAGCTCGCTCTGTGTGTCCGTTTAAGCTATATCCAGTTCCACAACGCGCTTATCTCGTTTGGAGCTAAGTCACAGGTGTGGAGGAAGGAATAGATTCGAAAAAGAAGGTAGATCCAAAGGAAACCGAGTAAAGAACTAAAGGAAAATCATTACTAGGGGCCTATACCACAAAACTACAATTTAACAATTGTACATGCACTTGTTAACAAATGCAGGTTTAACAAGTTAATTTTTGTATCATTGAAAAAACCGCTACAATTGTTAAATATATAAATTTGCCTTTTTTGAACAAGTCAGTTGTAATAAGTTCATCACTTTCATCTGAATCGAAAAAAAAAAAAAAAAAAAAAATTCTTTTGAAATAGTTTTTTTTTATAATTTGCACGTGTGAAAGGGGCTATGAATACCATTACACTAATTTTAGGACACGGGCGATTTGAGGAAAGGGGAAAAGACAGAGAGAAAGACAGATTGGTGTAGTTGGTTTGTAACTCAGCTGGTATTAAGTTTCAGTGAACTCCGAGGGTGGCTGTTCAGATAACTGGGGAGCTTGTTTGTTTTTGCTTTTGTCATTGCTCATGATTCACAGTATTTTTTTCCGTCCTCCTGATGTCATTATCATGATCAAGTTGCATTTTAACCATATGACCGCCCTACTGCCAGTGTTATGCCTTCGCAGTAGAGTTGACATAAGCTTTTGCAATTGATCGACTTTTTATTTATATCATGCGAAATAAATAGATGATTATTGACATCAGGATTCGAACCGTGAACCTGTAACGTGACAAGCGATGAAGTTACCACTACACCACGGTCACCCTCAAATTGCAAGTTACACATATACTCGCAAGCATATATTGCACTCGGCGCACACAAATCTGTATATCAGTAAACTGTACTTACAAATGTTAAAACAAATTGTTGACAGTACTAAACCGTACATATGTATGTACATCTGTCTCTCTCGCTTGGATTTGCAAGTGAAAATTAAGGTTTATTGTCAAAATTGGTAATTTACGTACTGACATATAATCGTAAAAACAAAAAATTCTAATTTATATTTGAAACCACTTAAAATGTGACTTGTAACGACTTAACAATTTTCAATTCGGACGTTAAGTTTTCTCAGCCATATAACAATGGTTTGTTGAATTTTGTCTACACTTGTAGCTTTGTGGTGCAGAATGTGGAGAAATTGCAATTTTCCAATTATTAAAGTTAGCATGTATAATTGTAAAAGTTTGCTTGTATGTATAATTGTTAAGTGTCAAGTTTACTCGTACATAGTTAGATTTATGGTACACAAACCTTTGCTATTTGTTAAAGCTTATTGTTGTACTATGTGCAGGCCACATAGCTAGGTTTCAATCTAAGGCGGGAGAAAAAACACACATGAAATAAAACAAACCCAAAAACGAGCGAGCAGATTTTCAATAAAGCCCTCCAAGAGCGTCTTAGTCTTGAATAAAAAATCGACTGTAATCAATGAAATATGGCTAAGTCCCTTAGAATCATTCATCACAGAAAAATTAGATGTTAGATATGCAAAACATATTTTACTAACCAATCATATATTAAGCTAAATTCATTCAATACACCCAAGTAATTGCGCGAGAGGAGGTAGTGCTACTATTATTAGAAAAACATAGACCACTATGAAAAAGAAAAAAAACAAGTACTCTCATGTTTGAAACTATAACTGTTACAGTAAAATCTGAAAATCAACTTTTTTCAATAACAGCTAGTCATCCCAAGCATAAGATTCCTTTAATGAATACAAACAGCTAATCGAAATGTCCATTCAATTCAACGCGAAATACACTTACTGTGAATTATTACAGCCTTAAGCCTCCGCAGCTAGTGCTCAACTTTATTAGCACTTTGATTTGTAATTATTGTGTTAATAAATATTAATAATAATAAGAATACAGCGAGAGGTCGTGCAGCAGAACATAAAACAGGATACGAATTTATATTTACTGACAAGCCTACAAACAGGCTGTCACCTGTCAGTAAACCAAACCGGATTAACTTCTTTAGAATCAACAAATTATCCGCTAATTTTATCCAATTACAAGAGGGGTTGGATCTGAATTCGAATCGTTTTTTCCCAATATTCTTAACACTCAGTGATTCCATTGTTAAACTCGCAATTCAAATACATTGCAAATGCCAATAGAGTTCATTGTCACTTCAACCTCGGGGTTTATTTGGATTAAAATAATGTTTTTCTTATGATGCACTTTTTTTGTTTTTCATTCTCACATTCGTTTAATATTTGAGCATAATATGTACATATACGAGGGCTGTTCGATAAGTCAGTGACTTTGATGCAAGATGGCGTTCGGATCGCATAGAGGATTTTTTGTTTTTCTGTATCTTTGTTTGTTTCTAGGGATAGACAAAAGAATCAAATAGATCTGTCAAACACTTAGCTTTTTACAGTGATCGAAAGAACTTTGGTTTGTGAGATTTGGCCAAAATGGAAAAAAGTGAGTTTCGTGTTTTAATAACGCACTAATTTTTTGCACGGCAAAACCATTAAAGAGACTGAAGACAGACTTAAAAAATATTATAGAGACTCTGCTCCCTCGCATGGAATGGAACACAACTGGTTCACCGAATTTCGTTACACAAAAAACGCTGAGCGCCCAGGACGTTCAAATGACGTCACAACGGAAGAAATGGTCCACAAAATCCACGATATTATGTTGGACGATTTGCGGGTCAAGGTTCGTGAGAGGAGATTGTAGCAATTTCAAATGATACCGCCATTCGAATCATGCATGACCATTTGGGCATGAAAAAATTATCGGCAAGATGGGTGCCGCGTTTGCTGACGGTGGACCAAAATCGGATTCGGGTGAGGATTTCAAAACAGAATTTGGAATTCTTCAAGCGCAATTCAAATGAATATTTACGACGATTCGTAACAGATGATGAATCTTGGATACACCACTACACGCCAGAAATGAAAGAACAATCAAAACAGTGGACTTCTGCAAGCGAACGTGCTCCAAAAAAGCAAAAACGGTTCCGTCGGCCGGAAAAGTTATGGCAACGGTTTTCTGGGATTCCCACGGCGTAATCTCCATTGGCTATTTGGAAAAGGGGAAAACGATCACCGCACAGTACTATGCCAATTTATTAGATAAATTTAATGCAGAATTGATGGAAAAACGGCCCCATTTGAAGAAGAAAAAAGTGCTGCTTCATCACGATAATGCACCGGCGCATTCGTCAGCAGTAGCAAAAGTAAAATTAGCTGAATTGCGATATGAACTGCTTCCTCATCCACCCTATTCTCCAGATTTGGCTCTGTGCGATTATTTCCTTTTCGGCGGAAAAAGATTTTCATCGAATGAAGAAATTATCGATGCAACAACTAAGAGAAATCATATTTTTTGGTTAAAAAAGTTTAAATATTCTTGGGAAAAGTGTATCGCGCTGAAAGGAGACTACATTGAAAAATTATTATTATTATTAAGATACATATATTAATACATAGCAAGAGCACTAGCTGCAGAGGCTCTAATGTATCTTAGTTAGAACTACATTAATATATTAGTATAAGTTATTGTATAAAGTCATACTTAAATTTGCAAATTAGATCTATTTATAAAGTTATTAATTTTAATAGAAAAAAAATTTCGAGCCAATGTGCCGTGTTTTAAGTTTATTTAACACCAAATGGATGCCTATCTCACCAAAAGCCTTATTTTTCTACTAGATGTATTAGGATTGAGTGTTGAAGTGAAGTCGCTAAGACACTTAGCTTTACTGGTTTTAACTTCTCTGTGAAATTTAGCGTTGGATTTTTTTAATAGGATTGTTGTTTTTTTTATAATTTGCGCGCGTCAAAGAGGATATGAATACTCTTATACTATTACAGGACACGGGCGTTGTGAAGAAGAGAGAGAGAACGAAAGATTTAGTGTAGTGGTTTGACACTCAGATGGTATTAAGTTTCTGTAAACTGGGGAGTTTGTTTGTTTTGCTTTTGTCGTTGCTCATGATTCACAGTATTTTGTTCCGTCCTCCTGGTGTCATCATCACGATCAAGTTGCATTTTCAGCCATATGACCACTCTACTGCCAGTGTTATGCCTTCGCAGTAGAGTTGACTTATCTTTCGCAATTGATGGACTTTTTTATTTATTTCATACGAAATAAATAGATGATTCTTGATTTGAACCGTGAACCAACAGCATGACAAGCGATGATGTTACCACTACACCACGGCGACGGCCACCCTAAGGATGAGAAGACTGCCGTCACGTAGTTGTGTGATTTGCTCATAAGCTGTGCTTATTCCATCAATTGTTTTTTTGCAGGAAAACACTGAAAGATGATAGGGACCAATCCACTACCACTTCTGTCATTGGATGGTTGTACCTATTGGTTCCCGACCCTTTCTCTGGTAAAGAAGTTCGTTAGAGATACGGTTAGGCCAGAAAACCGGAAAGATAATTCGTTGGCACTTATTAACGATTTTTTTTGCGATAGTAGCGGTCACCTTCCAAGTGTTGCACCCATACAACAGCATCTCTTTTGCACAGATCCAAAATTTGAACGGAACAGTCGTAGCTTGGTGTTTAAGCTGATTACATTGCTTCGCCATATCATGGACATCATTCCAAACGCAGACTTTGCTTTGCTGATTCGGTTGACAATATCCTGTTCGGTTCCTCCTTCTGTAGAGACAATACTCCGAAGATATTGGAAACTCTCTACTCTCTCTACTGGTTGTCGAGCAATGCTAACTTGAGTTAATGAGTTAGAACCGAGGTTGATGATTTTGGTTTTGGCAGTGTTAAGCTTCAACTCCACGACATTTGCCTTCCTCTCCACACTTGCTGTCATTTGGTGCAGATCCATAATCCTGTGAGAGTAAACAAACGTCGTCAGCACAGCAAAGATATTTGAGTTGAGATGTAACAGTCCAACGAATTCCTCCGTTTCCAGTAGATAAAGCTGCACGAAGCACATCGCTAATCACCAATAAAAAAAAGTTTCGGCGATAGAATGTAACCTTGTCAGAACCCACTTTGGATCTCGAATTCCTCTGACAGCTTTCCTCTATGTAGAACATACCCATCATAGGTTGCTTTGATAATAGCTAATAGTTTATCGGGTATAAATGTCCTGCGCAAGACAAGCCAGATAAACTGTCTGTTGACACTGTCGAACGCCTTCCCAAAATCAATGAAGTGGTCGACACAGGAGGATCCAGAGCGTAAACCTGCTTCTTCGGCATCGAGTGTATCTTCCAGATGTTCCTTTATTCGCCCAAGAACTGCTTTGGCTATTACCTTAGCAACTGCGGGAAGAACGGAAATCTCCAGTTTTCGCACTCCATTAGACTAACTTTTTTAGGGAACTTAACAATCATTCCCTTCTTCCAATTGCCGGGCAAACTTTCTGCCTCCCAAGCTCTGTCAACAAGAGGATATACAAGCTCTGCTGATGTTGTTGGAGCAGCTCGCAAAAGCTCTGCGGGAATACCATCTAGTCCTATTTACTTACTCTAGTATAGTCGATACAAGAATCGAGTTACATATACACTGCCGTCCATAAGTTTCTTTGTCTTTGTCGTTTTCATTTTAATAATCAAAATTTATTGTAAATAGCTTCATCAATATTATATTTATCTAGTCAAATGAACTAATTAATTGAACCTAATAAATATGATTGGGTAATAAAATAGAGTCAGACCTCTTTTTCGTCCAAAAATCCACCTCGTGCTTGCACCACTTAGGTCGTCAACCTAGGCATTCCACCGATCGCTTTTTAATAGTTTTCAATATTATTTATCTCCCCGCTACTTTGATCTCCCAAAGTTTGTCTTTCGATGTTAGACACTATCTCGAACCTCTCTGTCAAGTTCGGTTCAAAACAGTGTTGAGGTCGTGTGATTGGCCATTTCATACTTTTCAGTGTTCTTTCTTGTTCTTCTTGGTCCACTTATCCTCAGCAAAGCTTGGAAAAATGTTTCGGATCATTATTTTGTATTAATATGAATCCAGGGTAAAGTGTGTTTTTTTCTAATATTTGTCTGTACTTCTCCTTATTCATGATTCAATCGACACGGATGAGGTCTCTAACACTGACGGAAGAGAAACAGAGGTGTAAGGAGTCGATCCCTTTTGCTTATTAATTTTATAGTTTAGTCCTCCTGTGTTGATGTTAATTTGGGCCTTCCGCTTCCCTTCCGGGCCTTAAGAGTCGATAATTCTTAAAAGTGTGGTATGGTGCACTGTCGACTTCGACATTTTAAGCTTATCTGCAGTAGCATGCACTCTATGCCATTCGTTATGCAAGGTTATATACCAAAAACGTACAACTTAGCTTTTTTCATTGTTTCTTCCCATTTAATGTTTTATTTTTGACTCTTTATCGGTTAACTCTAAATATTGAAGTTTCAAGCCTAAGTGGTACCGGAAACATAACTGCTTTTATACTTAGAAAACAAACATACGAGGATGGGTCAAAGGTCCCTGAAAATTAACACAAATTGTGTCGTCACCTTAAATTTAATTTTTTTTTTTGTCAAAAATCATCTTTCAAAAGAACGCACCCAAATTTTCAGACAGATCAGTCAAATAGTTTTGTTGTGGCAGCCATTTTATATAGACGTCTACTACCACTTTCTTTAAAATGGAAAAAAGTTCCGAGTGCTTATTAAACACAATTTTTTGCGAGAAAAAACTATCACGCAAACCAGACAAAAGCTTGGCAAATATTATGGGGACTCTTCACCATCGATTGGAACCATTCACCACTGGTTTACTCAATTTCGGTACGGTCGTTCAATCACAAGTCACGCCGAACGTTCTGGTCTCCCAATTGAGGTCACCACATCAGAAATGATCGACAAAATCTATGGTTTGATAATGGATGATCGGCGAGTGAAAGTGCGCGAGCTTGAAGAGGCCACAGGCTTATCACATGGCTCAGTGATTTCGATTTTACATAAATATTTGGACATGAAAAAGCTTTCCGCAAGATGGGTGCCGCGTTTGCTCACAATCGACAACAAACGCATTCGTTTGACAACTTCAAAGGTGTGTTTGCCGATGTTCCAGAAAAATTCGGCTTAGTTTTTGCGCCGTTTCGCAACCGTGGATGAAACCTGTATTCTCCATAATACACCAGAAACCAAGGAACAGTCAAAACAATGGACTTCTCCTGGTGAATCGAAGCCGAAGAAGACCAAGGCGGGTTTGTCAGCAAACAAGGTCATGGCGACAGTTTTTTGGGATGCGCGCGGTGTTATTCACGTTGATTACCTTGAAAAGGGTAAAATGATCACCGGCGCATATTACGCAGAGCTGCTTTCCAAGCCGCACAAGTCCGCAGTCGCAATGTCAAAATTGCATGCGTTAGGCTACGAACCCCGCCCTCATCCAGCATATTCCCCAGATTTAGCCCCCTGTGACTATTTCTTGTTTCCAAATATGAAGAAATGGCTCGGAGGTAAGAGATTTGGGTCGAATGAAGAG
Source organism: Pocota personata (assembly GCA_963082735.1). NCBI lineage: Eukaryota > Metazoa > Arthropoda > Insecta > Diptera > Syrphidae > Pocota > Pocota personata. Next base: position 96,082,359 of record OY720431.1, on the reverse strand, counting down.
GTCATCGCTAAAACAAACGCTTATTTTGAGGTGCTCGAGAAATCGTATTAATTGGAGGGCATCAAAAAATTGGAGAAACGTTGGATGAAGTGTATAGAGCTAAAAAGAAAAATAAAATGTTTTTATACCGAAAAGAGTGTTCCTTATTTCATTTTTCAGGGACTTATTGACCCACCCTCGTACCTAGTTTGTTCCAGGCAAAAAAATTCCTGTATTGCAGTTTTTTGGGAAAATTGTGTACAAAAAAACAAATTATTTTCTTTTATAATAAGTTCCGCTCCTTTTTCTTAAAATCCTTTACCTGTTTTTAGATGTTATAATGTCTACTATCAACCTTAACAGGATTTGAGTCCTGCACAGATATGTAGATAAATGTATAACTGTGGAAAAAAAGGTTTGCCTGGAACTTATACGGAACGACAAGGGATAACCGACGGTTTCTAAAACTTTGTTTCTCACGGATATAAACTCGCAATCGCTATACTAACATGTAAGGGCGTATACTAGCATACTGACTTCGTGATAAGTGAGATGAAATATAGCACATTACATTTCTCTTAAAAAATTCACCATTTTTTTAACTCCGCATATTACTCGTATTTCGTATTTGCTGCCAAACTGAAATTTGAATAAAACTACCTGAATTGAGAAAGGTGCTCGTACGAATTGAAAACACAAAAACCTTACATACACGGTTTCGGCTGTCAGAAGAAGAAAATTGTTGAAATTTGTTCTTTGTTTTATTCTATTTTATCGCTTCTAATTGCTGAAGAATAAAAATGGAACGTGAAAGAATTGCATACCAGTGCAGAACAATGTCATAGAACCCGACATTAATTAAGCATGCAAATTTAAAAATTAAGGTGACAAAAATACTCATTTTCACGTTCAAGCTTTAGTTTTGATCTTACCTTTAAAAACTATGTGATTGGAGCTTATTCTCTCCAATAAAACTTATGTCGTTTTCCATTGGGCAAAAAGACAATTTTATGTAGATCACTTTTCGTTTTCCATTGAGGGAAAAATCAATCATTTCTTTATTTAAATAATTTTTTGCAGATCTCGATTTTTTTTTAGAGATTTACCTCTATTTTCACTGACACAAATATATTTCACAGTTGTTTTACGACATTAGGAAGTTTGCACTAAATAAAAAGAAATAAATATGCGCTGTTCGTTTGTAAATTGTTCAGATTTCAAATTTAGGAGAAATCGGCAAGCGAAAAAAATAGATTTTTCGTAAAATGCGCGTTAATTTAATGCCTATTCTTACATGTCAAAAATTACTTAGATATTCGTTTTGAATAAAATTGGGCAAGCCCCTAATAATAATCATAGATTTAAATGGATGGATAATTATAATCTTCTTATACTTGTATCGACAGCAATGTTAACCCTTAACCGCATACTGAGTTATACTTCCTGCAAACCATTTAAGCACGTTTTATTTAAATTAACTTAGAAATCCTTTTTTAGAAATTATTATTTGGAGAAAAGTATGAATCGGTATCATGTCCCAGTGAGGACTAAAAGCCTAATTAAGTAAATCAGTTTTAAGGGTTTCTCCAAATTTTATTGGACGAAAAATGAACATTACTAGTACCTACATACATACATATGTATCTACTCGTAATGCAAAGTAAAGTTAAAAAAAACCTTACGAAGACAACAAAAAAGTTGGTCCGTAAGAGTTAATTTGCTTAAATCAATTTCTGCATTCATGATAAACTTAAAATAAATTCAAAAGTTACATTCCAACAGAAAACAAAAGAATTCGCATAGCTGATACAGCTGTTAAATACGGCACGAAGATGAGACTAAGAACAAAATCTGAAGTGCCCAATGGAAAACGACATTACATTTCATACCTTGAGATTTCCGCAATAAAATGTCATCGAAATCAAAACGTCAAAATCCTTGCGTTTTCACTTCTTCGGCACACCCTTCAATTAGTGCGAAATTGGAAAAATACAGAATTCATCAGACCGAAAATTGTAAATCGGTACGATTTCATATTCGAACGAAATACAGCACAGGGGTTTGTATCCAAAAAAACTGTACTTTTCGTCGAAAAAAAAAAAATATTCTCTATGATGAAAAAAAAAAAAAAAAAAAAAAAACGATGGGATTGCAAAGAAGTCCTCTGTTTTCTCGTAGGAGATCTCGTCATAGGAACGGGGACGTTCAGTACTCTATGCACATAAATTTTAGTCATGTCCTAACATACTGAACGCAAGGTTGACTAAGGTTCTAGTCAATTTATAAAACCAAAACTAAAGTTTTTTTATCCTTTCCATATTATCCCAATATTCGTTTTTACTAACATTTTTTACAACCTTTTCCCAGGCGAACCTATAACACGGACAGCGCTCCGCAGTGCCTACTCGTATAATATCGGTCTATCTGTCAAGCTCCGAAGTGCGTGTCACCACCTGTTTTGGTAAAGTGGTTGGAGAACATTTGATTTTATTCGTTTTCATTTTTATGGTCGGGTGACTGTGGGTCACTGTTCCCTAATGGGACTCGAACCTGCACCGTTCGGATCGCAAGCAAACACATTACCCAGTACACCGTGGCCACCCATAAAAATAATTATTAACGAATTGTACTGATTTCAAAATTGGAATTAAAGCAAGTTGGACTGTTCCCGGTCTTAAGTTATATGGCGTAGAACATCTAATTATGCACAAATTTTGTAATATTTTGGGGAGTCCGACTTTTTGTTATCAGTTTTCAAATCAGCACAATAACACGCAATCTATGGCATCAAACAAAATTCGACTGGGAGATAAACTGTATTCGTGACGGGAAATGATTTTCACTCGTCCACAGATAGTCCACGCAAATTAGACCAAAAAAAGCTAAATAGAAGAATAAATTAATAAAAGGTTAATATTTGGGGTATATGTTTTGGATAGAAGCAGTAATAAATATCAGAAAAATCCCCATCTGTCAGGTGGGTGATTCATCCTTTTTGAAGTAAAAATCTACCCTTAGTATTCACCGGTGCTGGTTTTCCGCCCCTATCTTTATCTTATGATAAAATTGTGAGGAGAAAATACTGCCTATTCATTTTCCCACAACAAATTTCTGAGGCATTGGGCACATTCAGTACTCTAGAGACGAACTAATCATGCAGGCCAAATCGCATCACCTTCACGCGGTTTCTGCAGGATAGCTATCTAATAGTGAACTACATACGTATGTAGCTTAACACTCGGGACTTCCGCAAGCACAGCTAACTTCAACGCACATACACCAAACTGGACGAGGCATCTCTTGTTGACCTGATTGGCTGGTATCTGCGTCTAAGAAGTGTAACACGCACGACTTTCTGAGAATCTCTTCCATGGAAAAATATGCTGGTTACGAAGCAGCCTAGGATAAGGGTGAATTTACTAATGACGAAAGCTGTAGACAAAATAAGGATGACCTTCGGATTTGCACGTGGAATGTTCGGACCGTTAACAGTAGCAGCAGCAGCTCCCTGGTAGTGAAAATCAAAAACATCAGCCTAATATGTGCTCACGCCTCCAGAGGATAAGAACGACGTGACCAAAGACTGCTTTTATGAGCTCCTCGACAGGACTTACGAACAATGTCAACTTTATGACATCAAATTCGTCCTTGGCGATTTTATCGCACAAATTGCGGCAGAGCGAAACATTAATGTGGCTAGCACACGATTTCCACACTTCAATATTCTGAGCAGCTAACATTACCTCGAATCACTACCTACATAGTTGCTGCCAAGATACGAATGCGGATAACCCAAACACAACATCAAAGAAGTACTGTAAGAAAATTCAACATCCGACGGCTACAATCGCAAGAGACTGCCAGAGCCGACTTGAACAGAACGCATAATAGACAGTTACGATTTTGAGGCAGTTAAGCAGTTTTTTGCTTTTTTATAATTTGCGCGCGCCGAAGAGGATATGAAAACCCTTAAACAGTTTCAGTGCACGGGCGTTAGAAAAAGGGGGAAGAGGAACAGAGGAGGAGCCTGTGCACGTTGGCTTTAAATGTTTGAAGGTTGTAGTGATGGGGAAAAACAGACCCTGATAGATCATTCCACATTCGTGTCGTTCGGCTTATAAACGAATCCATATATTTAACCGTACGACCGAAGTTGGCCTTAAGGGTGAACTGATGTGCATTCGAAGCACGTCGCGTATTGCGGGTGAAATTTTGAAAGGGAGGAATACAACTGGCTATTTCGCTAGAACATTTTTTATAAAAACAAAGCTATGAAATAGGGAGAGACACGAGACATTTTTCCGATGTTCAAGTGAATGTATGGAATTCACAATGTCTCTATCACCCCTACGTTTTAACGCGCGATTCTGAACCCTGTCAAGAATGTGCAGAACGGTCCTGGGTGCACCAGACTAGATATGGGCGTTATATTGCAGCTTAGGGCGGATGAATGCCTTATAAATTGAGGCCAGATCAGACGAGGTAGAATATTTCTTGCACCGTTTAAGGAATCCTAGACATTTTGCAGCATTTTTGCGACCTCTAATATGTGATTGTTCCATCGAAGATGGTTATTATACATACCAAGAATGGCAAGTCGTTCGGTTTCAATGATGCAAGTACCATCTATGGATAATGGTTGAAGGTTTTGATTTCGCTTGAGAGATAGAAGACAGCATTCAACTCTGTTGGTTGGACCCCTTTGATTATGCTGTCCAGGTTAGAATTTAATGCGTTTAACATACGTTGCCGTTCTTCTTCAGTGGTCGAAGAGCAAGGACGTGAGTTAGGGAACGAATATGAAAAACTGAGGGTACAGTCATCAGCGAAGAAATGGATTGGATTAGAAGAGAGTCGGAGACAAAACAGAGCCTTGGGGAACACCAGCATTTATTTGGTGAATTGCAGACTTGAAGCCGTCCAAGACAACTTGTATTGAACGCCCCGAAAGGTAATGTCTAATCCATTGAAAAAGAGACTCATCGACGCCATAAGCCCACATTTTCGACAAAAGAGCCTGATGCCAAACTCTGTCAAATGCCTTTGAAATATCAAGCGCAACCATCTTGGTTTCACCGAAGTGATGGAGAGATTGGTTCCACTTCTCGATGAGATATGCCATCAAATCACCAGTGGACCTGTTGCTACGAAAACCATGCTGCCGGTCATTAAGAAGTTTTCGTGAATCGAGATATTTCATAAGTTGACGATTTACCAGCGTTTCCATGACCTTGGAAAGAAGAGACCAAGTGTAATGGGTCGGTAGTTGGACGGGGGGGAAGATTCGCCTTTTTAGGGACTGGTTGGACAAATGCTATTTTCCATCTACTCGGAAAGAGCCCTGAAAAGTAGGATAGACAGAAAAGCTTACGCAGAGGTTTTGCCAGCGTAGAAGAACACCTCTTCAAAACTTTGGGGGGATACCATCTGAGCCAGCGGATTTGTGTATGATAAGACCTTTGAGTACTCCCGCAACTGTACGAGTGCGAAAGTGGACTTGTTCCATGGAAGATTTGACGCTCCCAAATACAGGTGGAGACAAAGCATTATCTGGCAGCGTTCGCTGCAAAGTGAGCAGCAAGCAGATTAGCTTTGTCTAAGGAGCTGACAGCTGGAATGTCATTCTAAATGAGAGTGGGGATGGCAGACGAGGCAGAATTTTTAATATTTTTGACGAATGACCAAAAATGTTTACTACCTTTGAGACATTGTAGGATTTTTTCCCTCAATTTTTGGTCATGGAAGAATTTTACACGTCGAATATGGGCATTGCAGTCTTTTCTGGCTTGATTAAACTTCTTTCGGTTTTCCTCAGATTTGTTGGTTTTATAAGACCGAAAACTTACTTCTTTCAACCTGATAGCCTCTTTACAGGTCTGGTCAAACCACGAGTTTGCCTTAGGTTTAATACTCTTTATTCTGTTAGGAATAAAGTCATTCATACATAAGAGATTGGTTCCACTTCCCGGTGAGATATGCCATCAAATTGCCAGTGGACCTGTTGCTACGAAAACAAATATTTCTGGTCATTAAGGAATTTTTTTTTTTGTATCGAGATATTTCAGAAGCTGACCATTTATCAGCGTTTCCATAATCTTGGAAAGTAGGGACGTAAGTCAAATAGGTCGGTAATTGGACAGGGAAGAAGATTCGCCTTTTTAGGGACGGGCTAGACAAATGCTGTTTTTCATCTACTTGGAAAGAGCCCTGAAGAGTAGGATAGACAGAAAAGCTTACGCAGAGGTTTCACCAGCGTAGAAGAACACCTCTTCAAAACTATAGGGGGGATACCATCTGGACCAGTGGATTTGTGTATGTTAAGACCTTTGAGTACTCCTGCAACTGTACGAGTGCGAAAGTGGACCTGTCCCATGGAAAATTTGATGCATTATCTGGCAACGTGGAATTCACTGCAAAGTGAGCAGCAAACAGATTGGCTTTGTCTAAGGAGCTGCTGGAATGTCATTGTAAATGAGCACGGAGATGGCAGACGAGGCAGATTTTTTAATATTTTTGAAGAATGACCATACATTTTTACTACCTTTGGGACATTGTAGGATTTTTTGCCTCAATTTTTGGTCATATACGAATTTTACACGTCGAATATGGGCATTGTAGTCTTTTTTGGCTTGTTTAAACTTCTTTCGGTTTTCCACAGATTTGTTGGCTTTATAAGACTGAAAACTTACTTCTTTCAACCTTAGTTTCCCTTAGCTTTAATGCACTTTATTCTGTTAGGAATAAAGTCATTCATACCTAGGAGGATTGTGCCCGTGATCATATCAGCAGCGGCATCCACGTCACTATCGAGGAATCATAGTGACCAGTTAAAACTCCTAAAGAAACTATTAAGGCCGCTCCAGTTGGCTTTCTCGTATTGCCATACTTTTTTTTAATGAGTTTTCCTTTAACTGTGCGGTCGGAGTACGAGAATTTAACTGATACGATATTATGGTCAGACCCAACCTAGAGGCGCTAGAACATCAGTGGTGTAATTATTATGGTGCGAAGTAAGAAACAAGTCCAAAGTGTTGGTGGAATGACTTTTAATGTCCGGTGTACCTGTTGACTCATTTACAAGTTAAGTTGCTTATCTCAGCGAAATGTTCAACATACCTTTCTTCGGGTGTTGTCTGGCCAAAATGTTGAAGCCAATTCGAACTGTCGAGTGATGGAATCGGACAGCGCATCAAATTCATCAAAAGTTGAGTTGTTGTCCGCACTAGGGTTTCTATAAATAAAGCAGTAATGAATTATTTGCATACGGACGGTGAATTTTAGCCATTTGAAATTAAATTCCGGGTTGGAACAGTGGCCATACTGTGGTGGAACTTGGTAAGCAATATCACTACGGACGTAAATGGCGAGGCCACGGTGGGGAAAGAATAATGACACTAAGTTATACCCAGGCAGTTTCAAATCGGAAGATTCTTCAACTACCTGTGTTCCACTTAGTGCCAAAACAGCTGGTTTATGGGAATAGGCGTGGGCGTACACATCAAAGAAATTCATTCGAAGCTTACGAATGTTGGTAAGATCAACCCTAAATTCTCTCATCACTACAACATAGAAACACAAAAATACACCACTCTGACGTAACTAAGCGAAGCTGTGAAGTGAAGATCCAATGAATAGTTTTCCAAAACAAACTGTCGCAGGTGCTATGCCCAAACGACAATCAGCTATGGTCCGCTATTCGGATAAACATTCACAGCCCGCTATGCATCAAATGTTACACTCTCTCAGTCATCGCGACTGGGAGTATGTACATACATAGCACGTACTCCTATTGCGATAACAAAGAAGCGCAACCGCGAGTGAGAGGAGATGAAAGATGGAAAGCACCGGCACTGATTTATTTTCTTTATTTTTTTCTTTTTTTTTTCCACTGCACTTTTAGCACTGGTTTATTTTGTTTTTTTTTTTATTATTATAGAGGTGTTAAATGATAACAATAGAACTGAATGGAACACTCAACATTTTATTTATTACAACAGCCTCACTAGTGTTTCATTAAAAAAAGTTAATTAAGAATGCAATGTAAATATGGAAGTATAAGAAAAATTAAAGAAATTTTATGAGAATATTCAAAATTATTATTTACAATTCAGTCCAAAATCTGGAATAAATTTGTTGAAACAGTGGCCATACTGTGGTGGAATTTGGTAAGTAATATCACTACGGACATAAACGGCGAGGTCACGGTGGGGACAGAATAATGAGACTAAGTTATATCCAGGTAGTATCAAATCGGAAGATTCTCCCACTACATGTGTTTCTCTTAGTGCCAAAACAGCTGGTTTATGGGAATATGCGTGGGAGTACATATCAAAGAAATACGTTAGAAGCCAACGAATGTTGGTAAAATCAACCCCAAATTTCCTCATCATTACAACATAGAAACACAAAAGAACACAACTCTGACTAAAAAAGAGTAGTTTTCCAAAACAAACTGTCGCAGGTGCTATGCTCAAACGACAATCAACCAAGGTCGGCTATTCGGACAAACAGGCTGAGGTTTCCAATATAGGAAATCGACTTTTCACTTAAAATTATTTTTTTGCTTATAATGGCTTATTCTAAGATATTGTAACATAATGTAGCATAATGCAACAAATTCCGAAGTGTCTTTTCATTCTGGCAGAATTTTGGTCCGAAGTGTCTTTTCATTCGAGGTTCGTATCTGCAATTAGTCTCCACAGTTCGTGTCCACGATAAGAGACGGATAATATCACGGATAAGAGAGAACAAGAGATTATTGGCTGCAGCTGTCATCCTGGAATTATTACATCAGAATTTTCTTGTTCCAGTGGTCGAAGAATTTGCTAGAAGTTTCTGGCTGTTAGAAATGCGGCTATTTAAGGACAGATGGCGATCGAGACAGGCAGTTGGTTTTGAACCGCACGAGGAGATTGGAAAAGTGATAATGGGCGAAGTTGTAATTTTGTGATAAATTGAAAGTTAACAAGAAGAAGTAATTAGTTTGGAATTGTGAATTAAGTAATTGAAAGTAGATAAAGTGATTTGAGAAGAAAGAGACCTTGTAAGGAAGGAGTTTGCGAAGAATAGTATAGTGTGAACTTGAATTGTTCTATAGACTAAAAAAATAAAGAAATAATTTCACAGAATATCGTTTTATCTACTCGAGCCGTAGCACGCATATTACATTGGTGTCAGAAGTGGGATAAAACTTATTCTGTGAATAACTATTTCCGTGGTGTGAAATTGCACAATAAAAAAAAAAAAAAACGATTTCTGTGTTGAGTTAATTAGTTGCGCAAAATGGGTCGCAAATTTGGAAAACTAACTATAATTCAACTAAAGGCAGAACTCAGTAAGCGGAATCTCGACACAACTGGGGGAAAAGATGCCCTACTGATTCGTCTGGAAGACGCAGTAATGCAGGAAGGTGAAAATCCGCATGACATATATTTTTTCGTGGAAGAGGAACCAGCAAGTACAGTAGCCGACCCGGGTATAACAAGTCTACTCCTGCAACTTAAGTCAGTCATGGACGAACAAAAGAAAGCAATAGAAGAAAAAAAGAGGTCTCTGGAACTTAAGCTCGATGACCAAAAGAAAGCAATAGACGACCAAAGGAACTCTCTAGAACTTAAGCTTGAGGAACAAAAGAATTCTCTAAAACTTAAGCTGGACGAACAAAAGAAAGCAATGGACGAACAAAAGAAAGCAATGGACGAACGAAAGAATTTACTAGATGCTCTGGAAAGCAAACTTGATGAGCAAAACAAGAACTTGGAATCCAAATTCGAAGTGATCGAAGAGAAAATCTAGAAGGTCGAGACGCAACTCGAAACAGTCGAAACTAGATTCGATGAAAATTTTGAGAAACATGAAACTCAGTTCGGGAAGATAGAGACTCAGTTTGAAAAAGTGGATACGCAATTCGAGATAGTAGGAAAACAAGCCAAAAATCTTGCTAAGGAGCTCAGCAACGTGAAGAGACAGAAAGCACGGGAATATTCCACTGACGGTCTGAGAAGAAAGGAGATGCAGCCTCCTATCTTCGATGGTCAAACATCATGGCCAATTTATAAGAGGCAATTCGAAGCGGCCGCAATTTCCAATAGCTGGGACGATGAAGAGAAGTCTATTGCACTCACGCTTGCACTGACGGGTCCAGCTGCGGAGCTCTTGCAGACCATCCCGGAAGATAAACAGCAGAACTACGACTCTCTGGTTCAGGCTATCGAGATGCGGTTTGGGGATGAACACATGCAGTAGGTGTACAGGGTTCAGCTACGTAGTCGAGTCCAGAAAAGGGGGGAAACGCTCCAAAAGTTGCAAGCGGATATAGAGCGACTAGGCCATCTTTCATACCCTAAAGCCGGTGAGAGGAAGCATCTGGCTGTCAGTCAAACTTACCAAAACCAGCAGTCAGGAAATGCGTAAGGACCAACTTCGCGGGGCACAAGTTGGTTACTGGAATCGAGGCCCCAAGGACCACCATTCAAGTTTCGCAAACCAAATGGGGTAACAAGAGCCTGACAGTGGAGGCACTAATCAACAAGAAGTGCGTAGCCACCATCGACACAGGCGCCACTGCCTCTATTGTAAGAAGAGATATCGTCAGAAGCGCCTGGCTGCACAACACCAACAGCCACTGCCTGAAGACTGCAACAGGGGAAATGGCGAAAGTGTTTGGAGAAGTTCGTCTTACGATTACTCTGGCGGGACTGACGTTCTCCCATGCGTTTCTGGTGGCAGATATATGCGACGAGTGCATCATCGGAATAGACTTCATGAAAGCAAATGAAGTAATCTTGGACATCGGGATGCAAGTACTGAGGTATCGAAATGTGGAGATTCCGATGGTGTACGGAAACGAGAATGCCGTAACTCTCAGGACAGTCATCAGCAAAGACGAAGTTTTGCCGCCGTCTTCAGAGACAATCATTTGGACGAAGCTGGAGGTGATCTTGGGAGCCACCGATTCTACATAGTAGAACCAGACCCAGAGAAGAATTCTCAAGACTACATCGTGGGAAAGACGTTAGTCGAACCAAAGAACACCATGGTTCCAGTGAGAGTTTTGAACGCAAGACCACACACTGTCAAACTAAGGCGAGGGGAGGTGACTGGAAAATGCACGCCGATTACCGCCGTCGCAACAATATCTGAACGTGATGCTCCAAAAACCTCTCCCATCACCTTGGACAGCGGAAACGAGAGAGACGATTCTCCAGTCCAGTGAGCTGAATCAGGAGCAGCGAACTATGGCAGAGAATCTTATCAATGAGTACGCTGATGTATTTGCCTCACAGGACGGAGAATACGGCCGAACACACCTGGTACAACATCGAATAGACACTGGCGATACTAGACCAATTCGTCAGCCTGCTAGGAGCCTTCCATTGGCAAAGCAGACAGAAGTTGCAGAGATGGTGTCGGCAATGGAGAAAGAAGGTCTGATTGAAAGTTCCAAAAGTCCGTGGGCATCACCGGTTGTACTGGTTAAAAAGAAAGATGGCATCACGTGGTTCTGCGTGGACTATCGGCAGCTCAATTACGTCACCAAGAAAGATAGCTACCCTCGAATTGACGACACGCTAGACACACTATCAGGAGCCCGATGGTTTTCCACTCTCGACTTGAAGAGTGGCTACTGGCAGGTACAGATCCATCCAGAAGACCGGGAGAAAACCGCCTTCACCGCAGGAAATGGGCTATGGCAATTCACGGTAATTCCATTCGGGCTGTGCAATGCTCCGGCGACTTTCGAACGATTGATGGAATGTGTCCTACAAGGGTTAACATGGAAAACCTGTTTGGTATACTTGGATGACGTCATCGTCGTAGGAAAAACGTTTGCGCAACACCGAGACAATCTAAGGGATGTGTTTCAAAGGCTTCGAAGTGCCCACCTGAAGCTCAACCCCAAGAAGTGCGCCCTGTTTAGAGCGGAAGTCAAGTACTTGGGGCACATAATTTCAGCGAAAGGAGTGAGAACCGATCCAGAGAAGGTCGAAGCGGTGAAAAACTGGCCAGTCCCCAAAGATAAACACCAACTAAGGAGCTTCCTGGGCCTAGCCACCTACTACAGACGGTTCGTGAAGGATTTTGCCGGGATCGCAAAGAGCCTGCACCAGTTGACGGAAAAGGGAAACCAATTCAAATGGTCAATTGAATGCGAGAAGAGCTTCAAGGCACTTAAACAGCGGCTATGCGATGCCCCGATACTAGCTTACCCCACTCCCGAGGAAACGTTCATTGTAGATACAGATGCTAGTAATGTCGGGGTAGGAGCCGTACTCTCCCAGGTACATGATGGCCAACAGAAGCCAGAAAGGAACTACTGCGTGACAAGGCGGAAACTTCTAGCTTTGATCTTGGCTACGAAGCATTTCCACAAATACCTTTATGGGAGAAAGTTCATTCTTCGCACAGACCATGCAGCCTTAAAATGGCTATTACAGTTCAAGAGTCCTGAAGGTCAGGTCGCAAGATGGATCGAAAGGCTGCAAATATACGACTACGAAATACAGCATCGTAAAGGAAAGCTCCACTCTAATGCGGATGCACTGTCCCGGAGACCATGCAGAACGGATTGTAAACATTGTGCGCGTCAGGAAGAACGGGAGCTGGTTTCCATCCAAAGACTGAGAGCCGAACCTATCGCCGGCTGGAGCATAGATGAGATCCGGAACGCTCAGAAGGAAGACCCGGATATCGAGCCGATTCTGGCCTGGAAGGAGAACATGGAGAAACCGTATCATCAGAACATCTCTCACAGAAGCCCGACCTTAAAGGCATATTTTGCGCAGTGGGACTCCCTCCATGTCCAAGAAGGTGTTCTGAGAAGAAAATGGGAATCCTCCGACGGAAAGTCGTTTGTAATGCAGCTTGTCGTTCCGCGGGCGAGGGTCAAGGAGGTGTTACAGGAAACGCATGGCGGGGCGTCCGGAGGCCACTTGGGAGTGAATAAGACGCTAGAAAAGGTACGAGAACGTTTTTATTGGTTAAAAGCGAAGGAAGATGTTGAAGACTGGTGCAGAAAATGCGACGTGTGTGCAGCTAGCAAGGGTCAGAGAATCAAAACTCGAGGTAAGATGCACCAATACAACGTGGGGGCACCTTTTGAACGAATCGCCATTGAATCGCCTTTCCGGAAACCGACAATGGTAATCGGTATATACTCGTAGTAATAGACTACTTCAGTAAGTGGCCGGAAGCGTTTCCGATCCCTAACCAGGAAGCCAGAACCGTGGCGGAGCAGATCGTCTACAATTGGGTAAGCAGATTCGGTGTGCCCTCGGAATTGCATTCTGACCAAGGGCGGAACTTCGAGTCACTACTCGGAATTAAAAAGACACGGACAACCCCGCTTCATCCACAGTCGGACGGTATGGTGGAGCGTTTCAATAGGACTTTGGACGAACATCTCTCGAAGGTCGTAAGTGACTACCAACGGGAGTGGGACCGGCAGATTCCCTTGTTTTTGATGGATTATAGAAGTGCCGTGCATAGCTCTACTCGACATACGCCGTTCGAAATCTTGTTTGGTGGAATAGCTCGGTTACCCAGTGAGGTGAAATTTGGATCCCCTACCAATGAGCCCAGAAATGAAGAAGAGTACGTGGCGGACCTTAGGGACATACACCAAAGAACCAGAAGCCAGATTAAGATGACGAGCGACCGCATGAAGACCAGGTATGATGCCAAGGCAACAACGTCAGGATTAAAGGAGGGAAATCTAGTGTGGCTGTATAATCCCCATCGCCAAAAGGGGAAATCACCTAAGTTGCAGCAGAACTGGGAGGGTCCCTACAGAATAATAACCAGCACCAACGATGTTGTCTACCGCATCCAGCGAGGACCAAGGGCCAAAATGAAAGTGGTTCATGTGGACCGACTGAGTCGATACAACGGCCGAAGTGAGGACGCACTTGTTCGGGGCGAACAAGTCTAAGAGGGGGGCAGTGTAACATAATGCAGCATAATGCAACAAATTCCGAAGTGTCTTTTCATTCGGGCAGAATTTTGGTCCGAAGTGTCTTTTCATTCGAGGTTCGTGTCTGCAATTAGTCTCCACAGTTCGTGTCCACGATAAGAGACGGATAATATAACGGATAAGAGAGAACAAGAGATTATTGGCTGCAGCTGTCATCCTGGAATTATTACGTCAGAATTTTCTTGTTCCAGTGGTCGAAGAATTTGCTAGAAGTTTCTGGCTATTAGAAATGCGGCTATTTAAGGACAGATGGCGATCGAGACAGGGCAGTTGGTTTTGAACCGCACGAGGAGATTGGAAAAGTGATAATGGGCGCAGTTGTAGTTTTGTGATAAATTGAAAGTTGAGAGTTAACAAGAAGAAGTAATTAGTTTGAATTTGTGAATTAAGTAATTGAAAGGAGATAAAGTGATTTGAGAAGAAAGAGACCTTGTAAGGAAGGAGTTTGCGAAGAATAGTATAGTGTGAACTTGAATTGTTCTATAGACTAAAAAAATAAAGAAATAATTTCACAGAATATCGTTTTATCTACTCGAGCCGTAGCACGCATATTACAATATACTATGTAAACATTTTGGAGAGGAAATTTGTTGTATTTTTTTAAATTTTTTAAAGTTTTCCGTTTTGACTAGTAAAATGCATGTTTTCTTCCTTATTAACTCAACAAAAGGGTGTTTAGTCGACTTGTAGTGCTAAGTATATCCAATTTAACATAAATGGACATAATTTTATTTCTTTACAGGGTGTTCAAATTAAAAGATTATAAGTTTTAATGGTTTTTATTTAGAAAATGGAAATATTTTCCAATTTCTATGAAATTTTAATATGTGATAGCAAACATTTTTCTGAGAATTTTGATATATATATTTAAGGTTTGATTCCTCATCCACTATTGGCCGGCACAAAACTGTTCTCTAATAAACTTAGCCCAAGGCGCTTGCTTGACAGTTGTTGACATACCCTTAACGGAGCGACTAAGTCGCGTGAGCATCTAAACCACTCCGGAAAGCGGAATTTGCTCCACTTACCCACTGTTGGATATAAGTTTGCTTTTCGAAATAATTACCAAAAATCATCCAAATTTAAGTTGGAATAATTTTATTTTTTTGTTTATCACATTACAGTTACTTGATCTTGTTTTTGATTTGTTTTTAGCTATTAAATAATAGTTCAAGGTCAAATTTCGAAGAAAAAGAAAAAAAAATTTTATAGTATTGTAGCATAATAATAACTACGCTCCCTAAAAGTATGATGCAACAAATTCCGAAGTGTCTTTTCATTCTGGCAGAATTTTGGTTCGAAGTGTCCTTTCATTCGAGGTTCGTGTCTGCGGTTTCCACAGTTCATGTCTACGAAAGAGACGGATAATATCACGGATGAGAGGGAATTATAACTGCAAGAATGATTGTCATCTTGGAATTTCTCTTGTTCCAGTGGTCGAAGAATTTGCTAGAAGTTTCTGGCTATCAGAAACTTCTGCTATATAAGGACAGATGGCGATCAAAAAGGAGGCAGTAGTTTCTAAACTGTGGCGAAGAGATTAGAAAAGTGATAATGGGCGAAGTTGTAATTTTGTGATAAATTGAAAGTTGAGACTTAACAAGAAGAAGTAATTAGTTTGGATTTGTGAATTAAGTAATCGAAAGGAGATAAAGTGATTTGAGAGGACAGAGACCTTGTAAGAAAAGAATTGCGAAGAATAGTATAGTGTGAACCTGAATTGTTCTATAGACTAGAAAATAAAGAAATAAATTTCACAGAATATTGTTTTTTCTACTCGAGCCGTAGCTTGCATATTACAGTATTAACTTCCTCTAAAAAAAATTTTTTTTATACTAACTTCCTCTAAATACTAACTTATACTAACTTTTATGCTTTTTAGACCATTTCAGACTAATTAAAAAAAAAAAAAAAATGTTGCGAATTTCCTATAATGGAAACCCGCCCCGATAAACATTCTCAGTCGGCTATGCATCAAATGTTACACTTTCTCAGTAATCGCAACTGGAAGTACGATTGTGAGTGAAAAGATGGGCAATGAATTTTTTTTTTTTATTTTTTTTTTTGTTTCACTGCACTCACAGAATTTGATCTGCCGCGCGCGATCGATTTGTTTTCCTTATTAGATGGAATAGATGGAATTTTTGTCTTCTTTTTTCAAACAATGAAACGAGTGCAGAGACCAAACGAAGAACCACTCTTGCCAACCGCTATTTCTCCGGCTAAGAAGGCAATTGAGTAGCTAATTCCTCTAACGGACAACTATGGTGACTTTATGTAAAAGACCTTCATCATCCCAATCCTGCTATGGACAATCGTGGTTATTTTGAAAGAAAAAATCTTCGAGTACTTTTTGGTCCAGCAACATGGACCTAGTCAGAAGATGTCTAGGACAAGTAGAGCGAATGGATATCAACAACCTGGCACGGGAAGTCTTTGAATCCATCCCGCAAGGACGACAGTAAAGAAAGACCTCATTTAAGGTGAGGCACAGAAGTGAAAAACGACCTTAACCATTTTCGTGTGGAAGACTGGAGGCGGCTAGCACAAGATTGAGCAGGCTGGTGACGATTATTGGTTGTTGAAGTCCAAGTCCACTCCGTACTGTAGCACAACTAAAGAAATGTAACTAATCAAAGAGGTAGTGGACGGATATTTAGTCAGCTCCAGAAATGTCGAAATCAGCTGGTTACATTATTTTTGTGAATATTCCTTTTCAGACTTGTAAAAATCTATGGTCGAATTTATTACCGAACGATATAATTCTTATCACCACTGTGCCACTGATTATATGATTATATAAGCACGTGAATCATCGCCAAACTGATCGAACGATCTAACCGAATTACTTTGTCTATTTACATAAGATCTGTAGTCTATATAAGACTATTTGAACTCAATCTTAAAACAGTTACATATGTATGAGTAATTAAAGAAGCATTATAAGCGAAAATTTGTTTTCTTCGTCCCCTAGAAAGTCTTCCTACAAATTATTATTCGTTTATTTTGATTTTTGCTCGTAGAAGCACACTAATAGAAACCATTTCAGCGCAAAAAAAAATTCGCGCTTTTCGCTACTGCCTCTTGAACGATTTTTCCTACGATAAAAAAATAAAAACTCAATTTTAGTTTAGAATTCTACAGAAAACCATGATAAATTACTGACCTCTTGAACGCTAATTTTTCAGTACCTATGATTTAAAATAGATTCTTGATTGGTAAATGTGTGAACGGCGTCTTCCATATCCTTTCTACGTATTTCTGATTAAAGCCATTGATCAAAATTGTTCTCTTCCGAAAAATGCACATTGTGTTGCAGATGTGGAGTGTAGCTCCCAAGCGAATTGTTCATTGAACTCAAAATAAATAAATAAATTTGTGCATACATTTGTGAATTTTCACTGTTGGCTCAAAACATAGAGTATGTGAACCACTGCCACTTTACAGGAAACTGAAGTATTGCATCGAGAGCACTTCTAGTAATTCTTCAGATTTTCAATGATAATGTCACAAAATAATGGCTGTAGTCCCTTCGTAGACACAAGCTGACTTGTCTCGCGATAGGAATACTTACAAACCGCTGCCCGTTTGGCTTGTGGCCTTTACAGCGTATGTAGCAATTTTGTTTAGTTCTATAATATTAAAGAAAAGAAATAAACTTACGACCACCTGATCCACTTGGCCCAGCTGGCAAATTTAAAGCAATTTGTTTATAATTCCCAGGCAGAGCCATTTTGCTTTAAAGTGCGAATATTAAACCACCTTTCTCTTGAATAAAGAAGGCTACAAATCAAATACCAACAATAAAGCAAAAATCAACGAGCAGACATATCAAAAGATTGGCGTGACTTTCCATGGGCCTGTTCAGTTGGTTCAAGCGCTTCAATATTTTTGAACAGTTTTAAAAAATTACTCGCTCAACAGCATTTTTTACTAACTAAAACTGACGAAAAACATATTTTAATTTACTTGTGGTATAAAAGAACAAACCAGACAATTTTGTTTAGCAAAATCACTGAAATACAAATTTACGCAGGCACTAAAAACGAGTGTAACGCATTTTCAAATCTCAGAGCACTCAGACACAACTTTCTGTCCATTGTACTACCAGTCAGAACTCCTTTTGGTGTGGTATTCTTATTGAGCTTATTGATTTCTCTTTTATGCTCGGATGGCTGTGGGTTGCTGTTCTCTGATGGGACTCGAGCCTGCACTACTACTACACTACCCACTACCAAGCCACCTTCAAGGGGACAAGATCAGTTGGTATTTCCACGTGAAAATGCGACTACAGGCAAAACCGTAGTAGCGTTATTAATTGAATTTCCAACTAATATTCAGAGAAAAATCAGGAGCTCACAAATGATGGAAGATGATCAACCCCTTTTGCTCAATTGTAATGCGACCCACGACCAAGCGGCATTCATTCGAACTCTGTAGACCATAGCAAAAGATCGAAATTTCATAGCCAACCCCACAAGCGGAGAAGCAGCAATGTAGTAAAAATGAGAAACCGGTTATGCATAAGTTCGTATTACGAAGAAGGTTAACAGAATGTTAAATAAGAATTTATGAAAAACGTTACACCGAAACGTACAAATATGTACATCCACATACGTAGAAACTGTTGAATCCCTTATTGCCTGTTAGTTTTCATTTCTCTTACTTAGTTTATTTATTAGTAATTTACCTATTACATACTTTGTTCGAAAGTCAAATTATTGTCTCGAGCCTATAAACAACAGGTTGGTTTCTTACCAACGTACTGTCCACTACACCATGCCACCATCAAGTCCAATGAGTTGAAGTTTATTCGTATAGCAACAATATTACTGGTCGAATGGAACAGCGATCACCAGAGCAATTAATTGCCAAATCGTCAAAGCTATTGAAATACATATACAGCACCTAATAGTAATCTTAAATCTGTTGTAGTTATTAGTTTTCTCATTTCACATTATTGTCTACTGCTTTCCATTGCTGCCTTTCAGCATTAAGAATGAATTCGAACAGATTCACTTTTTGAACACAGCCGTTGAACAGTGGCGGGAGGAACAGCCCATTTGTTCCGCTGCTTTCGCTCGTACGCATTCACAGAAATGAAATTGCATTAGAGAAACAACATGGACACATGGTGTTGGTCAGAAAGGAGATGAGAGCTTTTTATGTCTATTCACGGATTTTGTAATAAATCCAATTGAAGGAATTATTGAGTAATATTGAACTTTCCCGTCACTTTCCAGGTGGAGGCAAATCAATCCTTCCAAAATTGCAGAATTTTGTAATACTTCCGCACAGGGGAACACAGTTGACCTAATAATTGCAGCAAATGGTGAAAAGAAGTATTCTTTTTTAAAAAAAAAAAATTGTTCGTTGTGGCAGACCGAAATTGATCGTTATTAACTTCAGCTAAAGTTACTGTTATAACTTCAGCCATTGCTGTTAATGTTAACAGTCAAAATGTTGAACGCACTCATTTTCCAATATCCGAACAGAAATGCGTCTGTGTCGTTGACGTTGAGCAATGTGGTCACTTGATTTTCGAAAGTATCTTGATTTATCGTATCGGAAGAGAAGTATCTAAATATGTCAGCTGATTTTCGTATAAAAAATAAATACGCAGTAACTTAATCTGCAGTCAATACATGTCTTTCGAATGTGTACTCGCGTATTTAAAGTTCAAATAAGTTTTGTTAAATAATTTAATATGAAAGATTTTAAAATGTAAAAATAAAAAAAAGAAAATAAGAATAAAAATTGTGAAAAATTTAAATAAATAAAACAATCAACTGTCATCGTGGCATAAATTGGTTTTGTTTATCGTTTTCGAAAAGTTAAAGGAGGGAAAAAAAGCTATCGTAAATGAGAGCAGTGATGAAAACTATTTGCGCATCGTAATCGTTTTTTAGAGTGTTCATATCTCAGGCTTATTTGCTGTCTAAATTTACACAAAATAAATGTCATTTGTGAATATCCTTAATAGATCAAAATGTAATGTTTTATTTTCTTCGCGGATTAGCAGTTTAACCAGTCTATTATCCATAAGTCTATTTCTGGCTCAAAATATAGTGGATGTTACTTTGGAAAATTTGCGCTTTAAGTATTTTTGGGCTATTTTGAACAAACTGGGGAAGACTGACTTCATGTAATCGCAAATTTGTAGCGAGTTGGAAATATAGGAATAGTTCTTGTTCAGTTTTTGGCCTGTGGTGCTTCCAAAATTGAAAAAAAAGAATACTGGTTCTTCCACCGGCCCATCATCTGACTCATCACCAGAAGACGCTTCTTTATCAGTTAACATTTTTGGCTGTCGATAGTGAACATTTTTCGCTGTCCAACAACCATATCATTCACTACCGCGTTTTAAAACTTTTAATCCGTAAATCCAAAAATAGTTACAAATGCTATGGGCCTAAACTAAATGACCTTAAGAATGAATTAGTTTTCTGAAGGAATCTGAACTGAAATTGAATGCTCTTTAACGTGAACTAAGATCTTCTGAATTATGAACCCAGATAAAGGAATAAATTGTTATGATCTTTATGATGTGATAAAAAGCGGTGGAATACTCATTTTCTCAATGAAAAACTCAGTTGTTTGAGTATCCGAGAGAGAAATATTGAAAAAAAAGATCACAAAATTAATTGAGCACTGCCAAGATCTCCAGCAACTTGTACACTGCCGTATTATGGAAACAAAACAGAAAATATGAAAATTACACAGCATAGCGAAGGTTACCTTTTAAGTTTTTAGTTGAAATGGATGTTGACCTTCGAAAATCGATTATTTTCCCACACGGTCAATCACTCACTGACCCCCTTTGGGTAGGGGATAGAATATACCCGAGGTAGGCATGCCTGTCGTAAGAAGCGACTAAAATTCTCCATATACCGAGCGTGTGGTGTATACAAAATATGCAATGAACAAAACGAAAAGATACAAGTTAACATCGTCAACCACTCGCACGCGCAGCGGAAATGCTGACCTAGCGTCTGGGGCGAGAAACGAATTTCCAGGGAAATTCACGTTGGGAAATAAAATGCAAGCTAGGGAAATCAACATTGCAATAAACTAATGAAAATGCAACCTTCAATAATTTTACTTGTACGAGTCTTCTTTATTTTTAAGTTAGTCTTAATCGATACTTCATACAATAAAGGACAGGGCAATCTGCCCTGAAAAGTATTTTTTTTAAATAATTTCGGCGTAAATTCTATTAACTGGCGCCCGAGCAGGGACCGTGCGGTTTTACTAAATAGTCAATACGCGTACGAATAATAAACGCACTTATAAACTAAAATAATCGTGGAAATAGTGCTAGTGAGAAAAATATAGTGGACACCAAGCCGCGAAATCATCGCTAGTGCGTGAGACAAAATAGTGGACACCAAGCCGCAAGTTTCATAGTGGACACCAAGCCACGAAATTTTCACTATAGTGCGTGTAAGCAACAAAAGTGGACACCAAGCCGCAAGTTGTGTAAAGTGGACACCAAGCCACGAAATTATTGATAGTGCGTGTAAAACAAAGTGGACACCAAGCCACAAGTTTCGTAACGTGGACACCAGGCCACGAGACTGATTAGTAATTGTGTAGGGGAAAAGAGGCCCCCGAGTAATCCTGTAAAACAGGGATAAAAAGGAGTTCCGGAATAGCGAACAGCCGCCCCAACCAACAGCCACGGTCCAGAACCCATCTTCGTTATGAGAATTGAAGCCGTTATATTTCTGTAAGAATATTTTTGTCCTTTGTAATTTGTAATCGATTTTGTAACATCCTAAGACTCAACTAGAATAAGATCCAAATTTTAATTTCCGTAAGAACATTTTTTTTTTTATACATAATTCGTAATTATTTGTGTAACAACTTAAGACTCATCTAGATTAAGACCCATTTTAATTATTTTTGATTCAATTTCAATTGCGAATCTCGGTTCACATTCATTGACTTAATTTCAATCACAAAAATTTCAAAATGTCGAACCCAAATAACTTAATCAGACCAGCCCGCTTAGAAGTACCAGGAGAAAATGCTGCTCCTCCTACTCCTCCTGCCCCCTCCTTTACAAACCAAATAGACGATAACTTGGTACATCTCATAACCAGACTCGTAACCGAAACACTACACATTCAGGGACGACAGATATTTAATTCAATTATGAATCCAGCCTCAGATATCAATAATGATATTGATCAACCGATTAACACCACTGATCAGAATCTTGCCGACATGGACAAAGTTCCAGATGTGGTTAAGAGTTTGCGCGAGTTTTCAGGTGAAGCTCAGGAGTTCAACTCGTGGAAGAAAAGTGTTGAAAGAATACTTAAGATCTACGAGCACCTCAAGGGTACTCCAAAATATTATGGCATCTTGTCCGTTATTAGAAATAAAATAACAGGCCATGCCGATATAGCGCTCGAATCATATAATACCCCTTTAAACTGGGAAAAGATTTCTAAATGTTTGACTCTGCATTATGCAGATAAAAGGGATCTAGGGACACTCGAGTACCAAATGACGACTTTGGTACAGGGTAACAATACAATACCCGAATTCTATCAAGCAGTTTATCATCATTTATCTCTGATTCTTAACAAACTCGGTTGTATTGACATGAGCCATGAGTCGTTAAATAACATGACTCAATGTTATAGAGATAAGGCACTTGATACTTTCGTTAGAGGGTTGAAAGGCGACCTTCCCAGATTACTCAGTATAAGGGAACCCGCAGATTTGCCGCAGGCTCTGCATCTTTGTCTTAAACTCCAAAATGTTGACTTCAGAACTCAACACGCCAATAATTCCCAATCAACAGCTCGGAAAACCTTCCAGCAAACACCTCCACCGGTTCCTCCTAGAAGATTCAATCCTCCACACCCAGTTCCTGTTCCAGCCCCAAGGCGAGAGTTCTTTCCACAATTGCTTCATAACCCTAGTCAACCTCAGCAACCCCAATTCCACAGGCAACCACAATATCACTCTAGGTCTTTCCAACAAGCCCAACCGCAACGGTTTCCACCAAACCAACGCGAACTTCCTCCCAAGCCTATGGACATAGATCATTCCATTAGAACTCAGAGGGTAAATTACCTAAATAGACCAAGAAACCAGCCTACTGCACAGAAGCGAGAGCACTCACAACAAGTTCATCAACCCTATAAAATGCAACGAGTCTACCATACTGAAGAAGCCGTCGCCGAAGAACAAGAAATAGAACAATACGAAGCCACGATGAACCAAGAAGATCAAAACCACGAACAAACACTTACGGAATACAGTGACGACCAAACAGACGAACAATATTTTGATCCACCGCAACAAGTTGATGACATATATTTTTTAGATTAAAACACTCTTCGCTTCCTTATTTCGAGCACGTTGCAAAGAGTGGACAGATGTATAAATTTCTAATTGACACAGGCTCGAACAAAAATTACATTCAACCACGACATATACGCAATCCTCTCCCCAACAAAAAGATTTTCTATGCTAATTCCGTAGGGGGAAACATTAGAATAACCCACCATAGTCTTATTCCTCTTTTTGGTACTGAAATAGGCCCCTTACAATTTTTTATACTTCCTACCCTTATATCATTCGACGGCATTATAGGGAACGATACCCTTAAAAGCCTGAATGCGGTTATTCACATAAATGATAACTATATGAAAGTTCACCAGAACACTTTTATCGAACTTAAACAGCATCTAACTGAAACCGTAAATAGCGTAAATATCCGAACATCCCATTTGAATGACGAAGACTCTAACTATCTCACTAAAGTTATTGGGTCTTTTCCGAAACTCTTCTCTGATCCTGACGAGAAACTTACTTATGCGACAACTGTGAAAGGAGAAATTCGTACAATAGGTAACGAACCAGTCTATTCGAAATCCTACCCCTACCCAAGAGGACTTAAAGAAGAAGTTGAAAAACAAATCAACCAACTTCTAAATGATAATATTATCAGGCCGTCGAAATCTCCATATAATTCGCCAGTCTGGATCGTCAACAAAAAATTGGACGCTTCAGGCGAAAAAAAATATCGAATGGTGATCGACTACCGAAAACTTAACTCGGTCACCATTGCCGACAGATACCCCATTCCGGAAATCAATGAGGTCCTAGCTAACCTCGGCGACAACAGATGGTTTTCTGTCATAGATTTGAAGAGCGGATTTCACCAAATCAAGCTCAGAGAATCCGATATTGAGAAAACGGCGTTCTCTATCAATAACGGGAAATTCGAGTTCACTCGTCTTCCCTTTGGTTTGAAAAATGCTCCGGCGATTTTCCAAAGAGCTCTCGACGATATCCTAAGAGAGCACATCGGAAAACGATGTTACGTCTACATCGATGATATTGTCATCTTTGGAAAAGACAAGGCTGAACATTTTAAAAACCTGAAAGCCGTCTTTGATACTCTAGAACGCGCCAACATGAAGATTCAGTTGGATAAATGCGAATTTTTCAAGACCGAGGTGGAATTCTTAGGATTCATCATCAGCACTGATGGCATTAAGACTAACCCTAAAAAGGTTCATGCCATTACAGAGCTACCACCCCCAAAAACGCTCAAAGACCTGAGATCTTTTCTAGGTATGTCAGGGTATTATCGCCGATTTATCAGAGATTATGCGAAAATAGCGAAACCCCTGACATCCCTTTTAAGAGGGGAAGACGGACGAGTGTCCAGACATCTCTCTAAAAATAAAAAGATAGATCTTGACGAAAATTGCATTTACTCATTTAACCAAATTAAAGACTCCTTAACTTCCAAAGAAGTAACTCTCACTCACCCGAACTTTAACAAAGACTTCGAACTCACGACGGACGCATCCGACTATGCAATTGGTGCTGTCCTATCCCAGGACAGAAAACCCATAACATTTCTCTCAAGGACACTGACAAAGACAGAAGAAAGCTACGCCACTAACGAGAAAGAGATGCTCGCCATCATCTGGGCTCTAAACTCGCTTAGGAATTTCCTTTACGGATCAAAAAAGGTAAATATTTATACGGACCACCAGCCATTAACATATGCGCTGAGTAATAGAAACACAAACCACAAGATGAAGCGATGGAAGGCAATTCTGGAGGAGTACAACTACGAACTCAAGTACAAACCAGGAAAGGAAAATGTAGTTGCCGATGCTTTATCTCGACTGCCACAAAAAACACAAATAAATTCAATGACCATGACGCAACATAGTGATGAGAGTTCTTCACATAACCTGATACCAGCAGTTGAAGTACCCATTAACGTTTTTCGAAATCAGCTGATTTTAGAAATCGGGGACACAACTAGCCATCAATTCTTAATTCCATTCCCCACGTACCACAGACACGTTTTTGTACAACCCAGTTATAGCAACTCAGATATCATTTCAATTTTTAAAAAATATTTAAATCCCAGTGTAATAAATGGCTTGCAAACAAAAGAAGAAATAATGGGCCGAATACAAAACATTTATCCCGAACATTTTTCCAAATACAAAGTTAGATACACTCAAACAATAGTTGAAGATCTGGCCAACGAAACGGAGCAGGAAGAAAAAATATTAAGTATCCATCGCAGGGCACACCGTAATCCAGAAGAAAACCGCATACAACTTCTTCAACATTTTTATTTTCCGAAAATGGCATCAAAAATCAAAAGACTAGTAAAAGTATGTAGAATTTGCAAAGAAAACAAATATGAACGACACCCAAATAAACCTATCCTTGAACCAACTCCAATCCCTAATTATCCTGGCCACACTCTGCATTTAGATATTTATTCAACGGAAAAAAAACTGGTATTAACCGCCATATGCAAGCTCACCAAGTTCGCCAAGACTAAAATTATCAAGTCAAGAGCAATAACCGACCTCAGGCAACCTCTTCGAGAAATCTTATTCTCTTTCTGCATTCCCGAGAGTGTTGTCATAGACAACGAAAAAGCCCTTAATTTGGTATCCATATTATCCATGATGGAAGACGAGTTGGGCATTCGTATTCACAGAACACCACCCTACAAATCCGAAGTAAACGGGCAGATTGAGCGGTTTCATTCAACTCTCTCAGAGATCATGAGATGCCTCAAGGCTGAAAAGGTATCCCGATCCTTCGAGGAACTGCTCGAAAGAGCCACTAACGAATATAATTTTACAATTCACTCCACAACAGGAAAAAAACCGGTCGAACTCTTCTTTGGTCGATCTCCACAAATAACCCCCGAAGAACTTGATAAAACCAGGCAGAATAATATAGATAAAATTATCCAAAAACAAGAACAAGATTTAAGTTATCATAACCAAACCAGGAAACCATGTAAGATGTACCATCCTGGAGACGTCATTTACATAAAGCATAACAAAAGAATTGGTTCTAAACTCACCGTCCGATATAAAAAGGAAGTAGTTAAGGAAAACAAAAATACAACTGTCGTGACTGAATCCGGCAAAACGATCCACAAAAGCAATATTAGGAACTGAACAATAAATTTCATATCTCTCTTTTCAGACATGCATTATGCATCGCGGAAGCGGAAATCCAAATTTTGGACTTCTCTAATTCTCAATTCGTTTCAATACACACTGGACAAACAAAGATACAGAACGGAAATTTCAAATTAATCCATGACATTGACCTCGACCAATACGACCAACTCTTGACCAAAATTTCTCCAATGCTTAAACTTAACGAAACAAGGAACGATTCCCTTTTCCTATACCTTTCCCATGAGCACGAGCAAATAAAAAATTTGATATCTAACCTAAAACCAAAAAGGGTAAGAAGATCTCTAGATTTTATAGGTTCGACGTGGAAGTGGATTGCCGGTAATCCCGACCACAACGATTTCATTACTATCAAAAGAAAAATGAATAACCTACTTACTAACTCTAACGATCAAGTTGTAATAAATAAATTGCATAATGAAAGAATTAATAACATAACCAAGATTACGAATGAGATTGAATCAATGCTAAAAACCAATAAAAATTTCAACAGAGATGTAATATTAAATATTCAATACAAATTTAAAATTTTAAAAGAAGAATTAGTTAACATTAATTTGGCCATACATTGGGCGAAACTAGGAATTGTTAATTCAATGATTTTATCAAAAGAAGAAATAAGCCTAGCTGTAAAAACACTAAATCAAGAGAATGTCCCTTTCACTACTATAGAAGAAGCTCTTAATTTTGCTGAAATAAAGATAATAACAAACACAGCTTCCATACTTTATATTGTTAATATCCCTACTACCGATCCTTCCACATATGAACGAATATTATTAAAACCTGTGAAGAGAAATGGAGTAGCCATAGAAATAGACTATAAAGAAGTTGTAAGAAACAAAAACGAAATTTTTGGCGTAACTAATGATTGTAAAGTAATAAATAGTGTTTCAATTTGTAATAAAAGAGATCTTATAAATATTGCTAACTCAGCATGTATTCCCAACCTATTAAATAGTAAAATAGCAACATGTAATAAAGTGAATAGTCAGCATATCCCGTCGATCGAGGAAATAACAAGTGGAATGATCCTGCTTAACGACTTTAACGGAACTCTCCAAGTCGAATCCACGCCTCGGAACCTTACTGGTACCTTCCTTATTAAATACGAGAAAACCAACATAACGATAAATAATAGAGTATTTGCGGCATACGAAGCTTCTACACACACCGTTCTTCCAGCCATACTGCAGCCAACACCCATAGAGAACAGATTCCATCGACTATTGTCGCTCGAAATGATGGGCGAACTCCACATCAACAATACCAAAAGTATCGAGTTGCTCAAAAGCGAAAACGAAGCTTACGCATTCATCAGCTGCGGAACAATAAGTCTCATCGGGATTATCCTAGTAATTATCACCATCTATAGAATCATAACAAGGCATTCAAGTAATGAAACCAGAGTCATGATCCAGCAGCAAGAAATTAAGAACATCGAAGCTCCACCACACACTGAAAGTTTACCAAAAGGAAGAATCCAACAAACAAAGTTCAACGACCTTCCTTACTTTTAGGCGATTGAGGACCATCGCATTTAAAGGGGGAAGAGTTAACATCGTCAACCACTCGCACGCGCAGCGGAAATGCTGACCTAGCGTCTGGGGCGAGAAACGAATTTCCAGGGAAATTCACGTTGGGAAATAAAATGCAAGCTAGGGAAATCAACATTGCAATAAACTAATGAAAATGCAACCTTCAATAATTTTACTTGTACGAGTCTTCTTTATTTTTAAGTTAGTCTTAATCGATACTTCATACAATAAAGGACAGGGCAATCTGCCCTGAAAAGTATTTTTTTTAAATAATTTCGGCGTAAATTCTATTAACTTACATTACCCCAGGTGGCAGTCCAGCTTTATTGGAAAATCCACCCTCTTCGGAGATCGGCTCTGCGAATTCTGGGGAGAGCCGCTTATCGCAATCCAATGACCCTTTTTCAAAAAGTTCAATGGTATCTCAATCTCCTCCACCAAGATCAAATAACTCCGGGAAAAGAAGTCCACCAGAAGCGCGAGCGCGCGAAATTCAAGACTCAGCGAAATATAACAACTTTGAGGAAGAAAATAAAATACTCCGAAGGAAGGTTCACGAAATGGATCTACTCTATCAAGAGCTCAAGAAAGAAATAGACTTATTAAAAGAAGAAAATAAGATCCTGAAGAGCTCACGTGTAGAGAAAGAACGCAAATGTATTCCAGCATGCTTAGCTAGTCGGGAATATCACACCGACGAAGTAGAGCTAGCACGCGAAACGTTTCGGGTCACAAAGAAGAGACCTAGTAAGAAACGGAGAGCCGCCTCTTCGCCCGTAGTCGAGCCCCTAAAAGAAGAAGAGAAAGAAGAGCACAAAGAACCACAAGAAAAGCAACCTCGAGCGCAATCTCGTCCACCCCCACCAATTAAAATCGTCGGGTTAACGGAATTTAATAAGTTGTAAAGCCTTCTTAAAGGAACTTTAACATCGAAATATAAGGTCACGTCTTTGAGGGACAATGCGTGGCAAATTAACGTCGATGAATACGACGACAACCAAGCAGTGTCCCAAAAGTTAAATACCGAAAAAATTGAGTGGTATAATTTCGAAATGAAGTCAGAAAGGCCACATCGTGTTGTTGCAAGGGGACTCCACCCCTCACGCACCAAAGAAGAGATTATGACTGACCTTCAAGACAAGGGCTTTAGAATTCTTGATGCCGTTAATATCATCAAAAAGGAAAATCAACAAACGGAAATAGATAAAGACATTTTCGTAAGGCGTGGACTTCCGCTCTTTATGCTTACCTTCGATAAGTCCGACAATATCGACGATATCTACCGAATTGGGACCATACTAAATATCGTAGTCAAAATCGAGCCAATGCGTAGAAATATAAAAATGATACCGCAGTGCAAACGTTGCCAAGGATTCAATCATACGCAAATGTACTGCAAAAAAGAACCGCGATGTGTGAAAATAAATAAAATTATTCTCGATAGGCTGGTTAAGCTCGAAAGTAATTCTGGGAAAACGCGTACTCCAACTAGAATATGAATGAAAAACGAATGTTAAAAATATGTACTTGGAATGGAAACGGACTTTTGCAAAAACTTGACGAATTGGAAATATTTTTGCGTGAAAAAGATATCGATATTTGTTTGATTTCTGAAACCCACGTAAAAAAACGAATCGCATTTAAAAATAAAAGGCTTTAATGATTACCACGCTTGTCACCCTTCGGGAAAAGCGAGAGGCGGATCATCATTGTTTATTAAAGACTACATCGAACAATCCGAAGACCTAAAGATCGAGCTTGAAACATTGCAACTGTGCACGATTCGAGTAAAAAATAGTCAGCGTACTCTTAAAATCTTATCTATCTAGTGCCCACCGAGTTCCGCGCTTGAAAAAAGTGATTTTACTAATTTGTTTAAATTGTTGAAACCTAATTTTATTATTGGCGGCGAAACATGCATTCTGGGGCTAAGGACACAGCTCGCAAAAAGACAGAATGCTCTATGAGGCAGGTATGGAGTACAGTTGTGATTTCCATTCGACGGGTAAACCGACCTACTGGCCAACTGATACTTCGAAAATACCGGACCTGATCGACTTTTTCGTCGTGAAATTAATTTCTACCAACCTCATTAAAATTGAAGAGAGCTTTGATCTGTCGTCTGACCATTCCCCAGTTGTTTTGACTTTGAGCGAAACACTAGTCTATATCGTAGAGCCAGCGAGATTAACCGGTAGAACAACTAACTGGGAAGGCTTTAGGAACGAAAATGAAGATAATGTTGAACTGAGCGTTCCACTTACGACACCCTATGAACTTGAGGTTGAAGTTGATCGCTTCGTTGAGATCGTACAGCTCGCCTCTTGAAATAATACTCTCAACCCAAGGAAAACTCCGGACAAATACGGTCTACGATATCCTACGGAAATAAAAGAATTGATCAAGGAAAAAAGAAAAGCGCGTAAGAAATGGCAACAGAGTCATGCTCCGCAACATAAAGCACACTTGAATCACCTGTGCAATTCGTTGAAGAAGACTGTAAACGATTTTAAGTATCATGCGATAGGCTCTTATCTTGAAAGTTTAACAGCGAAAAAAGATTCCAATTATTGACTATTCACAAAGGCACTAAAAGGCCCAAGGTCTCCGCGCCCCCAATTAAATTAAATCACAATGAATGGGCAAGGGAAGATAAAGAAAAAGCGGACATTTTTGCGGCCCACCTGGAAGACACCTTTAAACCGTACGATGGTCAAGTGTCTTACGACAATATCAATAGGCCACTTACAAGTGCAACGCTAAGGGAACTCAAACATGAGATCGGGAATCTAAAACCTAAGAAAGCTCCTGGTTATGACTTGATCACCGGAGAAATTCTCAAAGCTTTACCAAGAAAAGCTTGATTAAGCTTCTTGGTAAAAATGAGATAAATTCTTATAGACCAATTTCGCTAATTCCAGTTATATCCAAAATTTTCGAGATGATATTACTAAGACGTCTCCAACCGGTTATAGAAGGAAATAATCTTATCCCTGACCACCAGTTTGGGTTCAGAAGTAAGCATTCGGCAATTGACCAGGTGCATAGAATTACTGACGTAATCGAGAAAGCACTTGAAGAGAAAAAGATATACTCAAGCATATTTCTTGACATCTCGCAAGCCTTTGACAAGGTGTGGCATGATGGCTTGAATTGCAAATTACGACAAGTTCTCCCTGTATGCCTATACGACATTCTAGAATCATATTTCGGGAATACTCTTCCGTGTTAGACATGGAAATGAATACTCGGAGCCCAAAGAAATTTCGGCCGGTGTACCGCAAGGAAGCGTTCTTGAGAACGCATTTGGTATTTTGTCTTCGAGATGGAGATTTTTAAAGAAAGATATTCATGCTCTTCCTTCAAACGTGGACAAAATTGTCAACGCCACGGTTCTTCTTCATAACATGTTAATATTGTAATATGCGAGGTACGGCTCGAGTAGATAAAACAATTATTCTGTGAAATTATTTCTTTATTTTCTAGTCTATAGAACAATTCAGGTTCACACTATTCTTCGCAATTCTTTTCTTACAAGGTCTCTGTCCTCTCAAATCACTTTATCTCCTTTCAATTACTTAATTCACAAATCCAAACTAATTACTTCTTCTTCTTAAATCTCAACTTTCAATTTATCACAGAATTACAACTTCGCCCACTATCACTTTTCTAATCTCTTCGCCACAGTTTAGAAACTACTGCGCCTTTTTGACCGCTATCTGTCCTTATATAGCAGAAGTTTCTGATAGCCAGAAACTTCTAGCAAATTCTTCGACCACTGGAACAAGACAAATTCTGATGTAATAATTCCAAGATGACAATCATTTCGTGCAGTTATAATTCTCTCTTGTTCTCTTTTATCCGCGATATTATCCGAGCTGTGGTGACTAATTTCAGACACGAACCTCAAATGAAAAGACACTTCGGAATTTGTTGCCTGTTCGAGGGCGTAGTTATTATGCTACATTATGTTACACTGCCCTCCTCTTAGACTTGTTCGTCCCGAACAAGTGTGTCGTCACTTCGGCCATTGTATCAACTCAGTCGGTCCACATGAACCACTTTCATTTTGGCCCTTGGTCCTCGCTGGATGCGGTAGACAACATCGTTGATGCGGGTTATTATTCTGTAGGGACCCTCCCAGTTCTGCTGCAACTTAGGTGATTTCCCCTTTTGGCGATGGGGATTATACAGCCACACCAGATCTCCTTCCTGGAATCCTGACGTTGTTGCCTTGGCATCATACCTGGTCTTCATGCGGTCGCTCGTTATCTTAATCTGGCTTCTGGTCCTTTGGTGTATGTCCCTAAGCCTTTCCCTAAGGTCCGCCACGTACTCTTCTTCATTTCTGGGCTCATTGGTAGGAAATCCAAATTTCACCTCACTGGGAAACGAGCTATTCCACCAAATAAGATTTCGAACGGCGTATGTCGAGTAGTGCTATGCACGGCACTTCTATAGACCATCAAAAACAAGGGAATCTGCCGGTCCCAATCCCGTTGGTAGTCACCTACGACCTTCGAGAGATGTTCGTCCAAAGTCCTATTGAAACGCTCCACCATACCGTCCGACTGTGGATGAAGCGGGGTTGTCCTTGTCTTTTTGATTCCGAGTAGTTGACACATCTCTTGGAAGATTCTTGACTCGAAGTTCCGCCCTTGGTCAGAATGCAATTCCAAGGGCACACCGAATCTGCTAACCCAATTGTAGACGATCTGCTCCGCCACGGTTCTGGATTCCTGCTTAGGGATCGGAAACGCTTCCAGCCACTTACTGAAGTAGTCCATCACTACGAGTATATACCGATTACCATTGTCGGTTTCCGGAAAGGGCCCTGTGTTGTATTGGTGCATCTTACCTCGAGTTTTGATTCTCGGACCCTTGCTAGCTGCACACACGTCGCATTTTCTGCACCAGCCTTCGATATCTTCCTTCGCTTTTAACTAATAACAACGTTCTCGTACCTTTTCTAGCATCTTATTCACTCCCAAGTGGCCTCCGGACGCCCAGCCATGCATTTCCTGTAACACCTCCTTGACCCTCGTCCGCGGTACGACAAGCTGCATTACAAACGACTTTCCGTCGGAGGATTCCCATTTTCTTCTCAGAACACCTTCTTGGACATGGAGGGAGTCCCACTGCGCAAAATATGAATTTAAGGTCGGGCTTCTGTGAGAGATGTCCTAATGATCCGGTTTCTCCATGTTCTCCTTCCAGGCCAGAATCGGCTCGATAACCGGGTCTTCCTTCTGAGCGTTCCGGATCTAATCTACGCTCCAGCCGGCGATAGGTTCGGCTCTCATTCTTTGGATGGAAACCAGCTCCCGTTCTTCCTAACGCGCACAATGTTTACAATCCGTTCTGCATGGTCTCCGGGACAGTGCATCCGCATTAGAGTGGAGTTTTCCTTTACGATGCTGTATTTCGTAGTCGTAGATTTGCAGCCTTTCGATCCATCTTGCGACCTGACCCTCAGGACTCATGAACTGTAATAGCCATTTTAAGGCCGCATGGTCTGTGCGAAGAACGAGCTTCCTCCCATACAGGTATTTGTGGAAATGCTTCGTAGCCAAGATCAAAGCTAGAAGTTCCCGCCTTGTCACGCAGTAGTTCCTTTCTGGCTTAGAGAGCACCTTGCTGAAGTACGCGACCACCTTCTCTTGGCCATCATGCACCTGGGAGAGTACGGCTCCTACTCCGACATTACTAGCATCTGCATCCACAATGAACGTTTCCCCAGGAGTGGGGTAGGCTAGTATCGGGGCATCGCATAGCCGTTCTTTAAGTGCCTTGAAGCTCTTCTCGCACTCAATTGACCATTTGAATTGTTTTCCCTTTTCCGTCAACTGGTGCAGGCTCTTTGCGATCCCGGCAAAATCCTTCACGAACCGTCTGTAGTAGGTGGCTAGGCCCAGGAAGCTCCTTAGTTGGTGTTTGTCTTTGGGGACTTGCCAGTTTTTCATCGCTTCGACCTTCTCTGGATCCGTTCTCACTCCTTTCGCTGAAATTATGTGTCCCAGGTACTTGACTTCCGCTCTAAACAGGGCGCACTTCTTGGGGTTGAGCTTCAGGTGGGCACTTCGAAGCCTTTGAAATACATCCCTTAGATTGTCTCGGTGTTGCGCAAACGTTTTCCCTACGACGATGACATCATCCAAGTATACCAAACAGGTTTTCCATGTTAACCCTTGCAGGACACATTCCATCAATCGGCCGAAAGTCGCCGGAGCATTGCACAGCCCGAATGGCATTACCGTGAATTGCCATAGCCCATTTCCTGCGGTAAAGGCGGTTTTCTCCCGGTCTTCTGGATGGATCTGTACCTGCCAGTAGCCACTCTTCAAGTCGAGAGTGGAAAACCATCGGGCTCCTGATAGTGTGTCTAGCGTGTCGTCAATCCGTGGCAGAGGAAAGCTATCTTTCTTGGTGACGTAATTGAGCTGCCGATAGTCCACGCAGAACCGCGTGCTGCCATCTTTCTTCTTAACCAGTACAACCGGTGATGCCCACGGACTTTTGGAACTTTCAATCAGACCTTCTTTCTCCATTGTCGACACCATCTCTGCAACTTCTGTCTGCTTTGCCAATGGAAAGCGCCTAGCAGGCTGACGAATTGGTCTAGTATTACCAGTGTCTATTCGATGTTGTACCACGTGTGTTCGGCCGTATTCTCCATCCTGTGAGGCAAATACATCAGCGTACTCATTGATAAGATTCTCTGCCATAGTTCGCTGCTCCTGATTCAGCTCACTGGACTGGAGCATCGTCTCTCTCGTTTCCGCTGTCCAAGGTGATAGGAGAGGTTTTGGAGCATCACGTTCAGATATTGTTGCGACGGCGGTAATCGGCGTGCATTTTCCAGTCACCTCAACTCGCCTTAGTTTGACAGTGTGTGGTCTTGCGTTCAAAACCCTCACTGGAACCATGGTGTTCTTTGGTTCGACTAACGTCTTTCCCACGATGTAGTCTTGAGAATTCTTCTCTGGGTCTGGTTCTACTATGTAGAATCGGTGGCTCCCAAGATCACCTTCCAGCTTCGTCCAAATGATTGTCTCTGAAGACGGCGGCAAAACTTCGTCTTTGCTGATGACTGTCCTGAGAGTTACGGCATTCTCGTTTCCGTACACCATCGGAATCTCCACATTTCGATACCTCAGTACTTGCATCCCGATGTCCAAGATTACTTCATTTGCTTTCATGAAGTCTATTCCGATGATGCACTCGCCGCATATATCTGCCACCAGAAACGCATGGGAGAACATCAGTCCTGCCAGAGTAATCGTAAGACGAACTTCTCCAAATACCTTCGCCATTTCCCCTGTTGCAGTCTTCAGGCAGTAGCTGTTGGTGTTGTGTAGCCAGGGGCTTTTGACGATATCTCTTTTTACAATGGAGGCAGTGGCACCTGTGTCGATGGTGGGTACGCACTTCTTCTTGTTGATTAGTGCCTAAACTGTCAGGCTCTTGTTATCCCGTTTGGTTTGCGAAACTTGAATGGTGGTCCTGGGGGCCTCGATTCCAGTAACCAACTTGTGCCCCGCGAAGTTGGTCCTTACGCATTTCCCGACTGCCGGTTTTGGTAAGTCTGACTGACAGCCAGATGCTTCCTCTCTGCTTCTCCTACTTCCGCAATGTGGACAATTTCCTCGTCTAGGTGCACTTCTGCACTGCTGTTGTAGGTGTACGGTTTGGTTGCAATTCCAGCAACGGATTTGACTTCCGCGAACTTTGTCTTCATACATGACGGCTGTTCTCTGGCATGAGCATTCCACGACGGACATTTCCCTGACACGGTGTATTGCCTGATATGCTTGGTCCGCAGCCTTCATTGACAAAGCGAATGCCAATGCCTCGTGGATTGTTCGCTTTTCAGCCATCTTTACAGCCATTTGCAGTTGTCTGTCCTCTATGGCCTGAATAAAAGCTTCCACCGCCATTTCGTTGATAAGCTCCTCACCGGCTTTAGGGTATGAAAGATGGGCTAGTCGCTCTATATCCACTTGCAACTGTTGGAGCATTTCCCCCCTTTTCTGGACTCGACTACGCAGCTGAACCCTGTACACCTGCTGCATGTGTTCATCCCCAAACCTCATCTCGATAGCCTGAACCAGAGAGTCGTAGTTCTGCTGTTTATCTTCCGGGATGGTCTGCAAGAGCTCCGCAGCTGGACCCCTCAGTGCAAGTGTGAGTGCAAATGGACTTCTCTTCATCGTCCCAGCTATTGGTCATTGCGGCCGCTTCGAATTGCCTTTTATAAATTGGCCATTATGTTTGACCATCGAAGATAGGAGGCTGCATCTCCTTTCTTCTCAGACCGTCAGTGGAATATTCCCGTGCTTTCTGTCTCTTCACGTTGCTGAGCTCCTTAACAAGATTTTCGACTTGCTTTCCTACTATCTCGAATTGCGTATCCACTTTTCCAAACTGAGTCTCTATCTTCCCGAACTGAGTTTCATGTTTCTCAAAATTTTCATCGAATCTAGTTTCGACTTTTTCGAGTTGCGTCTCGACCTTCTCGATTTTCTCTTCGATCACTTCGAATTTGGATTCCAAGTTCTTGTTTTGCTCATCAAGTTTACTTTCCAGAGCATCTAGAGAATTCTTTTGTTCGTCCATCTTAAGTTCTAGAGAATTCTTTTGTTCGTCCATTGCTTTCTTTTGTTCGTCCATTGCTTTCTTTTGGTCGTCCAGCTTAAGTTCTATAGAATTCCTTTGGTCTTCTATTGCTTTCTTTTGTTCGTCCATGACTAACTTAAGTTGCAGGAGCAGACTTGTTATACCCGGGTCGGCTGCTGTACTTGCTGGTTCCTCTTCCACGTCAAACTCTACGTCGTGCGGATTTTCACCTTCCTGCGTTACTGCTTCTTCCAGACGAATCAGTAGGGCATCTTTTCCCCCAGTTGTGTCGAGGTTCCGCTTACTGAGTTCTGCCTTTAGTTGAGTTATAGTTAGTTTTCCCAATTTGCGACCCATTTTGCGCAACTAATTAACTCAACACAGAAATCGTTTTTTTTTTTTTTTTTGCTTGTGCAATTTCACACCACGGAAATAGTTATTCACAGAATAAGTTTTATCCCACTTCTGACACCAATGTAATATGCGAGCTACGGCTCGAGTAGATATAACAATTATTCTGTGAAATTATTTCTTTATTTTCTAGTCTATAGAACAATTCAGGTTCACACTATTCTTCACAATTCTTTTCTTTTCAATTTCTTTCAATTACTTAATTCACAAATGCAAACTAATTATTTCTTCTTCTTAAATCTCAACTTTCAATTTATCACAGAATTACAACTTCGCCCACTATCACTTTTCTAATCTCTTCGCCACAGTTTAGAAACTACTGCGCCTTTTTGACCGCCATCTGTCCTTATATAGCAGAAGTTTCTGATAGCCAGAAACTTCTAGCAAATTCTTCGACCACTGGAACAAGAAAAATTCTGATGTAATAATTCCAAGATGACAATCATTTCGTGCAGTTATAATTCTCTCTTGTTCTCTTTTATCCGCGATATTATCCGAGCTGTGTGCATTTGAGGTTCGTGACCATGCTGGCGAGACTTGAGAAAAATTGCTCTTTGTCACCTCGTGGGGTAGAATCGTCTGTCTTTATTTCACATAATTTTCCGGGCAAAATACCCTTCAAACAGTCGCCTTCTCTAACACTGTTTTGCGTTTTTTCGATGACAATGGTGAAGGACTTGAACTACGAGCTCTTCCAGTGGAATTTTTCCAGGCTTGTGGTGCCGACCTTGCTTCCTCTTCAATAAAGTAGTCCTTATAAGAGCCATTCAAGAGTCTATAGCACGCGTGGCTATATCGTGTTGAAATATGGGAAAACGAAAGTCCTTGTTACAAAAAAACTCAACAAAAGGGGAAGTTAAATGGGTCGATGATGAAATTCGAAGTGTTTCTTAATGTGTCGATGGTGAAATTCGAAGTGCTGTCGGCTAGGTTTGAAAGGAAGTGTCGTACACTCCTTGGTTAGGAAGTGTTCGTATACTCCTTGGTTAGGAAGTGTTCGTAGTCCTTTTATTTTTTTTTATTTCTTCATCTAGATGTCGCTGAGTTCAGAAGGCGGGTCAGTCGCCACAGTTCTCCCCCGCGAGCCACTCAGAACAGATGTTATGCGAATTTGACATTTGCTGTTTTCATTTTCGGTCTTGGAAATGTTTTCAAGATTGCGGTGAGTGTCTTCGATTTGTCGACTATCCTGGACGTTGTTGGGTGCTGCGATGGCTGGTCCGGATGCTGAGTCGATGGTGGTGTTGGTATACATAAGCTGGGTGGAGTCTCTGGTGGATTCGCTGGAACTGATGTTTGAGTTGGTGAGATTGCTGTGTCGGTTCTTTCTAAGAACGCCGGTTTTAATCGTTCGGTGGAAATAGTCGCTTCTTTCCCATTGATTTCGACTTTGTAAACGCTGTTAGACATCCTTTCCAGAACTGGGAAAGCGCCGTCGTAGAGACGCTCGCACGGTTTCCTAACTGCGTCTACTCTGACGAAGACGTGGCTGATGTCTCTAAGGTTTTGTGAGTGAGCGGTTTTCGCTTGTCTACTGGGCGAAGTTGCCGCATTCGATTTCGAAGTTTGTCCACGAAGGAATTCTCCTGGGAGTCGTAGTGTAATGCCGTATAGCATTTCTGCGGTGGATGCTTTTAGGTCCTCCTTCCAGCTTGAGCGAATCCCTAGTAAAATTATAGGTAGTGCGCCGATCCAATCCGAGGAGTTGTGAATCCTAACGGCGGCCTTAAATGTGCGGTGCCACCGCTCTACTAGTCCGTCTGATGCAGGATTATAGGCAGTTGTTCGGATTTTGTTGCTCCCTATGAGTTTAGCTAGAGCATCGAATAATTGGGATTCGAATTGGGTCCCGGTGGTGATTGTTGTAGGGATGCCAAATCGGGAAATCCAGGTGGCAAAGAAAGCGTTGACGACAGTTTCGGCTTTGATATCTGTAATTGAGGCTGCTTCCGGCCACCGGGATAATCGGTCGATCATGGTGAGTAAGTATTGGAACCCCCCAGCAACTATGTTGTTTTCCCCAGTGATATGAACGAATGATATGAAGGGATATGAATAATGAGCGATCTCTTCGAGCTGGCGAGTTACTCTATCGCCGGCATGTTCGGATTTTCTGGTGAACGCGTACACCAAAGGCTTGTGGTCAGTTAGAATGACCAATTCTTTTCCTTCCACGAGGTGCTTGAAGTGTCGGATTGAACTGAAGACCGCCAAGAGCTCGCGGTCGTAGACTTTGTATTTGGCTTCTCATGCCGTGACTTTCTGCGAAAAGAAGTACCCATGATTGGGGCCCGTCCTCGGTTCGTTTGTCCAATGCGTCGCATCGAAGTACTAGTGGTAATCCAGCCTTGGGATGGGCGAGTAGAACGGCGTCGCGAAGTTTATTTTTGCATTCGGCGAACACACGTTCCGATTCCGGAGTCCATTGTACAGGTTGGATGGTAACGATTAACAAAGGTCTCGTAGGAGTAGCATCTCCCGATAGGTGTTGGTTCACTAAGTAATGAGAAAGAGCCACTGCAGCTGAAAACCTAGCAGCTCTGTTAGTAAGCCCTACTGCCACCTCCTCGTGGTGCCATCTGGGAATTTCTTCGGAAATTGCGAACGGGAGAGGACGAATGGCGAGTCTCCTGCGCCATATAACAGGATAAGTGTCGGTTGGTCTGGGGCCCAGCGAGCCTCAACCGTAAAAAGAAAAATTGCTCCGAAACGGGAACACACGCCTCGGATACGGATGGATAATTTGATGACGACCTTTGGCTATCAAATACAGACAACGATCGGATTCTGGAACGTTAAGACCCTCCTGGACTCACTCCAGGAAGGGCCTCACAACGCCAGATTCCTCCAAATGGAGCGCGAATTCGTACGGTATAAAATAAATATCTTAGGGCTGAGTGAGATAAGATGGTTCGATGCTGGGGAATATGTCTCGCCAACAAAAAGTACTGTTATGCTCTAATCTGGTAAACCAGCTGGAAGCGCACGGAGGTCTGGAGTAGGACTGGTGCTAACTCCAGCAGCGCGTAAAAGCCTCATATCTTGGAAAGCTCACAGTGACCGGATATTGACGGCCAGATTCCAGAATGGAGTAAGGAAGGTCACCATCATACAGTACTATGCTCCGACTGATGACGCAACTGAGGATGAAAAGCACAATTTCTATAGCCAGTTGGGTCTCGACTGGTAAACAAAGAACATCCAACTAGATCGATCACATTGCGATCAGTAGCCGCTTTAGAAATTGTCCCTTGGACGGCCGAAACAGAAACAAAAATGAGATCACCATCTTATGCTAGCTAATATACGCCTTCGTACTGCATCCGTCAACAACAACCGATCAAACTTGTTGAACATCACCAGGTTCAATACCGATAAGCTTAAGGTCCCCCCAAAGTGCGCCAACAATTTAGGGACCACCTTGCTTTAGAAGCGGAAGCAATCAGCAGCTCAATGCAGGAGAGCATGGATGATCACTGGACTGTTGTGAAAAATGCTTTTGCGAGCGGGGCACACACCTGTGTCAGTAAAA
Organism: Pocota personata; assembly: GCA_963082735.1. NCBI lineage: Eukaryota > Metazoa > Arthropoda > Insecta > Diptera > Syrphidae > Pocota > Pocota personata. The sequence continues at coordinate 96,041,811 of OY720431.1, read as the reverse complement.
GGCAGGCACACCATCGCACATGGCTTTTGGCAGACACCTGGAGACGGATCGATGAGCGTACAACAATAAAGGCTCGGATTGCAGCGGCCTCAGCAGTAGAGAGAACCGAGTTAGAAACCCAGTACCGTACGAAGAAGAAAGAAGTTCAGCGTAGTGTGAGACGTGACAAACGTCAATATATCGAGACACTGGCTTCTAGGGCTGAAGAAGCAGCGGGCAGGTACGATAGTAGGACTGTTTACAGCATCACCAAGGAGCTCATTGGTGGTCGAAACTCCAAACAACACCCGGTAAAGAGTCTGGACGGTAACCTCCTGATTTGGAATGAGGATCAACTCAATAGATGGAGAGAACATTTTGCTTCAGTGTTAAATCACTTAGACGATGGCGATATGATCTCAAATACGAATGAGTATTCCGAAGCAACAAATTCCAGAATGCGCACGGCACCTCCCAGCAAAACAGAAATTATGGCAGCAATCAAGTCCCTCAAGAAAAACAAAGCGGTGGGTATTGATGGCATCCCTGTCGAACAGTTTCAAGTGGCGCCAAACACATCAGCAGATCTGCTGCATCCGCTAATACAGAGAGCTTGGGATAGCGAACAATTTCCACAGGAGTGGAAAAGGAGGGTGATCATTAAGCTTCCGAAAAAGGGGAAACTTGATGGAATGCGGAAACTGAAAAGGTATATGTGTTCTACCAGCTGTAGCCAAAATAATAGCAAAAATAATTCTGGACCGAATTAAAGAGCATTTAGATTCTACTCTCGACGTCGAAAAGGCAGGCTTTCGCGCTGGATCCTCCTGCATCGGCCACATAAACACCTTACGGAACATAATCGAACAATGCGTTGAGTACAGGTCTCCGCTACATCTGTTGTTTATCGACTTCGAGAAGGCTTTCGACAGCTTAAATAGAGATGCTATTTGGCTGGCCTTGCGCAGGAGAGGCATCCCGGAAAAACTTATTGCTATTATCAAGGCTACATACGAGGGCGGTAAATGTCACGTCTTACACAACGGTAAGATGTCAGAGGAATTTGGTGCCCAAAGTGGAGTACGTCAAAGATGCATACTGTTACCACTATTGTTCTTGGTGGTTATCAGCGATGTACTCCGTGCAGCATAGACGGAAGGAAACAATGGAGTTCATTACACTGTGATATCTTACCTTAAACTCGTAGACTACGCTGACGATGTTTGTCTACTTTCACATCGGATAATGGACCTTCATCTAATGGCCCACAATCTAGAAACTGAGGCAAACAAAGTGGGGCTCAAATTAAACACGGCCAAAACAAAAGCCCTCAGCGCTTCCAACACTAATGCTCAACTTAACATTGCCGAACAGGAAGTCGACAAAGTTGACAGCTTTCTATATTTAGGAAGTGTGGTCTCGGCTAACCGCTTAAGAACCAAGCTGCGACTGCTCCGCTCTAACGTAGAATCGGTACTGCTGTATGGGTGTAGTACTTGGATGGTGGATACCACTAACACACGCAGGCTGCAAGTCTTCGTAAATAAGTGTTTAAGAATCATCCCGAGGATTTTTTGGCCGAACCGGATCTCCAACGAACAGCTTTATATGAGAAGGGGCAAGAACATATAAACATTACTATACGAAGGAGAAAGTGGCAGTGGATTGGACACACCCTACGACGCGAAGACAACTCCATTGCGAAATACGCCATGCAGTGGAATCCGTTCACCCAAGCAGGCAAAATAGCGGGTCGCCCTAGGTAAACATGGAGCAGAACAGTTGAGGAGGAATCGAGCTCTCTAAGAATGATTTGGAGGCAGCTCAAACGCGTTGCAGAAGTACGAACAAGATGGCGATAAGGCGTGGTTGACGCCATATGCCCCCCGAGGGGTTAAAGGACCTAAGTAAGTAAGTAAGTATTGTACAGGCCGTTTGTCCTTCTTCCTCGCACCGAGGGTAAGTTCGATGAGTGGAGCTTGGGAAGTTAATGCGCCGGGCATGCATTTCCTGTAAAAATTCCATGCTCCAAGGAACTTACACAGTTCGTCGTCAGTTGTTGGTTTCGGATAGTTGGTGATTGTTTCGACCCGGTCCTGTGGGGGCTTGATCCCGTTCCTATCGACTGCGTAGCCGAGATATTGGACTTCATTAAGACCTAGATGACATTTTGCGGCGTTTATGCAGAGTCGGAATTTTTGTACCCTGTCAAGGACTGAGCGTAAGTGTTCACGATGTTGGGTTTCGTTCGTCGAGACGATCAAGAAGACGTCGATGTAACAGTGGCAGCAACTCAACCCTCGGAGTGCGTTGTTTATATATCGTTCTATGGTTTGGGCTGCTTTACAGAGTTCGAATGTCATGACATTGAACTCGTAAAGTCCGAACGGCGTAGTGACGGCAGTTTTCGGTCGATCTTCGGGTGCAACCGGAATTTGGTGATATGCCCTTCGGAGATCAAGTGTCGAGATTACAGTACGTCCTGGAAGCCAGTGTGTGAAATCCTGCAAGTGCGGGATGGGGTATCGGTCGGGCACGGTGATAACGTTTAGGCGGCGATAGTCCCCGCAAAGTCTCCAATCTCCCGAGGCTTTTTTTCCGCATAAGAAGGGGCGATGCCCTTTCGCTTTCGGAAGGTTGGCAAATGCCTTGTTGGACCATGAAGTCAAATTCATCGCGTGCTGCCTGCAACTTTTCCCCGTCGAGTCGGCGTGGACGTTCTGAAACCGGGTGTACTTTTGTGAAGATATGATGTTGGACGTTGTGGTCGATGTCGGGTAGGTTTGGTTCATTCGCGATTTTCGGGAGCTCACGAAGGTGGTTAGCGAAACGATTCATTTGGTCAATGAGATACACTGGAACTTGTGTCGAAGAACCCGGAGACAGTTCGCAATCAAATTTCGTGACGGGATCCCCCAGTCGTTGGTGCTTGAGGCTAACCGAAAGAGCGTAGTGGTGGAGGAAATCTGCTCCGAGGATGGCGTGCGTTACGCCCGCAACCATGAAGGACCAAGGGAATGCTCGTCGCAGGCCCAGATACAAAGTCATGTACGTTGTCCCGAATGCGTCGATGGCCGATCCATTAGCAGCGAACAATTTGCCAGTGGCGGCTGTTGATCGTGTAGAAGTTTGTTTTGGCAGGACGGATACATCGGCTCCGGTGTCGACGAGGAACCACATGCCCATCTTCCTATCTTTGATTTTGAGGCGTTTCGAAGGATTGACACCAGCGGCAGCCCCGACGCTCGCTGGACCGATTAGTTTCCCGGTTCAGGCTTGCGCCAAGAGCAAGGCGCTCGGCATTTCTGAGCATCCACGTTTATCGAAACCGCGTCTTTTGATGGTACCCATAACGGACTTTGGGTCTCTCGGCCTCTGCTCCTGTTCCAATCGCGTGTCAGCATGTGAACCTTAGCGGACTGATTGGCGAGTGCGTTTTTGATGTCGTTGATTTCGTTTTCGGAGTTGATGTGGTCGTTCGGCGACAGCCTCAATGTTCGCTGCGTTGCTGACGACGGCCAGAGAAGAGCGTAGTATGTCGTAAAATTGTCGGCCTGATCAGCTAGATCAGAAAGCGCTTCTATCCTGCTGGCGGCTACAATGCCGCGTGTGTGCTCTGGCAGTTGCTCCATGAATATGGATCGGAGCACGGTGTCGTTACAGTTGCCTCCCGCTAAGTTGCGTAAACGTTGGAGAAAGACAGAGGGTTTTTCGTCGCTCTGGTACTGACCGTGTAGCAGCTTCCGGAGTCGGGATTCCTGTTATTCGGAAAAGGCAGTAATGATTCTTTTTTTAAGAACATCGTACTTGCCTTTTAATGGGGAAGCATCCACGAGGTCCCCTATTACGTCGAGCGTGTCCGCGTTCAGGTGTGTGGCAATTAAGCGAAATTTTACGTCTTCGGACGTGATGCAGTGTAAGTCGAAGCGCATCTCCTCCATCGTGAAATATCTCGTAGGGCTCTCGCGCTAGAATGGAGTGGGTAGTTTTACTACCCAGACTGCGTTGGGTTGGTAACTCGTAGGGGCTGCTGGAGTAGGCTCCTCCGACTTCGTTAATACCTCGTCATCACCCGCCATGCTGGGCTCTGCGTAGCTAGCAAATGATCGGGTGGGGTTGCTTGAAGCGAAATTTCTGGGTCACGATCGATCACGTCGGGGTCACCAATTTATAGCACGCGTGGCTATATCGATTTGAAATCTGGGAAAACGAAATTCCTTAGTATGGTTGATACTTTTCTTTATTACAACTTATTACAAAAAAACTCAACAAAAGGGGAAATTAAATGGGTCGATGATGAAATTTGAAGTGATTCTTAATGTGTCGATGGTGAAATTCGAAGTGCTTATTCTTCTTGTTGTCGGCTAGATTTAAAAGCTAGGAAGTTTCGTACGCTCCTTGGTTAGGAAGTGTTCGTATACTCCTTGGTTAGGAAGGGTTCGTAGTCCTTTTATTTTTTTTTCAATTTCCTCATCTAGATGTCGCTGAGTTCAGAAGGGTCAGTCGCCACAAGTCCCATTATATCGGGATTGGATGCTTCTTCAATGGCTGGATCGTAGTTACAACTTGTACTGTTGGAACGAAAGTAATAAGATGGATCGCATCGAAAAAATAATCGCCGCTACAATCCATTCGTGTTGCACCGAATTGCCGAGATCCTAGCCGCCACTAAGCCATCCAACTGGAAGTGGAATTTCCACCAAAGACAATGTAGCCGATGAAGATACGCAACCAAACTATCAGACCGACTTCAGCCCTTCATCCAGATGGCTAGGCGGACCAGAGTTCCTATGGAAAGATGCGGACATGTGGCCCGCTGACCCTGCCAATGTCAGCTGCCATATAGAAGAAGACGAAGAAGAGCTTCAGGCGAAGTTCACCGTGCTTGTCTGTAAGTGAACATTTTATTAACTTCACCAAATTTTCTTCCTTTATCAGGCTCAAGCAGGCGATTGGTTGGGTCATACGATTTGTTAATCGATGTCGCCAAATATACTACAATGAGGACGAGAATGGTCTATCCGCTGCTGAGCTCGATGAAGCTGAAACTGTCCTGTGTCATCAACCTCAAGCTGAGAGGTATACTGCAGAGCTAAGTCAAATCAGCTAGCTGGCTTCCATGCACAACAAGGCGTCCTATAATATTTCCACCTGATCATCCGTTGACAGAACTGATTGTATTTCATCACCACTGCAAGATGAAACATCAGAACTTCGAAGCGACGATATGCGAAATCAGTTAAAGGTTCTGGATCCCGCGCCTGAAGCAAGATTGCTCGTGTTTCACCTGTCACACCTACATTGGGTCAGCTACCGGGGGACTGTTGAACGCCATATGTGAGGCAATTTTCTTACACTGGCCTGGATTACTTCGGCTTACTTACAGTAACCATGGCTCATTGAAAGGCGAAGTGGAGGGTGACATTGTTCACATGCCTCGTGATGAGAGCCATCCATTTAGAGGTGGCTCATGATCTGTTGACTGATGCCTGCATCGTTGTCATACGTAATTTCATCAATCCTCGTGGGGTGCCAGTGAGGATCCGAAGCGAGAATGGCAAGAACTTCGTTGGAGCTGACCAAGTGGCGAAACGTTTTTCAGAAGTGTTTGAGTGCGAGCGCATTCAAGACGAGCTTTCATCAAAGGGCGTTGAATGGCTCTTCAACTGTCCTAATAATCCATCTGAAGGAGGCGTGTGGGAACGTATCGTTTAATGCGTAAAGAAAGTCTTATGCCATACACTGCGTGAAGTTGCACCGCGCGAGCACACACTTCAGTGTCTCATTATCGAAGCGGAAAATGTGGTGAATTCTCGTCCCTTGACGCACCTGCCAATTTCAATCGACCAGGAGGAGCCCCTAACTCCAAATCACTTCTTACTCGGGACAGCAAACACCGCACAGACGCCCAGTTCATCCGAGCGAGTTATGTGCTCTAAACAAGCAATGGCGAATCGCCCGCCAACTGAGGGATCGATTTTGGAAGCGTTGGATTGCGGAGTATTTGCCGATCTTAACATTCCGTACTAAATGGTGTTAGAGGACAACGCCGTTAAAGCAGGGGGATCTGGTATTCATCTGCGATTCAAATATGCCAAGAAAGCAGTTGTGTCGTGGAAGAATTCAGCAAGTGTATTATTGTACGGATGGTGAAATAAGGCAAGCTGACGTGAATACGAGATCAGGAGTGTTGCGCCGTCCAGTGACCAAGTTGGCCGTTCTTAACGTGGATGGCTGTGAATCGAGTCGATCCATGGGGGTAGGGATGTAACAGAAGCGCCATCTACGCGAACTTATGAAACGTAAAATGTTTAGCTGTAGCTTCAGTTTGAACTTGTAATAATTTGCGCCTTTAGCCGGTGTCATTTCTATTTCACCTCCCAAGCGGACTAGAGGCGCAAAATTCGGTAAGAATTTCATACACATATAGCTATAATTTATATAACTTTGTAAATTCCCTTTAGAAATAAAACATACATACATACTTCACATGTTAATTTCAAGCCTCTTGTCACTTGAATTCTTCACAAAGAGTATCTTTTAAAAATAAGAGTTGTTCAAAATACTTGTATGTCCTTTTCTCCAGACTTCCCCTTAGTCTCTCTCATCCTCTTTACAAATTGGTCGCTTAAGGACTTCCACGCAGTTTTGCAATCATTTTCTGAAAAGTAAAATGTTATTCTAAATAAAAATAGATAAAAAAAAACCCACATGATCTTACCATCGGCTGCCACAATTATTGATGATTTTCTCTCCAAATGCTCTCTTTTATCGCATTATGTTTGTGGTACTTGTTCACTTTATTATATACTATCGGCTTTTCTTCTTGTAGGTTGATCAATTTATTCATTTTACGAGTACCTTCCGGCTTCACAGTTTTCACACAAAATGCTCATATTGTCCGCTTTTAATTAAAATGAAAAACCACACAACCGAAGACCACCTATTTCTTTCTGGCTACCTTACAAAGTCACATCAGCCTGCTGTCAGGCTATGATGACCAGATAAGAACGAGAGGAAAAGAAAGAAAAAAAGCTGGTATGTCATGTAGCGCCGTCTTGTTGGAAATACAGCTCGGATATATCAATGTTGTCGAGCTCTGGCCAGAGAAAGTCGGTTAACCTTGCTCTATACCGAGGACCATTGACGGTAACGGTGTCTCCTTCCACATTTCAAAAGAAATAGGGTCCGATGATGCTGCCGTACCATAAACCGCACCAAGCAGTCAATCTTTGTGGATGCATTGATGCTTGGTCGAACATTTGTGGAAAGTGGTCGCTCCAATAATGGCAATTTTGCTTGTTGACATAGCCGCTGAGCTAAAATGCTGAGCTAAAAATGGTCAGAGAAGATGTTTTTTTGACCAAAATCCAGTTCTCCGGCCAACATTTCCATCGCCCAATTAGCGAACTCACGGCATTATCTATGGTCGTCTGACTTCAATTCTTAGGCCCAAATCCAACAACAAATTAAGCTTCGTGGACCTCTGGCGATACCCAGTTCAGCTGATCGGCGCCGAATCGAGTTTTCTGGGTCTTCTTCGATACTGGCCACTACGGTGGCTATGTTTTCTTCACTTCGCACCGATCTCTATCTGGTTGGTGGCTAAAGGTGCAAAAGAGTGTACTCACGGTCAAACTTTTTTTTTTTTTTTTTTTTTTATTCTTTATTTCATGAAAAAAGCTACAATTCATACTATACAAAGAAGAGTGTATGTTATTTCAATGAAATAGTTAGGGCATTCTGTTGTCAGAAGGACAAGAGGGGAATGCACCATAGCAAAAGAATGTAAAAATAATTAAAGATGGGGAATTCATGTGAATAAATTTTAGACAGATATTCATATAAAAATACATAAGAGAAAAATTAATTACAAGAGAAAATAAATGGGTTATTACAATTACAATTACAATTACAATAGTGGACTAATTATGTTCAATAGTTTCATGGTTAAAAGAGAAAAGCCAAAGTTTAATATGCTTTAAAAATATTGATTTGTTCTTCTCGCATCTGAGACTCTCAGGAAGTTTGTTAAATAATCGACAAGCAGTAGTAAAATAACATTTAGAAAAAAAGTGATTTATTTATTGTGGGTACATTCACGTAATTTAAGTTATTGACTCGCAGATTGTAGTTGACATATAATCTGGCGGCAGTATAACCGGATTTCTGGAAGAAAATTTTTAAGACCTTATAAAAGTACAGGTGTCGTAGAGGAAGTATTTTAAGATTTTTAAAGAGTTCAAAGGTAGAAGTTCTTCGATTTACTTTGAGAATTAAACGTATTGTGTGTTTTTGTTTTAAAAGTAGAGGTTCAATTTTAACAAAGTGCGTACCACCCCAGCACGAAATTCCATACTGGAGCTTAGATTTGTATAAACCATTGTACACTAAAGTAAGTAATCTTGAACTGCAGTAAAGGCTTAGATGATACGTCTGGCTGACGACAACATTAAGATATTGCTTTAGATGGGTTGTATGATTTTTCCAGCTTAGATTGTGATCCCAAATTATACCTAAATATTTAAAACACGTTACATAATCAACAGTAAAACAATTATCAGAGCAACTTGCAACATTATTAAAGGAGACAAAACACATGTCATGATTGTAGTCATTGTAAAGAGGAAATTTTAAACAAGAAGGGGCATGGTACATTAGAGGCATGTCTATGATAGTCTTATTCGAGATGTTAAATAACATAAACTTTGTCTTGTCACTGATAGACAGTTTGTGGGAACTGGACCATTTACGAAGAACTTCGAGGTCATGATTGACATCTACATACAAATCAAAATGGTTGTAATTTGAATAAGATAACCCAGTGTCGTCAGCAAATGTGGTAATTTTGCTTTTGAAGGGTTGAACAAACAGGGAATTGACATATATTACAAATAAAATAGGGCCTAGGACCGATCCTTGGGCTACACCTATGTAAGTGTAGCAGGTTGCACTCAAATGAGTACCAATTTTAACCTTTTGTTTACGATCACTTAAATAGGATTTAAGCCAAGAATGTGCAGAACCTCTAAAACCTATATTATATAACTTATTAAGCAGGAGCATATGATCAACCGTATCAAAGGGTTTTGTAATTTCTATAAATAAAGCTGCAGGGGTTTTGTTTTCATTAACACTTGTATAGATTTCACCACAAAGTTTTAGCTTAGTTTATCTTCCGTAGATTTACCACTTCTGAAACCATACTGAAAATTACTGAAAAAATTTTAATTATCTAAGTATGACAGCATTCTTCTTTTAAAACCTCTTTCAGAAATTTTTGAAAAAACTGACAAGAGTGAAATAGGTCGATAGTTGTTTAATATGGTAGTCTCACCCTTTTTATGTAATGGGATCACAATTGCCATCTTAAGTGAATCAGGAAAAATGTCATCATTATAACTAAAGTAAAAATATAGCTTAAAACGTCAGAAATAAGAAAGGATATTTTTTGAGGATTCTACTAGAAATGCAATCATATGAAGTTGAATTAGACGTTTTCGGAGACATGATTATTTTATGTACCTCTAGCGCGGTAAATTGTTCAAAGAAAAAACTCCTTGTTTGTATTAATTCGCGTATAATTGCGTTATCAAACGAGTATGCAGATGAAATCGAGGGATTATGAACTGGAGTTGGTAAATTAGTGAAATAATTGTTAAACATGTTGGCTATTATAAAAGGGTCAGATATGGTTACTTCGGTAGGTAGGTAGGTAGGTGTGGTTGTGACAGCATGCGATGCTGAATCATAATTAGCGCAGAGGCGCCGTTTTAATACCACAACTCAAGTGACCTAAATTGTTGTAGAAACTGACGTTGGACTTGTGGGAAAGGAGAGAAAAGAATATTTAAAGTCACCCCGTGGCATTGAGGAAACTGATGATGTCCCCGATGCTTGTCTCCGCTAACTCACTAATATTATCCAAAAGGTGTCTGCCAAGTATACGGTGTCTACTAAGGGCCGGACACTTACAAAGGAAGTGTTTCAGGCTCGTTGGCCACATTGCAGCTACGACAATGTGCATTAAAAGTAATGCCCAGTCTGGCTGCGTGGACCCCTATGGGCCAATGGCCAGTGCTAATTGCCAGAACTCTAGCAATATCTGCCCGGCTTCTGTTTAATAGCTCTTGTGTTCTGCGCCAGTTATACTTGGGCCACATCTGCCTGGATATGATACAGTTCTGCAACCCTCGCCATCTAGTACAAGCATCTGTCAGGAAATGAGCAAAGATTCTACTCTTAAGAGCACCTAACGGAATGTTGACATCCTTCGCACGGGAGCAGTCAAGGGCAGATCCCTGCCTCGCCAATTCATCAGTCCTTTCGTTTCCGTGAATGTTACTATGACCAGGCACCCAGATGAGGCTGATCCTAGACCGATGACCGAGTGCGGCAAGCTCCTCCTTGCATTGTTCCACAAGTTTGGAGGAGGAAGCCGCAGATACGATGGCTTTGATACCGGCCTGGCTATCAATGAAAATGGCTATGGTGTTAAGTTGTATCGATGTATGTTTGAGGAGACGGCACGCCTCTCGTCGTACAGCAAGAACTTCCGCCTGGAATACGCTGCATGAATTGGGAAGACGGAATGAACCAGAGATATTGAGGGATTCAGAAAAGATTCCCGCCCCTACCCCGCAGTCCATTTTCGACCGGTCAGTGAAAATGGTTGTATTGAACTCGTTAGTCACCGTGCCACATTTCCATTCCGCCCTGGAAGAGAATCTCACAGTGACATCATTTCGAAAGTTCACCCTGGGAGTTATGTAGTCGGTCGGATTTGCCGCCAACTCCCGAGGTAGCAGATTAAGGATGCTGTTGTGGCCGTAGAGACTATCGCACCAGCTACCTGTTTCTCTTAATCTAACCGCACTACATGCTGATATGTACTTTATATGAAGGTCGAGTGGTATAAGGTGAAGGATTACGTTCAAGGCTTCAGTTGGGCATGTTCTCATCGTCCCTGTAGCACCTAGAGCCGTAGTCCTTTGTACTTTGTTGATGAGTTTTGTAATGTATGCTTTATTAACCGCCGGCCACCAAACTAGCGATCCATAGGAAAGAATAGGGCGCACCACCGCAGTATACATCCAAATGACCATCTTTGGACGGAGTCCCCATTTCTTACCGAATGTTTTGCTACAAGCATAAAAGGCCACACAGGGTTTCTTTACTCGCTGTTCAATGTTAAGCTTCCAGCTTAATTTAGGGTCAAGTACCACACCTAGGTACTTAGCACTAGATGATAACGAGAGTAATTGGTTATTAAGCCGTGGAGGCGTGAAAGCCGGTATTTTGGTTTTTGTGGTAAAGAGCATCATTTCAGTTTTGCTCGGGTTGACGCTAAGTCCACATCCAGTGGCCCATGTGCTAATCTTATCCAAGGCACCTTCCATAATCTCACTGATCACAGAAGGAAACATCCCCGATACCAACACTACCACATCATCCGCATACGCGACAACCTTGACTCCGTCTCGGTCAAGCCTACAGAGAATTTTGTTGATTACCATAAGCCAAAGAAGAGGAGAGATAACCCCACCCTGAGGAGTTCCCCTTACAACGGATATGGTGGAAACACTATTACCGAGTGTCGATTGAATGATTCTGGTTTTTAGCATAGTCACTATCCACTTGCTGATAAACTCCCCTACACCCAGTTGGGATAGAGCTTCCTGAATCGATTCAGTACTAACGTTATTGAAAGCACCTTCAACATCTAAAAAGGTGGCAAGAGTAAATTGTTTGTAGTGTATTGTCTTTTCTATCGTACGCATAACTTCATGGAGCGCTATCTCAGTCGATCGCCTCTTAGTGTACGCATGCTGAGATTTTGATGGAAGGGATGTATCTATTGTATTACGGATGTGCGTATCTAATATACGTTCCAACGTCTTAAGGAGGAAAGATGACAAGCTGATGGGTCTGAAATCCTTTACAGATTCATGCCCTCGCTTCCCCGCTTTCGGTATAAACACAACACGAACACGCCTCCAACTGGGGGGGACGTGGTTTAGAAGAATACAGCTTCTATAGATCGGAACTAGCCAAGGGACCACCTGATCCAGTGTTTTTTTGCAGCATTACCGGGAGTATGCCGTCAAGTCCAGCCGATTTATAGGGAGAGAAGCTGGAAATGGCCCAAGAGGTATTACCCTCTGTAATTGTTGTCTTAATGTCATTCCAAGATGAGGATTGCACATATTGAGGACAATTTGAGTGAGTAAACTCATTTTTGCACCCTGGAAAGTGAGTTTGCATTAAAAGCTCCAGAGACTCGCTAGAGGAATCCGCCCAAGTCCCGTCCGGTCTTTTGATAAAGGACGGACTGGAGTGTTCCTTGGATAGGATCTTACTCAGTCTGGCAGAGTCCTTAATGGTTTCAATGGACTGACAATAGTCCATCCAAGCCAGAGACTTGGCCCTATTAATGGATTTCTTATATTCTTTTAGGCAATCCTTATATGGTTGCCAAAGCTTGTTTCTATAGCAGTGGGTGGCCGTGGTGCAGTGGTAACATCATCGCTTGTCACGCTGTTGATTCACGGTTCGAATCCTGAAGTCAAGAATCATCTATTTATTTCGCACGAAATAAATACAAAAGTCGATCACTTGCGAAAGCTAAATCAACTCTACTGTAAGGCATAACACTGGCAGTAGGGTGGTCATATGGCTAAAATGCAACTTGATCGTGATGATGACCTCAGGAGGACGGAAAAAATTACTGTGAATCATAGGCAACGACAATGATAGCGAAAAACAAACAAAATACTCCCCAGTTATCTGGACAGCCACCCTTGGAGTTTACAGAAACTTAACACCACCTGAGTTTCAAACCACACCACTCTGTCTTTCTCTCTGTCTTTTCCCCTTTCCATAAAAACGTACGTGTTCTAAAAAAAAAATTAGTATAAGGGTATTCATATTCCCTTTAACACGTTCAAATTAAAAAAAAAAAAAAAATTAGCAGACATTGAAGATTTCTCTGGTAATCTTCCTAAAGTTAGAAAGATCTTCGTTCACCATGAGGGAAATTTTTTCTTACTGAATTTAATAGGGCACGAAACCTTAAAAGCCGTACCCATGGCTTTTTCCAGGGTTGTGATCTTATCGTCAAGCTCCTTGACTGATTCGATTTTCGCGCCGCGATTTAATAACCTGACCAAATTTGCACCAGTCAATTCTCTTAGGGTTTCTAAATGGCTTAGGTGCCACGACCTCGAGGCTAACATTAAAGATTATCTATTTGTAATAAGACAAAGATGGACGATCGGATACCCGCCAATTAGTTACTCTAAGGTTGTCAATATTGGTCTTGAGTGTAATGTCCAAGACTTCCTCCCAGCCTCTGAAATTATCCGAACTCGGAAAGACAAAAGTTGGTTTGTTACCCACATTATAGACAGAAATGTTGGACATCACAAGGAAATCGAATAAAAACTCACCGCGTTTGTTGATTTCCGAGCTGCCCCATAGCGTATGTCTGGCATTCGCATCGCAGCCTAAAATCAATTTGCAATTTTTCTCCGCGATCGCTGTTGTCAGCTGTCGTACCTCCTCAGGCGGTGATGGACTGTCTCGATCCATGTAAGCTGAGGAAATAAAAAGAGTGTCAGGTGCAACCTCCAATTTAACTACAGTTAAATCGGCAGAGCGAAAATTAGGGCATAGAAATACATTTATATGTTTTTTAGCTAGGATGCAGGTCCTAGGTTTATTACTAACCTGGTTAATGGTATTGTAGAAGATGTTGTACCGGTTGTCCTTCAGCCCTTTAACGGCTGAACCTTTCACCCAGGGCTCCTGAATAAGGCAAATGTCGATGTCTTCCTCGAATAGGAAAACACGCAGATTATCTGACGAACTCTTCGAGTGGCGCAGATTAATCTGTGCGATCTTCAACATTCGGATTGGTGGAGTTGGTAATGGCGTCGACAACCATGTCCTCCGACAACTTGTCGATGCCATCAATTTCGCCTGTCTCATCGTCAGGACCAGAGGGGCGGAAAACCTTGATTTTGGCATGCCTTATGCCAAAATGCAGTTTATGGTCGGCTTCTTCTAGTGCCACCAGGCACGCTTCGTTAATCAGAAGCAGGATAGAGGAGCTGTTTTTCTGAGGTTCCTCTGCCTTGATGACTGCCCAGTCATCCATCGGAACCCCCGGGTTGTGTAGTTTTAGGCATTGGAGAAGCCTTCCTCCGTCAACCTTCATATTGGGCAACCAGATGCGGGCCCTAGGTCTCCTGGGGATATCCTTGGCAGGGATAAGCTTGAGCTGCAAGCCCTCCCAGGCATCACTAACCTTAGTGATGCACTCTCCAAGGAAATCCTTAGAGAACTGGTCCTTGCATTTGATGACCCGATATCCCCTGACCAACTCGGCGGAGTCGAAACATGGCAGAGGTCCCCCTGGGTTTGCCAAAAGGTAGTCCATGACCATATTGGACAATCTAGCCTCTATGCTGACCCAAGCTTCACCTATCGTCTTGCCGTCGGAGGAGCGCTCGCCCACCAGAGCGACCTGAAGATGGTCCCTTGCCACCTCGGAGAAGTGTCGCGTCTTCTGGTTCGCACTCGCAGCATTCGTGCTTTGCTGTTGAAGAGAAGAAGAGGGGGTCCTGGTAAACTAGGTCTTTTTTTGCCGCGCGATTGGTCTCATCTAGAGACCTGTTGCGCTTGTTAGCAATGGGTTCCTTCTTCTTCTGTTGTTGTTTTTCAAGGTGGGCGATGTACTCATCGACCACAGCTTTGTACTTAAGTTTGTCCGCTGCATCTTTCTCATGAACGCAGCCGTCCGTTTCATTTTTGGCAATCTTGCCGAGAATGAAACGAGCCATCTTGTACTTGCCTTTCATGAGGGCTCCCGACGATTATTTCTTGTTAGGCGAACCGTTGCCACTAACCTTAGTGGAGTTGGTTGCCGTTTTGACAGTGTTTTCTGTTGTTAACTTGTGAGCCGCCCCCTGTGCACCAGAGGGAGTACTGCTAGTACTGGCTGCGGCTGAGGGGAAGACTGTCGACTCCTGACTGGAGGCCAACAATTCGTCTTCAGATGAGGGGCCAATGTCTGGCGTCCTCTCGACCTTGTTTTTTTTCTCTTTTTCTTCTTTTTGGATTCTTTACTTGGATTCATTTTTTGGTCCCACGAGTAAGTCCGGAAAAGAGAGTCCATCCTGGCAGAGCCGACATACCAGGATAAGGCATTTATACTACCAACATCGCCAGGGCATCGATAGGGACCGTTAACGACCAGCACCTTTAATCACCTGCTGGCCACAAAACCATCGGCACGGGTACCTCAACACCTTAGCTTAGGTGAGATTTATGGTTTACTCCAACCTCATCCTAATGGACCACAGCGCACGATTGAAGCATGCGTGTAAATCCTTAGCTGACACTAAACACCCGAAAGGTGAATAGCCATTTCCGGCGGGCGCCCACGCGGAGGACCAAGGACGAGGATTTTGCCCGCCATGGTTACTTCATTTTGAGTTAAATAAATTCCATCGTTTGGTTTTTTTCTATTCAATATATTGTTAACATTCCCTTTGTCCCATTCCCTTTTGGTGTTACCAATATGTTTAGCAAGCATAGAACTATAATACGAATCTCTACAAATAGGGATCTCTCTTTTTAATTCATGACATAGTTTATCGTAGTAAGTTTTAAGCCTTGCATTGTTAGGATGTTTGGTGATACGAATACGATTTTTTTTTTTCAATATTTTTTTTCCAGCAAACGAGAATTCATCCAGGGTTTAAGTCTTTTCAATTTGTGTATACTTTTCCTTTTTTTCTTAACGCAGTTAGAAATATAATATTGGAGCTTTGACTGAAATAGATCAAAAGCAGAGGATGGATTGTTTGCTACATAGACATCATGCAATGATTCAAAGGTCAAAACTCTACGTAAGGCAACAAAATCAATTTTCTGAAATTCAGAAACACGATTGTTTATGTTTTTGAAGTTTGAAATCAAATTGGATCGTTATTAAGCAATGGTCAGTTATTTTCAGATTGTAATTTGCAGAACGGTAACTAATATGGTTATTTTTGTGTTGTCAAATAAATATGTGGTCTAAACAAGAGTTACTGTCAATACGTGTACATTCATTTACTAGAGACTCAAAACCAAAAGACGGCAAAGTAGACAGATATGTATCCACAGTAATTGAGTTCTGGAGCAAATCAATTTTAAAATCACCTAATAAAACCATGTTGCTACACTTTTGTTTATCCAGAAAAACAGAAAATTTATTCAAAAACACATTTACAGAACAGCTATGGAACCTATAAACACCAGTGAAACAATAACGAGCACCAGAAATTACGCAATCCACACTTATAATATCGGCATTGAGCAAATTGAAATTACTTATAGAACACTTTAAGTCACTACGAAAGAAAACTGCGATACCTCCCGAGGAATAAGTATCGTTACATGTTGCTGCAAATGTATAATTAGGAACGGAGTAGTTTTTTTTTTTTCATTGCTAAAAATCCATATTTCTGAGAGAAAAATAATATCTGGTAAGTGATCCAGGCAAGAGAGATGCGAGTAGAACAAATCAAAATTTTTTCTAATGCTTCTAATATTCTGATAAATTATTTGGAAATTAGATGCACAATTTAAGTCAGAATGAACTATACAAAAACAATAAGAATTAACAATATTGGTATGGTTATGAAGACTGGAAAATAAAAATAAAGAAATAATTTCACAGAATATCGTATATCACATATTACATTGGTGTCAGAAGTGGGATAAAACTTATTCTGTGAATAACTACTGAATGGGAAAACTAACTATAATTCAACTAAAGGCAGAACTCAGTAAGCGGAATCTCGACACAACTGGGGGAAAAGATGCCCTACTGATTCATCTGGAAGACGCAGTAAAGCAGGAAGGTGAAAATCCGCATGACATAGAGTTTGACGTGGAAGAGGAACCAGCAAGTACAGTAGACGGGTATAACAAGTCTGCTCCTGCAACTTAAGTCAGTCATGGACGAAGACCGAAAGAAGTCTCTAGAACTTGCGCTAGATGCTCTGGAAAGCAAACTTGATGAGCAAAACAAGGACTTGGAATCCAAATTCGAAGTGATCGAAGAGAAAATCGAGAAGGTCGAGACGCAACTCGAAAAAGTCGAAACTAGATTCGATGAAAACTTTGAGAAACATGAAACTCAGTTCGGGAAGATAGAGACTCAGTTTGAAAAAAGTGGATACGCAATTCGAGATAGTAGGAAAGCAAGTCGAAAATCTTGCTAAGGAGCTCAGCAACGTGAAGAGACACAAAGCACGGGAATATTCCACTGACGATCTGAGAAGAAAGGAGATGCAGTCTAATATCTTCGATGGTCAAACATCATGGCCAATTTATAAGAGGCAATTCGAAGCGGCCGCAATGACCAATAGCTGGGACGATGAAGAGAAGTCTATTGCACTCACACTTGCACTGAGGGGTCCAGCTGCGGAGCTCTTGCAGACCATCCCGGAAGATAAACAGCAGAACTACGACTCTCTGGTTCAGGCTATCGAGATGCGGTTTGGGGATGAACACATGCAGCAAGTGTACAGGGTTCAGCAGCGTAGTCGAGTCCAGAAAAGGGGGAAACGCTCCAACAGTTGCAAGCGGATATAGAGCGACTAGTCCATCTTTCATACCCTAAAGCCGGTGAGGAATGGCGGTGGAAGCTTTTATTCAGGCCGTAGAGGACAGACAACTGCAAATGGCTGTAAAGATGGCTGAAAAGCGAACACTCCCCGAGGCATTGGCATTCGCTTTGTCAATGAAGGCTGCGGACCAAGCATACCAGGGAATACACCGTGTCAGGGAAATGTCTGTCGTGGAATGCTCATGCCAGAGAATAGCCGTCATGGATGAAGACAAAGCTCGCGGAAGTCAAATCCGTTGCTGGAATTGCAACCAAACCGGACACCTACAACGGCAGTGCAGAAGTGCACCTAGACGAGGACGTTGTCCACTTTGCGGAAATAGGAGAAGCAGAGAGGAAGCATCCTGTCGGTCAGACTTCCCAAAACCAGCAGTCAGGAAATGCGTAAGGACACAAGTTGGTTACTGGAATCGAGGCCCCGAAGACCACCATTCAAGTTTCGCAAACCAAACGGGGTAACAAGAGCCTCACATTGGAGGCACTAATCAACAAGAAGAAGTGCGTAGCCACCATCGACACAGGTGCCACCGCTTCCATTGTAAGAAGAGATATCGTCAGAAGCTCATGGCTGCACAACACCAACAGCTACTGCCTGAAGACTGCAACAGGGGAAATGGCGAAGGTGTTTGGAGAAGTTCGTCTTACGATTACTCTGGCGGGACTGACGTTCTCCCATGCGTTTCTGGTGGCAGATATATGCGACGAGTGCATCATCGGAATAGACTTCATGAAAGCAAATGAAGTAATTTTGGACATCGGGATGCAAGTACTGAGGTATCGAAATGTGGAGTCCGATGGTGTACGGAGACGAGAATGCCGTAACTCTCAGGACAGTCATCAGCAAAGACGAAGTTTTGCCGCCGTCTTCAGAGACAATCATTTGGACGAAGCTGGAAGGTGATCTTGGGAGCCACCGATTCTACATAGTAGAACCATACCGAGAGAAGCATTCTCAAGACTACATCGTGGGAAAGACGTTAGTCGAACCAAAGAACACCATGGTTCCAGTGAGAGTTTTGAACGCAAGACCACACACTGTCAAACTAAGACGAGGGGAGGTGACTGGAAAATGCACGCCGATTACCGCCGTTGCAACAATATCTGAACGTGATGCTCCAAAACCTCTCTCATCACCTTGGACAGCGGAAACGAGAGAGACGATTCTCCAGTCCAGTGAGCTGAATAAGGAGCAGCGAACTATGGCAGAGAATCTTATCAATGAGTACGCTGATGTCTTTGCCTCACAGGACGGAGAATACGGCCGAACACACCTGGTACAACATCGAATAGACACTGGTGATACTAGACCAATTCGTCAGCCTGCTAGGCGCCTTCCATTGGCAAAGCAGACAGAAGTTCAAGAGATGGTGTCGGCAATGGAAAAAGAAGGTCTGATTGAAAGTTCCAAAAGTCCGTGGGCATCACCGGTTGTACTGGTTAAGAAGAAAGATGGCAGCACGCGGTTCTGCGTGGACTATCGGCAGCTCAATTACGTCACCAAGAAAGACAGCTATCCTCTGCCACGGATTGACGATACACTGGACACACTATCAATGGTTTTCCACCCTCGACTTGAAGAGTGGCTACTGGCAGGTACAGATCCATCCAGAAGACCAGGAGAAAACCGCCTTCACCGCAGGCTATAGCAATTCACGGTAAAGAAATTCGGGCAGTGCAATGCTCCGGCGACTTTCGAGCGCATGATGGAATGTGTCCATCAAGGGTTAACATGGAAAACCTGTTCGGTGTACTTGGATGATGTCATCGTCGTAGGAAAAACGTTTGCGCAACACCGAGACAATCTAAGGGATGTGTTTCAAAGGCTTCGAAGTGCCCATCTGAAGCTCAACCCCAAGAAGTGCGCCCTGTTTAGAGCGGAAGTCAAGTACCTGGGACACATAATTTCAGCGAAAGGAGTGAGAACCGATCCAGAGAAGGTCGAAGCGGTGAAAAACTGGCCAGTCCCCAAAGACAAACACCAAATAAGGAGCTTCCTGGGCCCAACCACCTACTACAGACGGTTCGTGAAGGATTTTGCCGGGATCGCAAAGTGCATGGACCAGTTGACGGAAAAGGGAAAACAATTCAAATGGTCAATTGAGTGCGAGAAGAGCTTCAAGGCACTTAAACAACGGCTATGCGATGCCCCGATATTAGCCTACCCCACTCCCGGGGAAACGTTCATTGTGGATACAGATACTAGTAATGTCGGGGTAGGAGCTGTACTCTCCCAGGTGCATGATGTCCAAGAGAAGGTGGTTGCGTACTTCAGCAAGGTGCTCTCTAAGCCAGAAAGGAACTGCTGCGTGACAAGGCGGGAACTTCTAGCTTTGATCTTGGCTACGAAGCATTTTCACAAATACCTCTACGGGAGGAAGTTCGTTCTTCGCACATACCATGCAGCCTTAAAATGGCTATTACAGTTCAAGAGTCCTGGGGGTCAGGTCGCAAGATGGATCGGAAGGCTGCAAATCTACGACTACGAAATACAGCATCCTAAAGGAAAACTCCACTCTAATGCGGATGCACTGTCCCGGAGACCATGCAGAACGGATTGTAAACATTGTGCGCGTCAGGAAGAACGGGAGCTGGTTTCCATCCAAAGAATGAGAGCCGAACCTATCGCCGGCTGGAGCGTAGATGAGATCCGGAACGCTCAGAAGGAAGACCCGGATATCGAGTCGATTCTGGCCTGGAAGGAGAACAAGGAGAAACCGGATCATCAGAACATCTCTCACAGAAGCCCGACCTTATAGGCATATTTTGTGCAGTGGGACTTCCTCCATGTCCAAGAAGGTGTGTTGGGAGTGAATAAGATGCTAGAAAAGGTACGAGGACGTTTTTATTGGTTAAAAGCGAAGGAAGATGTCGAATGTCAGGATTCCAGGAAGGAGATCTAGTGTGGCTGGAATCACCTAAGTTGCAGCAGAACAGGGAGGGTCCCTACAGAATAGTAACCCGCATCAACGATGTTGTCTATCGCATCCAGCGAGGGCCAAGGGCCAAAATGAAAGTGGTTCATGCGGACCAACTGAGTCGATACAATGGCCGAAGTGAGGATGCACTTGTTCGGGACGTACAAGTCTAAGAGGGGGGCAGTGTAACATCATGTAGCATAATAACTACGCTCCTACAACTATGCAACACATTCCGAAGTGTCTTTTCATTCGAGCATAATTTCGTTCCGAAGTGTCTTTTCATTCGAGGTTCGTGTCCGCAGTTCGTGTCCACAGTTCGTGTCCACGATAAGAGACGGATAATATCTAAGACAACGTCACGGAATTAAGAGAGAATTATAACAGCAAGAAATTATTGTCATCTTGGAATTATCACATCAGAATATCCTTGTTCCAGTGGTCGAAGAATTTGCTAGAAGTTTCTGGCTATCAGAAATGCTGCTATATAAGGACAGATGGCGATCGAGGCAAGGCAGTTGGTTTTGAACCGCAAGAGGAGATTGGAAAAGTGATAACAGCCGAAGTTGTAATTTTGTGATAAATTGAAAGTTGAGAGTTAACAAGAAGAAGTAATTAGTTTGGATTTGTGAATTAAGTAATTGAAAGGA
Source organism: Pocota personata (assembly GCA_963082735.1). NCBI lineage: Eukaryota > Metazoa > Arthropoda > Insecta > Diptera > Syrphidae > Pocota > Pocota personata. The sequence goes on along the minus strand of OY720431.1, from coordinate 96,020,584 downwards.
GATAAAGTGATTTGAGAAGAAAGAGACCTTGTAAGGAAGGAGTTTGCGAAGAATAGTATAGTGTGAACTTGAATTGTTCTATAGACTAGAAAATAAAGAAATAATTTCACAGAATATAGTTTTATCTACTCGAGCCGTAGCTCGCATATTACAATATGTATTGAAACCGTTTGGGTGTGTGGAGATATAATAAAACTGCTGACAGTGTGAAAAGAAATACTTCTTAGATCTATAATACAACTATGTATGTGTGTGAGGTTGCATAGATATTTTGCATGCTTATTTATAAGGAAAGATTTGCGTGAACTTCTACTGTTGATTTGAACAGATATTTGTCAATGTAATAAATTAAATATTGTTGGAAAATTGCACAAAGGAGAAAACATTTGATCCAAGGCAGGGAACTATCGAACTGAGCTATCCCTGGATGCTTTCTTGTCTGATCAATTCTGTGTTTGTAGTAGTGTTGAGAACTATCGAATAAAAACAATGGACTTATTCAATGGTTGCAAAATGTTCACTTAATCGATAGTCGAAAATCGTTCATTACTATTTCATTCATTCAATCGAATGAAAAAAACATTCAAATGTTTCTCCGACTCTGGCATTGGTTGCTCTGCCCTTTTGTGTATGAACACTGTCCGACTCTGGCGATGGCTGTTCTGCTCTTCTGTGTATGGATACATATACAAAATATTAATCACACTTTTCAATTAACTTCACAATTCTTTTTTTTAATCTTTTCTCACACGCAGTTCATATTGTAACATAATGTAGCATAATAACTACGCCTTAAAAAGATTCAACACATTCCGAAGTGTCTTTTCATTCGAGGTTCGTGTCCACGGTAAGGGACGGATTATGTCTAAGACGGCGTCGCGGAATTAAGAGAGAATTATAACCGCAAGAGATTATTGACTGCAGCTGTCATCTTGGAATTATTACATCAGAATTTTCTTGTTCCAGTGGTCGAAGAATTTGCTAGAAGTTTCTGGTTATCAGAAACTTCTGCTATATAAGGACAGATGGCGATCGAAAGGGGGCAGTTGGTTTAGAACCGTGGCGAAGAGATTGGAAAAGTGATAGTGGGCGAAGTTGTAATTTTGTGCTAAATTGAAAGTTGAGAGTGAACAAGAAAAAGTAGTTAGTTTGGATTTGTGAATTAGGTAATTGAAATGAGATGAAGTGATTTGAGAAGAAAGAGACCTTGTAAGGAATTTGCGAAGAACAGTATAGTGTGAACTTGAATTATTCTATAGACTAGAAAATAAAGAAATAATCTCACAGAATAACGTTTTATCTACTCGAGCCGTAGCTGGCATATTACAATATTTTAAAATGTGTACATACTATGCTTTCACTTTAGAGCACTAGAACTTAGTCCTTCATTGTTACAGAGCACGTAATGTATATATATTGTAATATGCGAGCTACGGCTCGAGTAGATAAAACAATATTCTGTGAAATTATTTCTTTATTTTCTAGTCTATAGAACAATTCAGGTTCACACTATACTATTCTTCGCAATTATTTTCTTACAAGGTCTCTGTCCTCTCAAATCACTTTATCTCCTTTCAATTACTTAATTCACAAATCCAAACTAATTACTTCTTCTTGTTAAATCTCAACTTTCAATTTTTCACAAAATTACAACTTCGCCCATTATCACTTTTCTAATCTCTTCGCCACAGTTTAAAAACTACTGCACCTTCTCAATCGCCATCTGTCCTTATATAGCAGAAGTTTCTGATAGCCAGAAACTTCTAGCAAATTCTTCGACCACTGGAACAAGAGAAATTCTGATGTAATAATTCTTGCAGTTATAATTCCCTCTTATCCGTGACATTATCCGTCTCTTTCGTTGACATGAGCTGTAGAGACTTCATCGCAGACACGAACCTCGAATGAAAGGACAGTTCGGACCAAAATTCTACAAGAATGAAAAGACACTTCGGAATTTGTTGCATCATACTTTTAGGGAGCGTAGTTGTTATAATGCTACACTGCCCCCCTCTTAGACGTGTTCGTCCCGAACAAGTGCATCCTCGTTTCGGCCATTGTATTGACTCAGTCGGTCCACATGAACTACTTTCATTTTGGCCCTTGGTCCTCGCTGGATGCGGTAGACAACATCGTTGATGCGGGTTACTATTCTGTAGGGACCTTAACAGTTCCGCTGCAATTAAGGTGATTTCCCCTTTTGGCGATGGGGATTATACAGCCACACCAGATCTCCTTCCTGGAATCCTGACGTTGTTGCCTTGGCATCATACCTGGTCTTCATGCGGTCGCTCGTCATCTTAATCTGGCTTCTGGTCCTTTGTTGTATGTCCCTAAGCCTTTCCCTAAGGTCCGCCACGTACTCTTCTTCATTTCTGGGCTCATTGGCAGGAGATCCAAATTTCACCTTACTACGTAAACGAGCTATTCCACCAAATAAGATTTCGAACGGCGTATGTCGAGTAGGGCTATGCACGGCACTTCTATAGGCCATCAAAAACAAGGGAATCTGCCGGTCCCAATCCCGTTGTTAGTCACCTACGACCTTCAAGAGATGTTCGTCCAAAGTCCTATTGAAACGCTCCACCATACCGTCCGACTGTGGATGAAGCGGGGTTGTCCTTGTCTTTTTGATTCTGAGTAGTTGACACATCTCTTGGAAGATTCTTGACTTGAAGTTCCGCCCTTGGTCAGAATGCAATTCCAAGGGCACACCGAATCTGCTAACCCAATTGTAGACGATCTGCTCCGCCACGGTTCTGGCTTCCTGGTTAGGGATCGGAAACGCTTCCGGCCACTTACTGAAGTAGTCCATCACTACGAGTATATACCGATTACCATTGTCGGTTTCGGGAAAGGGCCCTGCGATGTCAATGGCGATTCGTTCGAAAGGTGCTCCCACGTTGTATTGGTGCATCTTACCTCGAGTTTTGATTCTCGGACCCTTGCTAGCTGCACACACGTCGCATTTTCTGCACCAGTCTTCGATATCTTCCTTCGCTTTTAACCAATAAAAACATTCTCGTACCTTTTCTAGTGTCTTATTCACTCCCAAGTGGCCTCCGGACGCCCCGCCATGCATTTCCTGTAACACCTCCTTGACCCTCGTCCGCGGTACGACAAGCTGCATTACAAACGACTTTCCGTCGGAGGATTCCCATTTTCTTCTCAGAACACCTTCTTGGACATGGAGGGAGTCCCACTGCGCAAAATATGCCTTTAAGGTTGGGTCCGGTTTCTCCATGTTCTCCTTCCAGGCCAGAATCGGCTCGATATCCGGGTCTTCCTCCTGAGCGTTCCGGATCTAATCTACGCTCCAGCCGGCGATAGGTTCGGCTCTCATTCTTTGGATGGAAACCAGCTCCCGTTCTTCCTGACGCGCACAATGTTTACAATCCGTTCTGCATTGTCTCCGGGACAGTGCATCCGCATTAGAGTGGAGTTTTCCTTTACGATGCTGTATTTCGTAGTCGTAGATTTGCAGCTTTTTGATCCATCTTGCGACCTGACCCCCAGGACTCTTGAACTGTAAGAGCCATTTTAAGGCTGCATGGTCTGTGCGAAGAACGAACTTCCTCCCATAGAGGTATTTGTGAAAATGCTTCGTAGAAAAGATCAAAGCTAGAAGTTCCCACCTTGTCACGCAGTAGTTCCTTTCTGGCTTAGAGAGCACCTTGCTGAAGTACGCAACCACCTTCTCTTGGCCATCATGCACCTGGGAGAGTACGGCTCCTACCCCGACATTACTAGCATCTGCATCCACAATGAACGTTTCCCCAGGAGTGGGGTAGGCTAGTATCGGGGCATCGCATAGCCGTTCTTTAAGTGCCTTGAAGTTCTTCTCGCACACAATTGACCATTTGAATTGTTTTCCCTTTTCCGTCAACTGGTGCAGGCTCTTTGCGATCCCGGCAAAATCCTTCACGAACCGTCTGTAGTAGGTGGTGTAGGAAGCTCCTTAGTTGGTGTTTGTCTTTGGGGACTGGCCAGTTTTTCACCGCTTCGACCTTCTCTGGATCGGTTCTCACTCCTTTCGCTGAAATTATGTGTCCCAGGTACTTGACTTCCGCTCTTAACAGGGCGCACTTCTTGGGGTTGAGCTTCCGGTGGGCACTTCGAAGCCTTTGACACACATCCCTTAGATTGTCTCGGTGTTGCACAAACGTTTTTCCTACGACGATGACATCATCCAAGTATACCAAACAGGTTTTCCATGTTAACCCTTGCAGGACACATTCCATCAATCGCTCGAAAGTCGCCGGAGCATTGCACAGCCCGAATGGCATTACCGTGAATTGCCATAGCCCATTTCCTGCGGTGAATGAGGTTTTCTCCCGGTCTTCTGGATGGATCTGTACCTGGCAGTAGCCACTCTTCAAGTCGGGAGTGAAAAACCATCGGGCTCCTGATAGTGTGCCTAGCGTGTCGTCAATCCGTGGCAGAGGATAGCTGTCTTTCTTGGTGACGTAATTGAGCTGCCGATAGTCCACGCAGAACCGCGTGCTGCCATCTTTCTTCTTAACCAGTACAACCGGTGATGCCCACGGACTTTTGGAACTTTCAATCAGACCTTCTTTCTCCATTATCGACACCATCTCTGCAACTTCTGTCTGCTTTGCCAATGGAAGGCGCCTAGCAGGCTGACGAATTGGTCTAGTATCACCAGTGTCTATTCGATGTTGTACCAGGTGTGTTCGGCCGTATTCTCCGTCCTGTGAGGCAAATACATCAGCATACTCATTGATAAGATTCTCTGCCATAGTTCGCTGCTCCTGATACAGCTCACAGGTCTGGAGAATCGTCTCTCTCGTTTCCGCTGTCCAAGGTGATGGGAGAGGTTTTGAAGCATCACGTTCAGATATTGTTGCGACGGCGGTAATCGGCGTGCATTTTCCAGTCACCTCCCCTCGCCTTAGTTTGACAGTGTGCGGTCTTGCGTTCAAAACTCTCACTGGAACCATGGTGTTCTTTGGTTCGACTAACGTCTTTCCCACGACGTAGTCTTGAGAATTCTGCTCTGGGTCTGGCTCTACTATGTAGAATCGGTGGCTCCCAAGATCACCTTCCAGCTTCGTCTCTGAAGACGGCGGCAAAACTTCGTCTTTGCTGATGACTGTCCTGAGAGTTACGGCATTCTCGTTTCCGTACACCATCGGAATCTCCACATTTCGATACCTCAGTACTTGCATCCCGATGTCCAGGATTACTTCATTTGCTTTCATGAAGTCTATTCCAATGATGCACTCGTCGCATATATCTGCCATCAGAAACGCATGGGAGAACGTCAGTCCCGCCAGAGTAATCGTAAGACGAACTTCTCCAAAGACTTTCGCCATTTCCCCTGTTGCAGTCTTCAGGCAGTAGCTGTTGGTGTTGTGCAGCCAGGCGCTTCTGACGATATCTCTTCTTACAATGGAGGCAGTGGCGCCTGTGTCGATGGTGGCTACGCATTTCTTCTTGTTGATTAGTGCCTCCACTGTCAGGCTCTTGTTACCCCGTTTGGTTTGCGAAACTTGAATGGTGGTCCTGGGGGCCTCGATTCCAGTAACCAACTTGTGCCCCGCGAAGTTGGTCCTTACGCATTTCACGACTGCTGGTTTTGGGAAGTCTGACCGACATAATGCTTCCTCTCTGTTTCTCCTACTTCCGCAATGTGGACAATTTCCTCGTCTAGGTGCACTTCTGCACTGCCGTTGTAGGTGTCCAGTTTGGTCGCAATTCCAGCAACGAATTTGACTTCCGCGAGCTTTGTCTTCATCCATGACGGCTGTTCGCTGGCATGAGCATTCCACGACGGACATTTCCCTGACACGGTGTATTCCCTGGTATGCTTGGTCCGCAGCCTTCATTGACAAAGCGAATGATAATGCCTCGTGGAGTGTTCGCTTTTTAGCCATCCTTACAGCCATTTGCAGTTGTCTGTCTTCTATGGCCTGAATAAAAGCTTCCACCGCCATTTCGTTGATAAGCTCCTCACCGGCTTTAGGGTATGAAAGATGGGCTAGTCGTTCTATATCCGCTTGCAACTTTTGGAGCGTTTCCCCCCTTTTCTGGACTCGACTACGCAGCTGAACCCTGTACACCTGCTGCATGTGTTCATCCCCAAACCGCCTCTCGATAGCCTGAACCAGAGAGTCGTAGTTCTGCTTTTTATCTTCCGGGATAGTCTGCAAGAGCTGCGCAGCTGGACCCCTCAGTGCAAGTGTGAGTGACCGTCAGTGGAATATTCCCGTGCTTTCTGTCTCTTCACGTTGCTGAGTTCCTTAGTAAGATTTTCGACTTGCTTTTCTACTTTTTCGAACTGAGTCTCTATTTTCCCGAACTGAGTTTCATGCTTCTCAAAGTTTTCATCGAATCTAGTTTCGACTTTTTCGAGTTGCGTCTCGACCTTCTCGATTTTCTCTTCGATCGCTTCGAATTTGGATTCCAAGTTCTTGTTTTGCTCATCAAGTTTGCTTTCCAGAGCATCTAGAGAATTATTTTGTTCGTCCATTGCTTTCTTTTGTTCGACCATTGCTTTCTTTTGTTCGTCCATTGCATGACTAACTTAAGTTGCAGGAGCAGACTTGTTATACCCGGGTCGGCTGCTGTACTTGCTGGTTCCTCTTCCACGTCAAACTCTACGTCGTGCGGATTTTCACCTCCCTGCGTTATTGCTTCTTCCAGACGAATCAGCAGGGCATCTTTTCCCCCAGTTGTGTCGAGGTTCCGCTTACTGAGTTCTGCCTTTAGTTGAATTATAGTTAGTTTTCCCAATTTGCGACCCATTTTGCGCAACTAATTAACTCAACACAGAAATCGTTTTTTTTTTTTTTTTTCTTTTTTTTTTTTTGCTTGTGCAATTTCACACCACGGAAATAGTTATTCACAGAATAAGTTTTATCCCACTTCTGACACCAATGTAATATGCGAGCTACGGCTCGAGTAGATAAAACAATATTCTGTGAAATTATTTCTTTATTTTCTAGTCTATAGAACAATTCAGGTTCACACTATACTATTCTTCGCAATTCTTTTCTTACAAGGTCTCTGTCCTCTCAAATCACTTTATCTCCTTTCAATTACTTAATTCACAAATCCAAACTAATTACTTCTTCTTGTTAAATCTCAACTTTCAATTTATCACAAAATTACAACTTCGCCCATTATCACTTTTCTAATCTCTTCGCCACAGTTTAAAAACTACTGCACCTTCTCAATCGCCATCTGTCCTTATATAGCAGAAGTTTCTGATAGCCAGAAACTTCTAGCAAATTCTTCGGCCACTGGAACAAGAGAAATTCTGATGTAATAATTCTTGCAGTTATAATTCCCTCTTATCCGTGATATTATCCGTCTCTTTCGTTGACATGAGCTGTGGAGACTTCATCGCAGACACGAACCTCGAATGAAAGGACAGTTCGGACCAAAATTCTGCCAGAATGAAAAGACACTTCGGAATTTGTTGCATCATACTTTTAGGGAGCGTAGTTATTATTATGCTACAATATGTACAAGTATATATGTCGCGAATAATTGTCCGACGCGGCACGACACTACTCCAGCAACACTTCTGACACCATTTGTAGGGGAGGGACAGGAAATAAAAAAAAGCAGAGTTTTAAAGTTCGCGTAGTTCAAGTTAATTCAAATTGTTAAAGAAAATAAATGTTTTAAGTTTAAATTGAATTAATGATATAAGACTTGGCTTGATCGACTTGACTTGACTTGATCGACTTCTCGCTTAGCTCAACTTCGCGCGACGTGAAAAAAAGAGAACTGTTTTTCATTACATAGTAGAGTAGACAAAAAAGTGTATGCCCGATTCACAATGCAGCGTGTGAGCGAGACGCGTCTAGCGCTAGTAGTCAAAAAAAGTTTCGATCTATGCAAATGTCCGAAACAATATACGATGATGCGAGACTCGTTCTATCGCAACGCATTCTTTTCGGAATATTGAAAAACTAGCTTTCATTGTGAACTGGGAAACGAATTTATGAGGACGAGGATTTCTCGCCTCGTTCTAGTCTCGCTCTCACACTGCATTGTGAATCGGGCAGTACATAATAACTTCTTTAGAGAGTAGGGTAAATGAACAATGTTAGGCAAGGTTACAAATTAGTGAAGTGTCATTTAATGTAAAAAAAAAATGTTCGATTGTTTTTGCATTCATACGAATGAATGATTTTTTTCACTCGTTTGGACTTTGGACCATCGCAGTGGTTGGAGAAAATGTTCGTTTGGTTTTGCATTCAAACAAATCGATTTTTCCACTCGTTTGGACTGCGGACCATCGCGTCGGTTGGAAAAAATGTTCCATTGTTTTTGCAATCGAATGAAAGTTTTTTTTTTTGCATTTTTATTAATTATTAATTCATTATAACTTACTTGCTAGACAAAAAACGCTTAAAACTAACCTCACTAATTTATCTATGTTATTCTAACTTACTGGCCTTATGCGGGCACTCTAAGCTAAACCTAATACTTAAAACTATGTCTTTCGACGTAACCTAACTTAAATTTGTATTTATTTTGTTTTTTTTTATTACTAATAATTACTAAGAAAAGTTTTATTTAGATGAAAAAACTTAGTAAATGAACTTTTTGTTTGCTTCTTATACATATAAAACTTATAGACTATCTTAAAAGAAATCTTAACCTACCTTATTCTACCTTAATCTACTTACTCTAACTACGTAATTATATATGTATTTTTATTTTTATTTTTTTAGATCCAAGTGCTGTGTTGTTTTTTTTTATATTTATATATATGTTATCTAAAAATCTACCTAAAAACTACCTAACCCTAAGCTATGTAAACCGGCCATAGAAAAACCAGCCAACTTCAAACTGACTACCCTGTATTATGGGGAAACGACGAAGGAGTTCCCTCTTGTCCGGCTAGCCACCAAAAACGTCCATACTGACGTTGTACGTCGTCTATATAGCGACTCGATACCGCTCTACTAAACCGGAGACGCTTCACACTGCTGTGTGCGATGTCCCTGTCGTAGTTGAGTCGCCTATCCGCAGCTGTCCGAGCAACATGGAAGATTAGCGGCACTGCCAATCTGTCCTGGATCAGACCTTTCTCATCGAGATAGAGGAATGCCTGGGGGAACAAAGCCGTTAAGCCGCACTCTCTCGTGGTACCTGTAATTGGGGTAATAAGCCCCAGAGATCAGGTTATTCATCGAGCTCATTGCTCTTGCAATGTGCCTTCTAGTCAGCTTGATCAGGAAATTATCCACCGTTATTAGGTTAGCCCTGTTGTACAGGACCTCATTGGGATAGAATTTTATGTACTGGGATTCTGGTGTTCTATATGAATGAAGGCAAGCCCGAAGGCAAGTCCTCTCAAACACAAGAATCTTTTCCAACAAGCTTACTCCCACGTTGAACCACACGGGGCATCCAAATACGAGCATGGGCCGAATGAGGGCCATGTAGCAGATCACCTCTACCCTTGCATCAAGTTGCTTGCTATAAAAAACTCTTTGTAAGGACAAAAGCACCTCTGGCTCTGGCCACAGCAGCATCTATATGTTTGTTAAAATATAGATATTGGTCTAACCAAAGCCCTAGGTATCTGACTACACTTTGACTCGCAAGTGACTGTCCGTGCGGTCCAACGATTGAGAACTTTCGCCAATTCTTTCTGGTATCCCTAGAGGCGTCTTAAAAATAATGGTTTCCAATGTCTGGAAGTTGATCTTCAACTTATTATATCAATCAAATTATCAAATAATAAGCAAGGCCGCATATATATTAATGATTGTCTCACTGCGTACACAAGATCTCTTCTGCAGAAGGCTAAACAGCTGAAACTTCAAAACAAATGCAAATATGTATGGATTAGGGACTCATCTGTACTCATTAGAAGGAGGGAAGGCGATAAAGTGATTAAAATACGCAATTATGAGGATTTTTTAAAAAATGGTCTTGATATATCTTAAATATGAGTTTTTCTATGATTAATAATGTAACATAATGTAGCATAATAACTACGCTCCAAAAGTAGGCAACACATTCCGAAGTGTCTTTTCATTCGAGGTTCGTGTCCACGGTAAGAGACGGATTATGTCTAAGACGTCGTCGCGGAATTAAGAGAGAATTATAACCACAAGAGATTATTGGCTGCAGCTGTCATCTTGGAATTATTACATCAGAATTTTCTTGTTCCAGTGGTTGAAGAATTTGCTAGAAGTTTCTGGCTATCAGAAATGCGACTATATAAGGACAGATGGCGATCGAGGCAGATCGGATTTGTGAATTAAGTAATTGAAAGGAGATAAAGTGATTTGAGAAGAAAGAGACCTTGTAAGGAAGGATTTGCGAAGAATAGAATAGTGTGAACTTGAATTGTTCTATAGACTAGAAAATAAAGAAATAATCTCACAGAATAACGTTTTATCTACTGGAGCCGTAGCTCGCATATTACATTGGTGTCAGAAGTGGGATAAAACTTATTCTGTGAACAACTATTTGCGCGGTGTGAAATTGCACAATAAAAAAATTAAAAAAATAAAACGATTTCTGTGTTGAGTTAATTAGTTCCTCAAAATGGGTCGCAAATTGGGAAAACTAACTATAATTCAACTAAAGGCAGAAACTCAGTAAGCGGAACCTCGACACAACTGGCGGAAAAGATGCCCTACTGATTCGTCTGGAAGAAGCAATAAAGCAGGAAGCAGAAAATCCGCATGACGTAGAGTTTGACATGGAAGAGGAACCAGCAAGTACAGTAGCCGACCCGGGTACAATAAGTCTGCTTCTGCAACTTAAGTCAGTCATGGACGGTCAAAAGAAAGCAATAGAAGACCAAAAGAAGTATCTCTAACTTAAGCTCGATGACCAAAAGAATTCTCTAGAACTTAAGCTGGACGAACAAAAGAAAGCAATGGACGAACAAAAGAATTCTCTAGAACTCAAGATGGACAAACAAAAGAAAACAATGGGCAAACAAAAGAATTCTCTAGAACTTAAGATGGACGAACAAAAGAAAGCAATGGACGAACAAAAGAATTCTCTAGATGCTCTGGAAAGCAAACTTGGTGAGCAAAACAAGAACTTGGAATTCAAATTCGAAGCGATCGAAGAGAAAATCGAGAAGGTCGAGACGCAACTCGAAAAAGTCGAAACTAGATTCGATGAAAACTTTGAGAAACATGAAACTCAGTTCGGGAAGATAGAGACTCAGTTTGAAAAAATGGTTACGCAATTCGAGAGTTACGATATATGCGACGAGTGCATCTTCGACATCGGGATGCAAGTACTGAGGTATCGAAATGTGGAGATTCCGATGGTGTACGGAAACGAGAATTCCGTAACTCTCAGGACAGTCATCAGCAAAGACGAAGTTTTGCCGCCGTCTTCAGAGACAATCATTTGGACGAAGCTGGAAGGTGATCTTGGGAGCCACCGATTCTACATAGTAGAACCAGACCCAGATAAGCATTCTCAAAACTACATCGTGGGAAAGACGTTAGTCGAACCAAAGAACATCATGGTTCCAGTGAGAGTTTTGAGCGCGAGACCACACACTGTCAAACTAATGCAAGGGGTGGTGACTGGAAAATGCACGCCGATTACCGCCGTCGCAACAATATCTGAACGTGATGCTCCAAAACCTCTCCCATCACCTTGGACAGCGGAAACGAGAGAGACGATTCTCCAGTCCAGTGAGCTGAATCAAGAGCAGCGAACTATGGCAGAGAATCTTATCAATGAGTACGCTAATGTATTTGCCTCACAGGACGGAGAATACGGCCGAACACACCTGGTACAACATCGAATAGACACTGGGGATACTAGACCAATTCGTCAGCCTGCTAGGCGCCTTCCATTGGCAAAGTAGACAGAAGTTGCAGAGATGGTGTCGGCAATGGAGAAAGAAGGTCTGATTGAAAGTTCCAAAAGTCCGTGGGCATCACCGGTTGTACTGGTTAAGAAGAAAGATGGCAACACTCGGTTCTGCGTGGACTATCGGCAGCTCAATTACGTCACCAAGAAAGACAGCTATCCTCTGCCACGGATTGACGATACACTGGACACACTATCAATGGTTTTCCACCCTCGACTTGAAGAGTGGCTACTGGCAGGTACAGATCCATCCAGAAGACCAGGAGAAAACCGCCTTCACCGCAGGCTATGGCAATTCACGGTAAAGAAATTCGGGCAGTGCAATGCTCCGGCGACTTTCGAGCGCATGATGGAATGTGTCCATCAAGGGTTAACATGGAAAACCTGTTCGGTGTACTTGGATGATGTCATCGTCGTAGGAAAAACGTTTGCGCTATACCGAGACAATCTAAGGGATGTGTTTCAAAGGCTTCGAAGTGCCCACCTGAAGCTCAACCCCAAGAAGTGCGCCCAGTTTAGAGCAGAAGTCAAGTACTTGGGGTACATAATTTCAGCAAAATGAGTGAGAACTGATCCAGAGAAGGTCGAAGCGGTGAAAAACTGGCCAGTCCCCAAAGACAAACACCAACTAAGGAGCTTCCTGGGCCTAGCCACCTACTACAGACGGTTCGTGAAGGATTTTGCCGGGATCGCAAAGAGCCTGCACCAGTTGACGGAAAAGGGAAAACAATTCAAATGGTCAATTGAGTGCGAGAAGAGCTTCAAGGCACTTAAACAACGGCTATGCGATGCCCCCATACTAGCTTACCCCACTCCCGGGGAAACGTTCATTGTGGATGCAGATGCTAGTAATGTCGGATTAGGAGTAGTACTCTCCCAGGTGCATGATGGCCAAGAGAAGGTGGTTGCGTACTTCAGCAAGGTGCTCTCTAAGCCAGAAAGGAACTACTGCCTGACAAGGCGGGAACTTCTAGCTTTGATCTTGGCTACGAAGCATTTTCACAAATACCTGTATGGGAGGAAGTTCTTTCTTCGCACAGACCATGCAGCCTTAAAATGGCTATTACAGTTCAAAAGTCCTGAGGGTCAGGTCGCAAGATGGACCTTAAGGCTGCAAATCTATGACTACGAAATACAGCATCGTAAAGCAAAACTCCAGTCTAATGCGGATGCACTGTCCCGGCGACCATGCAGAACGGATTGTAAACACTATGCGCGTCAGGAAGCACGGGAGCTGGTTTCCATCCAAAGAATGAGAGCCGAACCTATCGCCGGCTGGAGCGTAGATTAGATCCGGAACGCTCAGAAGGAAGACCCGGATATCGAGCCGATTCTGGCCTGGAAGGAGAACATGGAGAAACCGGATCATCAGAACATCTCTCACAAAAGCCCGACCTTATAGGCATATTTTGCGTAGTGGGACTTCCTCCATGTCCAAGAAGGTGTGTTGGGAGTGAATAAGACGCTAGAAAAGGTACGAGAACGTTTTTATTGATTAAAAGCGAAGGAAGATGTCGAAGACTGGTGCAGAAAATGCGACGTGTAGAAAAAGAGTACGTGGCGGACCTTAGGGAAAGGCTTAGGGACACACACCAAAGGACCAGAAGCCCGATTAAGATGACGAGCGACCGCATGAAGACCAGGTATGATGCCAAGGCAACAACGTCAGGATTCTAGGAGGGAGATCTAGTGGGGCTGTATAATCCCCAGCGCCAAAAGGGGAAATCACCTAAGTTGCAGCAGAACTTTGATTGTCCATACAGAATAATAACCCGCATCAACGATGTTGTCTACCGCATCCAGCGAGGACCAAGGGCCAAAATGAAAGTGGTTCATGTGGACCGACTGAGTCGATACAATGGCCGAAATGAGGACGCACTTGTTCGGGACGAACGAGTCTAAGAGGGGGTAGTGTAACATAATATAGCATAATAACTACACTCCAAAAGTAGGCAACACATTCCGAAGTGTCTTTTCATTCGAGGTTCGTGTCCACGGTAAGAGACGGATTATGTCTAAGATGACGTCGCGGAATTAAGAGAGAATTATAACCACAAGAGATTATTGGCTGCAGCTGTCGTCTTGGAATTATTACATCAGAATTTTCTTGTTCCAGTGGTCGAAGAATTTGCTAGAAGTTTCTGGCTATCAGAAATGCGACTATATAAGGACAGATGGCGATCGAGGTAGGGCAGTTGGGTTTTGAGCCGCACAAAGAGATTGGAAAAGTGATAATAGGCGAAGTTGTAATTTTGTGATAAATTGAAAGTTGAGAGTTAACAAGAACAATTAATTAGTTTCGATTTGTGAATTAAGTAATTGAAATGAGATAAAGTGATTTGAGAAGAAAGAGACCTTGTAAGGAAGGAATTTGCGAGGAACAGTATAGTGTGAACGTGAATTGTTCTATAGACTAGGAAATAAAGAAATAATCTCACAGAATAACGTGTTATCTACTCGAGCCGTAGCTCGCATATGACAATAATAATAACATTACAATTTCCTTATTAGATCCTCATAATAATAATACAAGTAATACTAGTTTTTCCTGTTCTGATAATGATACCATGAATTGCTTTTTTGCAGGTTTATCAATTATTCACCAAAATATTCGTAGTTTACGTAAAAATTTTGATGTTTTTCTAGCTCATCTCGCATCCCTAGATCATTTACCAGATTTCATATTCGTCTCCGAAATATGGATCTATGAATTTGAAGTTTCTAACTTTTGTATTTAAATTCATACGTTACTAAGAGATACTACAAGATTTAAAAAATAGTTAGGAACATCCGATTGCCCGCAGGACAAGAGTTGGATGCACCATTCATTAAATTAGAAACAAAAATGATTTACTATTGATCCCCATCAATGCACAACGATTTGAAATTTAAGTGCAAGCAAAAAATTAAAGAATTACAATGATATGCAATTATTAATAATTAATTACAAACCAATTAACTCAAACAATGACATTCAACAACATATTTATTTCATCATGGTTACCCGAAAGGAGAACAAGTTTTACCTTACTTAAGAAAACTGTTTTGACTCTTTCGCATCTTAGACTTTTTGGCAGGCTATTAAATAAACGAGGTGCAGTAACTTTATAAGAGTGAGAAAAGTGCGATTTATTTATGCTAGGTACCAGTGGCGTGGCGTCCATACAAGCCGATTCCTTCCGGGTTTCCTTTTCAAATATCAAAAATTTTTATTTTGCCACTTGCCAACCATCACATTCAATTATTTGTTCATCAAACCATTTTTCATAACTTTATACACGCTCGAAGATGTAATGCTGCGACCACTTCGGTTGTTTATTCATTTTTACTCATACACAAACTCGCACACATAGGCGAGACAAGTATGAACTCCTCTAGCGAGAGAGCGTGCAATGAATTTTTTTTGAGAAGCCGTTCATTTTCCGGCTTATGCATTCATTTCTTCACAGTACGAACTTTCAACTCTATTCCTTTCTGGCATATAGTAGAAGTTTATTTGCGATTTCTTTGTCTAACATACATTCGCTTATGAGGAAAATAACCCTTGATTTCTCGGCTTTTGTGGATGAACATTGGTGGAGGAGAAAGGTTTTAGTTCGAGGGAGTTTTTTTTATTTTTATTATAGGCAACAAAATAAGCGGACGAAAATCGAGTTATTGGGTGATGTAGTGGTTCGAACGGCGTTTGAGGTTTGAGGTTATTGAAAATTTGGTTGCAAATTTTTGTGATTTTTGTGACTGCTAATTATTAGAAAATTTTAAAAATTTAGCAATTACATATTGGTAGTTAAGTTAGTGTTTTAAATTATTATAAAATAGTGAGTGAGCTAAGTGAATAGTTATTAGCTATATACCAAGTAAGTAATTATAAATCTACTCAAGAGGTGCCCCATTGAACATTCTTATTATTCTTAGACTAATTGTCTCTAGTTAATTTTTAGTGTTGTTTAACTGATTTTCTTCTAAAAGAAACTCACGAGTTCAATAACATTTCTTTTTTTGTAAAAAACAAAAATTTATAGAACTAGGTTGTCGAAACCATCAATGAAAATTGATTATACGCGAAAGGATGGGCATCAGAAACATTTTCATGAGTCTTTTTACAAAAAGAATCCATGGCTGACTGGCAGTTGCAGATTAAATAGAACGTTTTGTTTTCCTTGTCTTCTTTTTTCTAATTCTCCTAGTGTTTGGAGTCACACAGGTGTCTTTGATATAAACAATTTTATTAATTCTTCCAAAAAACATATTCAAACGGAAAGCTGCTTGCATTTGCATGAATTTGGCGAATATCGTATAGAGACTTCTTTAGGGAATTCTTACGAGGCTCATAATAGAAAAGTTGATCCCAAACGCGATTTAATGATGCATTTCATAGACACTGTAGTTCTTCTAGGAAAACAAGAGCTGGCATCCCGGGGTATCAGAGACTCGATGGCAATATCATTCGCGTATAGTGAACGTCTTATTCAATTGCAGAGAAGACATAGATCTTGTGAAATAAAAATTATAGCCGAATTTTTGTAGCAATTATAGATAATGTTACAAGTCAGATTAAGAATATTAAACAAATCAAAATATGAATATTTTTCTAATTCAATGCCGGATTACAAAATATCTTCTTTAATTACCCTATTTCATGGAATTTTTAATTTTACGACTCCAAAAAAAGGAAGTTTTATACACTACCCCTTCACTTAAAAAGCTTGAGGTTTTTCAACTTTATAAGTATTTTAATACGGAAATGCTTAGAGATACTTTTTCTCAAGCTCTAACATTGTGTGAAATCTTTTTAACCCTGCCTTTGACTGTGGCCTCTGTCAAAAGATTTTTGTCGACTTTAAAAAGAGTCCACACTTAAGAAATTCCCAAAAAGAAGAAAGACTCTCAGGCATGGCATTTTTATCTATCGAAAAGCACCTTTTTTAGCAGAATTCGTAAAAAAGAATCGTAGGATAGCTTTAGAGTACATATAAATAAATTTTTTAAATTTTTTACATTTAACAACGCTCCGAGTTATCAATAACTTATATAGATTATTCTGCCCAGAACGGCTTCTTTCGAAGCCACTTTTTTTATGTGATGAGCTCATTGTCTACGTAAATTCCAATGACTTAAAGTATAACAAAGGTGGCTTGGATTGCATATCTTAAGTCTGTGTTTCTAATAAGCACCAAAATGGTAAGTCGTGAATAAAACATTTTACTTCAACTTTTTTCGGCTTCCCTCTCTTGAAATTTCACCCGACGCCACTGCTAGATACAGTTATTAGATTCCTATTGTTGATGCGTAAATTATAAGATACATATAGTCGTGCAGTTGTGCATCCCGAACTTTCAAAAAATATTTTTAATACTTTATAAAAATATAAGTGCTTTAGTGGAAGAATATTTAAGTTTTTGAATAAATCAAAGCTGCAAGTTCTACGACTAACTCTACAAAGAATCCTAATTGCATGTTTTTGCTTGATAAGCAAAGGTTCAATTTTATTGTTATGAGTACCACCCCAATATGATAGACCATACTGCAGTCTAGATTTAAATGCATAAACTAACTTTAAAATTGGTTGACTACAGTAAAGACTGAGATGGTAGATTTGCTTTACAACCTTGTTAAGGTATTCCTTAAGGTCAGAAGAGTGTTCTTTCCAGGTCAACCTATAATCTAACATAATACCTAGGTACTTGAATCGTTCAACTCGTTCAATTCCAAAGCAACTATCTGCGCACTTCAAGTTGTCGTTGTAAGTTGTGCTATTATCAATATCATGAACATAAACATTATTTAGCCGATATCTAAGACAGTTGGGTGAATGATAATAGAGTACAGCATCTTCACAGATTGTGCCCATGATATTGAAAACCATTAATTTCGTCTTGTCACTTATAACAAATCTAAGCAAATAAAACCATTTCCGCAGTATCTCTAAATCATAATTCACATCAGTAAATAAAAGGAAATTATTTGTTGAAGAATATGTAAGTGCAGTATCATCAGCAAAGGCTGTTACTTTGCCCTTAAAGGGTTGGCTAAAAAGCGAGTTTACAAAAATTAAGAAGAAGATAAGGCCCAAAACGGAACCTTGTATAACACCTATGTTTATACACCTTTCTATACTTAAAATATTCTAACATCATCTAAAAGTCTGCAACAATAATGTAGAATAATAACTACGCTCCTCCAGCCCATTCCAAACTGTACTTTCATTCGAGGTTCGTGTCTGCAATAGCTGACAACGCCACGGATAAAGAGAGAATTATAACTGGAAGAAATGATTGTCATCTTGGAATTATTACATCAGAATTTTCTGTTCCAGTGGTCGAAGAATTTGCTAGAAGTTTCTGGCTATCAGATGTAAGGACAGATGGCGATCGAAAGGGGGCAGTTGGTTTAGAACCGTGGCGAAGAGATTGGAAAAGTGATAGTGGGCGAAGTTGTAAGTTTGTGATAAATTGAAAGTTGAGAGTGAACAAGAAAAAGTAATTAGTTTGGATTTGTGAATTAAGTAATTGAAAGGAGATAAAGCGATTTGGGAGGAAAGAGACCTTGTAAGAAAAGAATTGCGAAGAATAGTATAGTGTGAACCTGAATTGTTCTATAGACTAGAAAATAAAGAAATAAATTTCACAGAATATCGTTTTATCTACTCGAGCCGCAGCTCGCATATTACATTGGTGTCAGAAGTGGGATAAAACTTATTCTGTGAATAACTATTTCGGTGGTGTGAAATTGCACAAGAAAAAAAAAAAAAAAACCATTTCTGTGTTGAGTTAATTAGTTGCGCAAAATGGGTCGCAAATTGGGAAAACTAACTATAATTCAACTAAAGGCAGAACTCAGTAAGCGGAACATCGACACAACTGCGGGAAAAGATGCCCTACTGATTCGTCTGGAAGAAGCAGTAACGCAGGAAGGTGAAAATCCGCACGACGTAGAGTTTGACGTGGAAGAGGAACCAGCAAGTACAGCAGCCGACCCGGGTATAACAAGTCTGCTCCTGCAACTTAAGTTAGTCATGGACGAACAAAAGAAAGCAATAGAAGACCAAAAGAAGTCTCTGGAACTTAAGCTCGATGACCAAAAGAAAGCAATAGACGACCAAAGGAACTCTCTAGAACTTAAGCTTGAGGAACAAAAGAACTCTCTAGAACAAAGAAAGCAATGGACGAACAGAAGAAAGCAATGGACGAACAAAAGAATTCTCTAGATGCTCTGGAAAGCAAACTTGATGAGCAAAACAAGAAGTTGGTCAAACATCATGGCCAATTTATAAGAGGCAATTCGAAGCGGCCGCAATGACCAATAGCTGGGACGATGAAGAGAAGTCTATTGCACTCACTCTTGCACTGATGGGTCCAGCTGCAGAGCTCTTGCAGATCATCCCGGAAGATAAACAGCAGAACTACGACTCTCTGGTTCAGGCTATCGAGATGCGGTTTGGGGATGAACACATGCAGCAGGTGTACAGGGTTCAGCTGCGTAGTCGAGTCCAGAAAAGGGGGGAAACGCTCCAACAGTTGCAAGCGGATATAGAGCGACTAGCCCATCTTTCATACCCTAAAGCCGGTGAGGAGCTTATCAACGAAATGGCGGTGGAAGCTTTTATTCAGGCCATAGAGGACAGACAACTGCAAATGGCTGTAAGGATGGCCGAAAGCGAACACTCCCCGAGGCATTGGCATTCGCTTTGTCAATGAAGGCTGCGGACCAAGCATACCAGGGAATACACCGTGTCAGGGAAATGCCCGTCGTGGAATGCTCATGCCAGAGAACAGCCGTCATGGATGAAGCCAGAGCTCCCGGAAGTCAAATCCGTTGCTGGAATTGGAACCAAACCGGACACCTACAACGGCAGTGCAGAAGTGCCCCTAGACGAGGAAATTGTCCACATTGCACCAGTAGGAGAAGCAGAGATGAAGCATCTGGCTGTCAGTCAGACTTACCAAAACCAGCAGTCGGGAAATGCGTAAGGACCAACTTCGCGGGGCAGAAGTTGGTTACTGGAATCAAGGCCCCCAGGACCACCATTCAAGTTTCGCAAACCAAATGGGGTAACAAGAGCCTGACAGTGGAGGCACTAATCAACAAGAAGAAGTGCGTAGCCACCATCGACACAGGCGCCACTGCCTCCATTGTAAGAAGAGATATCGTCAGAAGCGCTGCACAACACCAACAGCTACTGCCTGAAGACTGCAACAGGGGAAATGGCGAAGGTGTTTGGAGAACTTCGTCTTACGATTACTCTGGCGGGACTGACGTTCTCCCATGCGTTTCTGGTGGCAGATATATGCGACGAGTGCATCATCGGAATAGACTTCATGAAAGCAAATGAATTAATCCTGGACATCGGGATGCAAGTACTGAGGTATCGAAATGTGGAGATTCCGATGGTGTACGGAAACGAGAATGCCGTAACTCATCAGCAAAGACGAAGTTTCGCCGCCGTCTTCAGAGACAATCATTTGGACGAAGCTGGAAGGTGATCTTGGGAGCCACCGATTCTACATAGTAGAACCAGACCCAGAGAAGAATTCTCAAGACTACATCGTGGAAAAGACGTTAGTCGAACCAAAGAACACCATGGTTCCAGTGAGAGTTTTGAACGCAAGACCACACACTGTCAAACTACGGCGAGGGGAGGTGACTGGAAAATGCACGCCGATTACCGCCGTCGCAACAATATCTGAACGTGATGCTTCAAAACCTCTCCCATCACCTTGGACAGCGGAAACGAGAGAGACGATTCTCCAGTCCAGTGAGCTGCATCAGGAGCAGCGAACTATGGCAGAGAATCTTATCAATGAGTACGCTGATGTATTTGCCTCACAGGACGGAGAATACGGCCGAACACACCTGGTACAACATCGAATAGACACTGGTGATACTAGACCAATTCGTCAGCCTGCTAGGCGCCTTCCATTGGCAAAGCAGACAGAAGTTGCAGAGATGGTGTCGGCAATGGAGAAAGAAGGTCTGATTGAAAGTTCCAAAAGTCCGTGGGCATCACCGGTTGTACTGGTTAAGAAGAAAGATGCCAGCACGCGGTTCTGGGTGGACTATCGGCAGCTCAATAACGTCACCAAGAAAGACAGCTATCCTCTGCCACGGATTGACGACACGCTGGACACACTATCAGGAGCCCAATGGTTTTCCACCCTCGACTTGAAGAGTGGCTACTGGCAGGTACAGATCCATCCAGAAGACCGGGAGAAAACCGCCTTTACCGAAGGAAATGGGCTATGGCAATTCACGGTAATGCCATTCGGGCTGTGCAATGCTCCGGCGACTTTCGAGCGATTGATGGAATGTGTCCTGCAAGGGTTAATATGGAATACTATACTACGATACTAGCTTACCCCACTCCCGGGGAAACGTTCATTGTGGATACAGATGCTAGTAATGTCGGGGTAGGAGTCGTACTCTTCCAGGTGCATGAGGGATAAGAGAAGTTGGTTGCGTACTTCAGCAAGGTGCTCTCTAAGCCAGAAAGGAACTACTGCGTGACAAGGCGGGAACTTCTGGCTACGAAGCATTTTCACAAATACCTCTATTGGAGGAAGTTCGTTCTTCGCACAGACCATGCAGCCTTAAAATGGCTATTACAGTTCAAGAGTCTTGAGGGTCAGGTCGCAAGATGGATCGAAAGGCTGCAAATCTACGACTACGAAATACAGCATCGTAAAGGAAAACTCCACTCTGATGCGGATGCACTGTCCCGGAGACCATGCAGAACGGATTGTAAACATTGTGCGCGTCAGGAAGAACGGGAGCTGGTTTCCATCCAAAGAATGAGAGCCGAACCTATCGCCGGCTGGAGCGTAGATGAGATCCGGAATGCTCAGAAGGAAGACCCGGATATCGAGCCGATTCTGGCCTGGAAGGAGAACATGGAGAAACCGGATCATCAGAACATCTCTCACAGAAGCCCGACCTTAAAGGCATATTTTGCGCAGTGGGACTCCCTCCATGTCCAAGAAGTTCTGAGAAGAAAATGGGAATCCTCCGACGGAAAGTCGTTTGTAATTCAGCTTGTCGTGCCGCGGACGAGGGTCAAGGAGGTGTTACAGGAAATGCATGGCGGGGCGTCCGGAGGAGTGAATAAGACGCTAGAAAAGGTACGAGAACGTTTTTATTATTTAAAATCGAAGGAGGATATCGAAGACTGGTGCAGAAAATGCGACTTGTGTGCAGCTAGCAAGGTTCCTAGAATCAAAACTCGAGGTAAGATGCACCAATACAACGTGGGAGCACCTTTCGAACGAATCGCCATTGACATCGCAGGGCCCTTTCCGGAAACCGACAATGGTAATCGGTATATACTCGTAGTAATGGACTACTTCAGTAAGTGGCCGGAAGCGTTTCCGATCCCTAACCAGGAAGCCAGAACCGTGGCGGAGCAGATCGTCTACAATTGGCTGAGCAGATTCGGTGTGCCCTTGGAATTGCATTCTGACCAAGGGCGGAACTTCGAGTCAAGAATCTTCCAAGAGATGTGTCAACTACTCGGAATCAAAAAGACCAGGACAACCCCGCTTCGTCCACAGTCGGACGGTATGGTGGAGCGTTTCAATAGGACTTTGGACGAACATCTCTCGAAGGTCGGAGGTGACTACCAACGGGATTGGGACCGGCAGATTCCTTTGTTTTTGATGGCGTATAGAAGTGCCGTGCATAGCACTACTCGAAATACGCCGTTCGAAATCTTGTTTGGTGGAATAGCTCGTTTACCCAGTGAGGTGAAATTTGGATCTCCTACCAATGAGCCCAGAAATGAAGAAGAGTACGTGGCGGACCTTAGGGAAAGGCTTAGGGACATACACCAAAGGACCAGAAGCCCGATTAAGATAACGAGCGACCGCATGAAGACCAGGTATGATGCCAAGGCAACAACGTCAGGATTCTAGGAGGGAGATCTAGTGGGGCTGTATAATCCCCATCGCCAAAAGGCTAAATCACCTAAGTTGCAGCAGAACTGGGAGGGTCCCAAAATGAAAGTGGTTCATGTGGACCGACTGAGTCGATACAATGGCCGAAGTGAGGACGCACTTGTTCGGGGCGAACAAGTCTAAGAGGGGGGCAGTGTAACATCATCTAAAAGTATGCAACAATAATGTAGAATAATAACTACGCTCCTCCAGCCCATTCCAAACTGTACTTCCATTCGAGGTTCGTGTCTGCAATAGCTGACAATGCCACGGATAAAGAGAGAAATATAACTGGAAGAAATGATTGTCATCTTGGAATTATTACATCAGAATTTTCTGTTCCAGTGGTCGAAGAATTTTCTAGAAGTTTCTGGCTATCAGAAACCTGAATTGTTCTATAGACTAGAAAATAAAGAAATAAATTTCACAGAATATCGTTTCATCTACTCGAGCCGTAGCTCGCATATTACAATGTACTGAATTTTAACCTTTTGTTTTCTGTTCTTTAAGTAAGACGCAAACCAATCATGGACTATACCTCTGAAACCAGCTTTAAACAACTTATCAAGTAGGAAAACATGATCCACCATATCAAAAGCCTTTGTTATATCAATGAACGGAGCAGCAGGTACCTCCGAATCATTCAAGCTATTACAAATTTCACCACAAACTTTTAAAACCGCACCCTCAGTGGATCTACCACTAATAAAACCATATTGGTAAACGCTGAAAAAGTTTGATTTATTTAAAAAGCTAATCATTCCGGACTTCAGGCCTCTCTCAAAAACTTTTGAAAAAACTGAAAGGAGGGATATGGGACGATAATTGTTCAAACACGTAGTTGCACCTTCTTTATGTACTGGAATAACTACTGCAAGCTTTAGAGATTCAGGAGGAAAACTTCCTTTTACTAAGCTGAGATTGAAAATATAACTTAATAAATCAGAAATATAAAACGACATGTCTTTTAGAGTTCGAGGATTTTAAGGACATTATAATTTTATGTATTTCCAATGGAGTAAAATTTTCAGAGAAAAAGCTGTTGGGGAGAAAAGGATCCTCAATAAATGAGTTATCACTAATTCGGTTTACAGGTGTAAAACCAATCAAATTTTGACTAATGCTTGAGAAATAATCATTAAATAAATTAGCAACTTTAAGGGACTCAGATACAATCGTGCCATCAGTTTTAATAACGATATTGTAACATCATCTAAAAATATGCAACAATAATGTAGAATAATAACTACGCTCCTCCAGCCCATTCCAAACTGTACTTCCATTCGAGGTTCGTGTCTGCAATAGCTGACAACGCCACGGATAAAGAGAGAATTATAACTGGAAGAAATGATTGTCATCTTGGAATTATTACATCAGAATTTTCTGTTCCAGTGGTCGAAGAATTTGCTAGAAGTTTCTGGCTATCAGAAACTACTGCTATATAAGGACAGATGGCGATCGAAAGGGGGCAGTTGTTTTAAAACCGTGGCGAAGAGATTAGAAAAGTGATAATGTGCGAAGTTGTAATTTTGTGATAAATTGAAAGTTGAGAGTTAACAAGAAGAAGTAATTAGTTTGGATTTGTGAATTAAGTAATTGAAAGGAGATAAAGTGATTTGAGAGGAAAGAGACCTTGTAAGAAAAGAATTTGCGAAGAATAGTATAGTGTGAACTTGAATTGTTCTATAGACTAGAAAATAAAAAAATAAATTTCACAGAATATCGTTTTATCTACTCGAGCCGTAGCTCGCATATTACAATATTTGCCTTTGTTTTAGTCTTATTTAAAATTTCATTGACAACTTCCCATTCCTTTTTCGAGTTCCCTAAATTTTCAGAGAGTTTATTTTTGAAATAAGTATCCCGACAGAGAGTAATATCAGTTTTGAGTTCATTACAAAGTTTTTCAAATGATCTTTTAAGCCTTGTGTTACTTGGATGTTTTTTAACACAGACAAAAAGCTTTTTCTTTTTAATTATTTTTCTTAGAAGTGATAAATTCATCCACGATTTTAGACATGTTAGGTGTTTATCGCTTGTACTTAAAAGTTGACTGTTGTTCGAAATTAATAATTGAAGTTTGCTCAGAAATAGATCGAAAGCAACTGATGGATCCTCAGCACTATAAACATCATCCCAAAACTCAAACGTTAAAGCAGATTTTAGTGCAGGGAAATTGATTTTTCGATTTTTTTTCGAATAATACTGTTTTGATTTGGAAACAAAAGAGTCGAATTGAAGGCTTGTTAAACTGTGATCAGTTATTTTAAGATCAAATACATTTGCTTTATAATTCAAACTATTATTTCTATGTAACTTTAAAAAAAAATGGTCCAAACACGAATGTCCTCTGGTTGGTTTGTTTACTAAAGAGGTAAAACCAAGGGAGGATAAAACAGTAAGAAAAATATCACCATCAGATGAATTGGACAAAATATCAATATTAAAATCACCTAAAAGGACTTGGTTCTTGCATTTTTGATTTTCCAAAACAACAGAAAACTCATCCACAAAAGCCTTTACCGTGCACAAATGCAATCTGTAAACAGCAATAATACAGAATCGGGCACCAGTTACATCACAATTTACAACAATTAAATCAGCAGTTTTAAGTTTATGATAAATAATTTCACACATCATATCACTCCTGTAAAATACTCCCACCTCACCAGATGCATAAGAATTATTACAACATCCTGTAAAAGTAAAATCAGGAATCTTAAAGTTATCGGCTTCAAAATCAAAAATCCATATTTCGGAAAGAAATATGAGATTAGGTAAATGGTCCAAAGATGCGAGATGAGCCAAGAAAATGTCAAAATTTTTTCTTATGCTGCGAATGTTTTAATGAATTATGGAAAAACAAGAAAATGACTCTACATTAGGATGGTCAATACATAGACATTTTAAGTCTATCAAAATCAAAAATCATATTTAGAAAAGTCCTCATAGCTATTAATTTTTATCACCCTGTCACCTTCCTTCCTTCTGGGTAGTACTGAAGAGTTTCTTATCCAGACGTATTTGCATTTATTGGTTTGTTTCAGCTGTTAGCCTTTAGCAGAAGAGATCGTGTATATGCAGTAAGACTATCGTTGATAAATATTTTGCCTTTGTTTTTATGATGCTCACCAAATATATTAGCAAACAATTTAACTTTATTCACCCACAACGTATTCATTATTCGCTCTTTACATTCGAGAGAACTAAACTTGACGCATACGATGTTTGATACAGCATCATTATTTATAGAGACATTGTTTTTACTCTTTATACATAGTTTTAACGTAACATGATTCAATGTCATTTCGCTCTATTACCTCACCCACACCGTTGGTTATTAGTTGGATAACTTTCTCACGTGCATTGCCATAATTCAAGTCTGGGATACCAACGATATCAACTGCACACTGTTTTTCTCTTTGATCTAATGCATTTAATTTCGACTCCAAAACATTAACCGTGGCGGTAAGAGTGATATTACGATCTTCAAGAGATCGGATCTTAGTGAGCGCATCACTGTTAAGATTCTGGAGTTTAATAATTTCGGTGTAAAGCATACCCAGCATTATTATTTGATGAGTGGCAACAACTTCTGCTGCTGTTGTTAGATTGTTTATCTCAGTAGAATCATTTGAGGAGACGCCGGTGACATTAGCGAGTGCCAAATGATAGGGCAGTATAGTAAAAAAGAGGCGCAGAAACAGAACTAGGTGTTGTTGAGGTGTTGGATTCAGTAGACCTCATAGCTGAATCAAGAGTACTAGTCGAAGAGAGGTTTGGCCTGGATGGAGATGGTATTTCCAAAATAGATCTTCTTCGTTGACCAAGACAAGACTCACATTTGTGACCCTGTTTATTCTTTTCGAGAAATTCAACGTCTCTTTTCTCAAGCTTCGCGCACTTAACGTGTGAATATTCATTGCACATCTTACACTTTATTTTAAGTTCATGTCTGTCAACTTTATAATTGCACAGTGGGCACTTCAATGTTGAATTAATTTTTTGCTTTTCTTTTAAAATTACAAACAAACTTATTATATAAATATATATATTTTTTATATTATTTAATAAACAAGATTTAAATTAATAGAAATAAAACTTGGGAGTAATTCTCAAACGACGTGACCCCATCAACACTGTTGCCAATGTTTCAACAAAAATAACAAAAGGTTAAAAAGACTAAAACAGTGGATGAATTTATCACTACTTAAGAAAATTAATTTAAAGAACAAACTTCGTGTTAAAGTAAAGAAGCATCCTCACAACATTAGGCTTAAAAGATGTTATGATATACTTTGCAATAAACATAAAAAGAATGGGAAGTTGTTAACGAAATCTTAAATAGAAAGAAGCCTAAAGCTGATATTTCTATAAAAAATGGTAGCACTGTAGTTAATGACCCTTCAAAAGTGGCAAATTTATTTAATGATTATTTTTCCAACATAACTCATAACATCAATAACACTCCTCTTTCGAGGTCATGTCAATGTACAGATAATATTATTCTAGATTCCTTTAACACCGAAAGCTTTTTCTTCGATAATTTTTCCTCATTGGAGATTCATAAAATTATAATGTCTCTCAAAACTTCTAATTCATCACCCAATGATATGATTTCCAATAAAATTTTAAAAAATATTTCGTACTATGTTTCTGATGTCTTGAGTTATATTTTTAATCTTAGTATAGAAAAAGGAGTTTTTCCAGATGCACTCAAGTTAGCAATTGTTATTCCGTTGTACAAAAAAGGAGAAACTACGAGTCTCAACAATTACCGTCCTATTTCTATTTTACCAGTTTTTTCTAAAGTTTTTGAAAAAGGTATGAAATCAAGAATGTTATCCTTTTTGGACAAAAGTAAATTTTTTAGTGATTTCCCATTTGGATTCAAAAAAGAAGATAGACAGAAGAAGCTGTTTTGAGACTGTGTGGCGAACTTTATAATAGCTTCAGAAACTGTATAAGGCAGGTTTTCGAGGGTTTGTTTATGATTGGCTTGCATCTTATCTCAGATACCGCAAGAAAAAAGTTAAGATTCAGGATAATATGAGTTCGGAAAAATGTATAAACATAGGTGTTCCTCAAGGTTCCGTTTTGGCCCCGATCCTATTCTTAATTTTAGTGAATTCACTTTTCGTACAACGTTTTAAAGGCAAAATAACAGCCTTTACTGATGACACAGCTTTATCCTACTCTGAAAAAAACTATTTCAATTTGTGTATTTCTGTCAATTATGACTTAGAAAATTTGCGCAAATGGTTTTTTTTACATAAACTAATTATAAGTGAAAAAAAACAAAATTCATGATATTCAACATTTTGGGTTCTGTCTGTGAAGATATGGTGTTGACTTATTATTCACCTAGTTGTCCTAAATATAATTTAAATGTTTGTCCACATCAATTTTGTAAGACCACTTATAACGCAAATACAAAGTGTTCTGTTGGTTGCTTTAATATTGAACGTGTTGACAGCTTTAAATGCAGGTTAAGCTGGAAAGACCATACTTCAAATTTGACATCATACTTAAATAACGTTTTGAGACAGTCCTATCACCTGAGCCTTTATTGTAGTCAGCATGTTTTAAAATTAGTCTATAATAGTTTATTTAAATCTAAACTGCAATATGGGCTGACCTGCTGGTGAGGTACTCACTTCAATAAAATTGAACCTTTGCTTACTAAGCAAAAGCATGCGATTCGTATTTGTAGAGTTGGCCGCAGAACTCATAGCTTTGAGTTATTTAAAAACCTTAAAATTCTTCCACTTAAACATTTATATTTTTATAAAGTTTTGAAAACATATTTTTTGAAAATTCCGGGTATTCTGCCTCAAGACTGTATGGTTCCCATAATTTACGTGTAAATAACCAGAATTTAATAAATGTACCCAACATAAAAAAATCACACTTTTCACTCTTCTATAAGGTCACTGCGCCTCGATTATTCAATAGTTTACCTGTAGGTCTGAGATGCTAGAGACGTAAATCAGTTTTCTTAAAAAACTTAAAATCCTTACTTTTTTCTTTCAATCATGATGGAATAGATATTGTACATTATTAAATGTAATAGTTTGATCTGTTGAATTATTTGTTTTTTGAATTGCATTAACCACACAATTGTAACAATTAGAAGTTTCATTTGTTTTTTTTTTCTTTTTTAATTCATATTGACCCCCATCAATATTTACTTAAACATAATTCAAAATCTAATGGTACATTCGTCTTTTGTCTTTTGGCAATTGAATGTTCCTAACTGTTTCATTGAGATTTAATGCACTTTTTTAAAATAGTTATTTTTCTTTATATAGTAATAATAAAAAGAATGTTAGCCTTAAGTTCTTCATGAAACAAAGTTTTAAATAAAAAAAAAAAAAAAAATTCCAGTCATCGCAATATCGCTGAATCTTAACGAAGTCACGTTGAAAGAGCAGTGCAATGACCTCAATGTTTGGTCCTGATCTGTACGCGATCAAGTCGTCTGCGTACACTATGGCATGGTGAAGTGATCCTATGAGATCGCTTGTGTAAATGTTGAAGAGGATCGGCGAATTAACCGCACCTTGTTGCAGACCGTTTTTAATTAGAAATGTTCCAGCAGACTTCTGCTTTGCCATTTTTGACAATGAACTCTCTACGGGTGAGCATGTTATAAAGTATGTACAGCAGTGGTTTGCTTATGCCCAGCCTGCTCAGCTTGTAGAAAAGTCCCTCTACTCATACGGTATCGAAGGCCTTCTCCAAGTCAATCAGGCAGGCACCCGTGGACTGTTTCTTGCTTTTGTTCCATTGGATATCCGATACCAGTTTAGACGAGGCATGTATTGTATCATGCCCCTCCTTAAAACGGAATTGGTTGTCCGGAATTATATTATTGTTCTCAGTCCACTTAAGCAGGGCACTATTGACAACTTTCTCGAATACCTTGCTGATCTTCGGAAGTAGACTTATTGACCGGAGATTTGCCGGATTGGAGGTGTCCTTACCCCTTTTGGGGGTGGGTTGTATCACTGCTGTTGTATCACTGCTTCTCCCTTTTGGCCCTTGCTGTGGTGAACGGCTTGACCCGTACGAATTGGAGCTCGTCGCACTCCTTTTCTTTAAGCAGCTCTCCGCATCGGTAGACGGTTCTATTCCCCTCAGCAGCATGTTTTGCAGCTTTTCCCCTCCAGGGTGAAGGAGAAGAATTCCGTCGCCGAGTCCCTCAAAAGATTTTTAATTTTCTTGTACCGTTCCATTGTATTGCAGTGGATAGCATGTCAATCTGCATTTAATCGCTTAATGAAAATATTATTAATTATGGCCGACTTACATAGCTCAATGGAATCCTTGCGCTCCATCTTATAGGTGTTAATTTGTGGCACGCTTGGCTTTGTAGTCTTTGTTGTTGTTGTTGTTGTTGTTGTCGTTGTCGTTGTCGTTGTCGTTGTTGTTGTTGTTATTGTTATTGTTATTGTTATTGTTGTTGCTGTTGCTGTTGCTGTTGCTGTTGCTGTTGCTGTTGCTGTTGTTGTTGTTGTTGTTGTTGTTGTTGTTGTTGTTGTTGTTGTTGTTGTTGTTGTTGTTGTTGTTGTTGCTGTTGCTGTTGCTGTTGCTGTTGCTGTTGCTGTTGCTGTTGCTGTTGTTGTTGTTGTTGTTGTTGTTGTTGTTGTTGTTGTTGCTGTTGCTGTTGCTGTTGCTGTTGCTGTTGCTGTTGCTGTTGCTGTTGCTGTTGCTGTTGCTGTTGCTGTTGCTGTTGCTGTTGCTGTTGCTGTTGCTGTTGCTGTTGCTGTTGCTGTTGCTGTTGCTGTTGCTGTTGCTGTTGCTGTTGCTGTTGCTGTTGCTGTTGCTGTTGCTGTTGCTGTTGCTGTTGCTGTTGCTGTTGCTGTTGCTGTTGCTGTTGCTGTTGCTGTTGCTGTTGCTGTTGCTGTTGCTGTTGCTGTTGCTGTTGCTGTTGCTGTTGCTGTTGCTGTTGCTGTTGCTGTTGCTGTTGCTGTTGCTGTTGCTGTTGCTGTTGCTGTTGCTGTTGCTGTTGCTGTTGCTGTTGCTGTTGCTGTTGCTGTTGCTGTTGCTGTTGCTGTTGCTGTTGCTGTTGCTGTTGCTGTTGCTGTTGCTGTTGCTGTTGCTGTTGCTGTTGCTGTTGCTGTTGCTGTTGCTGTTGCTGTTGCTGTTGCTGTTGCTGTTGCTGTTGCTGTTGCTGTTGCTGTTGCTGTTGCTGTTGCTGTTGCTGTTGCTGTTGCTGTTGCTGTTGCTGTTGCTGTTGCTGTTGCTGTTGCTGTTGCTGTTGCTGTTGCTGTTGCTGTTGCTGTTGCTGTTGCTGTTGCTGTTGCTGTTGCTGTTGCTGTTGCTGTTGCTGTTGCTGTTGCTGTTGCTGTTGCTGTTGCTGTTGCTGTTGCTGTTGCTGTTGCTGTTGCTGTTGCTGTTGCTGTTGCTGTTGCTGTTGTTGCTGTTGCTGTTGCTGTTGCTGTTGCTGTTGCTGTTGCTGTTGCTGTTGCTGTTGCTGTTGCTGTTGCTGTTGCTGTTGCTGTTGCTGTTGCTGTTGCTGTTGCTGTTGCTGTTGCTGTTGCTGTTGCTGTTGCTGTTGCTGTTGCTGTTGCTGTTGCTGTTGCTGTTGCTGTTGCTGTTGCTGTTGCTGTTGCTGTTGCTGTTGCTGTTGCTGTTGCTGTTGCTGTTGCTGTTGCTGTTGCTGTTGCTGTTGCTGTTGCTGTTGCTGTTGCTGTTGCTGTTGCTGTTGCTGTTGCTGTTGCTGTTGCTGTTGCTGTTGCTGTTGCTGTTGCTGTTGCTGTTGCTGTTGCTGTTGCTGTTGCTGTTGCTGTTGCTGTTGCTGTTGCTGTTGCTGTTGCTGTTGCTGTTGCTGTTGCTGTTGCTGTTGCTGTTGCTGTTGCTGTTGCTGTTGCTGTTGCTGTTGCTGTTGCTGTTGCTGTTGCTGTTGCTGTTGCTGTTGCTGTTGCTGTTGCTGTTGCTGTTGCTGTTGCTGTTGCTGTTGCTGTTGCTGTTGCTGTTGCTGTTGCTGTTGCTGTTGCTGTTGCTGTTGCTGTTGCTGTTGCTGTTGCTGTTGCTGTTGCTGTTGCTGTTGCTGTTGCTGTTGTTGTTGTTGTTGTTGTTGTTGTTGTTGTTGTTGTTGTTGTTGTTGTTGTTGTTGTTGTTGTTGTTGTTGTTGTTGTTGTTGTTGTTGTTGTTGTTGTTGTTGTTGTTGTTGTTGTTGTTGTTGTTGTTGTTGTTGTTGTTGTTGTTGTTGTTGTTGTTGTTGTTGTTGTTGTTGTTGTTGTTGTTGTTGTTGTTGTTGTTGTTGTTGTTGTTGTTGTTGTTGTTGTTGTTGTTGTTGTTGTTGTTGTTGTTGTTGTTGTTGTTGTTGTTGTTGTTGTTGTTGTTGTTGTTGTTGTTGTTGTTGTTGTTGTTGTTGTTGTTGTTGTTGTTGTTGTTGTTGTTGTTGTTGTTGTTGTTGTTGTTGTTGTTGTTGTTGTTGTTGTTGTTGTTGTTGTTGTTGTTGTTGTTGTTGTTGTTGTTGTTGTTGTTGTTGTTGTTGTTGTTGTTGTTGTTGTTGTTGTTGTTGTTGTTGTTGTTGTTGTTGTTGTTGTTGTTGTTGTTGTTGTTGTTGTTGTTGTTGTTGTTGTTGTTGTTGTTGTTGTTGTTGTTGTTGTTGTTGTTGTTGTTGTTGTTGTTGTTGTTGTTGTTGTTGTTGTTGTTGTTGTTGTTGTCGTTGTTGTCGTTGTTGTCGTTGTTGTCGTTGTTGTTGTTGTTGTTGTTGTTGTTGTTGTTGTTGTTGTTGTTGTTGTTGTTGTTGTTGTTGTTGTTGTTGTTGTTGTTGTTGTTGTTGTTGTTGTTGTTGTTGTTGTTGTTGTTGTTGTTGTTGTTGTTGTTGTTGTTGTTGTTGTTGTTGTTGTTGTTGTTGTTGTTGTTGTTGTTGTTGTTGTTGTTGTTGTTGTTGTTGTTGTTGTTGTTGTTGTTGTTGTTGTTGTTGTTGTTGTTGTTGTTGTTGTTGTTGTTGTTGTTGTTGTTGTTGTTGTTGTTGTTGTTGTTGTTGTTGTTGTTGTTGTTGTTGTTGTTGTTGTTGTTGTTGTTGTTGTTGTTGTTGTTGTTGTTGTTGTTGTTGTTGTTGTTGTTGTTGTTGTTGTTGTTGTTGTTGTTGTTGTTGTTGTTGTTGTTGTTGTTGTTGTTGTTGTTGTTGTTGTTGTTGTTGTTGTTGTTGTTGTTGTTGTTGTTGTTGTTGTTGTTGTTGTTGTTGTTGTTGTTGTTGTTGTTGTTGTTGTTGTTGTTGTTGTTGTTGTTGTTGTTGTTGTTGTTGTTGTTGTTGTTGTTGTTGTTGTTGTTGTTGTTGTTGTTGTTGTTGTTGTTGTTGTTGTTGTTGTTGTTGTTGTTTTTGTTGTTTTTGCTGTTGTTGTTGTTGTTGTTGTTGTTTTTGCTGTTGTTGTTGTTGTTGTTGTTGTTGTTGTTGTTGTTGTTGTTTTTGCTGTTGTTGTTGTTGTTGTTGTTGTTGTTGTTGTTGTTGTTGTTGTTGTTGTTGTTGTTGTTGTTGTTGTTGTTGTTGTTGTTGTTGTTGTTGTTGTTGTTGTTGTTGTTGTTGTTGTTGTTGTTGTTGTTGTTGTTGTTGTTGTTGTTGTTGTTGTTGTTGTTGTTGTTGTTGTTGTTGTTGTTGTTGTTGTTGTTGTTGTTGTTGTTGTTGTTGTTGTTGTTGTTGTTGTTGTTGTTGTTGTTGTTGTTGTTGTTGTTGTTGTTGTTGTTGTTGTTGTTGTTGTTGTTGTTGTTGTTGTTGTTGTTGTTGTTGTTGTTGTTGTTGTTGTTGTTGTTGTTGTTGTTGTTGTTGTTGTTGTTGTTGTTGTTGTTGTTGTTGTTGTTGTTGTTGTTGTTGTTGTTGTTGTTGTTGTTGTTGTTGTTGTTGTTGTTGTTGTTGTTGTTGTTGTTGTTGTTGTTGTTGTTGTTGTTGTTGTTGTTGTTGTTGTTGTTGTTGTTGTTGTTGTTGTTGTTGTTGTTGTTGTTGTTGTTGTTGTTGTTGTTGTTGTTGTTGTTGTTGTTGTTGTTGTTGTTGTTGTTGTTGTTGTTGTTGTTGTTGTTGTTGTTGTTGTTGTTGTTGTTGTTGTTGTTGTTGTTGTTGTTGTTGTTGTTGTGTTGTTGGTGTTGTTGGTGTTGTTGGTGTTGTTGGTGTTGTTGGTGTTGTTGGTGTTGTTGGTGTTGTTGGTGTTGTTGGTGTTGTTGGTGTTGTTGGTGTTGTTGGTGTTGTTGGTGTTGTTGGTGTTGTTGGTGTTGTTGGTGTTGTTGGTGTTGTTGGTGTTGTTGGTGTTGTTGGTGTTGTTGGTGTTGTTGGTGTTGTTGGTGTTGTTGGTGTTGTTGGTGTTGTTGGTGTTGTTGGTGTTGTTGGTGTTGTTGGTGTTGTTGGTGTTGTTGGTGTTGTTGGTGTTGTTGGTGTTGTTGGTGTTGTTGGTGTTGTTGGTGTTGTTGGTGTTGTTGGTGTTGTTGGTGTTGTTGGTGTTGTTGGTGTTGTTGGTGTTGTTGATAGCACGTACTCGTGCTTTCAGCTGCCTGATGCTGCTGTTCAGAATCTCTACATCATCTTCGTCTTCTGACTCAGAATTAGCAAGAACTGAGAAGATGTTGCTATCCCCCATATAGTGGCCTTCCCCACCGACGGAGACGTATGCGTATTGGTCATCGTCATCTGACTTTTGCCGCTTTTTTTCTGCAGCTGCTGTTGCTGTACTATTCGCCCCTTCCATCACTCCGTCCGGCAGCTGTTCAGATGAAGCTGTCATGGAGGGGCGCTTTACCACTTTGGGAATCGGTTTTGTCTTCCTTCTCGTGTTCCCTGTACCATCGGCGGCTACCGTTGCTAGGTGGTCTGTACCTATATTAACTGTCTTCTCGGCTGATGACATCGTTTCATCCGCTGGCCCCGCGCGGACCACTCGTTTTCCATCGCCTGATTATTGTTAGTACTTTGTTATTATTATTATAATTTTTTTTTTTTAAGTTAAAAAAAAAGTCGACAAATTGGATTGGGAATTGAACCCGGGGTGCTGGGTTACCAGTCCACTACCATTTTTTTTTTTTTTTCATTTTTAATGCATTTTTTTATTGGGTAATTCATTATAACTTACATGCTAGACAAAACGCTTAAAACTAGCTTAACTAACATAACTATTCTTATTCTAACTTACTGGCCCTATGCGGGCGCTCTAAGCTAAACCTAACACTTAAAACTATGTCTTTCGACGTAACGAACATGAAACTTGTTTATTTATTCATTCTTTTAAAATTTAGACTAAGAAAATTGGTCAAAAACTTAGTGTCTGAACATTTTTTTTTATTCTTATAAATAAAACTTATAAACTACCTTAAAATAAATCTTAAAAACTATCTTATTCTAAATTAGCCTATCTTATTCTACCTTACGTATTCTATACGTAAATTTTTTTTGTTTTTTTTTTTTTTTTTTAAATATTTTTTTTTTTTTTTTTTGTCGAGTGCTGTTTTTTTATAATTTTTTTTTATGTTTTTTGAGCTTTTTTTGTATTTTTTTCATCCAAGTGCTGTGGATTTTTTTTTTTTTTTTTTTCTTTTTTTTTTTTTTTTATTCACTACCTACATCTACCGAAACCTAAAAATAACTACCTAAACCTAAACTATGTAAGTCGGCCATGGGCAAGAACAGCCAACTTTTAGCATCAAATAGACTACCCTGGATTAGGAGGAAACGACGAAGGAGTTTCCTCTCTTTCGGCAAGCCACCAGAAATGACCGTACTGACGTTATACGTCCTCAATATCGCGACACGATACCGCCCTACTAAACCGGAGACGCTCCACACTGCCGTGTGCAACGTCTCTGTCGTAGTTGAGTCGCCTATCCACAACTGTCCGAGCAACGTGGAAGATTAGCGGCACCGCCAATCTGTCCTGGATCAGACCTTTCTCATCAAAATAGAGGAACGCCTCTGGGGGAACAAAGCCGTTAAGGCGCACTCTCTCATGATACTCGTAATTGGGGTAATAAGCCCCGGAGATCAGGTTGTTCGTCGAGCTCATTGCTCTTGCAATGTGCCTTCGAATCAGCTTGATAATGAAATTATCCACTCTAATTAGGTTAG
The DNA here is from genome assembly GCA_963082735.1 of Pocota personata. Lineage (NCBI taxonomy): Eukaryota > Metazoa > Arthropoda > Insecta > Diptera > Syrphidae > Pocota > Pocota personata. The sequence continues at coordinate 95,984,758 of OY720431.1, read as the reverse complement.
CCCTGTTGTATAGGACCTCATTGGGATAGAATTTTATGTACTGGGACTCTGGTGTTCTGTACAAATGAAGGCAAGCCCGAAGGCAAGCCCTCTCAAACACCCGAATCTTTTCCAACAAGCTTGCTCCCACGTTGAACCACACGGGGCATCCATATACGAGCATGGGCCTAATGAGGGCCATGTAGCAGATTACCTTTACCCTTGCATTGAGTTGCTTGCTATAAAAAAGTCTCTTTGTAAGGGCAAAAGCACCTTTGGCTCTGGCCAGAGCAGCATCTATATGTTTGTTAAAATATAGATATTGGTCTAACCAGAGCCCCAGGTATCTGACTACATTTCGACTCACAAGTGGCTGTCCGTGCGGTCCAAAGATTGAGAACTTTCGCCAATTCTTTCTGGTATCCCTAGAGGCCCCAGACAACGGCGTCCTAAAAAGAATGGTTTCCGATTTCTGGAAGTTGATCTTCAACTTCCAGTCATCGCAATATCGCTGAATCTTATCGAAGTCACGTTGCAAGAGAATTGCAATGACCTCGATTTTTGGTCCTGATCTGTACGCGATCAAGTCGTCTGCGTACGCTATGGCATGGTGAAGGGATCCTATGAGATCGCTCGTGTAAATGTTGAAAAGGATCGGTGAATTAACCGCACCTTGTTGCAGGCCGTTTTTAATTAGAAATGTTCCAGCAGAAGTCACATTGCCATTTTTGACGATGAACTGTCTACTGGTGAGCATGTTATGAAGTATGTACAGCAGTGGTTTGCTTATGCCCAGCCTGCTCAGCTTGTAGAAGAGTCCCTCTAACCATACGGTGTCGAAGGCCTTCTCCAAGTCAATCAGGCAGGCACCCGTGCATTGGTTCTTGCTTTTGTTCCATTGGATATCCGATACCAGTTTAGACGCGGCATGTATTGTATCATGCCCCGCCTTAAAACCGAATTGGTTATCCGGAATTATATTACTGTTCTCAGTCCACTTAAGCAGGGCTCTATTGATCACTTTCTCGAATACCTTGCTGATGTTCGGAAGGAGACTTATCGACCGGAGATTTGCCGGATTGGAAGTGTCCTTACCCCCTTACCCGTTTGGGGATGGGTTGTATCACTGCTGTTTTCCAATGCGCTGGATAATGTGCATTATTCAGTGCATTGTTAAACAGAGTGGTGTAAATGTCCACCGCTTCTAGAGGGAGATGTCGAAGCACAATGTTCGACACTCCATCGATTCCTACAGATTTCTTCCTCCTCAATGAGTCGAAGATCGCTTGGAGCTCCACCTTCGATATGTACGGGGGATGTACCCTTTCATCGGCGATGACATTATTTGCCATGTTATCGTCATTGAACTCGGTAAAACCTATGTTCTCGGATCGCCAGTGCTCTATATCATTTCGAAGGTAGAAGTTGTGCACAAGGACGCGATTTTCCAGGTCGTGGTTCGGGCAAATGGTATCATTCACCTTGTACACTTCCTGGAAAGTCGCTCCTATAGCCTCTACCTTCTCCTGCGGATCTTCGATCACAAAGAAGTTGTCATCCTCTACTGCGTTATCTGGATCTATACCTGCTGTTATAAGTATTCGTCCATTGTTCGTCGTTCGGGGGATCTTAAGACAAGGAAGGTCGTTTTGATTATTCCTCCGAAATATTTTATTTATTTGCGGGAACATACTCGGGTTGTTGGATTTTACAGCCCGAATTTTGTTGTTCCAATGCAAATTTACAGAAAGTCTGTAATTTTCTCTAATTAATTTCTGGAGGTTTTTAATCAACGACTTCAGCGTCCTAACCTCCGAGTTTTGTCTGTCAGTAAACTGTCTGTACAAGGTTTTTAGTCTCGAAAGCAGTCTACTTTTGTGTTGGTGTAGTGCGTCAATTGTTGCATTGCGGAATATGTCTGGGAATCGTTATTACGGCACTGAGTCCGCAATGGTCACTGTCATACACAAAAGTGTGCAGGCAGTTTATAGTTTGTCGGTCCATGTCGGTCAGTTGTAACCGTACGTCGAATAGCATAAGATCCAGATAGGAGCCGCTTCTAGGAAACGACGGACTATCTGTTGCTTTCAAATCGAGTTTATACTCGACACTGTGCCGACCCCACCAATTGAATAGTAGGTTCCCTCTAGGATTTGGTGTGTTATTTCTCCAATCTCTATGTTTGGCATTGAGATCTCCGGCCATGATGAAATAATTCTCCTCCGACTCCAGCCTTAGGAATCGAAAAAGTGTCTCGAGCTCTGAAATAAATAAAGTAGATTGAGTAGCTTCAGGTGCATAGAGTGCGACCAAGTACATCCTCTTTCCACTACGGAGAGGGATGCACACGATACACGCTTCCAGCTCCTGGAACCTTCGCACTTTACCGCTGTACATTACTTTAAATTGTAATTGTTTGCGTATTAAGGTCGCAACACCTCCTCCTTGTGTAGAGTTGGGTCGGTCTCTTCTGACAATACTGTATTTATTGTGCCCCAATTTGTGCTTCTGGGATAGCTTTGTTTCGCTAACCATAAGCACATCAGGGGTTTGGTCTTCAAGCAACTTAAACAATGCGGCTCTTCGCTCGATCCTAATCAGTGAATTCACATTCACCGCAAGGATCTTCAAGGATTGCTCCTCCATGTTCGTACCCATTACGACTGAAGATGCGTTAAGCCCGGCAGAAGTGCGTAGATCTGGTTCACCCGCTTCGCCTGCTCCTGTACCTGACGTTGAAGCTGCTCCATCTGCCCTTGGATAGAGAGCAAGATGGCCAGCATGTCAGTTTGAGCCTCCGGTGCTCTAGACGCTGGGGCCTGAGAAGCAACCTTCGGTCTTTTCTGTTCCGCGTTTCCCCGACCTGCCGCCATTTGGGCGTAGGTCACTTGGGGAGTCACGGATGGTGTTTGAATTGGAGCAGGTGGACGTTTCACTACAACCTTCTCCTGACGAACCAGATTTACTTTCTTAATATACTGGAACTTAGGACAACCCCGATAGTTTGCGGTGTGTCCCGAGTTCCTGCATAAAGCACACGAGAGCTGGCTCTTATCTGCAACTCCATCCTTACCCAGAGTGCATTCCTCTGCTTTGTGGTTCTTTCCACACTTGACACATCAAGGCTGCATTTCGCAGTTCGACGCGGCGTGACCGAACCTTTGGCAGCGAACACATTGTAAAATGTTTTCGCTCCTTCTTAATTTTTCCCAGGCGACAACCTGGTAGTCTAGGACTTTAATACTCCTTAGACCATCCAGCTTGCTATTGGGTGAAAGCTGAACTAGGAAGAACGGCAGTTTCCGCTTCTCCCTTTTTGCCTTAGCTGTGGTGAATGGCTTGACCCCTACGAATTGGAGCTCGCTGCACTCTTTCTCTTTAAGCAGCGCAAGGAGCGTCTCCGGATCAGTGGACGGGTCTATCCCCCTCAGCAGCATTGTTTGCCGCTTTTCCCCCTTCGGGGTGAAGGAGAAGAACTCCGTCGTCGTGTCCCTAAGTAACTGCTTAATTTTTTTATAATCTTCCACTGTATTACAGTGGATAGCATGCCTATTTTCATTTAATCTTTTAATGGAAAAATTATTTCCTATGGCCGACTTACATAGTTCGATGGTATCCTTCAACTCCACCTTGTAGGTATTTATTGGCGGTACCCTCGCTTTTGTCGTCTTCTTCGGTTGCTGTTGGTTCTGCTGCGGTTGTTGTTGCTGTTGTTTCTGCTGTTGCTGCTGTTTCTGCTGCTGTTGTTTCTGCTGCTGCTGCTGTTTCTGCTGCTGTTGTTTCTGCTGCTGCTGCTGCTGCTGCTGCTGCGGTTGTAGTTGAAATTCTTGCAGCGTTTTCTGCTGCTGTAGTAGTTGCTGCTGTTTCTTCAGCTGTTGTTGTTGCTGCTGCTTCGGCTGCAGCATTTGCGGCTGTATTACTGGTTGCCGCTGGTTTTCTGGCGGCACCTGCTGTAGTAGTTGTTGTTGTTGAGCGCGCTGTAGCTCTAGCTGCCGCTCCCTCTCTCGCCTGGCCATTTGTTTGGCCTTTATGGCACGCACCCTCTGTTCGAGCTGCCTGATGCTGCTTGTCAGACTCTCGACTTCTTCTTCTTCATCATCCGATTCGGAGGACGCTAGAGCTCCGAAGCTATTGTTCTTCTCTCCAACGTAGTGGCCTTCCCCACCGTCGGAGATGTACGCTAATTCGACAGAGTCATCCGACCTCTGTCGCTTTTTTTCTGCTGCTACTGTTGTTGTTGTGCTCGGCGCCCCTTCACTCACTCCACCAGGCAGCTGTACAGCAGAAGCTGATGTGGAGGGACGCTTTACAAGGTTGGGAGAAGGTTTTAACTTCCTTCTCCTTTTCCCCTTACTTGCGGTTGCCACTGTTGCTGAGTGGCCTGCCTGCACTGCATCGGATGATGCTGTCACCCCACCAGCTGGTCCCGCTAATGGGAGCGCAGACCGCTCACTCTCCATCGCCTGATATCTGTTTTTGTTTATTTGGTTTTCACTTATTATTATTAAATGAAAAAAAAGTCAATTTAACACTTCCCAGTCCGGGATTGAACCGAGGTCCCTGGGTTGACGGTTCACCACCACTACCTCCAGGCTAACTCGCCACTTGAATAACCACTGTCTAATTCTGCACTTCAAATCAACCCGATTTTAAATGAGAAGCCGAAACACGTGTACACACTCTGAAAGTCTGTGAACGACTGACCAGTCCACTACCACTTGTATTAGGCTAACTCGCCACTTGATTAACAAATTCTAATAGTCAACTAGAAATTATTCTGAATTTTAATAAAAAGCCGAAACACGTCTGCACTCTGCGAAAGTTTGTGAACGATTGGAATGAAAGATTTCTTCACTCGTTTGGATTTTGAACCATCGATGAGGATGAGGGAGGAAGATTAAAGCACTGAAATGAGGAAACACCCTGAATGTGAGCGCAACATGTGGGATAATTTATTTATGTATTTATTATTTGTGTGGAATGTATAATATTTAATATCAAATGTGAATATGAAATATATAAAACTTTTAATTTGTTTTCTTTTCTTGTGAGAGGCACAGGAAACACACATTAAAAAAAACGCCCTTAGAGTGAGAGGCGCGTGGCACTCACTTCAATGTAGTTCCCAAATTTTTTTTTTTGCTTTTTGTATCTCTATGAATTTGTTTTAATTAAATTATTTTTTGTATGTAATTCAATACATTCATTAATATATGTTATATAAATGCATACAGAGGATTAGGCCTCGTGGGGAATTCTCTTTAAAAAAAACCATTGACGCTCTTACCTCAAAAGATGGGTGATGTGGAAAAATGGAGGCGTGAAATGTGTATGAAAATGATAGAGTTTGAAACTCTCATATACATCTATTAGATGGAGCTGAATGATACCATTGAGCTATGTAAGTCGGCAATACGTAATAATTTTTTCATTAAGCGATTAAATGTAGATAGACATACTACCCACTGCAATACAGTGGAACAGTACAAACAAATTAAAAATCTGTTGAAGGACTCGACGACGAAGTTCTTCTCCTTCGCCCCGAAGGGGGAAAGTTGCAATCAATGCTGATGAGGGGAGTAGAACCGTCTACCGATCCGGAGATGCTCATCAAACCGCTTAAGGAGAAGGAGTGCGACGACCTCCAATTCGTAGGGGCCAAGCCATTCACCACAGCAAGGGCCAAAAGGTAGAAGCGGAAACTACCGTTCTTCCTGGTTCAGCTCTCACACAACAGCAAACTGGTCTAAGGAGTATAAAAGTCGTAGACTACCAGATTGTCGTATGAGAGAAACTAAAAAGGAGCGAAAACGTTATACGATGTGTTCGCTGCCAAAGGTTCGGTCACGCCGGGTCGAACTGCGAGATGCAGCCTCGATGTGTTAAGTATGGAAAGAACCAGAAAGCAGAAGAATGCACTCTGGGCTAGGACGGAGTGGCAGATAAAAGTCAGGTCTCGTGTGCTTTATGTGGGAACTGGGGACACACCGCAAATTATCGGGGTTGTCCTAAGTTCCAATATATTAGGAAAGTAAATATGGCTCGAAAGCAGAAGGTCGTAGTGAAACGTCCACCTGCCCCCATTCAAACAAAAGCCGTGTCTCCCCATGTGATCATCTCCCAAATGGTGGCAGGCCGGGGAGGTGCCGAACAAAAAATCCGAAGGTTGCTTCTCAGGCTCCTGCGCCTAGAGCACCAGAGGCTGAAACTGATCTACTGGCTATCTTGCTCTATATTCAAGGGTAGATGGGTCAGCTTCCACGTCAGGTACAGAAGCAGACGAAGCGGGTAAACCAGATCTACGCACATCTTACGGGCCTGACGCACCTCCAGTCATAATGGGTACAAGCATGGAGGAGCAATCCTTGAAGATCCTTGCGGTTAATATGAATTCACTGATTAGGATCGAGTGAAGAGCCGTATTGTTTAAGTTGCTTGAAGACCAATCCCCTGATGTGCTTATGGTTAGCGAAGCAAAGCTATCCCAGAAGCCCATAATTGGGGCACAATAAATACAATATAGTCAGAAGAGACCGACCCAACACCACACAAGGAGGAGGTGTTGTGATCTTTATTGAAAAACAGCTGCAATTTAAGGTGGTGTACAGCGGTGAAGTACGAAGGTTCCAGGTGCTGGAAACGTGTAACACAATCCGTCACTTTCCAAGTGACCTACGCCCAAATGGCGACAGGCTAAGGAAATACGGAACAGAAAAGACCGAAAGTTGCTTCACAGGTAACAGCGCCTAGAGCACAGGAGGCTCAATCTGACTTGCTGGCCATCTTGTTCTCTACCCAAAGGGCAGATGGGTCAGCTTCACCATCAGGTACAGGAGCAGGCGAAGCGGGTGAACCAGATCTACGCACTTCTGCAGGGATTAACGCACCTCCAGTCGTAATGGGTACGAACATGGAGGAGCAATCCTTGAAGATCCTTCCGGTGAATGTGAATTCACTGATTGTTTCCGATTCGACGACGCGTAAAATAACGTACCAAAAGGAAAAAAAAAGGAATCTGCGAATGAGTACCAAAAAAGTTCAATAAATTTCCCACTAAACACTTGTTATCTGCAAAACGTTATAATAATTTATTTTTTCAAGGATGTATGACCTTCATACAAAATTAACAATTAAAGAAACAAAAGAAAATAGATATCACCATCTGCTCTCGACTGCGTCCAAAATCTATGTGGCCGAGACCATCAACGATTAACCATCAGCAGCCAGAATGCACCCATGCATCCACCCACGCACACAAGCTCAAGCGAGTCATGCAAGCACTCTGTGCATTGAGATTGATTTGTGTGCGGATCGTACGATCGATGCTGGTGCACATGGATTGGATGAATATGGTCTTGCAGATGAAACATCCGATTGAATGCATGAGTGGCGTGATACATGAGTACAGTGAGTAACAGGTTATCGGAACAATTTAACAGTGATTAACAAACAAAGTCAAACAAAGAAATTAAATAACAAAGATAAACAAACAATAGTATTAAACATCCCGGCCCCCCTGGAACAAGTTTCAGGACAATGGGAGAGCCGCAAGTTTTGTTATTGGACGAACAAATGATCCTCGGTGTGTTCTTACAGTTGCAACTCTTACGTTGTTGTCTCGGCCTGAATGAACTGCTTCTACTTTTCCCAGAAGCCACTTTGCAGGTGGAAGGTTTGGTTCCTTGATTATTACCAAATCTCCAATTTTCAGGTTCCGCGTTTGTTTTTGCCACTTGGTACGTTGTTGCAGCGTTGTAATGTATTTTGCATGCCATCGTTTCCAGAATCCTTGAAACATGCTTTGTAGGTATTTCCAGTGGGACAAGCGATTTTGTGTCACATCCAAGTAGCTCGGCTCCGGAACAGCTGTGTATGTTTCACCTATAAGAAAATGAGCAGGTGTTAGTGGGTTCAAATCTTCATCAGACAATGCACAAATAGGTCGGGAATTCAAAATAGCTTCGATCTGGCTTAAAACCGTATATAGCTCCTCGAATGTAAGCACTGTGGCTCCAACACCCTCCGTAAGTGGAGTTTTACCGACTTAACTCCAGCCTCCCACAACCCACCAAAGTGTGGCGCAGAAGGTGGTATGAAATGCCATGCAATGCCATCCATTGCAAGCGCAGCAGCAATATCGTCATTGCGAGTTCGTGACAGAACGAGTTTCTGCATCTCATTAAGACAGCGACGAGCTCCTTGGAAATTTGATCCATTGTCGCTATATATATTGCAACATTTTCCACGGCGAGATATGAAACGTCGAAAGGCTGCTAAAAACGCATCAGTTGTTGGGTCACTTACCAACTCCAGATGGATTGCCTTGGTGCTCATACACACAAAGAGTGCAAAATAAGCCTTTGACAATCTTGGTTTGCGACCACGGGAGAGTTTAATTGTAAATAGCCCAGCATAGTCGCATCCGGTGTTCGAAAATGGTCGACTTTGCTGTACTCGCTGGGGCGGTAAGTCACCCATAAGCTGAGCACTAGTGAGTTTCCGCTGCAAAAAACATGGTTTACATCTATGCACGATCTTTCGAATGAGATTGCGGCTTCCCATAATCCAATACCGTTGGCGAACTATAGCGAAAGTTTCGGAGACACCTGGATGAAGATTGGTAGTATGTATGTCCTCGACTATAAGAGAAGAAAAATGGTTACTGGGAAGTAGTATAGGGTGTTTCAAAGTGAAGGAGACATTCGCATGTTTAATACGTCCCCCGACACGTAAAAGACCATCCTTGTCTATAAACGCTGAATATTTGAGGAGTTTAGATTTGAGTGGAAGAACACGATTTTTAACAAGATGATTTATTTCACTCCCGAAGGCTTCTTGTTGAATGTATTTTAGTATACGGAGATTAGCTGATTGAATTTCGTCAAACCTAAGGCCGTGCGAGATTTTAACAAGATTAGTAGGACGACAGTTTGACGCGAACCGAATACAATAAGCGAGAATCCTTATCAAGCGCCTCCATGATGAACTCTTCTCGACGAGGTTTGTAAGGACATTCGTACCGACCGATGATAGAAACACTTGCTTTGGTGGCTGCCTTTCTTCCTCAGAAACCCTTGCTGTATCTGGGTGTGGCACGGAGAACTTTGATGCTGGCCAAAGGTTTTGTGGTAAAGACAGGAAAGAAGGACCGCTCCACCAAAGATGATGATCACTTAAGCGTGAAGGCAATACACCACGAGATGCACAATCTGCAGGATTAGATTCTGAAGCGATATGATACCATGCATATCGTGGAATCTTCTCAAGGATAGCAGCTGTACGATTTGCTACGAAGGTGGTCCAGCGACGAGGAGGAGACGACAGCCAGTAAAGCACGATTTGTGAGTCACACCACGCAAACACTCTAGAGCTATTTGGGATAGAAGATTTAATCATTCCTATTAGACGAGAAAGAAGTAGAGCTCCGCAAAGCTCCAGTCGTGGAATGGATATTGGTTTAAGAGGTGCTACCTTTGTCTTAGCTGCAATTAAAACGATTTTATATTGATTTTTCGCGATTTTACAACGAGCGTAGACTACAGCGGCGTATGCTAACGAGGAAGCGTCACAAAAACCATGAAATTCAACTTCATCTAGCGAAGCAAATATGTTTCGTGGAACCCGTATCTGTTCAAAGCACTCGAGTTCGCGTTGATAGCCTTTCCACCGGTCAGCCAAATGCGATGGTAATGGATCATCCCAGGTGAGTCCGGATGACCACAGCTCCTGAAATAAGATTTTGAATAAAATGACGGATGGGGCTAGAATTCCTAAAGGGTCGAAGATACGGGAAATTTCAGACAGCAATGTCCGTCTAGTTGGTGAGGTGCATAGTGGAGAATTAGACATTCTAAACGAAAATTCGTCAGTTGTTGGGCTCCAGTGCATTCCAAGTACCTTTATCAACCCACGAAATGTCGCAGTCAGCCTTCGATAAACGCGCGAGTAGGGGCCAACAATTAGAATTCCATTTGCGTAGCTCGAGTTTAGCGTTTGATAGTAAGGAAACCAATTCTGACTGCAAACTAATAAGGTCTTCCGGTGAATCTGCTCCCGTCATAATGTCATCTACATATACATCGTTCACCAGGACACGCGCTGCAGTTGGGTACTGTTGTTGGTAGTCAATTGCGATTTGTTTTAAAACACGAACTGATAGAAATGGAGCCGATGCCGTCCCATAAGTTACGGTGCGTAGACGGAAGTGCCCAATCTCGTCAGAGGGATTTTCACGCCAAACGATGCGCTGAAAATCTGTATGTTGATCATCGACCCATATCTGGTGAAACATCTTTACCACATCCGCTGTAAACACGTACTTATGCTGTCGAAACCGCAAACTTACTCCAACTAAATCTCTTTGAATAGGGGGACCGATAAGTAACCTGCTGTTGAGTGAATCTCCACACGAATCCCTAGCCGAGCCATCAAAGACTACGCGCAATTTCGTTGTCGAGCTGTCCGGCTTCAAAACTGCATGATGCGGAAGATAAAAATGCTGTCCTTGGCTGGTTTCTATTTCAGTTGAAGGGATGCGGACCATGTGACCAAGCTGAAGATATTCCTGCATAAACATCGAGTACCTATTATGCAAGTCTGTGTCTCTTTGGAAACGATGCTCCATTGAGTTCAAGCGACTAACAGCTGACCTTAGTGAATTGCCAAAGACGGGTGAAGGAGTATTAAAGGGCAACTGAACGACATATCTACCATTGGATGATCGCGAGAATGTACGTCGAAAATGTTGTTCAGCCTCATCGTCACTGAAATGTTCATCTTTAGGTGGTGTTACTTCTTCCAGCTCCCAAAAACGCTGTAGCAACACATCGACATCAAGTTTAGAATGGAGTGATGAAATGGATACATGAGTGGATTGTTTAGTATTTAACAACTCCCCTGTTATCACCCAGCCAAATGATGTATTCTGGGCTACTGGTATCCCATCCGGACCTTGAACTTGATCCCCCTTGAGGATACACCACAATTTATCAGCGCCAAGAAGAACATCAATCGGACTAGGAACATTAAACGAAGGGTCTGCTAGCTCCAAATTACGAAGATGCGACCAATTGGAGGGATTGAACGGCTGCGAAGGCAGGTTGGATGTTAACTTGCTTAGAACAAAGGCATCAACAAATATATAATTTTGTGTATGGCGAGAACACAGCTTCATCGAAACGCAACCTCTGGTATAACCTGCTTCAGTGGATGACACTCCCAGAATTGGAATTCTAGCATGCTTACGAGGAATTCCTAATCTTTGAGCAAACGATTCAACAATAAACGATACCTGAGACCCCGAATCTATTAACACCCTACAGTTTAGCCAATTGCCTTGGTTATCCTGAACCTTAGCCAATATTGTGGGTAAAATGGTTTGTTTACAAAAGCCAATATCGATCGAGTGGTTATTAACAATTGGAGGAACAGGCGAGGATGGCGACGGATTTGGTAGATGTTGATTAGATCTCAGTGCGGAGAACTGAAGACGCGACGACGACGATGGTTTGTCGTCTGCTTCCGTTGGATGGACCAGTGAGTGGTGGCGCGATTTACATGACCGGCAACGGAACAATGAACGACATTTGGTTGCAGGGTGACCTACCCGAAGACAATTAAAACACAAAGAGTTCGTTTTCACAAAACAACGACGCGATTCAGTATCTAGCGCGATAAATTTAGGACACTGGGGTAAGATGTGGTTATCGCTGCACTTGGGGCATAATGGAGTTGATTGTGGCGATTCGGCGAAATGAGATCGAATCTGTCCTTGCGATTTCGTACGCGATACGCTAAGACGAGAAATAGATTGACAGGCTTCTAGAGAGTCACACCTTGATTCCAAAAAAGTTAAAAGTTCATCGATCGTATGATCGTCTCGCGAACCGACGTGCTCAGCCCAAGCCTGCCTAGTATCAGCATCGAGTTTGTTGAGCAACAAGTAAATCAACCACGGATCGCGATTATTGGAACCAAGCGCATTAAGTCCACGAATGACCTCGTCGGCGCCATCTGATATTTTTCGCAAAGTTTGAACGTTAACACTGCTCATGGATGGAAGTGACAGAAAAGATTGAATAAACGATTGCACTATTAGATTTACCCGATCGTAACGTTTCTCCAGTCTCTCCCAAGCTTCGAGATAGTTAGCCTCAGAGATTGGAATATGCCTGACTAAATTTGCCGCGTCACCCCGAAGATACGATTTCAAATATTTAAACTTTTGGCTCGATGTAAGAGCTTTCTTATTGTCTACCGAACCCAGAAAGATGTCGCGAAATGACGGCCAATCTTTATAATCGCCCGAAAAGGATGGCACTTCTAACTTTGGCAACTGAATACCGGAACTGTCTTTCGATGTGGTTTTTATATGGTCTAACAACGTCGATTGCTGAAGCGCAAGTTGCTCCACCATCGGATTGTCACACGTAACAGGCTGTGATTTACGAATATGCTGCCTTAGGCTCGCATGTGCCTTAAAAAAGAGCTTTTCGTAATCACCAAACTCTGATTCTAAATCTTTGAACTGATCATCCTTGGCGGTTTGTAAGAGTTCATCGTGTATTTTTTGAAAATCCGACCACGCTTCGTCTATCTTACTTAGTCGAATCTCTAGCATCTCTAGAGGAGTATCTTTCGTGATAGTATCAACAAAAGATACTGCACGCGTCAAACGACCTTTAGCGTTTCCGAGTTTCAATTTCAACGAACTCATTATCTATAAGTCCACCAACCGAGTACCCGACACTTTCTAAATGTATATTTAATAATTTTAAAGCGAGAGTGGATTTGATTCTATTAAAATCCGACCACGAAGGACCACTAATGTTTCCGATTCGACGACGCGTAAAATAACGTACCAAAAGGAAAAAAAAAGGAATCTGCGAATGAGTACCAAAAAAGTTCAATAAATTTCCCACTAAACACTTGTTATCTGCAAAACGTTATAATAATTTATTTTTTCAAGGATGTATGACCTTCATACAAAATTAACAATTAAAGAAACAAAAGAAAATAGATATCACCATCTGCTCTCGACTGCGTCCAAAATCTAAGTGGCCGAGACCATCAACGATTAACCATCAGCAGCCAGAATGCACCCATGCATCCACCCACGCACACAAGCTCAAGCGAGTCATGCAAGCACTCTGTGCATTGAGATTGATTTGTGTGCGGATCGTACGATCGATGCTGGTGCGCATGGATTGGATGAATATGGTCTTGCAGATGAAACATCCGATTGAATGCATGAGTGGCGTGATACATGAGTACAGTGAGTAACAGGTTATCGGAACAATTTAACAGTGATTAACAAACAAAGTCAAACAAAGAAATTAAATAACAAAGATAAACAAACAATAGTATTAAACACTGATTAGGATCGAGCGTGCGTATGGTTAGCTAAACAAAGCTATCCCAGAAGCACAAATTGGGGCACAATAAATACAATATTGTCAGAAAACACCCACCCAACTCCACGTAAGGAGGTGTTGCAATCTTCATTAAAAAACAACTGCAATTTAAGGTAGTGTACAGCGGTGAAGTGCGAAGGTTCCAAGTGATGGAAGCGTGTATCATGTGCATCCCTCTGAATAGTGGAAAGTACATTATAGTACTCTATGCACCTGATGCTACTCAATCTACATTATTTATTCCAGAGCCCGAGACACTTTTTTGATGCCTAAGGCTGGAGTCGGAGGAGAATTATGTCCTCATAGCCACTGATCTAAACGCCAAATATAAATATTTGGGAAATAACACACCTAATCCTCGAGGGAACCTACTATTCAATTGGTGGGGTCGGCACAGTGTCGAGTATAAACTCGATTTGAAAGCTACTGATAGTCCTTCGTTTCCTAGAAGCGGCTCCTATCTGGATCTTATCCTGTTCGACGTACGGTTATAACTGACTGACACGGACTGACAAACTTAAAACTGCCTGCACACATATGTGTATGATAGTGACCATTGCGGACTCACTGCTATAATAACGATTTCCAACGAAATTGTGGAGCTGGAGGAGTTTGTCCAAACATACTATTACAATTATAGGATGCGTTGAACTCGCTTCTTCAGAACTTTGATAAGAGCTCTCCAATCGAACTCGCTCTACCCACCGTCCAATAGCAATCTGTCAAACGAGGAAATTGTCTGGTACCTAAAACAAATGGACGAGTCAATTAAACGAGCTATGGACAGTACGATACCTCGGTATCAACGTACTGACAAAGCAGACATATTCCGCAACGCAACAACTGATGCACTACACAAACACAAAAGTAGACTGCTGTCGAGACTGAAAACCTTGTACAGAAAGTTTACTGACAGGCAAAACTCGGAGGTTAGGACGCCGAAATCGTTGACTAAAAACCACCAGAAATTAATCAGGGAAAATTAAAAACTTTCTGTAAATTTGCATTGGAAAAACAAAATTCGAGCTGTAAAAGCGAACAACCCGAGTATGTTTCCGCAAATAAATAGAATATTTCGGAGGAACAATCAAAACAATTTTCCATGTCTTAAGATCCCCCGAACGACAAACAATGGGCAAATACTGATAAGGGCGGATATATATTCAGATAACGCAGTAGAGGATGACAACTTCTTTGTGATCGAAGATTCACAGGAGAAGGTAGAAGCTATAGGAGCGACTTTCCAGAAAGTGTACAAGGTGAATGATACCATTTGCCCGAATCATGACTTGGAAAATCGCATCCTTGTGCACAACTTCTACCTTCGAATTGATATAGAGCACTGGCGATCTGAGAACATACTTTAATATGCGAGCTACAGGTCGAGTAGATAAAACGATATTCTGTGAAATTATTTCTTTATTTTCTAGTCTATAGAACAATTCAAGTTCACACTGTACTATTCTTCGCAAACTCCCTTCTTACAAGGTCTCTTTCTTCTCAAATCACTTTATCTCCTTTCAATTACTTAATTCACAAATCCAAACTAATTACTTCTTCTTGTTAACTCTCAACTTTCATTTTATCACAAAACCACAACTTCGGCCATTATCACTTTTCCAATCTCTTCGCCACGGTTCTAAACCAACTGCCCCCTTTCTAACGCCATCTGTCCTTATATAGCAGCATTTCTGAAAGCCAGAAACTTCTAGCAAATTCTTCGACCACTGGATCAAGGAAATTCTTATGTAATAATTCCAAGATGACAATAATTTTTTGCGGTTATAATACCCTCTTAATTCCATGACGTTGTCTTAGATATTATCCGTCTCTTATCGTGGACACGAACTGCGGACACGAACCTTGAATGAAAAGACACTTCGGGACAAAATTATGCTCGACTGAAAAGACACTTCGGAATGTGTTGCATAGTTGTAGGAGCGTAGTTATTATGCTGCATTATGTTACACTGCCCCCCTATTAGACTTGTTCGTCCCGAACAAGTGCATCCTCACTTCGGCCATTGTATCGACTCAGTCGGTCAATATGAATCACTTTCATTTTCGCCCTTAGTCCTCACTGGATGCGGTAGACAACATCGTTGATGCGGGTTACTATTCTGTAGGGACCTTTCCAGTTCTGCTGCAACTTAGGTGATTTTCCCTTTTGGTGATGGGGATTATACAGCCACACTAGATCTCCTTCCTGGAATCCTGACGTTGTTGCTTTGGCATCATACCTGGTCTTCATGCGGTCGCTCGTTATCTTAATCTGGCTTCTGGTCCTTTGGTGTATGTCCCTAAGCCTTTCCCTAAGGTCCGCCACGTACTCTTCTTCATTTCTGGGCTCATTGGTAGGAGATCCACATTTCACCTCACTGGGTAACCGAGCTATTCCACCAAACAAGATTTCGAACGGCATATGTCGAGTAGTGCTATGCACGGTACTTCTATAGGCCATCAAAAGCAAGGGAATCTGCCGGTCCCAATCCCGTTGGTAGTCACTTACGATATTCGAGAGATGTTCGTCCAAAGTCGTATTGAAACGCTCCACCATACCGTCCGACTGTGGATGAAGCGGGGTTGTCCGTGTCTTTTTGATTCTGAGTAGTTGACACATCTCTTGGAAGTTCTTGACTCGAAGTTCCGCCCTTGGTCGGAATGCAATTCCGAGGGCACACCGAATCTGCTCACCCAATTGTAGACGATCTGCTCCGCCACGGTTCTGGCTTCCTGGTTAGGGATCGGAAACGCTTCCGGCCACTTACTGAAGTAGTCCATTACTACGAGTATATACCGATTATCATTGTCGGTTTCCGGAAAAGGCCCTGCGATGTCAATGGCGATTCGTTCGAAAGGTGCTTCCACGTTGTATTGGTGCATCTTACCTCGAGTTTTGATTCTCGGACCCTTGCTAGCTGCACACACGTCGCATTTTCTGCACCAGTCTTCGAAATCTTCCTTCGCTTTTATCCAATAAAAACGTTCTCGTACCTTTTCTAGCATCTTATTTACTCCCAAGTGGCCTCCGGACGCCCCGCCATGCATTTCCAGTAACACCTCCTTGACCCTCGCCCGCGGCACGACAAGCTGCATTACAAACGACTTTCCGTCGGAGGATTCCCATTTTCTTCTCAGAACACCTTCTTGGACATGGAGGGAGTCCCACTGCGCAATATACGCGTTTAAGGTCGGGCTTCTGTCCGGTTTCTCCATGTTCTCCTTCCAGGCCAGAATCGGTTCGATAACCGGGTCTTCCTTCTGAGCGTTCCGGATCTCATCTACGCTCCAGCCGTCGATAGGTTCGGCTCTCATTCTTTGGATGGAAACCAGCTCCCCTTCTTCCTGACGCGCACAATGTTTACAATCGGTTCTGCATGCTCTCCGGGACAGTGCATCTGCACTAGAGTGGAGTTTTCCTTTACGATGGAGTTTGCCTTTCGATCCATCTTGCGACCTGACCCTCAGGACTCTTGAACTGTAATAACCATTTTAAGGTCTGTGCGAAGAACGAACTTCCTCCCATAGAGGTATTTGTGGAAATACTTCGTAGCCAAGATCAAAGCTAGAAGTTCCCACCTTGTCACGCAGTAGTTCCTTTCTGGCTTAGAGAGCACCTTGCTGAAGTACGCAACCACCTTCTCTTGGCCATCATGCACCTGGGAGAGTACGGCTCCTACCCCGACATTACTAGCATCTGTATCCACAATGAACGTTTCCCCGGGAGTGGGGTAAGCTATAATCGGGGCATCACATAGCCGTTGTTTAAGTGCCTTGAAGCTCTTCTCGCACTCAATTGACCATTTGAATTGTTTTTCCTTTTCCGTCAACTGGTGCAGGCTCTTTGCGATCCCGGCAAAATCCTTCACGAACCGTCTGTAGCAGGTGTCTAGGAAGCTCCTTAGTTGGTGTTTGTCTTTGGGGACTGGCCAGTTTTTCACCGCTTCGACCTCCTCTGGATCGGTTCTCACTCCTTTCGCTGAAATTATGTGCCCCAAGTGCTTGACTTCCACTCTAAACAGGGCGCACTTCTTGGGGTTGAGCTTCAGGTGGGCACTTTGAAGCCTTTGAAACACATCCCTTAGATTGTCTCGGTGTTGCGCAAACGTTTTTCCTACGACGATGACATCATCCAAGTATACCAAACAGGTTTTCCATGTTAACCCTTGCAGGAGACATTCCATCAATCGCTCGAAAGTCGCAGGAGCATTGCACAGCCTGAACGGCATTACCGTGAATTGCCATAGCCCATTTCCTGCGGTGAAGGCGGTTTTCTCCCGGTCTTCTGGATGGATGTGTACCTGCCAGTAGCCACTCTTCAAGTCGAGAGTGGAAAACCATTGGGCTCCTGATAGTATGTCCAGCCTGTCGTCAATCCATGGCAGAGGATAGCTGTCTTTCTTGGCGACGTAATTGAGCTGCCGATAGTCCACGCAGAACCGCGTGCTGCCATCTTTCTTCTTAACCAGTACAACCAGTGATGCCCACGGACTTTCGGATCTTTCAATCAGACCTTCTTTCTCCATTGCCGACACCATCTCTGCAACTTCTGTCTGTTTTGCCAATGGAAGGCGCCTAGCAGGCTGACGAATTGGTCTAGTATCACCAGTGTCTATTCGATGTTGTACCAGGTGTGTTCGGCCGTATTCTCCGTCCTTTGAGGCAAATACATCAGCGTACTCATTGATAAGATTCTCTGCCATAGTTCGCTGCTCCTGATTCTCGTCTCTCTCGTTTCCGCTGTCCAAGGTGATGGGAGAGGTTTTGGAGCATCACGTTCAAGTATTGTTGCGACGGCGGTAATTGGCGTGCGTTTTCCAGTCACCTCCCCTCGCCTTAGTTTGACAGTGTGTGGTCTTGCGTTCAAAACTCTCACTGGAACCATGGTGTTCTTTGGTTCGATTAACGTCTTTCCCACGATGTAGTCTTGAGAATTCTTCTCTGGGTCTGGTTCTACTATGTAGAATCGGTGGCTCCCAAGATCACCTTCCAGCTTCGCCCAAATGATTGTCTCTGAAAACGGCGGCAAAACTTCGTCTTTGCTGATGACTGTCCTGAGAGTTACGGCATTCTCGTTTCCGTACACCATCGGAATCTCCACATTTCGATACCTCAGTACTTGCATCCACATTTCACCACACTGGGTAATCGAGCTATTCCACCAAACAAGATTTCGGACGGCGTATGTCGAGTAGTGCTATGCACGGCACTTCTATAGGCCATCAAAAGCAAAGGAATCTGCCGGTCCCAATCCCGTTTTTAGTCACTTACGACCTTCGAGAGATGTTCGTCCAAAGTCCTATTGAAACACTCCACCATACCGTCCGACTGTGGATGAAGCGGGGTTGTCCGTGTCTTTTTGATCCCGAGTAGTTGACACATCTCTTGGAAGATTCTTGACTCGAAGTTCCGCCCTTGGTCAGAATGCAATTCCAAGGGCACACCGAATCTGCTAACCCAATTGTAGACGATCTGCTCCGCCACGGTTCTGGCTTCCTGGTTAGGGATCGGAAACGCTTCCGGCCACTTACTGAAGTAGTCCATCACTACGAGTATATTGTCGGTTTCCGGAAAGGGCCCTGCGATGTCGATGGCGATTCGTTCGAAAGGTGCTCCCACGTTGTATTGGTGCATCTTACCTCGAGTTTTGATTCTCGGACCCTTGCTAGCTGCACACACGTCGCGTTTTCTGCACCAGTCTTCGATATCTTCCTTCGCTTTTAACCAATAAAAACGTTCTCGTACCTTTTCTAGCGTCTTATTCACTCCCAAGTGGAATCTCTTGGAAGATTCTTGACTCGAAGTTCCGCCCTTGGTCAGAATGCAATTCCGAGGGCACACCGAATCTGCTCACCCGATTGTAGACGACCTGCTCTGCCACGGTTCTGGCTTCCTGGTTATTGATCGGAAACGCTTCCGGCCGCTTACTGAAGTAGTCCATTACTACGAGTATATACCGATTACCATTGTAGGTTTCCGGAAAGGGCCCTGCAATGTCAATGGCGATTCGTTCGAAAGGTGCTCCCACGTTGTATTGGTGCATCTTAAATCGAGTTTTGATTCTCGGACCCCTGCTAGCTGCACACACGTCGCATTTTCTGCACCAGTCTTCGATATCTTATTTCGCTTTTAGCCAATAAAAACACCTTCTTGGACATGGAGGGAGTCCCACTGCGCAAAATATGCCTTTAAGGTCGGGCTTCTATGAGAGATGTTCTGATGATCCGGTTTCTCCATGTTCTGCTTCCAGGCCAGAATCGGCTCGATATCCGGGTCCTCCTTCTGAGCGTTCCGGATCTCATCTACGCTCCAGCCGGCGATAGGTTCGGCTCTCATTCTTTGGATGGAAACCAGCTCCCGTTCTTCCTGACGCGCACAATGTTTACAATCGGTTCTGCATGGTCTCCGGGACAGTGCATCCGCATTAGAGTGGAGTTTTGCTTTACAATGCTGTATTTCGTAGTCTTAGATTTGCAGCCTTTCGATCCATCTTGCGACCTGACCCTCAAGACTCTTGAACTGTAATAGCCGTTTTAAGGCTGCATGATCTGTGCGAAGAACGAACTTCCTCCCATAGAGGTATTTGTGAAAATGCTTCGTAGACAAGATCAAAGCTAGAAGTTCCAGCCTTGTCACGCAGCAGTTCCTTTCTGGCTTAGAGAGCACCTTGCTGACGTACGCAACCACCTTCTCTTGGCCATCATGCACCTGGGAGAGTACGGCTCCTACCCCGACATTACTAGCATCTGCATCCACAATGAACGTTTCCCCGGCAGTGGGGTAAGCTAGTATCGGGGCATCGCATAGCCGTTGTTTAAGTGCCTTGAAGCTCTTTTCGCACTCAATTGACCATTTGAATTGTTTTTCCTTTTCCGTCAACTGGTGCAGGCTCTTTGCGATCCCGGCAAAATCCTTCACGAACCGTCTGTAGTAGGTGGCTAGGCCCAGGAAGCTCCTTAGTTGGTGTTTATCCTTGGGGACTGGCCAGTTTTTCACCGCTTCGACCTTATCTGGATCGGTTCTCACTCCTTTCGCTGAAATTATGTGCCGCAAGTTCTTGACTTCCGCTCTAAACAGGGCGCACTTCTTGGGGTTGAGCTTCAGGTGGGCACTTCGAAGCCTTTGAAACACATCCCTTAGATTGTCTCGGTGTTGCGCAAACGTTTTTCCTACGACGATGACATCATCCAAGTATACCAAACAGGTTTTCCATGTTAACCCTTGCAGGAGACATTCCATCAATCGCTCGAAAGTCGCCGGAGCATTGCACAGCCTGAACGGCATTACCGTGAATTGCCATAGCCCATTTCCTGCGGTGAAGGCGGTTTTCTCCCGGTCTTCTGGATGGATGTGTACCTGCCAGTAGCCACTCTTCAAGTCGAGAGTGGAAAACCATTGGGCTACTGATAGTATGTCCAGCCTGTCGTCAATCCATGGCAGAGGATAGCTGTCTTTCTTGGTGACGTAATTGAGCTGCCGGTAGTCGACGCAGAACCGCGTGCTGCCATCCTTCTTCTTAACCAATACAACCTGTGATGCCCACGGACTTTTGGAACTTTCAATCAGACCTTCTTTCTCCATTGCCGACACCATTTCTGCAACTTCTGTCTGCTTTGCCAATAGAAGGCGCCTAACAGGCTGACGAATTGGTCTAGTATCACCAGTGTCTATTCGATGTTGTACCAGGTGTGTTCGGCCGTATTCTCCGTCCTTTGAGGCAAATACATCAACGTACTCATTGATAAGATTCTCTGCCATAGTTAGCTGCTCCTGATTCAGCTCACTGAACTGGAGAATCGTCTCTCTCGTTTCCGCTGTCCAAGGTGATGGGAGAGGTTTTGGACCATCATGTTCAGATATTGTTGCGACGGCGGTAATCGGCGTGCGTTTTCCAGTCACCTCCCCTCGCCTTAGTTTGACAGTGTGTGGTCTCGCGTTCAAAACTCTCACTGGAACCATGGTGTTCTTTGGTTCGACTAACGTCTTTCGCACGATGTAGTCTTGAGAATTCTTCTCTGGGTCTGGTTTTGCTATGTAGAATCGGTGGCTCCCAAGATCACCTTCCAGCTTCTTCCAAATGATTGTCTCTGAAGACGGCGGCAAAACTTCGTCTTTGCTGATCTGTCCTGAGAGTTACGGCATTCCCGTTTCCGTACACCATCGGAATCTCCACATTTCGATACCTCAGACTTTGCATCCCGATGTCCAAGATGCACTCGTCGCATATATCGTATGTATATATATGTCTGCCACCAGAAACGCATGGGAGAACGTCAGGCCCGCCAGAGTAATCGTAAGACGAACTTCTCCAAACACCTTCGCCATTTCCCCTGTTGCAGTCTTCAGGCAGTAGCTGTTGGTGTTGTGCAGCCAGGAGCTTCTGACGATATCTCTTCTTACAATGGAGGCGGTGGCACCTGTGTCGATAGTGGCTACGCACTTCTTCTTGTTGATTAGTGCCTCCACTGTCAGGCTCTTGTTACCCCGTTTGGTTTGCGAAACTTGAATGGTGGTCCTGGGGGGCTCGATTCCAGTAACCAACTACTGCCCCGCGAAGTTGGTCCTTACGCATTTCCCGACTGCTGGTTTTGGGAAGTCTGACCGACAGGATGCTTCCTCTCTGCTTCTCCTGCTTCCGCAATGTGGACAATTTCCTCGTCTAGGTGCACTTCTGCACTGCCGTTGTAGGTGTCCGGTTTGGTCGCAATTCCAGCAACGGATTTTACTGCCGCGAGCTTTGTCTTTATCCATGACGGCTGTTCTCTGGCATGAGCATTCCACGACGGATATTTCCCAGACACGGTGTATTCCCCGGTATGCTTGGTCCGCAGCCTTCATTGACAAAGCGAATGCCAATGCCTCGGGGAGTGTTCGCTTTTCAGCCATCCTTACAGCCATTTGCAGTTGTCTGTCGTCTATTACCTGAATAAAAGCTTCCACCGCCATTTCGTTGATAAGCTCCTCACCAGCTTTAGGGTATGAAAGATGGGCTAGTCGCTCTATATCCGCTTGCAACTGTTGGAGCGTTTCCCCCTTTTCTGGACTCGACTACGCAGCTGAACCCTGTACACCTGCTGCATGTGTTCATCCCCAAACCGCATCTCGATAGCCTGAACCAGAGAGTCGTTTTTCTGCTGATTATCTTCCGGGATGGTCTGCAAGAGCTCCGCAGCTAGACCCCTCAGTGCAAGCGTGAGTGCAATAGACTTCTCTACATCGTCCCAGCTATTGGTCGTTGCGGCCGCTTCGAATTGCCTCTTATAAATTGGCCATGATGTTTGACCATCGAAGATAGGGGGCTGCATCTCCTTCCTTCTCAGACCGTCAGTGGAATATTCCCGTGCTTTCTGTCTCTTCACGTTGCTGAGTTCCTTAGTAAGATTTTCGACTTGCTTTTCTACTTTTTCGAACTGAGTCTCTATCTTCCCGAACTGAGTTTCATGCTTCTCAAAGTTTTCATCGAATCTAGTTTCGACTTTTTCGAGTTGAGTCTCGACCTTCTCGATTTTCTCTTCGATCGCTTCGAATTTGGATCCCAAGTTCTTGTTTTGCTCATCAAGTTTGCTTTCCAGAGCATCTAGAGAATTCTTTTTTTCGTCCAGCTTACGTTCTAGAGAATTCTTTTGGTCTTCTATTGCTTTCTTTTGTTCGTCCATGACTAACTTAAGTTGCAGGAGCAGACTTGTTATACCCGGGTCGGCTACTGTACTTGCTGGTTCCTCTTCCACGTCAAACTCTACGTCATGCAGATTTTCAACCTCCCTGCGTTACTGCTTCTTCCAGACGAATCAGTATGGCATCTTTTCCCCCAGTTGTGTCGAGATTCCGCTTACTGAGTTCTGCCTTTAGTTGAATTATAGTTAGTTTTCCCAATTTGCGACCCATTTTGCGCAACTAATTAACTCAACACAGAAATGGTTTTTTTTTTTTTTTTTTCTTGTGCAATTTCACACCACGGAAATAGTTGTTCACAGAATAAGTTTTATCCCACTTCTGACACCAATGTAATATGCGAGCTAAGGCTCGAGTAGATAAAATGATATTCTGTGAAATTATTTCTTTATTTTCTAGTCTATAGAACAATTCAAGTTCACACTACACAATGAGTATGCTGATGTATTTGCCTCACAGGACGGAGAATACGGCCGAACACACCTGGTACAACATCGAATAGACACTGGTGATACTAGACCAATTCGTCAGCCTGCTAGGCGCCTTCCATTGGCAAAGCAGACAGAAGTTGCAGAGATGGTGTCGATAATGGAGAAAGAAGGTCTGATTGAAAGTTCCAAAAGTCCGTGGGCATCACCGGTTGTACTGGTTAAGAAGAAAGATGGCAGCACGCGGTTCTGCGTGGACTATCGGCAGCTCAATTACGTCACCAAGAAAGACAGCTATCCTCTGCCACGGATTGACGACACGCTAGGCACACTATCAGGAGCCCGATGGTTTTTCACTCCCGACTTGAAAAGTGGCTACTGCCAGGTACAGATCCATCCAGAAGACCGGGAGAAAACCTCATTCACCGCAGGAAATGGGCTATGGCAATTCACGGTAATGCCATTCGGGCTGTGCAATGCTCCGGCGACTTTCGAGCGATTGATGGAATGTGTCCTGCAAGGGTTAACATGGAAAACCTGTTTGGTATACTTGGATGATGTCATCGTCGTAGGAAAACCGTTTGTGCAACACCGAGACAATCTAAGGGATGTGTGTCAAAGGCTTCGAAGTGCCCACCGGAAGCTCAACCCCAAGAAGTGCGCCCTGTTAAGAGCGGAAGTCAAGTACCTGGGACACATAATTTCAGCGAAAGGAGTGAGAACCGATCCAGAGAAGGTCAAAGCGGTGAAAAACTGGCCAGTCCCCAAAGACAAACACCAACTAAGGAGCTTCCTACACCACCTACTACAGACGGTTCGTGAAGGATTTTGCCGGGATCGCAAAGAGCCTGCACCAGTTGACGGAAAAGGGAAAACAATTCAAATGGTCAATTGTGTGCGAGAAGAGCTTCAAGGCACTTAAAGAACGGCTATGCGATGCCCCGATACTAGCCTACCCCACTCCTGGGGAAACGTTCATTGTGGATGCAGATGCTAGTAATGTCGGGGTAGGAGCCGTACTCTCCCAGGTGCATGATGGCCAAGAGAAGGTGGTTGCGTACTTCAGCAAGGTGCTCTCTAAGCCAGAAAGGAACTACTGCGTGACAAGGTGGGAACTTCTAGCTTTGATCTTTTCTACGAAGCATTTTCACAAATACCTCTATGGGAGGAAGTTCGTTCTTCGCACAGACCATGCAGCCTTAAAATGGCTCTTACAGTTCAAGAGTCCTGGGGGTCAGGTCGCAAGATGGATCAAAAAGCTGCAAATCTACGACTACGAAATACAGCATCGTAAAGGAAAACTCCACTCTAATGCGGATGCACTGTCCCGGAGACAATGCAGAACGGATTGTAAACATTGTGCGCGTCAGGAAGAACGGGAGCTGGTTTCCATCCAAAGAATGAGAGCCGAACCTATCGCCGGCTGGAGCGTAGATTAGATCCGGAACGCTCAGGAGGAAGACCCGGATATCGAGCCGATTCTGGCCTGGAAGGAGAACATGGAGAAACCGGACCCAACCTTAAAGGCATATTTTGCGCAGTGGGACTCCCTCCATGTCCAAGAAGGTGTTCTGAGAAGAAAATGGGAATCCTCCGACGGAAAGTCGTTTGTAATGCAGCTTGTCGTACCGCGGACGAGGGTCAAGGAGGTGTTACAGGAAATGCATGGCGGGGCGTCCGGAGGCCACTTGGGAGTGAATAAGACACTAGAAAAAGTACGAGAACGTTTTTATTGGTTAAAAGCGAAGGAAGATATCGAAGACTGGTGCAGAAAATGCGACGTGTGTGCAGCTAGCAAGGGTCCGAGAATCAAAACTCGAGGTAAGATGCACCAATACAACGTGGGAGCACCTTTCGAACGAATCGCCATTGACATCGCAGGGCCCTTTCCCGAAACCGACAATGGTAATCGGTATATACTCGTAGTGATGGACTACTTCAGTAAGTGGCCGGAAGCGTTTCCGATCCCTAACCAGGAAGCCAGAACCGTGGCGGAGCAGATCGTCTACAATTGGGTTAGCAGATTCGGTGTGCCCTTGGAATTGCATTCTGACCAAGGGCGGAACTTCAAGTCAAGAATCTTCCAAGAGATGTGTCAACTACTCAGAATCAAAAAGACAAGGACAACCCCGCTTCATCCACAGTCGGACGGTATGGTGGAGCGTTTCAATAGGACTTTGGACGAACATCTCTTGAAGGTCGTAGGTGACTAACAACGGGATTGGGACCGGCAGATTCCCTTGTTTTTGATGGCCTATAGAAGTGCCGTGCATAGCCCTACTCGACATACGCCGTTCGAAATCTTATTTGGTGGAATAGCTCGTTTACGTAGTAAGGTGAAATTTGGATCTCCTGCCAATGAGCCCAGAAATGAAGAAGAGTACGTGGCGGACCTTAGGGAAAGGCTTAGGGACATACAACAAAGGACCAGAAGCCAGATTAAGATGACGAGCGACCGCATGAAGACCAGGTATGATGCCAAGGCAACAACGTCAGGATTCCAGGAAGGAGATCTGGTGTGGCTGTATAATCCCCATCGCCAAAAGGGGAAATCACCTTAATTGCAGCGGAACTGTTAAGGTCCCTACAGAATAGTAACCCGCATCAACGATGTTGTCTACCGCATCCAGCGAGGACCAAGGGCCAAAATGAAAGTAGTTCATGTGGACCGACTGAGTCAATACAATGGCCGAAACGAGGATGCACTTGTTCGGGACGAACACGTCTAAGAGGGGGGCAGTGTAGCATTATAATAACTACGCTCCCTAAAAGTATGATGCAACAAATTCCGAAGTGTCTTTTCATTCTTGTAGAATTTTGGTCCGAACTGTCCTTTCATTCGAGGTTCGTGTCTGCGATGAAGTCTCTACAGCTCATGTCAACGAAAGAGACGGATAATGTCACGGATAAGAGGGAATTATAACTGCAAGAATTATTACATCAGAATTTCTCTTGTTCCAGTGGTCGAAGAATTTGCTAGAAGTTTCTGGCTATCAGAAACTTCTGCTATATAAGGACAGATGGCGATTGAGAAGGTGCAGTAGTTTTTAAACTGTGGCGAAGAGATTAGAAAAGTGATAATGGGCGAAGTTGTAATTTTGTGAAAAATTGAAAGTTGAGATTTAACAAGAAGAAGTAATTAGTTTGGATTTGTGAATTAAGTAGAGACCTTGTAAGAAAATAATTGCGAAGAATAGTATAGTGTGAACCTGAATTGTTCTATAGACTATAAAATAAAGAAATAATTTCACAGAATATTGTTTTATCTACTCGAGCCGTAGCTCGCATATTACAATATATATACATTACGTGCTCTGTAACAATGAAGGACTAAGTTCTAGTGCTCTAAAGTGAAAGCATAGTATGTACACATTTTAAAATATTGTAGTATGCCAGCTACGGCTCGAGTAGATAAAACGTTATTCTGTGAGATTATTTCTTTATTTTCTAGTCTATAGAATAATTCAAGTTCACACTATACTGTTCTTCGCAAATTCCTTACAAGGTCTCTTTCTTCTCAAATCACTTCATCTCATTTCAATTACCTAATTCACAAATCCAAACTAACTACTTTTTCTTGTTCACTCTCAACTTTCAATTTAGCACAAAATTACAACTTCGCCCACTATCACTTTTCCAATCTCTTCGCCACGGTTCTAAACCAACTGCCCCCTTTCGATCGCCATCTGTCCTTATATAGCAGAAGTTTCTGATAACCAGAAACTTCTAGCAAATTCTTCGACCACTGGAACAAGAAAATTCTGATGTAATAATTCCAAGATGACAGCTGCAGTCAATAATCTCTTGCGGTTATAATTCTCTCTTAATTCCGCGACGCCGTCTTAGACATAATCCGTCCCTTACCGTGGACACGAACCTCGAATGAAAAGACACTTCGGAATGTGTTGAATCTTTTTAAGGCGTAGTTATTATGCTACTTTATGTTACAATATGAACTGCGTGTGAGAAAAGATTAAAAAAAAGAATTGTGAAGTTAATTGAAAAGTGTGATTAATATTTTGTATATGTATCCATACACAGAAGAGCAGAACAGCCATCGCCAGAGTCGGACAGTGTTCATACACAAAAGGGCAGAGCAACCAATGCCAGAGTCGGAGAAACATTTGAATGTTTTTTTCATTCGATTGAATGAATGAAATAGTAATGAACGATTTTCGACTATCGATTAAGTGAACATTTTGCAACCATTGAATAAGTCCATTGTTTTTATTCGATAGTTCTCAACACTACTACAAACACAGAATTGATCAGACAAGAAAGCATCCAGGGATAGCTCAGTTCGATAGTTCCCTGCCTTGGATCAAATGTTTTCTCCTTTGTGCAATTTTCCAACAATATTTAATTTATTACATTGACAAATATCTGTTCAAATCAACAGTAGAAGTTCACGCAAATCTTTCCTTATAAATAAGCATGCAAAATATCTATGCAACCTCACACACATACATAGTTGTATTATAGATCTAAGAAGTATTTCTTTTCACACTGTCAGCAGTTTTATTATATCTCCACACACCCAAACGGTTTCAATACATATTGTAATATGCGAGCTACGGCTCGAGTAGATAAAACTATATTCTGTGAAATTATTTCTTTATTTTCTAGTCTATAGAACAATTCAAGTTCACACTATACTATTCTTCGCAAACTCCTTCCTTACAAGGTCTCTTTCTTCTCAAATCACTTTATCTCCTTTCAATTACTTAATTCACAAATCCAAACTAATTACTTCTTCTTGTTAACTCTCAACTTTCAATTTATCACAAAATTACAACTTCGGCTGTTATCACTTTTCCAATCTCCTCTTGCGGTTCAAAACCAACTGCCTTGCCTCGATCGCCATCTGTCCTTATATAGCAGCATTTCTGATAGCCAGAAACTTCTAGCAAATTCTTCGACCACTGGAACAAGGAAATTCTGATGTAATAATTCCAAGATGACAATAATTTCTTGCGAATATAATTCTCTCTTAATTCCATGACGTTGTCTTAGATATTATCCGTCTCTTATCGTGAACACGAACTGTGGACACGAACTGCGGACACGAACCTCGAATGAAAAGACACTTCGGGACAAAATTATTCTCGAATGAAAAGACACTTCGGAATGTGTTGCATAGTTGTAGGAGCGTAGTTATTATGCTACATTATGTTACAATACGTTTTATTGAGTTCAATGACAATACCATTGCAAATAATGTCATCGCCGATGGAAGGGTGCATCCAACGTACATATCGAAGGTGGAGCTCCAAGCCATTTTTGACTCATTGAGAAGAAAGAAATCTGTATGAATCGACGGAGTATCGGACATTGTGCTTCGACATCTCCGTCAAGAAGCGGTGAACTTTTGCACCACTAAATTTAACAATGAGCTGAGTAATGCACATTATTCAGCGCAGTGGAAAACAGCAGTGATACAACCCATCCCCAAAAGGGGTAAGGACTCCTCCAATCCGGCAAATAAAATAATTCCGGATACCCAATTCGGTTTTAATTATGGGCATGATATCCAATGGAACAAAAGCAAGAAACAGTCCACGGGTGCCTGCCTGATTGACTTGGAGAAGGCCTTCGACACCGTATGGTTAGAGATACTCTTCTACAAGCTGAACAGGCTGGGCATAAGCTGTACATACTTTATAACATGCTCACCAGTAGGCAGTTTATTGTCAAAAGTGGCAATGTGACTTCTGCTGGAACATTTCAAATGGGTTCCTGTCTATTCGACAAAATTTATTTTGCAAATATTACTTCGCATTTATCGAAACAAATTTTGTTTGTTTCACAATAGTTGTTTCGCAAATGTTCATTCAGTCTTTGTTTTATCTCGCGACTAGTTCATTTCGCAATACTTTTCCCGCGGTTTTACATTTCGCTTATGATTAGAAAGCAATTTCTTATTTTGAAGGAATTTATTTCTCTAACTGTTAATTCCCATTTTGGTGCATTGTCGTTTATGTAATTGGAAAAATGACACTTGATATTCATTGGTTTTGCAAATGCCGGCTGTGTCTCAAAGTGTAGTTTAGAAATGAAAAACTTGGGATTTGGTTACACGCCGCGTAGCGGTGCCCTGAGCACTTGCATATGAGGACGAAGGCCGTCCGGTGTATGAGTCGAAGAGATGTCCCATAGTGTGAAATCCTTATATCCCGCGAAGCGGGTCACCCAAGTTCTGTTAAGATACAGGCGCCTGCCAGACAACAAACATTTACAATTGTACCCAACCAAATTTTTCGAGATTTCGAAATAAGTAAAGCTTATCAAGAAAACGCTAACTTATCAAAAAGCGAAATTATAATTGCGAAATAATGAATGCAGAATATCTTAAGGTCAAATAATTACAAGCCTAAATAAGAATTTGCGAAATAAAATCTGGGAAAAAACAAAATGTGAGTTGTTGAAATGTGAGACATCAAATTGCGAAATGATTATGGCGAAATGATAAATTGCCAAACAAAATTAGCGAGTAGACCCCTACCCATTTCAAATCAAAAACGGCTCGCAACAAGGTGCGGTTAATTCAACCATCCTTTTCAACATTTACACGAGCGATCTCATAGGATCACTTCACCATGCCATAGCTTACGCAGATGACTTGATCGCGTACAGATCAGGACCAAAAATAGAGGTCATTGGACTTCTCTTGCAACGTGACTTCGATAAGATTCAGCAATATTGCAATGACTGGAAGTTGAACATCAACTTGAAGATCAACTTCCAGAAATCGGAAACCATTCTTTCGAGGACGCCGTTGTCTGGCGCCTCTAGGGATACCAGAAAGAATGGGCGAAAGTTCACAGTCGTGGGACCATACGGACAGCCACTTGCGTGTCGAAATGTAGTCAAATACCTGGGGCTCTGGTTGGACAAAGATCTATATTTTAACAAACAGAGATGCTGCTCTAGCCAGAGCCAGAGGTGCTTTTGCCCTTACAAAGAGACTTTTTTATAGCAAGCAACTCGATGCAAAGTGGAGGTAATCTGCTACACGGCTCTCATTCGGCCCATGCTCGTATTTGGATGTCCCGTGTGGTTCAACGTGGGAGAAAATTTGTTGGAAAAGATTCCGGTGTTTGAGAGGGCTTGCCTTTAATTATACAGAACATCAGAGACCCAGTACATCAAATTCTATCAAGCTAATTCGAAGACAGATTGCAAGAGCAATGAGCCCGATGAACAACCTAGTCTCCGGGGCTTATTACCCCAATTACGAGTATCATGAGAAAGTGCGCCTTAACGGCTTTGTTTCCCCAGAGGCGTTCCTCTATCTTCATGAGAAGGGTCTCATCCAGGACAGATTGGCAGTGCCGTTAATCTTCCACGTTGCTCGGACAGTTGTGGATATTCGACTCATCTACGACAGAGACATTGCACACAGCAGTGTGAAGCACTTCTGCTTCTGCTTCTTTTCTTCGAAATAGTGGACTAGATATTGTTCTTGTCCGAACCTATGCCTTAAAATCCAATGTTTTTCAATATCTATTTGTAAACAAACTTAAATGCAATAGTTTTCAAAATTAGAAAATGAAGTAGAAATTCAAGAATTATAATTTTCCACGTTATAAGTATTGCCCTTTTATTTGGTCTGAAATGTTTGATGGTCTGTATTATATGAGAGATTTACTATGCAGGATTCTTTGTCGGACATTGGGAGAGATCTTTTGTTGAATGACAAAAGCAAACTTTTGATATTGGCCTTTTGTGCTGTTTGCCGCCACCAGTATGTGGCGATTCGACGGCAATCGGTTTATCGAATTGTTGCAAAGCGGTATCAGTAACCACAAGAAAAATAAAATAAAAATGAGTCTATTCATTGTTTTACTTGAGGGATTCGTTTCCCATCAAGATGTTAAACATTTATTTATTGTATTTTTGTAATTGTGATTGATTAATTTAATCTTGTGTTCGTATATTTATTACGCCTCGTTCTTCAATAGATTGTAGTTTCTCAATTAGATTTCCTTTTAATCTATCTATTATATCATTATGCTTTTCAAAAGGTATAACAATCTAAAATAGTTTTTTAACGATTGAATTACTTCTTTTGAATTTGTGGTTTTAGTTGGATATAATCTAACAAATTTTGTGCTGGCATTTATTATTGATGGTCTATATTCAGGAACAGGAATCCTTCTTGTCTATCATTTTTTGAAGAAAAGGTTATACATTTTAAAATAATTTCAATGTGCTGTTCCGCTTTCTTTGCTTTATTTGTACACCAGTAGCTTTTCGAAATCAATTCTATGATGTTTGTTGTGATTTCTTGGATTCGAACCTTGAACTTTTCGCTCAGAGATCGCGCACTTAACCAACTATTGAGCCACAGCGCCTACGCGATAGCTCAATTGAAATATGTGATAACATACGTGAGATGTTCTGCTTATTTTTAACGCATTTTTATTAATTTTCAATTCATTATATTATTCTAACTTACTGGCCGTATTCGGGCGCTCTAAACTAAACTTAATATTTAAACTATGTCTTAAATTCTTTAATAATTTTAATTTTCATTACTAATAATAACTAAGAAAAATTTGGCGAAACGAAACGTTTTTTTTTCTTTGTTTCTATATAAACATTTTTTAATTTTTTTTTTATTCTTTTTTTTCTGGATTTTGTTTTTCTTCTCTTTTTTTTCCTTTTTCTAAAAACTTAACTAAAACCACGTAAACACAAGCTATGTACATAAGTCGGACATAGAAACAGTGCCAACTTTAAATGGGCTATCCCTGATTGAGGGAACGACGGAGTTCCCCCTGTTTTGGCCAGGGGAACCAGAATTGTCCAAACTGACGTTCTACGTCCTTCAGATCGCGACTTCGTACAGCCCTACTGAACCACAGACGCTCCACACTGCTGTGTGTGACGTCTCTGTCGTAGCTGAGTCGCCTATCAACTACTGTCCGAGCAGTATGGAAGATTAGCTGCACCGCCAATCTGTCCTGGATTAGACCTTTTTATCCAGATAGAAGAACGCCTCTGGGGGAATAAAGCCGTTAAAGCGCATTCTCTCGTGGTACCTGCATTCGGGGTAATAAGCCTCGGAGACTAGGTTGTTCATCGAGCTCATTGCTCTTGCAATGTGCCTCCGAATCAGCTTGATTACGAAATCATCCACTTTTATTATATTATCCCTGTTATAAAGGAACTCATTCGGAGAGAATTTTATGTACTGGGATTCTGGTGCTCTGTAGAAATGAAGGCAAGTCCTCTCATACACCCGAATCTTTTCAAATAAGCCTGCTCCCACGTTAAACGACACGGGACATCCAAATACGAGTATAGGCCGCATGAGGGCGTGCAGCAGATTACTTTTACCCTTGCATCGAGTTGATTGCTATAAAAAAAATCTTTGTAAGGGCAAAAGCACCTCTGGCTCTGGCCACAGCAGCATCTATATGTGTGTTAAAATATACATATTGATCTAACCGTAGCCCCAGGTATCTGACTACACTTCAACACACAAGGGTCTGTCCGTGCATTCCCACGATTGGGAACTTTCGCCATTTCTTTCCGGTATCACTGGAGGCCCCAGGCTACGGCGTCCTAAAAGAATGGTTTCCGATTTCTGGAAGTTGATTTTCATCTTCCAGTCATCCCAATATCGTTGAATCTTATCGAAGTCTCGTGGCAAGAGAAGTGCAATGAAGTCGATTTTTGGACCTGATCTGTATGCGATCAAGTCATCTGCGTACGCTATGGCTTAGTGAAGTGCTTTTTTAATTTGAAAAATTGCAGCAGTGGTCACATTGTCATTTTTTACCATGAACTGTCTACCTTGTACACTTCTTGGAAAGTCGCACCTATAGCCTCTACCTTCTCCTGCGGATTTTCGGTCACAAAGAAGTTGGCATGCTCTACTGCGTTATCTGGATCTATACCCGCCATTACCAGTATTCGCCCATTGTTCCTCGTTCGTGGGATCTTAAGACATGGAAGGTCGTTTTGGTTGTTCCTCCGAAATATTTTATTTATTTGCGGGAATATACTCGGGTTGTTGGCTTTTACAGCCCGAATTTTGTTCCTCCAATGAAAATTTACAGAAAGTTTGTAATTTTCCCTGATTAATTTCTGGTGGTTTTTAGTCAACGATTTCGGCGTCCTAACCTCCGAGTTTTGTCTGTCAGTAAACTTTCTGTACAAGGTTTTAGTCTCAACAGCAGTCTACTTTTATTTTGGTGTAGTGCATCAGTTGTTGCGTTGTGGAATATGTCTGCATTGTCAGTACGTCGATATCGAGGGATCGTACTGTCAATAGTTTGTTTAATTGTCTCGTCCATTTGTTTTCGGTACCAGTCAATCTCCTCATT